>OY751438.1:14460886-15710886 GCA_963565745.1 Phengaris arion | reverse complement strand
AGCATTACAGTGAGTTAATGTATACTACTTCTATACATTTTAAAATCGTTGATATCTAGAATACATTACAATATCTATAAGCGAAGATTCGCTGAAGCGCATCTGCGGGTGGTGTTTACTTGTTTGCAAAAAATCGACCTATATTAGGTTTCCATTGATGGTTTAGTGCGGCCATCAATCCTGCGCGGGCGCATCAGTTTAATAACGTTATCCCCGTGACAGTGCCCCGGCCATTGTTGCGCAACATTATGTCCCCTATTGACATATTAGCTTTTTAGTGGCCCCTAATCTATTGTGGTTTTGTACTTGACAATGCTAAGCAAACACACTTCAGTTTTTTTTATTTATAGCACATGTCTTTTATTAAAAATGTTGAAGATGACGATGTCATGTACATTTCGATGTTACTATATAGCAGTAATTTAGGAACGTAGGTATACCTAGTGAAGTTTTATTAGCAACATTTTCGGTAGTTTCATCTGAAATATGAACTTCATAAGTGATGATAAAAATTTGTTCAAAAATGAATCATAAAATATTGTACTATAATATATAATCAGTGGCATAATATATTATGTACATGTTCCACAATATTAAAACTCTGGAATGAGCTGTCGCCAGAGGTATTTCCGGACCACTACGACCTTTATTAAGCCTTCAAGAAAAGAGCGCAACGCACTTGCGGCTCCTCTAATGTTGCGGGCGTCCATGGGCGACGGTAATCGCTTTCCATCAGGTAATCCGTTTACTGCCCCTATTACAAAAAACATTACTTGCAAACATGTGATAAATTTAGGTAATTTGCATCTAAGTATAATAAAAAAATGTCATACCAAGAAATGTATTGACAAAACGTGTCAAAGTAGGTCATAGCTGACGTTATTCCTTAGACCGATATAGCACTTATTTTCATCTTCTGGTAATTGTAACTAGGACCGTTGTTTAGATTGTGCTAAGCGATATCTCAAGTTTCAGCCAACAGCACCCCAATTTCAAGAATTTACAACCCAGCCTGTTTTCCCATAAATAAATATCAGCACAATTAGAACGTCTCAGAAGTGTTATGGGCGGTGGCGATACATTTACAAGAAAACGATACAGCAATTCTAATTGATACATCGCCTCGATAATCGTGTTGGTTTTGTGTGAATGGATACATCGGAGATGAATACAGCTCAAGGCAATGGCAAAATCGGGTCACGTCCAATAGTTCCGTAGTTTTCTCATTGCTTGTACATTTCTATACTTGAAAATATCGCTCAAATGTACTATGTTAGTTTTATGTTTTTTCAGTTAGTCTGAATAATCAGCTGTTTCCTACAAAAGGGCTACGGCATAGACAGCATTATAGGAAACATCAGATTTTTTATTCAAGTAGGAAAGTTGATCCCATAGTAAAAGTTGCTTTTATTCAAGAGTTAGTACTCCTGAAAGTAAAGTTTGGACACTGACTGAAAAAATAGCCGGATTGAAAAAACACACCAAAAAAAGTTGTAATCAAAGATGTTAAGGTTAACATAGATAGTTATAAACCAGACTAAGTTTAAATCAATGATGTTAAGGTTAAGCCAGACAGTATGTAAAAAAGTTAAGTAAGTTTTATTAAGTATGTTCTATTTACTATAAAACTAGATTTTGCCAACGACTTTGTGCGCGCATAAGTTAGTCTCGCGAAAACCGTACCTATTTCCACGGTAAAATGTAGCCTATGTCCTTCACCGTGGAGTACTCTATATCTGTGATAAATTTCATCGAAATCAATGCAGTAGTTTTGGAATGTTATTTTGAATTAGTAGTATTCAATGTAAACAAACATACAAATAAAGAAACTTTTCCTCTTTATAATGTTAGTATTGACTAGTATTGATTATTTGAATTTGTTTAACTTTTAGGATAGGCGCAGACGAGCCACATGCAACTCCGACAACCTATTGAAGTATATTATTATAGTATTGATATGTAGATTGCAGACTGTCAGCGCCGAGCCTTAGAATGTTATAATCACATAATATTAATTATAGAAAACAAAATACTATCATACGTCTAAATAAAAACGTTAAAAATAATAATCTAGAGATTGATTGTTGTAGAAAATTTACATTTTCACATTTTGTTGATTGATAAAATATTATTTTATGTCAAAATTACTGTGAGATACCTTTATTTAATCCCGCGGATCCCACGGGAACATTGTACCTTTTCGGGACAAAAAGTATCCTTTGTTTTAATCCAGAGCTTAAACTACTACCATACAAAATTTCATCGAAATCCGTTCAGTAGTTTTTGCGTAAAAGAGTAACAAACATCCATCCGTCCTCACAAACTTCCACATTTATAATAGTAGTAGGGGGTGGAGATACTGTGTAGGTTGAATTAGAAGGCTTCTGAAAACTTTTTTGCTAACAACTGACTAGAACTTACAATCTACTATTAAGTAGATTGTAAGTTCTAGTCAGTTGTTTACTTAAGTAGCAGACATTAGCCTGCTACTTAATTACTTTATGCTAATCAACATACATTAGGCGTACCTCGCTGCTAACTGTCGGCTTCCACAGTCCAGTTACGGGAGATCACTCACCTATTGCTATATAGTCATATTATGAATATATTTATTACTTGTATCGTTAATATTCATGCTAATTAATAACATAAGAGCGATTAATAATGAAAATGATATTTTAATAATTGCCTACTTTTAAGGTATGTCCCCACTAGGCGTAACTACACGGCAGCGGAGCGACGAGACGCGTCACTCCCGAATAATCTTTGTATGAAATTGTATGAGATATAAGCGTAAATGTAATTCCACTTGTCAATGTTGACCAACTCACAAACTTTGTCGTGCCATGGCGTGTCACGTCGCGTAGTACCGCTGCTGCTAGTGCGGCATAGTGAAGGCGACACTTCACATTTCAACAAGTTGACAAATGCTCCGATATAACCCAGCACTGTTTAAATATTTATTGCATTATTTATGATGATATCTCAACAAGATTAACAATTATTTCTTAAGTTAAGTTTATGACGTCTGGCCGATATATTTCGGAACGAATCAACAGTATGGTGTTGATTTATGATATAGTATCGTGTCGCGTCGCTCTAGTGCAGTTTATCTAGTAGTGGCGGGTTGCGTCGGGTTGCTCCGTAGCCGCGTAGCGCTCAGTGCGGTCTTACCTTTAACCAACCGGTACTGGTTGGAAAGATAAATATAATTTTTGTGCTCAAGTTCCACACTGTTTCCAAGAAAAAAATTATACACATCAAAAATAATAATTATCTACTCAATGAATCAAATCTTGTAGGTAAAGGCGTATGGGCTACTGCATTATTTATAATATTCCACGACATTTACTACCACAGTAGAGGTGCTGTCAATTATCCAGTAACATAAATCAGAGGCGTATTTGCGCAGTTTTCAATTAAAACACTTGAATTTAACAATGATCGGTAAATAAGCAGTTGCCTTAATGGATGTGTAGGTACCTAATACATTAAAATATGGCGTATTTTGTTCCTATAATGTGAATCGTTTATTTTTGTCTTATTCCTAGTGACCCCTTAACGCGGGGCAACCGAGTTAGGGCACCCGCAGTTTCCTACCATCATTCCTATTTTGTAACTACATCTTTTGTTGTATATTTTGTAATGTGGGAGAAATTATTATAAAAGATTTTTTTTAAAACGACTCGGCTTGAAAAGTGTTGTTGTAATCTGGCCGGTCAGTGGTCGCATTTTGCCACTTTTTTTTAAACTCTAGGTGTGGCGAAATAACTTAAAAAAAAGAAGTTATTTCGCCACAACTATTAAATGGCACTAAAATTTATTAAATAGAATGTAAGATAATGATTATGGACACTTCACACCACGTCGTAGCTCTGTGGTACGTATCCGAAGAACTCGTGTTACGGAGACCAGACAACGGGAAGTATATTCAATACGACACATATATTTGAGATTAAATACTAAGTATATATATAATACACATCCATGAATCATGACCTAGGAATATACGAAAGTTATGTTCTATTTATTGTAATGACATTTAACGTATTTAATACGTTCTTTACGACCGCTCGTGTAAACATAATAATACACAAAATAAGAGTTTATCAATGAAAGCTCCTTCTACAGCAGCTTACCTGAGCCTGTCGATATTTCTTAATTAAGCACAACTAATAGGCACTACTCATCGGATAAGTATTGGAATAAATTATTTTTTGTAACAAACGCATACAGAACACTGGAAGGCGACCCTTTGGTGTAATCGCTAATGAGGAGGGCGGTGGCTGAACGAACGGGGTCGACACGATTGGAATTCGATCGCTCCGAAAGGGTAGACGATAGGAAAAGTGATTTACAGATACGGGGGCGGCGTTTTTAACAATAGGAAAGAATTTAAAATATACAGTACAGTTTTTATTCGATTCTCTAAAATTCTACTACTAAACTATACTCTTTGTTCAAACATCACTTTATCTCCGTTTAAAATATATCGGTCGTTTAAAGTTCGCTCGCGGCTATTTGGATAGCGAACGGTTCATTTGGGATCGGATCATCTCTCAGATAATACTAAATGAATACAGTATACCTTTTGATAAACAAACAGATATTTGCATATTTGGCTTTTTATTTTACCCGCATACTGAGATTCGAAGGTTTTGATACGATGCTGTCAAAACTTTGTGATCTACATACAATTCAGATATTCCAGAGTAAGGGTAATTTCATACAGCGACGGTGCGCGACGCGACGTAGTGCTGCATTTTTAAGATAGCTTTTCAAAATTTAACTTTATTCACAACACAAGAAAATACATATTTCATTGAAAGACATTCGAAATCTTCCAATGGAATGTATATTTTCTTCTTATGAAGTGAATAAAGTTCAATTTTGAATAGCTGTATTAAAAGTGCAGCACCGCATCGCTTTGCGTCTAGTCTCTGTTTGAACTGACCCTAAATATAAAAATTCACATCGTACAGATCCAAGATAGAATTGAATGAGAAGCAGCATAACAAGGAACAAAAAATAGATTTTAAAATAATATATTTTCTATTCCTAAACATAACAATTTGAACAACAGTATAGTAGGTTAATAATATACTCAATCTTAGAGGATTTTTGATAAAGCATAGTGATACTTTGATACGGAGTTGAGATGAGCGCTCAACTCCGTATCAAAGTATCAAAGTCGTTCCCGATTCAATATTTGGTGAAAAGAGCAACCTGTTTGTATAAATAATAGCTTAATTCTACGTTTCGTCGGCTAAGGTGCCTGGTTTCTCGGCTCTCCACTGTCGAGGGCTCCGGTCGACAAATGTGTGTTATTACCGGCTCGAGACGTCTACAAATAACCGCCGATAACAATAGCAAATCCGCGCTGTTAGTTATTTTAAATACGTAATTACTATCAAGCAGATCATTTGTAACAAGTTTCGTTAAATGGAAGACCATAAAAGGAACTATATGGCCAAATTTTGAGCGTTTATTCTTTGTCGCCCACTACGGCGAAGCCAAGGGTAAATGATTTTGGCAGTCTATGTGTGTATGTATGTTCGAGCTTAGCGCTTAAACTACTGATCCGATTTTAATAAATGAGGTGTCAATAGATTCGTAATAATGGCACGGGTAACAAAGGCTATATAATTTACATTGTCCGGTTTATAGTTTTTAGCTTTTTATTATTAGTGAAAACGATTATTTTATAATCGTTTTATAAATAAAGTAATATGTAGATACAACTTAAATATGGAACGCCTTTGATGCCGGAGGCAGTGCGCCATGTTGTTATAAATCAAATCAATCTACCATTTAAAAAATAGAGTGTTTGTTTTCTCGCCACAAGTACGGCGGTCAAAATAAAAAAATTAACCCACGTAAGATTTTCCATTATGAGCATAACCCGAGGACGATGTGCGGCAGTCGGGATTGAGACAGCAGGAATGGATTACTGCTGCCGCGGGCTCCGGGCAGTGTTGCCAACTTCGTAGTTTTACGACTAATGCCCCCGTGGTCCAGTGGCTTAGAACTTGACTCTTGACTCTGGAGGTTGTGGGTTTGATCGTCGCCTTGTAAAAAAAAATGTTGTTGTCAAGTCTGGTTAGGTAAATGCGGGCTGATCACCTGATTGTCTGACAAGATAGATGATCCATACCATACGTCGGATGGACATGTAAAAAGATCTCTCGCCAGTCGTGTCGGTCATCTGTCCCACTGCGTTACGAGAGTAAAGGAAGATAGAGTGCTCGTAAAAAAAGTGCCCAAGTGTATTGCGCACTCACTTGAGCTCTTTTAAATAACTCCTGGTCTTTTTTCATTAAAACCGGCCAATATCACCGAAATCGGTGTGGGAGCTATTATTATTGTTAGTTTTACGACTAAATTTAGTAGTTTCCCCTTCCCTAGTAGGCATTTACTTGTTAATAGTTTTTTTAGTAGGAAATAGCCTCTAGTCATCAGAAAGTAATCTCATGCAAAATGTTAGGCACAAAAAACCTGATCTTGATAACACATCAAAGCATACGTCCGTTAGTCGCGAAAAACTAGCGGTTTCATTTCTTTATGCGCAATATTTGGCATAAATCAACATTTTTTTAACGTCAAACATGTTATATGTTCGTTAGGGATTTCCAGGATGAGTAGCTTTTATGATCGTTTTCGATCTCTTGTAGTAGTTTTTTAGTAGGAAACGACGCGAGTTTAGTAGTTTCGCAGACACAGGGTTGGCAACACTGGCTTCGAGGTATCGCTTCTTGATTAAATAAACCTTCAAGTCCACGTCACGCCAGGGGCGGTGGCATATTGCACCTACAGTAAACAAATGAATTCACGTCATTTAAGAGCTTTTTAAAAGTATCTAGACCGAGTTTGATTTCTTTGGTAGGTACTTGTTGGAGATAGTTATGTGGTAGATATTATGGTTTATGATGAAATCAAAGTCACGAGCCTATGAATAAAAATTGACACTTTGAAAATTCTTAACTCTAATCATAAATGGTTACTATTAGCTTTTTTCCGCGCAAATATAGTTCCTAAGTATACGTATACGTACGGAATACTGTACTTCTGCGAGATAAAAAGTAGCCAATGTTTTAATCCAGAGCCTAAAGTACTACTATACCAAATTTCATCGAAATCTGTTCATTTTTGCCTGAAAGAGTAACAAACATCAATACATCCATGCATATATTCATCTATCCATCCTCACAAAGTTTCACATTTATAATAGTATAGTAGGATATATCGTTCTCAATGTACATCATCCTATAAAATAAAACGTTTTATGCTAGAAATAGAACAGCAGTATACACTCCTAGGTAATATTTTGCAGCTAAAGTCACCAAATCTTCGAAGCGCGTCGAAGCTTGGTGGCCCAGGCCTTAGCCTTATTTCTACATGCCATAAACAATTTCTGTCGTGATAACGTCTTATGATTCGATGGAGCCGGCTGCACGCACAAAAAAACATGACTCATGCGTTACCGGCGTTACCGGCGTTACCTCGCTAAACACGACTCATTTCTTATGACGTTGTCACGTTCAACTATCGTCAGTAAACCGACTTTACAGACAACCGATTTTTAGTCTTAAACAATATACATACGACAAGATTATATATATTAATAATAATGACTTGAGGTCGCCCTGTGATCCAAGTTCGCCCATAATAATTTATATACTTAATTTTTAAGAACTTTATAACGGTTATTTTGCCTCTTAGATAGAAAGGAAATGTAAATGTTGTAACAGGTTGACAAACCTCAACGTGTAACAATTTAAACGCACGGTAGTGTGTATTAAAAATCTGAAATCTGTGTTTTTATTTTTAACACATCTTTTCTATTTCTAAGCATTATTCTCGAATATATTACCTCTCTGCACACCTTCCCCCACATGGACTTTAGCAGCCAAATTTCTTAGTCCTCCCGTTGCACAAGTCTCGTAAAACTGTACTGAACTTATTGATTCATGTATTAACATAATAATGCTATTTAGTAGATACATATAGATACTAGGTAATTTTGTGTACTAAGGAGGCTAGGTCTAGACTTACATAGCCTAATCTTCTATACTACGTCAAGGAACTATGTAGGTATATGAAACAATATTTAATATTTTGTTCTTGTTGTTTTATATGTTGTATAATTTTATAATCAAGAAAACCAACAAGAAATTAATTCAAATTTTAAACTCTTTTGTACATAAAGTAAAAATTATCTCAATTAACCAAAGCTTCCTATTGTAAGTAAGTAACATACTCGTAGAATAGCTACTATGAATTAATTTTTACTAATGCTTGTGATTACCTAGATGCCCATTATTAATTTAAGTTACGTTAAGTCAAATGCTTAACGAGTCGCTTTTATCGGTCACGGGAACGGGAACGTTGTGTATGTTCTAAGAACCTACCAATTAATATTCATTTATGCAACTTTTTTTTTTCAGTTTAGAGAAGGAACGTCACGACGACGTCCGCGGGGAGCTTGCGGCGATTCTCGGCAATTTGTTGAGAAGTACGGAGCTATTTATCTACATCTACAAGAACAGGATATATTATTATCTGTTACAATCCGCCGCGCCAGGCTCGTCCACTAGTCACTATCCCGCTGGTACGGCGCAATACAATTTATGATTCGATTGTTGGATTACCAAACTTGCTAACATTTTATGCACTTTTTATAGGTACATAAATATTCCGTGTCATGTACGCGATAATACAAACAAAAAAGATATTAAAGTAATTTCTTAGCCGCCATCGCTGGGTGGTATCGTATATGTAAATTTTTGAGGGAGTCGTACGAATGGTATAGGAAAACGGTAAAATACGTTTTAAATATAAAGGTTGCGTTTCGTTCCACTTAAAATTATGACATTATAAAAATTAAGTGATCGTATTTTAGTGCACAATAAAAGCGATACTGGCTGCTTCCCATTACGATCGAAGCGAGAAATCTATTAGACGAACGGCGTCCACAACGCGCGGTGTCCATATTTAATAAATTCAATTAAGGCAATTAATCACCGATTTTATTAGTTTAGGTGAAATTTAATCAAATCGTCAAATGGTTTTATGAGATTTAGAATCGAGCATACAAAAACGACTGTATTTTTGTTTTTTTTGAACGAAGTTCCTTATCGCGCGTTGCGAAAGGGGGCTAGACGGAAAAAATTAAGACCAAAAGTTGTAATCTCTCTCTCTCTCTCTCTCTCTCTCTCTCTCTCTCTCTCTCTCTCTCTCTCTCAATTATTACTAAAATTGGGCCTACTTATTAAGTTTATATTACATTATATTTGTTTATAATAAAAAAAATATTATTATAACTTAAAAAAAAAAAAAAAAATTCCTTCACTAATTAATCGAAAGGAACTTCGTTCCATCCGGGTGTCCCTTGACACCTCTCAAGTTTTTTTTTTTTGTAAATTTCTGTCAAAGAATATTATTAGTTCTTCTTTAATGGGAACCTGCATAAATAATCGTATTTTGTAGAA
Source organism: Phengaris arion (assembly GCA_963565745.1). Lineage (NCBI taxonomy): Eukaryota > Metazoa > Arthropoda > Insecta > Lepidoptera > Lycaenidae > Phengaris > Phengaris arion. The sequence continues at coordinate 15,701,398 of OY751438.1, read as the reverse complement.
CTACTTTTAAATAGCTATTTTAGGGCAGAGCTATTCAAATCTACGTTATCACTAAGTTCGAGAACTTCAATTAAAAATATTCAAACATCATCGCTCGAAATTGTGTTCATAAATCACTTGAAACAAAACACGGACGATGGCAGCGGTCGATTCACCGCTGCGTCATAATTCAAAGGATCGAGTCGCGGAGCAGTGAGAACGCGCGCGTCCACAGAAGCCTTACACGAGCATAAATCTATGGCACGTCGTCGGGGCCCTCAGTCGTACCAGATATGAGCGATGACCATACATAAAGCATACCTATACGCATGTCCAGTACCCTGACAATCCACGATATGAATTGATATATTCCTCGAATGTATTAAGCCGACTCTGAGTAAGATGAATTTGACGAGAATTAACAAATGATTACCGTCGGGAACCGGTGTGGATTTCACCTTAATGTCGTAATAAACCTTCTTTATCTGCTCACCGAGTTAACATTGAGATGGATGTGTACATAATATGATGATTTACAACTCGAGTTTTTTAATGTATATCGTAGTAAATTGATTTTAAAACAGTGCTACTTCCTTAATCAAAGCTGCAGGTTGATGCAGGTTGAGTTCGATCACTTTAGTTTAAATCATCAAACCGTCGTTTATAAGCGTCGTTGAACTGCATCAAAAATATTTCCACAAAACATAACAAATTCCTGAAGGTTAATTGCGTCGTAAATATTTGAAATGAGAATATAATGAGTTCGTTATTCTCGGCAACGTTCTCACATTTCGTGTTCTTACTGAAAACTTACGTCAATTTAGCTGCCGCAGTTGGTTTATACGTGATGAAAAAACAATGGCATTATACGAGTCTAATGGCGTCCCAACATGGGCATTATCCTCGTCATACAATATGGATGTATCGACAATTTATGGCCGAACACTATAAAACCTCAAATATGACTTATTAGTTGCAGCCTCCTCGAGTTCGCATTGCGTTGACATATTTTTATAAATCCGAACGTCATTAGAAGAATATTCTGAATTCTATCCTCGGAATACAATTGAATGTGGCCACCAAAAACATACGCTACAATTTCAATACTAATCAGTATACTGTAGGTGAGTTGTGACTGTTTTTAAATTACTGTAAAGAAAAATCTACCTCGTTATATTTTTTGTCAGTAGTGTAAGGATAATTTACGATATCGATTTTACTTTTCAAGCTTTAGAAGTTATTGCTTATTGTTTTCTTTGAATTTATTTGGGTTTACTAAATTTCATATTATTTTAGTACCTCCCTGTATAGCCTTTTGGTAGGTACTCATTTAAGATGTCAGTACAATAAATCACAAAAGCTTGCCTTTGATATCAAATTTGACTTTAATCTAAGAAACTTCATTTGTTCGCGAGGCACGTTCCATGGCCGAATAAGATATAATCTGCTTCTTTCATACCATACTATTCAACATTATCTAATAATAAAACACTCTCGCGTGCTCAATGTTTACACCATTTGCATTTGTTAAAAGGATTAATCACAAAGTTATAAAGGAGTGTTTTTTAAATGACGGGTCGCGACCCCTAGGACTGGTGCGAAGGCTCATAAGGGCGTCACAATCAAAAGAAGAAAACTATAATATAAGGTTTTAAGCTGCTACAAAATAGTAAAATTAGGATGTTAGTACTAATAAACGAGACATTATAGTGATATAATATATCTATTTCATTTATTGATGGTACAAAGTGGTACAAAAACCTGCCGACGCGTCTCTCGGAGCGACTTATCAATATTCCTTTTATCCGTATATCGCATAACTCCACGCGACCCAACTCTCCTGAGTGGAAATTAAACCAAATTATAGAAATTGTTGACATTTAAATAATAGGCATAAGTGTGTGATGAAGAAATTAGCTTCACTGCAGTCTGCAATATTAACCAGAGCGCCTAAAGATGCAATTTCTATAACGACGAACCTTCAAAATAACTTAGGCGGACGAGCTCTTAACACTTATTACATTTTTGACGCCTCTTTGTCGACGAAAAATCTGCATTTAAATTATTCGGCAAAAAGACTAATCACCGATCGCCGGGGCTAACATTATCGCCTCACTTTATTACAATTTAAATCAGTGCGTTTCCGTTAATAAAAGTATTTAGACGATAATACGTGATGACAGCAGCTCGGGGCTCTCCGCGACCGCAAATTATGGCAATCTTGACACCTACGAGGCGCTAACTGGGGGTGCACCCTGCAATTTGCGGACGTGAAGTGTGAGTAAACGCCGCTCCGCGCCGCCGCGCCCGCCGCGTCCACTGACGCCGTGCCGCGCACGCTGCCAGCAAAGTCAGGAATCACACACACACACTATAAACAATACAATTTTAATAATATATATAATATGTATCTAATAGGTACATATTATATACATTATTAATACGGATACGGATGAGATAAAAATTTGGCATAATTAAAGTTTATGCTGAGGCAGGCGTGCGAAAAGCTTAAATTTCTTAAAATAATGCTTAGAAATACATTAAATGAATGAAAATATCAGTACATGCACACGCACTACCATGGATTTGGTTCACACATACAAACACGCACGTATTCATTATTGTCAATCCCTATGAGTTCTGACGTTCGGTTTCTTCGTGAAAAACATGAGTGAATTTTATTTTTCGTAATTTTAATGGAATTGGACTGATGTTCTTTTATTTATTAAATTAATTGTAGTTTAAAATTGCTATCGCTACCCATATATGAGTACCTGCGCTACCTCAGTTTGCTCACACTACCTACTGTGCGTTTGATATAATTTTATTACACATTGATGTTTGTCAATCTATCATAACATTTATTTTATTTTACTTTTTTCTAAGAGGCAAAATAATAAATAAGAAGGTAAGTATATATGCTTCAATATATATAAAAAAAAAACTGTCATATGTCAATGCATAATGTGAAAACACTCTTATACGTGAAGTAAAAATCACGTTTTCACGGTTATCGACCATCCTCACGGACCAGTCTGCAAATCCAGCAGCCTGTCAATATTTTGATTATATCTTTTTATCTGTTATCTGTATATAGTAGTAAATAAATATCCAGGCAGATTTACACGAAGGCTGAGTAGGCTGAAGCCTAGGGCGGCAAATTTTAGAGGGCGGCAAATGTGTTAAGCGCCTTACTCACCATCCAGCCTGCAAATCCAGCACCGGTACTAATGGCCGTCATTAGTGTCAATAATTTATAATTTTTGACTGCAAGTCCGGAGCCTTGGATTTGCAGGTTGGACTGTGAGTATGGCGCTTAAATCCGATACTGTAAATATAATACTTAGACAAAATTTACACATTCTTATTGTTATCTAAGAGGCAAAAGAACCCTAAAAATTGAAACTAAAAAATTTAAACATTATATGGTCAAACTTTGACCACAGGGCGATCTCTAGTTCAAAATAATACACCTAAGTCTTTAATATAATATATTTTTATCTTCCAATATTTTTTTTTCTAATTTGTAAATTTAAAAAATCTATTTATTGTAAGTAATTATAAAATTACTTACAATACGAAATTTAAAGTACCTACTATTTCCACATAACTTAATACTTTATTTGCTTAATGCTCGCATAATAGACATAAAATAAATTTAATCGTGTTAAAGTATAGAAATATTGATAAGGTATGTGTCGCATAAACTAATATTATTGAGTATCAGATACAAACAGATGTTTTTTCGTTTAAATTTTGCTCCAATCCTGCACGCACGAAAAAACATGACTCATGCGTTACCTGTTACCACCACCCGTTACCAAGTACCAGCGTTACATGTTATGGTTACCAAGTACCAGCGGTACCTCGCATTTTATTATTATTGTTGTTGTTGTTGTTGTTCACGTTGTCACGTTCAACTATCGTCAGTAAGCCGACTTTACAGACAACCGATATTTTTTACTTATTCTTATAAAAACGAAATAAATAGCTCATCAAATTATCAGAAAATACCGATATTATCAAATTATACACAATTTTCCTCGCAAGTAATTGAAAAATTTGCGCCATATATTGATTTTTTTAGCCTATTTATTGATTTATCTTTGAAGTACATACACAAAAACATCTAAACCCTTCGGCGTTAAATTTAGGCACATAAAATGAAGATCGTATCGTCAAAATATCGAAAACACCTTGCGTAGCTGCCGTACGCACCCGGGTGTAATACGGTCGAGGGAGCTATTTCGTACCATAAGCGACCAGTCTCTATCATCAGAAACTCCTCTTAATTTCGTTGTTAGGACGGTACATTAAAGAAAATATTCATAGATTTCGTGCCTCACACAACTATCGAGTACATTGGAAATTAATCTACGGAATTCGAAAAAATATTGCCGCTGAACAACGAGAAAGTCGGGATAATAGGAAAAGGTTACAAAAAAAACGGGCACGGGGTCAGATGGACGTGATGTGAATCGTACATATTTCACGTTTCACAAGGCATCTCCGCTTGCATTTACGAAATAGCCCCACCGACTGACAGTTCACTACTGCGAAACAATAGCGAGAGGAAACGATCGATATTCAGTCCGGCAATCTCGGTGCGGTATAATCTCAAATATTTATTATATGTCAAAACAATATGCCGAAACGGAACGCTCATTGTGGTTTTTACAAATGTGTGCTTCGCTCGGAGGCTTCGCGGGGCTCGTTAGCGTGAAGTACGACGCATTGTGGGCACAATGGAGGGCGGGGCTGCCCGGGGCGGGCGGCGGGCGCGGGAACCGCGGATCGCGGCCACATCGGTAATAGTGGAAGTGCAAAACTACACTTGTGCGTTAAGCCGCCTGACCACGATCAAAGTACGCTTGGAAAAAATTCACTTGGGTATCTATTTGGACAATACTTGTATTGTGTCTACAGGTCTAAGGCACTTGGATTGGACGGCATCCGATGAAATTCACTAGGACGGTGTCGCAGCTCGTACGAGGGAGGACACTTGGACAAAGTGTACTCTGATCGTACGTTATATACTATATTCATACTATATAGGCTTCATATTATATTTACAGCTTGCTTGCTTCCTTGGCTTGCTTAAAATGGCAATGTTGGTAAAGATGAATTAGTAGATGGTTTTCACAGGTTTTAGCTCAAGAACTAGAACCTGCGAAAACCTATGTTTGCCCCAGATTTTCGGCGTTCGGCGGGATTCGCCGGCTATTAAAAAAAAGTTTTGTGTCAAATTGGGGGTTTTCGTCTATGCCCGATTGATTGCGCTAATCCGTTTTTAAATATCTCTACCAGTTACAAAGATAGACTTGTGCAGAAGTCTATCTTTGTAGCCGGTAAACGAGTAAATGTAAAATGGTTAGGCCATTGGGAAAATCGAGGTAAAGTGAGGCACCGACGGTGCATGGGATCTATTTCCAGATCTATCAGATAAATTCAGAGTTTCATAATTCGGCTATTTTTTCAAATAATTTAATTGCAATCCAATAATGTAAAACTAAGGTTGTTCAAAATAAACTTATTTATTTAGGTTTCTGTATTTTAGATACTTCTAAAACACTCATGAACGATTTTCATTATAAATAAATGTTAACAAAGTTTCCAGGTAAAATATAATTATTATATACCGATACCGATAGCTTGATACATAAATTTTTTTGTAATTTTTTTTTTATTGTTATTAAACCTGATTTACGTTCACGCTTTGACACATCTGATTACGAAGATAATAATATATTTGGTTATCCAAAAATTAATAAAAAAAGTTAGGTTATTTTAAAGATGGGAATGATGGTGAAATTGTTAAAGAATATGTAGGCCTAAGATCAAAAATGTATGCATTAGAAGTAGACGATAAATTTATAGCTAAGGCTAAAGGGGTAAACAAATGTGTCACTAAGAAAATGAAAATAGAAAATTATGTCATGTCTTTTTAACACAACAATTGCATATTCTACGATGCTTAGGTTTAGATCTATAAAACATAACCTTGTTACTCAACGTGTGAATAAAATATATTTATTATATAACGATACAAAACGACATATTTTGCCTAATAATGTTGATAATTTTTCCGTGTGAGGACGGAGAAAGAATACAAATCCCCACCGCCGTCCGGAAAATCGTGTCGTTAGAGGCGACTAACCCAGACCTCAGGCGAATGGGCAGCAGCGTCCGTCTGAGAAAGTAGATATACACCACAGCGGTCACCAACCCGCCTGCCAAGCGTACCAAGGGTGACTACGGCAAACCCCCCCCCAAAATGAACATCACAAAACGGCCGCGGCCCCTAGTCACCGGCAGCCCCGCTATCCCTGGCTACGCTAGCGGCTACGGGAACGGCGGGGCAGGGGGTGCGAAGAATCTCCGGCTCCGAAATTCCGGCTACCACCCCCAACGACTCGACCTGGCAACATACAACGCACGCACTTTGAGGGAAGATTCGAAGATTGCTGAGCTGGAAGTAGCAATGGACAAGTTGCGATGGAATATCATAGGGTTATCTGAAGTCCGAAGACAGGGCGAGGACACGATAATTCTCCAATCTGGTAACTTGTTTTACTACTGGGAAGGAGAACATAAATCCGAAGGTGGTGTCGGGTTTATCGTCTACAAGTCTCTTGTCAACAACATAGTGAAGATCGAGAGTGTGTGGAATAGGGTGATATACCTGGAACTCAAAATTACCAATCGGTATTCGATCAAGGTTATACAGGTATACGCACCTACTTCGACACACCCTGACGATGAAGTTGAGGTTATGTATGAGGACATTTCTAAGGCCAAACATACCTCACCAACCCACTATACGGTTGTGATGGGAGACTTCAACGTGAAACTAGGCAAACGAAGCGATGAGCTGAGAATGGGACAATATGGAATTGAGCAGCGGAACCCAAGTGGGCAGCGACTGGCTGATTTCATGGAGAAGGAGGGACTCTTCATGATGAACTCCTTCTTCAAGAAGCAGCCTACCAGGAAGTGGACCTGGATCAGCCCGGACGGTTCTACAAAAAATGAGATCGACTTCATTATGACGACCAAGCAGCGTATATTTAATGATGTCTCTGTGATCAACAGGGTTAAGACTGGTAGCGATCGCATGGTAAGAGGCACATTATATCTAAGCGTTAAGCTGGAAAGGTCTAGTCTGATGAAGTCCATGATCCGACCCACCACTGCCAATATCCAAAATCCCGAAAAATTCCAACTCGAGCTCCAAAATCGCTTCAAATGCCTAGGCGAGTGAAAATCTGTGGACGATATAAACAACAGGTTTGTGGAAGCTGTCCATGCGATTGGGTCGAAATTCTATAAGACCCGACGCCAAAGTAGAACTCAAAAGCTCTCCGATGAAACTCTGGAACAAATGGCGCAAAGGCGAGAAATGAGATTGCAGCCTTCAGCTGACATGTCAGAATATAGCGGATTAATAGACAGATAACCAAGGCAATACGACACGATATACGTTCCTTCAATACTAAAAGGAATTGAGGAAACGATTGAACGAAACAAGGGCTCTAAAGTGTTCGCAAAGAAACTGTCTATCGGACAAAGCCAGATGACGAAGCTGAAGACCGATCAAGGCAAGATCATCTCGTCGAAGCCAGAGATTTTGGAGGAGATAGAAGAGTTCTACGGAAAGTTGTACACATCCACACGGACACCTGTTATCAGCACGGCTAAAGATCCAAGAGCCAAGCTAACTCGACACTATACCGAGGATATCCCGGACGTCAGCCTGTACGAGATAAGAATGGCCCTCAAATAGCTTAAGAACAACAAGGCGCTGGGTGAAGACGGAATTACGACAGAACTTCTGAGAGCGGGTGAAAAACCGGTACTCAAAGTCCTCCATAAACTGTTCAATTCCGTCATACACGAAGACGCCACACCTGAGGCATGGTGCAGGCGCGTTGTGGTGCTGATCTTCAAAAAAGGAGACAATATCCTGTTGAGGAACTACAGACCGATCTCGCTCTTGAGCCATGTCTACAAATTGTTCTCGAGGATTATCACGAACCGTCTCGCGCGCAGGCTCGACGAATTCCAGCCACCCGAACAAGCCGGTTTCCGAAAAGGCTACAGTACCATAGACCACATCCTCACACTCCGCCAGATTATAGAGAAATCGGAGGAATATAATCGTCCGCTCTGTCTGGCATATGTGGACTATGAGAAAGCCTTCGATTCGATCGAAACCTGGGCGGTGCTTCAGTCTCTTCAGCGGTGCCACATAGACTATCGCTATATTGAAGTGTTGAAGTGTTTGTACGATGCCAATGATGCCAACGACGACAATGCCACCATGTCGGTCCGAGTACAGAATGGAAGTACGAAACCTATCCAATTGCAGAGAGGTGTAAGGCAGGGAGATGTCATCTCTCCTAAACTCTTCACCACAGCATTGGAAGATGTTTTTAAACTCCTAGACTGGGAAGGATACGGCATCAATATAAATGGCGAATACATCACTCACCTTCGGGTTGCTGACAGTCATAATGGCAGAATCGCTGGAAGACCTTAGCGCCATGCTCGGTGACCTCGATAGAGCTTCCCAACGAGTGGGTCTAAAAATGAACACGGACAAGACAAAAATTATGTCTAATGCCCATGTTGTACCCGCTCCAGTATTTGTTAGGAACTCTAAAATCGAACTTGTTGACGAATACGTCTACCTTGGACAGACAGATTAGGTAAGCCCAACTTCGATAGTGAGGTTCAACAACGAATCCAACTCAGATGGGCAGCGTTCGGGAAACTACGCAGCGTCTTCGAGTCCGAAATACCTCAGTGCCTAAAGGTAAAGGTCTTTGAACAGTGCGTGCTGCCAGTGATGTCTTATGGATGTGAAACGTGATCCCTCACTGTTGGCCTCTTAAATAAGCTCAAAGTCACTCAAAGAGCGATGGAGAGAGCTATGCTCGGGGTTTCTCTGCGTGACAGAATCCGCAATGAGGAGATTCGCAGACGAACTGGAGTAACCGACATAGCTCGCAGAATCAGCAAGTTGAAGTGGCAATGGGCAGGCCACATCGCTCGTAGAACTGATAACCGCTGGGGAGTAAAGGTTCTAGAGTGGAGACCACGAACTGGAAAGCGCAGCGTAGGACGGCCTCCCTCTAGGTGGACCGATGACCTTATGAAGGTCGCGGGCCGCCGTTGGTTGCAGGTGGCTCAGGACCGTTCGTTGTGGAAATCTTTGGGGGAGGCCTATGTCCAGCAGTGGACGTCCTATGGCTGAAAAAAAAAATGATGATACATTAGCTTGGAGTCATTTTAAATTAGGATAAACAATAATTTATTCAATAAGTTAAATTATTATTAATACATTGTTAACAAAATGTTGTATATATAGTTGTGTAAGTTTATACAGTGTTTGAGTAAGTTTGTAATAGTACTTTATTGTGTAAGTTTTTATTTTACATTGTCAATGTTTGCGTGTGTGTGTGTGTCAATTTGTATTCAAATATATTATATTTTAAAGAAAAATGGTTTTATTATTTCCTCGATCCATTTGGACGTTCAAAATGTTTCATATCAATCACCCGTTTACTGCTATAGTTACTGGTCCAAGTGGATGTGGAAAATCAGTTTTTTAGGGAAAGAAATTTGTAGCGTTAGATTTAGTCAAATCACTTGGTGTTATGATGAAATGCAACCGTTATCCTATCTCAAAATAGTTAATTACTTTCAAGGCATACCTGACCTTACCATGTTCGATGGGAAAGATCCACAGCTTTTAATAATTGATGATCTAATGAGAGAATCGAATGGTCGAATTGTTGATATATTCATAAAAGGTAGCCATCATAGAAACAAAAGTGTGTTTTATATGTCACAAAATTTATTTCATCAAGTTAAAGGTCAAAGAGATATTTCCTTTAACTCGAGTTATATAATATATTTTAAAAATCCCCGAAACAAATCTCAAATTGAAATTCGATATTTGGACAAGACAAGTATTTCCAGAAAATCCTAAATACCTAGAAGAATCTTTTATAGATGCAACTAATAATGCATATCTAATTATAGATTTGAAACAAAATACAAATGATATGTGTCGAATTAAAACAAACTTATTTACCTCGGATGGACTTTGTACTGTTTACGTACCAACAAAGGAGTTTAAATATGGGGGAAACCAACAGATTTCCATCAGATACAAACAATGCAGCGAAGCTTAAAAACACACAAAGATCTATTAAGGGCTTTGCATACTCTTAAACAAAAGTATCAAAAGGCTCTTTTAAAATCGTATGATGCTGAAGAAAAAAATTGGATCTGTGAATGTATCCATAACGTTCTACGAAAAAAAAATAGAAAAATAGAATTAAACTAAAATAGAATTAAAATAAAAATAAAAAAATATACTGAACTGAAGAAACATAAAAAGATACTTCGAAAATTAGTACGCAAAGGTTCAGATAAGACAAGAAAAAATATAATAATACAGAAAGGGAGTGCATTCTTACCGATTATATTAGGTTCTATTATAATATTCTATAATAATTATAATGGGATTAATTAGTTCACTTATTTAAAAAAAAAAATGGATAATGCTAAAAAATTTTACTCATAGAACCATCATTGTTAGAGAAGTTAAAACAACTCGCTAAAGTTGATACACCTATGTCTCGTTTAGATTCAGATATGCAAAATATTTTAAACAATGACACAGAAGATCGTAAAAAGTATATTTTATATTTGAAATATTGCAAAGATACTTAAACCATAAAAAGGAAAAGGAAAGAAGAATCTTCTACAAAGGAATATCACCAACCTTATCATATACTAATTATAAAAAATATTGAAGTTGGAGGTTCCAATGAAATAGAAATATATAAAACTCAAGACATGGACACTAAGAAGCATCGGTAAAGTAAGTAAATCGGCAGGACAATCTTGGAGGACTTACCCCAAGAAATATTAAAACTTCTTCCAAAAACTTATCTTAAACGGGGGGGGGGGGGGGGGGAATTCCTAAATCTTGTTTCTCAAAATAATAATAAAATTAGTTGGGATGAATCTGGTACAGTCGTTATAGATAAACATAAATTCCCGGAAGAAAGACGAAAATTTACTGGGAAAAATGGACCCCCTCTTAGAAATCGATAAAATTTACTATGACGTGTCACACCCCGCAGGTTATAGTAGTATTGATAAATTGACTCAAGCGATGAAAGGTGAAATGAACAAAAAAGAAGTAAAAAGGTGGCTGCAAGCGCAAGAAACCTATATATTTTATCTACATTAACGAGCTCTGGCAAGTTGATGTCCCTCTGGTCTGAAGAGTAGATTCACTGGAAATATATTTTTTATAAGTTTGGGGTGAATACTAATAATATAGTAAATAATATTTTAAACATTTTTTTTCAACATTTTCACATAAGTTGTAGAGATCTTCGTTGAATGCATCTTCAAACTCAATAGATGTCTCCACTTTTTCACAAATATGCACAGTTCGTCTTCGAAGTTACTGATACTTTCTGCGTCAATAGTAGTGGAAAAAAGTACTGACACAAACTTCACTATTATCCATTGTTGACTTACATAGGCTGCACTAAAAGTATCGGGAATGGAATATTTCCACTGTTCCTGTCATATTAAAATCTTTTTAATTTAAAACTCCTTGGTTTTAAAAATCGAATACCGTTTATTTATTTAAAAAAAAATTCTCGGTCTTGTAACAAGGTCTTGTCAAACTTGTTTAGTCGTTGAGAAAATGGAATTGACTCGAGAAAATTCTAGAGCGATGATTTATTATGACTTTCGAAGTGGTTTAACACAAAAACAGTGTGTTGACCGGTTGATTTCTGCATTTGGTGATGAAGCCCCATCCAAAACCACAATTTATCGCTGGTTTGCTGAATTTCAACGTGGACGTGTCAAGCTCAGTGATGATCCCCGTCAAGGTCGTCCAAAAACTGCAGTCACCCAAGAAAACGTTGATGCTGTGCGTAAGCTGATTGAGGAAGATCGACATGTGACATACCGCGAAATTCAGGCAACTTTAGACATTGGCATGAGTCAAATACAAATAATCTTGCATGAACAATTAGGTGTAAAAAAGTTGTTTTCCCGATGGATACCGCATTTGCTCTGTGAAGAGCAAAAAGCGGCTCGCGTTACTTGGTGCGTCAGAACTCTCGAAAGATTCCACGCAGGATCCTCAAATGCTGTATACAACATCGTATCAGGTGACGAATCCTGGATATACGCGTACGAACCCGAAATAAAAAACCAGTCACGAGTTTGGGTGTTCGAAAATGAGTTAAAGCGAATAAAAATTGTTCGTTCACGGAGTATTGCAAAAAAAATGGTGGCCACGTTTGTCTCCAAAACCGGCCATGTTGCGACTATTCCTCTTGAGGGACAAAGAACGGTTAATGCAGAATGGTATGCTAACATTTGTTTGCCACAGGTCGTTTCTGAACTCCGTAAAGAGAACTGCAACCGCCGCATCATCCTCCATCACGACAATGCGAGTTCTAACACCGCGCACAGAACAAAGGAGTTTTTAGAGCAAGAAATTTTTTTTAAATTTAAATTTGAAAATTATTAGACCATCCGCCGTACAGCCCTGACCTAAGCCCTAATGATTTCTATACTTTCCCTAAAATAAAGAATAAATTGCGTGGTCAGAGATTTTCATCACCTGAAGAAGCTGTGGACGCCTACAAAACGGCCATTTTGGAGACCCCAACTTCCGAATGGAATGGTTGCTTCAATGATTGGTTCCATCGTATGGAAAAATGTGTCAAATTTCGCGGAGAATACTTCGAAAAGCAATAAATAATTTAAATAGTAATGTTGTGTCACTTCCTTGATTTCCGAAATTTTCAGTGCCGCCCTCGTAGAATAGGTTAACAATCAGTTACAATGTGAAAAGTCGAATAATATCTTTCAAACTTTTATGCAGGTTTAAATATAAGTAGAGTATGTACTTAGCTACATTTTTTTAATAGACCTACACTAATTACTTATAGAGCTCAAAAATGTTAATGTGACTCTTTAATTGTTTTTAAAATTATATATTTTACAATTCTCTGCGGTTAAGATTTCCTTTGTTATGTAATAAACAAATTTCTTCGTTTCTTTGTAACTGTCGTTAGCATCATTAGTGTAGTATTTTAATTTGTAATGAGCATATTTCCATTGCTGTTCAGTTGGAACTTTTTCCATTTTACTTATAATAAATCTCCAATTTTTATAATATGAGTTGCATGTAAGTTGTCTTAAGCATCGGTAGAAATAAAAATATTGCCATCTTTGTGTACTCGCGATACCGTTGATGATATCTTTTTCGTCTGTTTATACTTTTTGATTTCAAAAAGTGCGTCTAGGCTTTCTTCCTATCTAACTCTTTTCAACATTTTTGGTAGTTTATGAGTTTTGTTGTCTTGGCTTTATTCATCGTTTGAAAACGAATAATAATAATATTAAAAAGTATTTTCTTCGGTGTTAAATGAAGCCTGCAACAACAGTAACAAATGCTTAGTATACATACATATATCAACAAATCAAATATTTGACTAAACAAAGAAAATAATAATAATATTATAACACTCAACTCCAAAGTAGTTGTAGAGCACTTGTCACACAAACTTACACAAGAAATAATAATTTCGTCCATTATATACAAAAACTTGTAGAATGCTAATTGCATTTCATCACGACTATTATCGTTGGGTTAATGGTGGTGCACATCCATCCCTAACGATCGCTAGAAATTATTTCATCAACAATTACATTCCATTGATAACACATTAGTACCTGTAGAGCAAGTAAGAACTTGCACATCGAAAATTTTAATAAAGAAAAGAGTTGGCCAGCGAAAGCAGAGAGATAGAAATGATTGGACATCTTCATAGTGATATATTCAACCGGGAAAAGTTTTTAAATAATGACGTTGATATGTGTGTAAAATTAGTTCGGTCAAGGGAAACTATAACCTGATGGCTTCCTCAACTGATCTTAAGTTAAAAGTTAGTATTACGGATGCAACTTTAATATTACGTAGAGCGCGAATCAATCCAACTGTCTTACTTGCACATCAAAAAGTTTTGTCATCTAGTACAGCTAAATATCCTATCACACGATCCGAAGTAATAGAATTAACCATGCCATCAGGTGTTCAGGGTAAAACTCTTGATAACATTTTCCTTGGACAATTATCTAAAAGGTGTATAGTTGGTTTTGTGAATAATATAGCATTCAACGGTAGTCTTACGAAAAATCCATTTAATTTTGAAAATTATGACATAAAGACGTTTTGTTTATATATTATAGGAGGACAACAGATACCTTCAAAAGCTTTAAGCAAGCAGCGGTCGTTTGAGAATAATATTTTTGCCACGGCCTATCATACATTATTATCAGGGACAGGCATATATTTTCTCAATGAAGGCAATGGAATATCCAGAGAACAGTTTGCTAAAGGGTATTGTTTGCTAGCGTTCTATTTAACACCTGATCTATCTGCAAACTCTTCTAGCCATTGGAACCTTATAAAACATAGTAGTGTAAGATTAGAGCTTCGCTTTGTGTCAGCGCTAACACAAACTATTAACTGCATTGTATATGCAGAATTCGATAATGTTATAGAAATAGATAAAAATTGCAATATTTCAGTAGACTATAGTATATAGTAACTAAATATATTTTTCATAGATTTATGTTTGTATATGTTATATGTGTATTGAATAAAAATGTACTACAAACTAACCTACAAACAAAAACTTTTTTTGTCCTCATATATGATTTAAAGTTGATATCATATATTTATGTATATGATATTATCAACTTTAAATAACATGATTTATATCAAGTTTGGTTTAGATGGTGCGCATTCTCAATCTCAATCGCTAGAGCAGATAGGATCCCCATACCTAAATAGTATTCATGGTTACTTTAGACATACGAGGGCGGGTCAATAAGTCCGTGACTTTTGGAATAAAACACAGATTTTTTGATAAATAAATCATTTTATTTTTCAACGTAGTCCCCCTTGAGCTCTATACACTTTGTCCAACGCTTCTCCAATTTTTTTATCCCTTCCAAAAAATATGATTTGTCGAGGTCCTCAAAATAGGCCTTTGTTTGCGAGATGACTTCATCATTGGAGTCAAATCTTTTTCCACCGAGCCATTTTTTCAGGTTTGGGAACAAGAAGTAGTCACTCGGAGCCAAATCTTGAGAATAGGGTGGATGTAGGAGCAATTCATAGCCCAATTCATGGATTTTTGCCATGGCAACTGCACATGTGTGCACCCTTGCATTGTCTTGGTGAAAAAGAACTTTTTTCTTGGCCAAATGAGGTCGGTTTTGTTTTCAAATCCTCATTGAAGCGGTCCAATAAGTTGGCATAATATTCCCCATTAATTGTTCTTCCCTTTTGAAGATAGTCAATGTGGATTATCCCACGAGCATCCCAAAAAACAGTCGCCATAACTTTATTGGCTGACAAACCCACCTTGGCCTTCTTTAGCGCCGATTCACCCTTAGAAACACACTGTTTTGACTGTTGTTTGGTCTCTGGTGTGTTGTGATGGATCCATGTTTCGTCCACGGTTACAAAACGGCGCAAAAACTCCTCCATATTGTGATTAAACAACGCCAAACCTTCCTGTGAAGTTGTTACACGATTGCGTTTGTGGTAGACTGTGAGCAAACGCGGCACCCATCTTGCGGAAAGCTTTCTCATGCCCAAGTGATCATTCAAAATTGAAACCACTGAGCAATGCGAGATGCCTATGGCTTCCAAAATCTCTTGCACTTATAATCTTCGGTCGGCCAACACCATATCGTGAATTTTTTCGATTGTTTCGGGTGTAGAGACCTCAACTGGGCGTCCAGGACGTTCGGCATCTTCAGTGCTTGTACGGACACAACGAAATTCAGTAACCACTTTTTTACCATTGAAATCGATGGTGCAGAGTCCCCATAGTATTTATCAAGCTTGGCCTTGGTCTCGGTAATGGTTTTCGCAAAAAATAATGCTTAATAAGCACACGAAATTCACTTTTTTCCATTGTTTCCTTAAGTTACTGGATAGTCTGATAAAGATAGCTGTAAAACACAAACTAACTGACGCAGCAAGTTCAAATTTTGATAGGAGTCAACTGACAGATGCCTGTTGACAGGAGTAGTGTTGCTTTTTCAGTAAGGAGGTTAGAAATTCAAAAAGTCACGGACTTATTGACCCGCCTTAGTATAGAAATGTTTGAAGAAAAAAGCCGTGTGGTGTCGAGGGACACCGGATAGGAACGAAGTTCCTTATTATAAAAATACTAATTTTAAGTTCTATTCGAGGTATAAAGAAAATAATAAAGACTATACATAAAAATCTTACGTTAGGGACGTTTTTTCCCGGCTTTACAACGCCGCATAAGGAACTTCGTTCCAAAAATTGATGCTAAATTTGAAAATAATGTTTTCGCAGCTAGCCGATTACCGATACGTGTTCCAGTTCCATGCTATATCGTGAACAATTTGGACACTGATAATAAACCAGGTTACTATTGGATTGCCATACATATCGAAAAACAACGTATTGGACAATACTTTGATTCATATGGTCGCCCTCCACGAGGTTATCACCGAAAGTTTATAGAGAGAAATTGTAGAATATGGCCATATATACAATGTAGCTAGAGTACAAAATGATTATACCATGGTTTGTGGAGAATACTGTGTAATGTATCTGTATTATATTTATAAGAATAAGACACTGAATGATTTCCTGGTACATTTTGGTGCGAATACCTTACACAACGATTTGAAATTATGTAGTTTATTTGAGTATTATTTTACCAATAAAATGACTCATATACAATACTATTGTTGTTTCACTTAACCAGTAATGGCCCTTAACTTATCACCGTCCATAATCTACCACTGCATGACGTAATTACTAATGAATAGAGCCTAATGAGCCTAGTAATTGCAAAAGTCCAGTGAAAACCATCTACTAATTCATCTTTATCAACATTGGCAGTGGTTTCCTTGCATCATAACGAAAGCACAGTTAAAGCTAGCACCTTACTGTTTTAGAACTTAAAATACGTCTTGTTAATATTGTATAGTCTTGACATTAATTAATTTAACACAATTATATTAAAAAAGTCATGAACCTTTATATAAAAATCCACCGAGTCCGATTACGGAGACAATATAATCATATCACATTTCTTATTACATTGTAAGCTTTGGATGAAATAAATTGGAAAATCCCGCTAATGCGGTTCGCAGCGCGGAGCAGCGCAGCGGCGCGGCGGCGGCGGTAAGGCGCGTGGAGATCGCACCAGTTTTACGACTAAATAATAAACTTTAATTATAATTGCGTCGAGGTAAAAGGCGCACGCGACATCTGTATTTAATTGAATATCGTTTGCACCTGCAGTCTGCACTCGACGAAACTCCATCTTGAATAAGAATTTACAATAAAACGAATTAAATATTAATCGTTTCTAAACGTATTAGCGTAATCGAAATGTAAATAACGGCTTAATTTGTTGAATTTTTAATGCAAACGCAAAACTTGTTTTCACTTTAAATTCCTTGAATTTACGGGCCTAATACGTACGTATTATGTACGTACGTATTATGCGACGTTAAAAAACTATAACGTAGAATTATTCGATACGTGGTAATTATGCATTGAATAATAAGCACCTGCGTGTCTCTCAACTCCGCCATAATAATATGAGAATCTATTACGAGTTACGACATACTTTTTACCAAGTAGATATAAAATAAGTACTCAGTTTATTTTAATTGCGTCATATTGGACTATTAGGACCTTCATGTCTTCGAGATACAGTAACCACTGTTCTCAGAGTCATAATAATAATCTGTAATTGATATGAAGTGTTAGATATTAATAATTTTATTATGTACCAATTTTTTTTTGCCAAAAGCCAAATGGCTTAAGAAAATTATTTCAGCTATGCCTTGACAATTGACAATTCCAGCGCATATATGGGGATATATAAGTAAGTCACACTGTCGATGCTAGTATATAAGTCAAAAGGTTTACTTGTGTATTGGATAATGTATTATGTTATTACGTACATTAATCGCATACTATTTGCAAGATCTCACCCGCAACTTCGTACGCGCTATAAGAAATCCCGCAGGGATAGAAATTAGAACATTTTGACACGACAGTAGCCTATGTGTCCAGAGGTTAAGCTACTACTATACCAAATTTCATCAAAAATTATTTCAGTATCTTCTGCGTGAAAAATTTCACTTACCTTCACATTTATTATTATTATAGTAAATAGTAGAATTTAGCACATGGTGAAGTTTTCATATAGTATCGAAAAATCGAAAATCGGAATGATAGGCGAAATCCAAAACGTTAAAATGTAATGGAAATGTTTAAAGGTTAATAGTTTTTATGTTTCAATTTTCAACACCAAATTCCTAAATCGTCAAGTCTTAAGTCTAGTCAAAGTCCAAATAAATAGTCAGTGCAGTCCATGAGTCATGTCAGTCGATTCAGTAAAGTGGTAGAAGCTTTACTGAAAGTTCCTAGGGAGTTTTGGAGGGAAACTCAAAATAGCACGTTTTTAGTAGTTGTACCACTTGCCCACACTTGTGCACGTTAACGAATATTTAATGGTTAATATTCTACCAATATTAATTACACTATTATATTAATTCATCATCTGCCGGTTTTTCCTGGCTAGGGATTTTGATTGAAAGAATAAATGACGTCATACACATGCATACCCCAGGATAGATACAGGCGGCTGCGACTTGACATCGACTGTTCCGAACCTTATAAAGTAGGTGCGACCACGGCTCTACCTTGACTATTTTTGTACATTATGCATTTCTCGATTTCTATCTGAATTATTTTCTTGTTTCGGCCTTTTTAGAACCCTTTTTACGTAGTCCGGTTATTGTTTTCTTTAACTTATTGATGAGTAACATCTTTCCTCTCGCTTTCTTGCAATTTGTGGTAGTGATTTCGTGAAATGGGATGGAAGTGTGTAACAGGAAGTCGTGGAAGCGCGCTATTTAAATTGATAAATGAGCGCGCGGTGGTAGAGTTGGCCTTTAGATTCGAATAAATTATTTCAGTATTTAGCTTTTTTAAAATTTGACGATGATTTCTATCACCGCTTAATGGAAAAGTTTCAATATTTTTTATCATATTAGTAAATCGTACTAAGCATTGAACGTTTTCCATTTAGAAAAAAAGTAGAAATAGTATAAACTGTGTTGCACTGTGAAAAAAAACATTTTACGTGTTAAATTGTACGCAGATTTTTTTTCACAGTGCAACACAGTCGACACTGTGTTCCATTTATAAAATAATTCGACACAGTGCGACATAGTGTCAAACACAGAGGAGGTTTTCTTTAAATGGAAAACACTCGTGTTTTTTTTTTTAAATATTTTCATAAAATGTTATACATCATATGCGATTACTGTAAGACTCGCTGGTTTTTTTTATTATTTCGTATTTAGCTTCCCAATCGAACATATTTTTGGAGTAATATTAATAAGTAACCAAAACACATGAAATTAAAAAATCGTCTTCGCCTGAGCGGAGCGAGCCTTTTTTCTAGATTTAAAGAACGATAGTAATAATAATAATATTATGATAATCAAGAAACGCAAATTAGATCATTCAACAGTGAACGCCGATTCACTTTTGCACCATTTAGCAGAATATGTAGGCAGTCGAATATATTATCCTACACAAAAAAACACAACGATACTGTGATTCAGAAAAATGTAAGACCCGGATAGTGAAATCAGCTATCAAACGAACAAGTAATGAAAGTGCTGATAATTTATATCATCTGCATTTTCTAATTAAAAACGGATGAACCGATTAACCGATTTTAATCTAGTTTTTTTTTGTTTGAAAGCTGACAATATGATCGAGAGTGTTCTTAGCCATAATTCATCATCATCAGCTAGTGTTCACTGCTTGACAATTTAGAGGTTATTTAATTTTTTTATTTTCTTATGAATTGTCTATAAAAATTATATTTATAGAATGAAATATATTTTTTAGAAGGTACAATAATATATAAATTATATTTTATAGTCGTATATGAATTAATGTTCGAAAATTGGACAACTGGGCTGTACGAATTGTACAACCGCATTTTAAACGTGTATTTGATATTAAGCTATATGATTTAAGTAATATAATATATAATATATTTATACATATTTGTTATGTGCTTTCTAAGATATTTCTTTTGATACCAAATGCTTGACAATTATCTCGGTTTAGTTTTTTTAGATGTTAAGAATCTTAGGTTCAATTTTCAATATACAACATTTTGATAAAAAATATATAGCCTATGTTATTCACGGCACCATTATGAATCTATTGACACTACATTTGTTAAATCGGGCCAGTAGTTTAGACGCTACGAGGGAACAAACATACATACATAGACTGCCAAAATTATTAGGTACCCACCCTTCCTTTTGGCTTAACCGTAGTCGGGTTAAAATAGGTCTCCTAATTCATTGGAACCTTCCTGTAAACGTAATACGTATACATAGTCTCCGAGCGCGTAAATACAGTATCCCACGGGAACACTGTAGTCTATTTGTGTAAGTAATGTATTAATCCAGAGCTTAAACTACTACCATACCAAATTTCATCAAAATCCGTTCAGTAGTAACTAAAACTAAAAACTACTGAACGGATTCATCCTCACAAACTTTCATATTTATAATAGTACTAGCTATATTATTGCGAGTCGGTCTTTCTCTTTAGCGAAATGAGTGATGAGAGTCGTCACACACTCTGGCCGCGCTGAAAGTTCTATTACCAATGCAATTAAAACTATAATGGTGGACACTGGACAGGGTCATCATAACCGACGCAAGGTCCTTTCTAGTTACCCACACTGTAAATAAATTATATAAAAATAAGCACATGTAGAGTGAGACAGACTTATTATGATTGGTATAAATTAGAAAGTGACGAACATAACGTAAGGGCAGGTGTCACGACACATCTGCTGGCCTGCAGACGGGCACGTGGCTCAACCCTCTAAGCCGACCTCCATACTTTCAACTACGAGGAAAAAAATTAAGAAATCACTTAATAGACCGCCGTAACAAACAACATTGTAATGTTGTGTGTTTCCCCGAATATATTCGGGGAAAAGGATTACTTTTTTGTAATTATTTTCACTATGTACCACTATGTATCCATCCATCTGTATGTCTGTCACCAGGCTGAATCTCGTGAACCGTAATAGTTAGACAGTAGAAATTTTCACAGATTATATATATATATGTAGCCGCCAGAACAACAAATACTAAAATCAGGGTAAATTTATATTTAAGGGGGGCACTTGTACAACAAACTAGATTTTTTCGCTGTTTTTCGCAAGATATTAATACTAGTGCTCGATATTAGTTCTTATAAATGTATAGAACCCTTTGTCCGCGAGTCCGACTCGCACTTGGCCGTTTTTTAATATTTACTCAGTCTTACATTTTACAAATGTATCTTAAGTAAATTCTCTTACGCGACATTAAGTTCTTTTATAAACCTGTATTGGCCCCAGCCAGATTTAAAGAAATTGTCATCTTCAGTCTTTTGCTCCTGGATGATTAAATGTACTTCTCTACTTTCACTCAAAAACGTGTTCGTAAGTAATTAGACCGGCAAACGAGCATTTGATTCACCTGATGGAAAGCGGTTGGTTCCACCCATGGACCGCAGTCCGCAACGTTAGAAAAGTTACAAGTACCTACAGAATTTTATACCACTACAAGTCACCTTAACCTATTATATAAAAAATAATATTTGACATCCTCTGTGGCTCAGTGGTTAGCGCGTCTGTGCTCATGCCGGAAGTCGCGGGTTCGAATCGCGCGGAAGGAACAAGAAATTTTCTTGTGTTCCTGGGTCATGGATGTGTATTAAATATGTGTAGAATTTAATAATCATCATAAATATATTATATGTATAGTATAAAAGCATTAAATAATTCCGTTGTCTGGTACCTACCCGTATTACAAGTTCTTCCAGAACAAGTTAACACGTCAACTTACCACGGGACCAGTTTGCCGTGGTGTCAATGCGTCCATAGATATTATTATTATTATATAAATAAACTAGTATTTATACGCGGCCTCGCCCGCGTGACATTGGTTTTTAAACGATATCTTTATTAAAAATACTTTCATCCCCTATTTTACCCTCTTAGGGGTTGAATATTAGAAAACGCTGAAATGCGTAACTCATTATTTTTCCGTACTAAATTCAAACCAAAATTCATGCAAATATGTCCAAGGAATAAAATGTTTCACGCAAAATTGCATATTTCTAGCCTTAAGTGTTTGGCCTGTGCATTGATACATCAGTCAATCAGCTTGCCTTTTAATATATAAGATAAAAGAGATAAT
Source organism: Phengaris arion (assembly GCA_963565745.1). Classification (NCBI taxonomy): domain Eukaryota; kingdom Metazoa; phylum Arthropoda; class Insecta; order Lepidoptera; family Lycaenidae; genus Phengaris; species Phengaris arion. The sequence goes on along the minus strand of OY751438.1, from coordinate 15,679,000 downwards.
AAGAGATATAATAAATAAGACATACGCGGTAAACCGCTTTAGGTCTACAGTAGTCTCACTCATAGTACCCTGCTTGAGTGTTTAGTTTCTCATCATGACATATGTTCAAAATTAATACAAATTACAAAAGTACCACACGCTCAAGAACCCGTACAGCCTAAGTACTTCAGCTGTATTCGAAGCTCTCCTCCTGGAAGTGTGCCTCCGTGGTTCAGTGGCTTAGAGCTTGACTCTTGACTCGGGAGGTCGTGGGATCAAATTCCCCCGTTGAAACAACAAAACGTGTTGTTTTCTGATTAGGACAATGCAGACTGATCACCTGATTGTCTGACAAGAAAGAGGATCCATGCGTCGAATGGGCATGTAAAAAGTCGGTATTCCCCGCCTGATCTCTCGCCAGTCGCCAGTAAAGAAAGAGAGAGAGTGCTTTTTGTTTTGCGCGCACACCTTGGCAATATTAAATAACTCCTGCGTAACCGCAATGGCTTCAACGAAACCAGACACTGCCACCGAAATTGGTGTGGGAGCAATTATAATATTAATAAAACTGGCCAAGCCACACGGTAGGGATTGCAGGAAATGTAAGTCTAGAAAGCACGTTACAAAAAAACAGATTGTTAGAATTGAAGCGTGTTATGATCTTGAAGATGAAGATGAAGAAGAGATGAAGAGTTATGATCTTGGCATTTGGTTCACATATTGCGAGAAAAGTGAAGACATTTGTATAGTGCAATCAATGTATTGTGTCCGCGACTGTACATTTTCATCATCATCATGTATGTACAGTTTTAAGATAATTGTGCAGGTGGATACGTATGAAATGAAAATAAGAATCAGCTCAGACCGAAACGCGATTCTGTGCTGCGCGGGGGGCATGCATTTTTAAAATATCCATTCAAAATAAAACTTTATTCACTACACGAAAAGATACATATTTCATTGAGACAATTCAGAATACATTGAATCATGTAGCGCCGCACCTCTCGGCGTAGAGCGGTGCATCGCGACGCAGCGGTGTATGCGCGCCGTCACCCGCGTGATGACCGGCGCGACATAGCTCGACAACGCGAGACGCAGCTTGAGGTCGCCGCCCGCCGTATTCTATGTCAAAGAAACGTCATAACGAAACCAAAGAGGAGGTTTTTTACTGTCGCCACATAGATACACGTCCGGCACATCGCGCGGCGTACTGCTGTCAAAAAACTGCTGTCGGCTATGAGCTGCGCTGCAAACAGTCACTGGTTTCTTCAAGTATCGTGCGTCGCGTCAAATCACGCCGCGTTGCGGTCTCAACTGACCCTAATGCTTAGAAATACATAAAAATAATAAAATTAACGACAACACACACTACCTCAGATTTTATACATTATTATTATTTGATGCCAAATCTGAGATCTGTATACAATCTATAACTATACCAAATTTAAAAAAAGAAGCGCGGACAGACAGACAGACAGATGGACGGACAGAGCGAAACTATAAGGATTGCTCATGTATTACGGAACCCTAAAAAACGCGGAAAAAGCTGTAAACACAGGTGTTTTAGGGGACAACAATATATTATAGTTTATAAGTCAAGGACTATTATGACTATTAAGAACATAATGGTTCCTCGGCTAAAAATTACTAACACATAGCTTTGCTCACATTTAAAGTGCGCGATGAGGCACAAATGTGAAATAGCCGTGGTATGCCATTTGTGCCAAAACGCTATATTTTCAAAGAATTCCATATTAACGTTAATAAGTATTTTTAAGTAAAAACGTTAAAATTTGCGATATGGGTCACAGTACGTATTGTGTTATAAAGTGAAGAAACAATGGAAAAAATAGTTCATGCAAAGCTTTATTCGTTTCCAACATCAAGATGGAAATTGGAGCTAAGAAATAAATGGGTAGCTGCTGTAAGAATAAAAAAGTAAGTAACTTAATGTTGCCTGATATTACTGAAAAATCTAAATACTTAAAATTATTTTAAGGATTATATTACTGAATATATTTTATTTTAAGAATGATATAACTGGATATATTTTATTTACAACTTTAAAACCATTTTTTATTTCTTTTAGTGCTGATGTTCCCCTTGGCACCCAAAACCTCATGACAGAATATGCAGTGAACATTTTATTGGAAGCAAAAAGGCCCCGGCTACGTTCCAACAATATTCCCCTCAATAATTAATATATCGGTGTAAGACATTACCAATCTCAGGTTGCTGCTAGATATAATCGTCTCGTGAAACGAAGACAACAACAACACACTTGGATCAACAGCATATTAGTATATTACGGTTTGAGGACGGAAAATTATATCATGTTTTCTCGATTCAAATCCCCTACGTATTATAACACACATAATTTATTTTATGTAAAAAAAAAACATACCGGTTGTCTGTAAAGTCGGTTTACTGACGATAGTTGATTGTGACAACGTCAACAATAACAACAACAACAACAACAATAATGAGGTAAAGGCGAGGTTACGCTGGTACTTGGTACTGTACTTGGTAACGATAACGGGTAACAGGTAACGCATGAGTCATGTTTTTTCGTGCGTGCAGCCGGCTCCATCGATTTATAAGACGTTATCACTTCAAAAGTATAATATGCATAACCTTTTCCAATATTTTCGCTTAATTTCACTAAAAAAACAATCCGAAAATCGTTCTCAAACCATCCAGTTGCCATAGTTTGACAGATCTTAAGTCCACAATAATTGTGGTCACTATAGGGGCGCTGACATCGCGCACACAGCGAATATTACTAGAATTCTTAGTTACGCGTACTTTCATTACTTACGTCCCATAATTGTAGCCAAATGTTGGGCAAAATATTTTATTCGGAAAATACAGCCTGTATATATTAAAGTCACTAACTCTTACTCTACACATAGCTAAATCCATTTACATAGAATCCAAAAAAAAAAATCAGAAAGTAAAAAAAATCATAATCTTCAATATTAATAGCAATATCAATAATCAGTTTTCAAAATCGGTCTAGCCTTTTCACAGATCAGCTGGAACCAATAGATAAACATTAATAGAAAAACTTTATACATGTATTTACCGTCATATATTACATTTAACAGCCTGTATATATTAAAGTCACTAACTCAAACTCTACACAAAGCTAAATCCATTTACACAGAATCCAAAAAAAAAACAGAAAGTAAAAAAATCATAATCGTCAATATAAATAGCAATAGAAACGATTACACCATCACTAGCTCGCTGGTAAGACTAAGTTATTCTCTAGATCAGTTATCAAAATCGGTTTAGCCTTTTCACAGATCAGCCGGCACCCATAGGTAAACATTAATAGAAAAACTTTATACATGTATTTACCGTCATATATTACATTTAACAATACAATGTGGTAGGTACTTAATGAAGCTGTTAATTTAAATTTTCTAAATCAGCAGATTCTTAATTTTATTCATTGCATAAATTACGAGACGCCGAGAAATTGCTGTTTTAATTTGTTAAGGCGCTTTATATTTAAAAAAAAATATTTTTTTGTGTGTCATTTAATGTTATTATTTTCTAATTGATTCATTTCTTCTTTTTTTCTGATAATTATTAGATACTACAACCAGTACAGATTCGTTTATAATTAACTAAACATAATGCCTCCTGATACGTTTGAAAAGTCACTTGACAGACAGACGGCAACATTGAATAAGTAATCAGTTGCGTTACTATTTTTATTAGTAAGGGTATTAGGTAGATACCAATTATTATACTATGTATGCTCTATTATACTATGTATTAGAAATTATTATAATACGCATCTGCGTATTACGTATCTACGTATTATAATAATTTATAACAAGTCTAAATACAAGTAGTAAAAATGTAAAGGTATAGTGAAAAGTTTTAGGTCCTGTTTCACAATCTACTGTTAAGAGTCAGGTAGCTTATTTGCATACAAAGTATATTAAACAAAGTCAACCATATAAGATAGCTTATAATAGACATGTTGCCTAAAAATTTTTTTTTCGTCTAAGTATTCGATGATAGACAAGATTTTAAAAAACAATCTAGAACCCATTTTCGTATATCTTAAAAAATAACGAAGATACAAACAATTTACATTTACAATATGAAGGAGAGCGATATATCGGCCTGTGACGTCACAAGTTGCACCCGCCATACATTTGTCATTACTAAATGTATGGCGGTAGCAATTTGTGACGTAACTAATCGCTTTGCGAGAAAGAGATGGGCAATATTTTTTATTTGCTTATAATTTTTAATCGCGTCAATCTAAATACCTATTTCTTTTAGATTTATGTATATTTAATCAACAATTTTAAAATTGAATGTATAAAAATGTGATATCCACACTAAGCAACATCCCTATTGTCCCTCGATACAAAGTAAGCAGCAACAAAACGTCCGAATAAACTATCCAACATTTATTAGAAGGTTGTGATTTGTGAAACAGGCCCCTTCAATAAAAAGTTATCTATGACGAGTTTTAAACTACGTCATACTTTATTAAGCAAAAAAGACGAAAATATTTTTAACAAACTCAGTATTCTTTATTCAGAATCCATCCATTTTCGACCAATAAAACAGATTTCGCTATTACATACAAGAAATCTAATAATAGTAATCATAATCCTACTAATATTATAAGTGTGAATGTTTATGAGGATGGATTAATGGATGGATGGATGGATGGATGTTTGTTACTGTTTCACACAAAAACTACTAAACGGATTTCGATGAAATTTGGCATAGTAGTAGTTAAGGCTCTGGATTAAAACATAGGCTACTTTTTATCCCGAAAAAGTATAGTGTTCCTTTGGGATACTGTATTTACGTGGGCGGAGCCGCGGGCACAGCTAGTTCACATATATCGGATCACTTCTTCGATCATCGATCATTCGTCAAGACAGCTAGAATGTTAGTATCCCATATCCCCCCAGGTACCTAAAATTTTATATTATACTTTACTAGCATTAATTGCCCGCGGCTTCGCCTGCGTGAAACTTTCATCCCCTATTTTTCTCATCTGAATTGCTGAATTTTAGAAATTGCTGCAATACGTAACTAATTATTTTTTCCGCACTCAATTCATACGAAACATCATGCAAATATGATCAAGAATTAAAAAGTTTAATATAAACTTTTATTACCTATTGGGGGTTGAATTTTAAAAAATCCTTCCTTAGTGTGTGCATCCCAATGTAGTGGGCATCCCACGTCATATGTAAAATACGTGTGCAAAATTTCAAATTTCTAGCCTTAAGAGTTTGGCCTGTACATTGATACGATCGAGATCAGTCAATTAGCTTTGCATTGGTCGGGTAAGTGTCGGGTAGCTTATCCGGAAGCTGTCTTGAATTTTGTCGCTGCTTACTTTATATCAAGCGACAGAGACAAAACATGCCAATAAGCTATGACACTTATCCGTAAAATGTGAAACAAGCCCTAAGAGATATAGAGCGATCAATAAGTCGGACATCTATCCTGGTTTTCCCCTACTATAAGCTCTTTTGACCCGAATGCGGCACAAGTCACAAGTATAATATGTCTAAAAATATATTATAATAGGCACTAAGTATTTCCATTGTACAGCTGCACATACATACACTTGAAATTGTGCACTTTAGGCCAGAGCACGAATGACAACGGCATTGTCCTTTAACATAATTTTATAAATTCACAGCGCAATATCTTTATTCATAAAATATTATCAAGGCACTATAATTTTCTTTCATTTTTGATCAATCACCAATCAAAATTATTTAAAACTGTCGTATATTTATCTGACAAGGTTTTCTGAAAGCTTTCATTGGTCATCCATAAACTTGTCAGGGTGTCACTTTATGACAAGATAGTTATTGTTTTGGTGAATGTAAATAATTTTATAGCGCAAAATGTTTAATAACAAGGAATAGTTCAGGACGATCTAAACTATTTTAAATCTTCGCTTTTTCTTAGATAACTATATCTAAAGATTACGTTTATTTATTTTTCTTCTCCCTGATATCATATTATATTACTCATATCAACTAGAGGTCACCCTATACTCAAAATTCAAGCATAATAAATCATTTGATTTTAGCTTTCTGCACTTTAGCTTTCTGCACACCTTCCTCCACATAAACTTTAACTGGGCCAAATATTATTCTTTTCCGTTCGCACAATTCTCGTAAAACTGTATTGAACATTTTTTGCTTCACGTATTATTTTGATAACAATACAAGTTGTAAAGTATTAGTTAGAACCTAGAACTTTAAAGTAAAAAGTCGCAAAAGAAACTATGTAGTTACTTAAAATATATATACTTAATACAAAAGGACCACTTTACAACTTTTTTAAAATTAGGTTAAATTAGATTTAAGCGTAATAACATCTGGAGGTGGGGTAAATATTGTGATATTTTAACTAATTTCAACGAATTTTCATATAAATATAGTAACAATTTATTAATTATCTCCACATCTTCATAAATCAGAATTAAAATAATTCTGGAAAAAGAAATTTGAATGAAAATTTTACAATCTAATATTTAGTATTGTGGTTTGTCGTCTCTACTTTATTAAAAGCGGATTAGTGAACGCACATTTTCTTTTGTAAAATTCTCTGTTATGTAACGTTATTAAATTGGGGTAATTAACGAAATATTTTATTATACGGGTTATTATCATTTTATCATTTATGTAATCCAGGTAGATGTGTGTTATCAGTGCAATACATAATTATTGACGGTGTTGTAATATTTGCATGAACTAACAAGCATTATAATGAGCATTTTAAATATACTTAGCTACTAGTAATTAATATTATACGCCCATCCGTACTAAAAAAATATCTATATTCAAGGCAAACTTGATACGCAGCGAAAGTGAATTATTATTGGCAAAAAATATTTTTTAACCTTAATACTATTTATCATACTATTTAGCATTAGAATAAATACTGCAGGCAATAATAAAATCGGCCAAGTGAGAGTCGGTCTCGCTCACGCGGGGTTCCGTACAAAACGGCAAAAAAAGACACGTTTCTTGTATGGGAGCGCCACTTAAATATTTATTTTATTCTGTTTTGCAACAGACAATTTCAACTGTGTAGTTATATTATTGTGTTCCTGAGATACAGAACCTTTTTTTGTACCCTTTAGGTATGGAACCCTAAAAAGCTTTACTTACTCCTTAAGCCTTATTTGATCTATGGAAATTATAGGGGATTACTCGTTGGCACCTAAAAATTACAATAAAAACAATTCAAATCAAGATTTCTTAATTTTGATTGTTTTTATTTAAACTTCCTGAAGTTTTTTTTTGACTTGCTCTTGCAAGTCAGAAGAAAAACCTTCAGATCTTTAGATCAGTCATCCAGTATCACTTTATGACAATTTGTATTTACCTATATTGTGCATAGTATGATGCTCTTTCTATTATAAGTATACGATATTGTCCATACAGGATTTGTAAATTGAGTGTACTAAGTCCCTCAAAAGGATCAAGTGTACTTCCTATCCCGTACTAACTCAAAAGCTCTACCTCAGAATTATTAACAAAGCGCCTGACCTTATTTGTTAGCAAAATGTAAAGAATTAAAAGTATGTATTAGTAACTTTAAGGCACCATTAAAACACCAAATAGTATTAAGTTTTTTTTTGTAAATATCATATTAGTACTAGTTGTTATAAGAACTAACTAACTAGCAATTAAAAATATTAGCAATTAGTCTTAGTTTTTATTTTCATTATGTACCTACCTAACAAGGATTTTTGAGAGAAGCATTGAATTTAAATATTTACTGAAATGAGAAAATAATGTTGAGATACTTAGTATTTTAGACTTAGTATTATTTTAGTTTAAACCAATTGGAATATTTGCAATCGAAAATAATATTTGTTGTCAGAAAAAAAATGTTTAGCCTTTCGTCACCATATAACATGATTATCATCACGTTACATTGGTAGGTATAATTCCCCAGGCTTGAGTTTTAGTAGGTTAATTTAATTCTTATAACTGATATTCTGTTGGTTTTTAATAATATACAGATTCTGGTAACTAGATAAACCCCACGTACTCCAGTGATATTATGACAATAAATTTAAACCACATACAGGTCTGCATCCCTCCGACTCTACATCGTTTAAATGTGTACATACTGCATGAAACCGGTCATATAATATCAGAATGTCGAAAACGCGCGTACGATAATAAAAACCAAACTCCTCCGAATAAAACAATTTGTATAATATTTCAATTAAATGCCCTTAAATATGCAAAATTATGGTTAAACAAATGCAGAAAAAAAGTATGAAATAAAACTTCTTTTCTAAATAAATCCCCTTCTAAATTCGGCTGAAATTTCAACTATTTCTCTACTTAATCTGCATAATTATGAAGTCGGTACCAGCCCAAACAACATTCTAATAAAACAATATTTATAATACTCACGTTCAAGTTGGCTAGATGAAGTGTCCCCAGTTTCCGCAATACCAGTGTTATGGAAAATTCCCAATGAAAGTGAAGTCGAAAAATTATTATTACCAAGCTTAGAGCGTAGGCTTTAAGGTGGTGATACTATCGGCCAAGGTGACCAACTTTACAGCAAGTAAATTATTTATTAGAGATTGATCATTTCCACGTTGCTCTAGGAAGGTCGAAAATAGAAACACAATAATGACCTTACACGTGCACGCTTATCTAGTTATCCGAGCAAATTTATCTCTGACATGCTTTCAAACTGTAAATTCCTTCATTTTTTAATTGAGTAATTCATTACTTTTTGTGCGCTAATCAGTAATTTAGATAATTCCCTATACTGGTAGACAGTTGTGGCATCAAAATAATATGAGTTCCTGTATTGTGGTTGGGTCATTTACCTACAAGCAGAATGGTCAGAGTCAGTTCACACTGCGACGATATGCATTTTTAAGATAGCTATTCAAAATTGAACATATTCGAACTCTTACAATGAAACGTGTATCTTATTGTGTACTTTGTACAGTATTTTCCATTTTTTTAAACTGATTTTAACCGGCGAATAGGAAAAAAAAAAATTTCTCGCTCGCTCGCGCTAATATCATAGAAACATGATCCTACATAAAACATTAAACTAATCACCTCCCCCATCATCCCACCCTCCCCACCTCCTGTTATAATCTCAAGTTTATCAGTGTGCCCACAGTCGTGCTTTACATCCTATTAGGCCCTTTACTAGAAAAGTGTGACGATCACTATAAATATTTACTCTAATATTTTCACTCACTCTTTCTAGTTTATATTTTTTTATTTTTTTACAGAGCTTTGGAGTTTTTACAGATGATGAGCTGTTGCCATAGCAATAACTAAATTGTACACATCTATAATCTACATACATATTAACATACTAAAGGTAGCACATAGTGTATTACAAAATATTTGTCGCGGTTTGTCAACATAGTAATAAAGTAATTTTATAGTTGTATTTAACCAACGATTAGCTATTTGATATTTGATTAATTTTTTCCTTGATTTTGACACGTTAACTTATGTGTTTCAAGGTGTAAGAGTAGAATAAATGAAAAAACAAAGGTTATTCCATAGTCGCCGTCATTATAGCTGTCAGTATATCATTCAGTGGCTTTAAGTGCCCTTGGTAGTTTGTTTAAAATATTATATCGGCCTTTTTTTTATAACCCTTCATTCAAAATTGAAAGTGGTCGTTTTACTAGGTACGCGACCGCTACGGAACTGATGAATATACCTCAACGGCTTTCCTTATATGGAGTCCAATATCATGATAATCTCGATATATTTAAAAGAGCACAAATTTATATATTTTTTTACTTCTTCTATAATTCCTCTGAATGGTTTTGGGCATGTTTATTTAGCATGCTATATTTGCATTGAATTTGAAGTCTAGAATTCAGTAATTTAAATGTGTCAGTGAAGGCTCCCATAACGTTTATCTGGCCATCATTCACACCGTCCCTGACGGTATTCGCTCGTCTGTATTTGCGCTTTTTGCGAACAATGGCGACTAGTCCATGTACGGTGTCATTGAATACAAAAGTAGAGTTTATTGTACTTCGAAGCTCATATTATTGTCGTTAGCGCCTAGCCTTGGACGACGATGTGGCGTTTAGTTGTACGATCAGCCTTACAAATTTATTTCACAGTTTCTTTAGAGAGACATTGATATGCTATTTTCGGAGAACAATAGTGATTTGTAATGTTCCATGTTTGGACTCCTCATAGAATATTGAGATACTTGTGTATTTTTAGCCATTGCTAAAGATGATGCTATCTCTATTTAGGCTTGAAGACATTTTCTTCTTTAAGCGGCTTTCAGACTACGCTATAATATAATAGCATATAGTATATAGCTCGTGGCACAACAATATCTTGCACCATACATTGTTATGGACACGTTCACACTGTACTGTACTATATATTATTGGCTTACTATACGCTATAAAATGATGCGATGCGCTGAGTTCATGCTGTGCTATATCGCGCGTCGCCCTTTTCCTTATCCTTCACCCCCGGCCGTCCCGCAAGCGAAACAAGCGACACAATACGTCTGCAGACTGCATACGATCCTGTGCCTGAGACGGATATGCGCTGGCGCTAAATGATTGTTTTTCTCGTAGTTTTCTCTATTTTAGATCCAGGGTCAGGCATTTTTTCTTCTTTCGTAGCTTCATAGCTAGCAAGATAGTGCCTAATTCCGCATTGTCATCATCACTCGATAAGCTTTCAAGACTATACAGTATTAAATCCATTGTGTCGATTATCATGTGCGCTGTGCAACTGTGCACACTCTTCAAAGATCGCGGTCAACTGAGCTTGCTATAATATACTATAAATGCTACTACAATCTTCTGATTAATTTCGTTGCGGGTTCCAAGACAGATTTAGCATGTCCCCCGGGCACCCCTGAGATCATATCATATCAAAGGGTTTTTGCGGTTGGTTACCACTGTCGATCCTGGCTACACAGGAGTTGCAGTGGTGGGTAAGTGTGGTGGGCCAATTTCCCGTTTAAAAAAAATTACTATAAATGCTTGCGATAATATTGCGTAATATGAACCGTGCCGTGCCGTGCTATATAGTATTTCATTAGGTCCTTCTTTGCTATACTATATAACACAATAGTATAGCATAGTCTGAAATGAGCTTTGTCGTATAATATACTAGTACCTGGGCGACCGAGCTTTGCTCGGTTATTACTATTTATTGTAATATGGTGAAACTCGAAATCATAAATCTTATTCACGTAATCAGTATAGGTAAATGTTAGACATATTTATGAGAAATATATATTGTTATCTCAAACATTAACTACATTTTTTGAAACCTGTCTAAAAACAATAAAAATTTAAAAATTATATATAAACTTGAACATATAAAAAAAAAACAAGTCACCGAGCGGGATTCGAACCAGTAATATTTGTTTCTTGCGGTCGGCATCTTAACGCACTGGACCAGACGGATAGTGGCAGACAAGACGAAATTAGCGACCATATTCTGCGTGGACAGCAAAACGCATGAAAACTCGAAAACACGCGTTTTTCCAAACATAAGAAGTCAACCGAGATCGATTGTCGACTCCCGAAAACGCCGCAAACCAAATTTCAGCGAAATCGTTAGAGCCGTTTCCGAGATCACATCAACATATAAATAAATAAATATACAAGAATTGCTCGTTTAAAGGTATAAGATATATTATAGTGTGTGGACTATACATTTAGATAAAATGTATTTTGTAGTTTTGTCACTTATTCTAAACGATACGATGTTCTATTTTATTGGAACGAAGTTCCTTATGACGCGTTGCGAATTGTATTGGGGCTGGACGGATTATAGGCAAGACACTTTTTGCCACTCGAAATCACAATGTAATAACGACTATTAAGAATGATACAAAAAACGACCTTATCACCTTGACAATAATGTAGAATTTTGCAATTACACATTGTGACTGTTATGACTGTTACATATTGTGAATAGCTAGCCGGGCCTTAGGTAGGCGAGCGGTGGGACGGAAGAGCGCTTGATGTTATTACTCAGTACGGAGCCGGACTTCGCGGCGGCAACACTGCGAGTAGCAAGCAACCCGCCCCCTCTCCCCTGTCCCTACCTAAGGCGCGGCCAACTAGTTCCGCGCGCACTTGTATATACTTAGTTCAACTATTTGTTGTGTATAATATAATATATTATATCTATACAGATAAACAAAATTGAAGTGTCTATTTGTAATTTCAAATTAACAGCATTTATTTTCACTTAATGCATTTAAAAGTATGATCGGTACTTACATAAAAATATAATCAACTATATATTTATATTTTAATATATATATTATAACTTCGTTCCATCCGGGTGTCCCTTGACACCTCTCAAGTTTTTCTATGACTTTACTTGTTTAAACTTTAGTCTCAGCACTCAACAAGTGATTCACCCTGTGGCATACGTGGTAGACTAGGTGTTGCCCGCGTCTTCATACTCGCAAAAAGAAATCCCACAGAAACTGTACATTTTACTGCGATGAAGCATAACAAACATCCACACATAAAAACTTTCGCGTTTGTGATATTAGTAACGAAGGAGGTAAGGATTCGTGAATACGTTGTCTCTAACTCTTTCACGAACGCATAATTCAAATATTTCAAGGTAGCTCAGATTTAATTTATTGTTTTTAATATCCTATCGAAGCTTTCAGTTTAATTAGAAGTATCGCATTTCTTTTATAGATCGCATCCAGTTCATTCATACGATTGAAAACGTAGGCACGTGCCCTACAGGATAAAAAGTAATCCGGGAATGTTGAAAAGGTACTTGCCCTATTGGAATGCTCGATCACTTTCATTGAATTTTAAGAGATCTCACATACAGTTTTTTTTTATCGGAAGCTGATGCGTGTCTTAAGCATCTAAAGCATGATTTACCATTTCCCTAATTAGATATTTGTTTTTACATTGTCCCCAACAATGGGATATACACCGATTGGCACCCGTTCTGCTCCATTCACCCATTGTCACTGAATGGAAGCGTTTTTGTTCGTTTCGGTGGCGTCATTTCCATTTCAAATAAGGAACAATGTTATTCTTAATACGAAGAAATATTTAAGTTCGAATAAAACCATATTCGATCGCTAATTGGCGCTCAATAATTTCTGGACGTCGTTTTTGTATTTTTGATTAAAAAAAATATTAACAATAATAATTGATTCGTCAATAATATGCACATGCTTCTGAAAAGCATTAAGTTTCGAATATTTTATAAAGCGCTGAAAACATGTAAAACTTGGATTTTGAATGTACTATCAGGGAATCTAAGCAGATAGAGTGTTTTCATAGTTTATTTAGATGACTTGATTTAGATGACTGACTTTTTTTATTGCATAAATGAATAATACTCTTAAATATGAGTAACTTTTCAAAAGAAACAGTATTGTCTATATTCTCAAAGGTAGAGCGATTTGTATACAAAATTTCGCAAGTCTCGTAAAAACATGTAGGTAAAGTGTATGAAGTATAAGGCCGCAGAGACATATTATATGAAAATATTTCCGATATTTGTGCCTTTAAGTTCATACTTACCATAATGAATGTTTTTTATTTAAGGTCGCTTTTTAACAACTAAGGTCATTAACGAACACAATTTACAACAAACGAAATATACCTAATGTTAAACTAATTTATAAACATAAATCACTTTTAGGAATTTTAAAGTTTGGTTACAACCATTTTCATTTAAGCAATTTTAAATGTTTTGGTTTATGATGCAAGTAAACTAATGATGTAGGTTTTGTTTACTAATTTAGCAAAAAAAAATTTTTTGTACTTTTTAGATGTATCTCATTAATAAACTACACATAAAATATATTTTTTACATTTACCAAGTAGTAATACTATATTTATATTTCTAAGTACATATATTAAGGAAACTAAATATTTTAGATGTAGCCGGAGATAACTATTGTCAATGACATTTCAGTTAAGTATCATAGTCCTCCCGCGTAAATATAGTATCCCACGAGAATACTGTACTTTTTCGGTATAAAAAGTAGCCTATGTTTAAATCCAGAGCCTAAACTAATACCATACCTAATTTAATCGAAATCCGTTCAGTAGTTTTTGCGTTAAAGAGTAACAAACATCCATCCATCCATCGTCACAAACTTTCACATTTATAATATTATAATCTTACTGCCAGTGTTTTTACACGTGCAGTCTCTGGGTTAACTTTACGCAGCGGACATACAACGACCTACGCGTGCAAGTGCCAGCCACTGCAGCGCTTCTGCCATGTTCGCGGAGTCAAGCACGGCGTGGTTCGCGGCCATAATGCGTGCGCGCAGTAGCGGACCGCTGGGACTCGCCACTGCTCGAACGATAGATTAAACTTCACATGCTCAAGTAGTTGCGAGTCAAAATGACTCCGTTTTTAGGTTTTTTTTAAATATATTTTTAAGTTTTTGTATAATCTAAGTTTCCATTTTTATTTATTTTTATTTTTTTTTTGCGCCTTACTGTACTTTTCTATAGACCACGGTCTTAAATTAATGATGTTTATTTTATTAATTTAATCTTTCACTGTTCGTAAAATTAAATTAATATAATGTCTTATGTGGATCCTACCGGCCACCACAGTCATTTGCAGTAACTATGTAACTGAGTAGTTAGAAGCTGGTGTAATTTAGAACCGCGCAATTTCACTGCACATGTAATTCCAAACGACCCACCTCCTGATATTTCCGTGATTTTCATATTCCATCGAATATACGATTTTAGACTTTAAGAAAACAAATTTGCAATTATAATCCACTATTAATTTCAAATTAGTTTACGAATTTCAACAGACATATTTTATTTTATTTATTTTAGATATCATATTACAAATAAAAGTAAAAGAAAAAATGTTGGCAGATTTTTGTCATCAAAAAAATAATTTTGAAAATCGGTCCACAGACGGTCTAGTAATCGTTGAATATATTTATATAGCCGAACGTATAACCACCTCCTTTTTTTGGAAGTCGGTTAAAAATAGCTAAAAAAAGTTTGTTGTATGTGAGCCCCACTTAATGTAAAAAATTTCAACTGTCTAGCTATCACGGCTCATGAATTCTCATGAATGTATATTCTTACAGCCTGGTGACAAACAGATACACGGACAGACGGACAGACAGCAGAGTCTTAGTATTACGATCCCGTTTTTATCCTTTGTGTACGAAACCCTTAAATCGTAGAGACAAATTGTAAACATCCTCCGTTTTCAAAGTCGGTTAAAGATGAACCCTCGATGAAGGTGCTAAATAATGTATAATTTAGTTATATATTTAAAAATTTCTGAAATGAAATATTTTTTTTTATAATTAAAACTTAACACCGCGTGGAATAAACAAAACCAGTCTTACGAACTAATAGAGGATTCCTAATTTTTTTTAAATTACATAATCACCTAAGAAGTTTTATAATTCCTTGCAGGCAAGGCATAGAAGAATACTAGATAAGTCAACGCAAATCTAGAACCTCTTATTGACACAATCTTATCAGCTTTTGTGTTGGTTTAGGTAAATAAAAGTTTTTGGGGAGAATCTGCTTTTATAAGATAAATAAGCAAGATTTACCTTGGAAAATATTTGTTTGAACATTGATAAATCGCAAATATTAAAGACACTTTAACTCTGATCTGAAAACTAGAAATGTTATTATCGCTGTAAAACTGTGTTTCCTCTCGTATCAAAAGTCAAAACCTTTGACCAAAAAGTTCAAAAAAAATACAGGACTAAAAAATTAACTTGTGACCAGTAATCAAGATTTCAAATCTGCAAAACTAGCATAGTCAATCTCTAAAAATTACGCAATTCCAATACATAATCTATACTTTATACTAATATTATACGAGAAAACATTTGTTTGTTTGTTTATTTGAATGGGCTCCGAAACTACTGGACCTATTTTGATGAAATTTGGCAGATATTAATCAGAGTCCTTTACATAGGCTACTTTTTATCGCAGAAATATGTACGGTTTCCGTAAGATTAATTTTTGCGCGCACGAAGTCGCGGGTAACATCTAGTATAGTACAAAGTTTAAAAAAATCGATTTCTTCTTTTTCATAATGTGGTGCAACAACTCTCATAGTAATTTATAACATTGCTCGTTGATTCGTCGAATAAAAAAATTTTGAGTAATTAACCCCAATTCAATGGCAAAAGTTTTTGAGGCGGAGCTACATTTCATCATCCATTATAAGGACACTAGACAATTAACTAGAGGAACTGGCCATAAATGAATAGAAGTTACTACACTTAATTAATTGAATATAGCTTTCAGCAAATAATGGCGTCAGTTTTAATGATAAACGACTTCCATCGACCAAACACGTACCATGAGCCTACATCTGTGTTTTACGAATTATGCCTCTCATTGAGTGGAACTTTTCACAGTGTCAAGGATATTAGTTAATGTTAATGGCAATAACTCGCGCGACGCGCGCCACTCAGAGGAGGAGAAGACGGCTGCTTCGGGTGCCATCGGCCTCGGTCGGGTATGGTCGGGTCGCGGCGCTCGCGCCGTGACTAAACACTTTTATACCAACTTATGACAAATCAATACTCTGTCAGGCCTAGAAATCCTTTTGTAACTATAAATTTAGATCTTCAATATACAGTCCATCTACAACTAACGTTTTTTAATCTCCACGTTTTCGAAGAGAACGGGGAAACTCGTACAGTTACTAATATTTCAAAATTTAAAAGTGACTTTGTTTTCACGCCTAAAATACCACATTATAAAAACGTCTGGGTAAACTAAAATTATAAATGGAAACCACGACGATATTTTTCCTGCCTAAGTCAAAATGTTCCCACGTTTATACCTACTTAATAATATTAATATGGTAATTTCTCCTTATTCTTCCACTCCTCTTAAACCTGTACAAAATATATACATATGCATTATACATACAATATTTCTTCTATTATATATAAAGTTTCTAATTAACAGTTTTTTTACTACACACGTAATAAATCATAATCAAAAAATCATTTTTGTACTTTTTTGTTCCATGTTTCTGTTATTTGTCCCGGCTTATCTCTGAGTCTGCTAGACCGACATTGACTGGACTTTCACCTCTTTCCTGATACGAGGGCGGCACTGAAAATTTCGGGAATCAAGGAAGTGACACAACATTACTATTTAAAAATGTATTTATTGCTTTTCGAAGTATTCTCCGCGAAATTTGACACATTTTTCCATACGATGGAACCAATCATTGAAGCAACCATTCCATTCGGAAGTTGGGGTCTCCAAAATAGCCGTTTTGTAGGCGTCCACAGCTTCTTCAGGTGATGAAAATCTCTGACCACGCAATTTATTCTTTATTTTAGGGAAAGTATAGAAATCATTACGGCGTAGGTCAGGGCTGTACGGCGGATGGTCTAATAATTTTCAAATTTAAATTTAAAAAAAATTTCTTGCTCTAAAAACTCCTTTGTTCTGTGCGCGGTGTGAGAACTCGCATTGACGTGATGGAGGATGATGCGGCGGTTGCAGTTCTCCTTACGGAGTTCAGAAACGACCTGTGAGAAACAAATGTTACCATACCATTCTGCATTAACCGTTCTTTGTCCCTCAAGAGGAATAGTCGCAATATCGCCGGTTTTGGAGACAAACGTGGCCACCATTTTTTTTGCAACACTCCGTGAACGAACAATTTTTGTTGGCTTTAACTCATTTTCGAACACCCAAACTCGTGACTGGTTTTTTGTTTCGGGTTCGTACGCGTATATCCAGGATTCTTCACCTGATACGATGTTGTATACAGCATTTGAGGATCCTGCGTGGAATCTTTCGAGAGTTCTGACGCACCAAGTAACGCGAGCCGCTTTTTGCTCTTCACAGAGAAAATGTGGTATCCATCGGGAAAACAACTTTTTTACACCTAATTGTTCATGCAAGATTATTTGTATTTGACTCATGCCAATGTCTAAAGTTGCCTGAATTTCACGGTATGTCACATGTCGATCTTCCTCAATCAGCTTACGCACAGCATCAACGTTTTCTTGGGTGACTGCAGTTTTTGGACGACCTTGACGGGGATCATCACTGAGCTTGACACGTCCACGTTGAAATTCAGCAAACCAGCGATAAATTGTGGTTTTGGATGGGGCCTCATCAACAAATGCAGAAATCATCCGGTCGACACACTGTTTTTGTGTTAAACCACTTCGAAAGAAGAATTTAGAATTTTCTCCAGTCAATTCCATTTTCTCAACGACTAAACAAGTTTGACAAGACCTTGTGACAAGACCGAGAATCTTTTTTTAAATAAATAAACGGTATTCGATTTTTAAAACCAAGGAGTTTTAAATTAAAAAGATTTTAATATGACAGGAACAATGGAAATATTCCATTCCCGATACTTTTAGTGCAGCCTATGTAGAATATAGGTATGAGCTATATTATATCAGCTAGGACTGAGATCCCAGGCCCGTCAGACAACCCTTATATTCTTACTGATAAAATGTATACTATCATATTATAACTATATATATAACATCTAGTATTCACTACCTGTCGCCCGCGACTTCGTGCGCTCAAAAGAAAATACCGCAATGACCGTACATTTTGCCGCTATAAAAAGTAGCCTTTGTCCTTTCCCGCAGTCTATATAGAATAGACCTGTGCCAAATTTGACAAAATCGGTCCACTAGTTTCGGAGCCTATTCAATGGAAAAACTTTTCTCTTTATTATATTATAGTATAGATTAGTGTACCTAAATTGAACGTAAGCATACCTGCTGGTTTGTGCCGTAGGCTGATTTTATCAGATAAATAGAATAAGTAATTCTAATAATGAACTATCAATCTTATTTTTTGGTTTTAGAATAATTTAGGAACCAATCTTGTCAAATTTATACATTTTGTACAGTGTATGTGTTATACTTGAGATTATTACGTAATAATTGACAGCAAATTGCTCTTTCAGCGGGCTTAGCATGGCGATACGAAGAAATAAATTTTTCGAAGAAATATTCTATCCAAATAGTTCGTTGCAAAATAGATCTTAATCCACCATGGATTAAGATCTATTTTGCAACGAACTACGAACGAACAAGGTCGTCAATAGAAGCCAACATTTCTAAACGATTTTCAATCATTTCTAAAAGATTTCCCGACAGCCATTTTAAAACTATGGCTAGTTTTAAAATGGCTGTCGGGAAATCTTCTGTCAAAAACGAACAAACATTCAAGTAAATGACTGAACGTAAAGAAACTATTTGTCTAGGACCGCTATGATAGTAACATGAGTAGTTGACACTATTGTAAGACTATTTGACATTGAATTAAGAAAACGTTTCTACTTTAGCTATCAAAAGAGGCCATTTTGTGAGCTCATGCTCGGGAAGAATAGAAATGTTGTTTCTCATAACGACGATGGATCGACCTTGCTGCTTTACAATAAGACCTATTGCTCCGAATGGAATTAATGTTTCTTCAATCTGTCATTTTGTCGATTCTTCGGTGTTTCGAGGGTGCGCATGTTAAGCCTGCAGGCTTATATACAAATCTCTTTACTCATATCTTTTGAATAAAATAGAGACACTAATCTTACTTTAAATACAAACGCTTAAGTAACAGTTTTGTATTTGAAAATTTTTATTGCATTGCAAATTAAACTTATCCTCAATTATTACTAATCGCTACATAAAATTATGTCGTGTCCGGTGCGTTGTAACAATTAATTTATGGAAAAAGGCTTTACTTGTAACATCATGCGATCTAACTTATCTGATAGCGCGGCAGCGCTATCGCCAAGTATTAAGCGGCGGTAACTATCTTTTCTCGAAGCATTTCGCGGCCTTTTCGTGCCCCCATATTTTCATTGGTGGTACAACGGTACCTTCCTCATGCAAAGCTCTTTTGGTGTTGCGTAGGTTATAAACGTTTTAACTATGGAATAGATCTGGACACAAGCAATCGGATCGCCCATTAGTATGAAATTGTAATAAGTTCTTACTAATTAATTTGAAAACGAGCAGACCGATCGCCTGGTGTTTATAAATTGTTATAATTTCTTACCATCAGAGGTTGGTGGTTAGCAAACTCTACATCCATCTCTCCGGCGACGATAAAATATCAACGCTTCTCGCTACCCGCCCCCATGTGCTGAGAAAATCGATGACTGGGTACGCCACTTCCGTCGCTTCCGTGACATCCTGGGGCACGTTCTAAACGCCAAACCAAATGGTCCTGGGATTAAGCGCTACCTGACAGACTTTTTTTTTACGAGGGGAAATGCGTTATGCATACCACACGACCCCGGGGCAGGGTCGTAGGGTTATGTTGGACTCCGCAGTTTTGCACCGGCTTACCAACTAAAACCCCCCGATATCCTTCTTCACGCTTTATGCCGTCTACGGGTCAATTTTACGGCGGTAATCTACTTACAGCATTTAGGTGCGCTAAACGCCGCCGACCATGTCGCCTACGACGCATCAGGTGCGACTCAGCCGAAGCCTCACGCTCTCGCTCCACGCTTCTTTTTGCACCATGACTACGGTGCAGAAAGTGCCAGCTGCGTCCCAAGCTTCCTTGCTCCATGCCATAGTGGCAAGCAGAGTAGGAAGCGATAAATCCGCGCCGAGGCATGCAGACATAGCTGCGCGAGGAATCGCCCAAGCTGGACACTCCTCCCGCGTATGTTGTGCCGTGTCTTCTGTCCACTTTCACAGTGAAGACAGATTGCTGTTGGCTCCCTTTTGACGAGACTAGGTCAAGTGTGGACACAGTTTCCCAGATTATCACTCTACACAGGTACTTACCAAAGCACCCGTGCCTTGTGAGCACCTGTGTAAGGTGATAATCTGGGAAACTGTGTCCACACTTGACCTAGTCTCGTAGGATGGGTTGAACTGCAGCTACCAGCTGCCTACTTGCACCCGGGAGCCCAAGATCTTCCTCTCATTTTTTAAAGAGATCCTCGCGGGCGTCATCTCGCCAACGGACGACTTCTATTGGGTTTTGGCGGGTACCTCTTTAAAAATGCCTCTATGCGTCGCCTGAAGACCGCCGCAAGAACTTGGGCCTCTAATTCCCACGGCGGGCTACCGACGATGATGCACGTCACAGTATAAGACAAGGTCCTATAAGCCCGGGCCTATAATTAGTTTTGGGGCCAATCTCATGAAGTGCTCGCGGAAACTCCACTTGCTATCGAGTACAAGTCCGAGGTATTTCATCATACCGACGGCGATAAATTGCCCACCTACTACTATCTGGGCGTCTTGGAGCGGTCAATTACGAGGCCTATGAAAAGCAAGAGCTCTAACCCTAGCCGCCGAATACGGTTCACAATCTGCGCCACTCCTGCCGTCGCAAGCATTCTCGCTTGACGATGGGTTCTGCCACGGGCCGTCACAAGGATTTACTTTGCGTAGCACGTTACGTTCACTCCCCGCATGAAGGTACCGCGCAGTACCCAATTGTAGCCGATGTTCCACAGGTATGGTCCGAGAACAGACCCCTGTGGAACATCGCACCACAAATTGCATTTAACCCAGCCATTTTTCGTCGGATACGTTACGACTCTCCCATTAAAACAGTCTTGAATCAATCTTTGTAGATGATCGGAAAATACAGACTCCTGTAACGCCGACAAGACCACTTCCCATGGCAGCGTGTTAAATGCGTTAGAAATATGTAATGAAACCGCGACCAACACGCCACCATCAGCCATCACCGTCACCACTTCTTTCGCCAGGTTTTTGACACGAGAAACTGCATCGATCGTCGACCGTCCGCCCCGAAACCCAACTGAGAGTCGTGAAGGTCGATGTACTCAGCGAGGCGACCGACGAGCACCCGTTCAATAAGCTTACTTATCTCACCAAGAAGCACAGACAGACGACCATCCTTCTTGAGCAGGACTAGCGTACCCTCTTTCCAACAGTTATGGAAACGGCCCTGCACCAGGCATTCTGTGAAAAGCTCCGAGATCTGTCTTCCCAACTCAGATAATGCCAAGTCCAGCACCCGACCAGGCACACCATCTAGCCCAGGCGCGGTCTTCTTTAGGCGAAGCTTGATTGCGGCCCTGCGTAACTCATCTTCTGAAACTGGTTGTATGTCCTCCTCTGTTATTGATGAACCAGCAACGGATCAGTTCTTTCGCGATATTGGAACAGGGTGTTCACTATGGAGCCCACCAGCTGCGGCTCTAGTGTCGAGGTTAGCGGTGGGGACCAGGGACGTAGTTTATTTCGCACAGCAAGGTACCCTCTCCTCCTCCGCCTCCCCCATGTATCCCACTCCAGCATTCCCAACCATTCCTCCCAGGACTCTTGCTTGGCCTTTTCTATCGCCACCTGCAGGGCCTGACAAGCATTAATATACTCAGCGTATAGTTCCTCCTCCAGGTTTTGGTCAGGGATATGACGTCTTCGGCAAAGCTAGTAACGGCGACGTGATGTGACACAGGATTTGCGTAGTTCGCACAACCCGGGTCGTCGACCAGTACACTTGGGGACGCGGAGGAAGCGGCCTCCTCCTCGGCATCGCTGCATAACATATGTTAGCCAGCGATGCACCAAGTCGACCTGCCGCCGGCTCAACACCGCCCATTGGCTCTGCATCAAGGACCCACCTTTCAATAATGGCCGCCTGTTTTGCCCGCTCGCAGTCTCTCGCAGTCGCTCGAGTCTTTTCAGAAACAATCGTGGACCATCTACCATCGTTTGTTTCCACTCGCCAACTCTGAACCCTTCTGGCCAAGGTATGCGACGCAAACGATACATCAACGATGGATCCCCCACGACGGCACACAAATGTGTTCTCCGACCCCCTATTCAATATCGTAAGACCATTGACTAGTGCCTAGTCTTCAAGCTCAGCCCCCTTCGAATCGGTGGCAACCAATCCCCATGCTGCCGAGTGGGAATTAAAATACCCTGCAACGATAACAGGAATCGGGGTACACGCGATATAAGGCATGGCACTTCAGGAAGGGCGCGTTCAAAGTCGACAAGACGCTATCTTGGCGGAAAATATATCCCTATTACTGGTACGTCTCCCACGACGACCAGCGCGCTTTCCTTGCCCCACGCTACTTTTGAAGTGGAGGAAAGCCGTCCGCAACTGGAGCAAAGATGGCCACACCAATGCTGATATCCCCGGCCCAGTCGTTGCGACTGGGTACCACGTATGATGGGCGCCATCTAATTGGTGACCATTATTTCACCCGCTACACCTTCTTTAGCCTTACCTTTAGGCTTGGCATTAGGCGTCTTCTTTGCACTCTTTAAGGAAGGTTCTTAACTACAGATATGCAACCGCTGCCGCCTATTATGTGGCTAGCTGACTTGCCTCCGGCCTCGCAGACAGGATAATTTGGTCTTGCAACGCAATCTCTTGTCTTGTGATCTGCCACTCACCCTCCTATTAGTCGGCAATGTCCAATTTTCTGCAGGACAGTAACACCTCTTCTGCAGGGTAGCACTCCTATTGCCACCACGCAAATTCTTGCCATGTGGCATATTCCCCCCAACACTAAAAGTCTGGGGCTCGTGAACACACTTCCCCCTCCTTCCCAGGTCGGTTGTGTCCGTGGTCGACACACACGGTTCCTGGTCCACGGACCAGGACCATATGCATTGTCGGCGTCGTCCGCAGGTCTTGGCCATCCTCGGCCCTCGCCACCATCACTCCCAGTCTGATCGCGTCGGGTTTCCCCCGCATTCTGCCGCAGGGGGTCTTCCCTAAGCATAGACATAATGCGTCCAGTATTCATACTGGGCGCGTCCCTTCTACCTCTTTTTTTTCTACTTGTAGAGGGGCAAAGCACCTGGTCATAGTTCCCCACCCAAGGTTATGAGAGTAAAGGAAGAGAGAGTGCTTTTGTACTGTTCACACACTTGGGCACTATAAAAAAAAACTCCAGCCGGCCTCGTTTCAATGAAACCGGCCACCGTCACCGAAATCGGTGTGGGGAGCTATTATTATAATTATTATTTAGCCGAGGGCTGTCTTTTTATAAATTGAATTTGTTATTTAAATATTGTTTTAAAAGTATGCTAAAGTCCGCCCTTTTTTTGAAGCTTAAACCTTTTTTCTCTTCTTCTATATAGTCACACGCGTGTAAAAATTATTTCAGTATTTTTAGCCAAAGTCAAAGTCAAAAAAGTCAAAAATTTTTATTCAAAATAGGTATTTTCATACACTTTTTGAACGTCGATCTACATGATGCCTACCACCGGTTCGAGAACTAGCTAAACTAGTAATAAGACTCGGAGGAAGGTCGTTTTAGTTTTTGCAAATTTTGACTCGAATATTTATAGCGATTTTTTATCCGATTTCAATAGGGGAGTATTCGGCCGTATATTCGGAGGTATAGGTCGGCGCGATACGCCCTTGTCGCCTACAAAATAAGTATGGGACTTAACGCTCAAGGTCACTGTCGTTACACATAGCCTTAATATGTCAGTCCGATTGGCATTTTGGGGTGTGTAATTTTTGCGTCATTCGGAAATTTGGAATGTGGTGGATTCGAACCCCGGTAAAATATTTTTGTAATTCTTTTTTTATTTTATACTACTAGAGAAAAGCTCGGTTACCCAAATACTTATATAATTATGTATTACTTAATATTGTTTTATGTATGTTTTATATGTGTCTTAATAAAGTGGATTGAAATTGAAATATAAAATACTAAACACAAAATTTACATTAAATTATCATAGCTAGCATAAAGATTAAAATCTTTATAGGCGAGGCCGATACTTGTGAACGGTACTAATTAATATTATAATATATTATATTCAAAGAAATTCAAAACTACACCTAGCAAATATATTTTCTCCTGTCAGAAACTCGTAGTTTTATCATAATCCTTGAAACTGCAGATTAATGTTAAAAAATATGTACGTACCTTGTAGTTATTCTTGTAGTACTGACATTAATAATTAAATGGATACCTGTTACTGTCAAGTACAATACCTGGGAGACCAAGCTTTACTCGGAGTTTTAGTAGAACGATAAAATAATTAAAAGTAATTAAATATAAATAAAAAAGTAAAAGAAGGTTTGTGGAAGCTGTCCATGCGATTGGGTCGAAATTCTATAAGACCCGACGCCAAAGTAGAACTCAAAAGCTCTCCGATGGAACTCTGGAACTCATGGCGCAAAGGCGAGAAATGAGATTGCAGTCTTCAGCTGATATGTCAGAATATAGACGGATTAATAGACAGATAACCAAGGCAATGCGACACGATATACGTTCCTTCAATACTAGATGTATTGAGGAAACGATTGAGCGAAACAAGGGCTCTAAAGTGTTCGCAAAGAAACTGTCTATCGGACAAAGCCAGATAACGAAGCTGAAGACCGATCAAAGCAAGATCATCTCGTCGAAGCCAGAGATTTCGGAGGAGATAGAAGAGTTCTACGGACAGTTGTACAAATCGACACGGACACCTGTTATCAGCACGGCTAAAGATCCAAGAGCCAAGCTAACTCGACACTATACCGAGGATATCCCGGACGTCGGCCTGTACGAGATTAGGATGGCCCTCAAACAGCTTAAGAACAACAAGGCGCCAGGTGAAGACGGAATTACGACAGAACTTCTGAGAGCGAGTGGAAAACCGGTACTCAAAGTCCTCCAGAAACTGTTCAATTCCATCATACACGAAGGCGCCATACCTGAGGCATGGTGCAGGGGCCTTGTGGTGCTGTTCTTCAAAAAAGGAGACAATACCTTGTTGAAGAACTACAGACCGATCTCGCTCTTGAGCCATATCTACAAATTGTTCTCGAGGGTTATCACGAACCGTCTCGCGCGCAGGCTCGACGACTTCCAGCCACCCGAACAAGCCGGTTTCCGAAAAGGCTATAGTATCATAGACCACATCCGCACACTCCGCCAGATTATAGAGAAATCGGAGGAATATAATCGTCCGCTCTGTATGGCGTATGTGGACTATGAGAAAGCCTTCGATTCGATCGAAACCTGGGCAGTGCTTCAGTCTCTTCAGCGGTGCCACATTGACTATCGCTATATAGAAGTGTTGAAGTGTTTATATAACAATGCCACCATGTCGGTCCGAGTACAGAATGGAAGTACGAAACTTATCCAATTGCAGAGAGGTGTAAGGCAGGGAGATGTCATCTCTCCTAAACTCTTCACCACAGCATTGGAAGATGTTTTTAAACTCCTAGACTGGGAAGGATACGGCATAAACATAAATGGCGAATACATCACTCACCTTCGGTTTGCTGACGATATAGTCATAATGGCAGAATCGCTGGAAGACCTTAGCGCCATGGTCTAAAATCGAAATTGTTGACGAATATGTCTACCTGGGACAGACAGTCCGATCAGGCAAGTCCAACTTCGATAGTGAGGTCCAACGACGAATCCAACTCGGATGGGCAGCGTTCGGGAAACTACGCAGCGTCTTCGAGTCCGAAATACCTCAGTGCCTAAAGACAAAGGTCTTTGAACAGTGCGTATTGCCAGTGATGTCTTATGGATGTGAAACGTGGTCCCTCACTGTTGGCCTCTTAAATAAGCTCAAAGTCACTCAAAGAGCGATGGAGAGAGCTATGCTCGGGGTTTCTCTGCGTGACAGAATCCGCAACGAGGAGATTCGCAGATGAACTGGAGTAACCGACATAGCTCGCAGAATCAGTAAGTTGAAGTGGCAATGGGCAGGCCACATCGCTCGTAGAACTGATAACCGCTGGGGAGTAAAGGTTCTAGAGTGGAGACCACGAACTGGAAAGCGCAGCGTTGGACGGCCTCCCTCTAGGTGGACCGATGACCTTATGAAGGTCGCGGGCTGCCGTTGGTTGCGGGTGGTCCGGGACCGTTCGTTGTGGAAATCTTTGGGGGAGGCCTATGTCCAGCAGTGGACGTCCTATGGCTGTTAATGATGATGAAATCCAAACATCCGTCACTTTTGTGTGTGTACGGTTGTAAGATACTGCAATCTACATACATTAAACATCACTGAACGCGTGTACTAAGGCAGGAGCACGGCGCGGCGGCCGGTCCGTGCGTCAGCTGACGGGTCAATGGCTGGCGAGCGTAATGAAGTAAATTACATTGCGTAATGAAGTAAAAATAATAAAATTTTAGATTTGAATACAAAATCTACTTCTAGACAGCTTGTTCTCATGATTAAAAGGTATAAAATGTAAAAAACATAAATAAAAAAATGAAATTTTTGAAAAAAAAAAAAACTTTTTTGTAATGAGAAAAGGTAGTATAATCATATTCCAAAGTTAATGGACGGTCTTCTGGCATCCTGTATATACAACATTGTTTCGTTTAAAGTATGAGATTATCCACTGGTCTACTAGTGTCACATATCATATTTTAACGACTGCTATGGTTGAGTGGTACGTGCTCAAGCTGGGGGTCGCGGGTTTGAATACCGCCGAAAGAACAGAAAGTTTTTCTGTGTTCCTGGGCTATGGATGTGTATTAAAAATGTGTATAAGATAATAAAAATCTTAAATATAATATGACTCTATAGTATAAAAAGTATTAAATATATTTCCGTTGTCTGGTAGGTACCCGTAACACAAGTTCTTAGAGACTTACCACGGGACCAGATTGACGTGGTGTGAAGCGTCCATAAATATTATTAGATATTATATTATTTAATAAATTAAAGGTGATGGTCCAAAGTTGACCCAGTGTCGACAGCAATGAAATAGTTGCCAATGTGTTAACACGTCCTTTAATTGTTGATGAACAGACAAATTTATTTCAAAACGAATAGTTACTTCGGTTCACGCGTTTAAAATTATAAGGAAACAAAATACACTGTCCATCTCTTTTTCGTAAAACGATTCTGGCTATGACAAATGTAATGACATCCCTCTCATACAGTGACTCTATTTTGCTCTCTTTCGTATTGCAAGTGTAAATTGTTTGTATCGTCGTTACTTTAAAGATATCAATAAATCGCCTGTAGGTTGACTATTACCACAATATCTAGACGTCGATGATAATAAATTATAATAGACGAATATTTTTTTAGTAAAGTAGATAACCTATTACATAAAAGTAAATAAGTAGAGATGGCACTTTACAAAGAAATGTAACCAACACAACACGGTATTTACAGGATTGTCTACTTGTAAGTACATAACAATATTTTATTTATTATTAACAATAACATACTGAAATAAACAAAATTAAATAAATAATTCAAAAAATAAAAAACCCGACTGCTACTCGTAATTATAAATTGTACAAAAATAAATGGTACGCCTGCTACCAATCATAATGTCAATTATTGCACTTAGGATTTCAGCTCATAGAGTAGTCCATTTTCTCAATCTTTTTTCAGTCTTTTTAGTGCCTTGCTTAGATATCTGACTTTTTTGCAGTCGTTTTATTTTTCTAGTTTATCCAACACACACTTGGTTGATTTAAAGCAAAAATACGACTATTTGAATGCATTGATTACAAATTAAATCTAATTATTTACCTAATTAAAATGGTAGTAATTATTCCTGATTAAATTAAAATATATGACATGTATATTTTTTTAAATCTCGATAAACCTATCGAGTATGGTTACAATTTTTTTTAACTATTTGCAATTTGGCGCCAAAATCCACCTTATAGTATTTTTTCTTTGAACTAGCTATCTACGGACACTTGGGGTTTTGAGACAAATCTAAGGATGCCTTAATTGTCGAAATCCATATAGCCGTTTGGAAGATACGTGGGAATAAAGGAATTTACAAACACAAGATACGCGCTAAAAACGTAACCCAGTCGGGTAAAAACAAGCAAATTTTTTCAGTTTCCTATCAAATGTTTAGTTTTGTGGGAATATGGTGGCAAGCCCAAAAGGGAGATCTTCGACCGAGCGAGGTGCTATGCTCGGTCAGGCCAAAGCCCTCTTCTATGAATTTCAGATGTTGTATATATGGTGCCGATCATAGAAAACTTCGATAGCGCGATTCAGGATTGTGGCGCTAATTGGTCCGCCACAGTTTTATCTTCAAGTAGCTGCCCCGAGAGCTGTATCTATAAATATTTTCTGCTTTGTGTAATGCGCAGTTATCCTGAAAATAAAGGTAAGTAGCACAAACAAAAGCGAACGAAAACAATATAGAATGTGGAGTAGGTGACCTATACAACTGAAATTCCATCACGTGCATACAGTAAATTTTCCATGGATCGTTTATGTTTCATTCAAGAGAGAGGTACAAAAAATCCATGAGGTTTCCACAGATTTTTTCGGTTTCGGACTGAAAGCTCTGTCTTGTCAGTTACTCAGTATTATCTAACGAGGTATATGTAGTGGGGCAGTGCTTAACAAGGTCTCAACTGGCAGTAGGCGCTCGATCGGATTAGTCAATACAATCTGGTTCGCGCGACTATGTCCGTGTTGGTTTACATTGTCATGATAGGGCACTACAACCACGGAGTCACAGCTCGGATGACACTTTACAAATGACAGCCCGAGCACCGGCAAGTATTAGCCATGTTGACGTTAGCTTATGATTGACACCGAACGTCAATGATGTCAAGCACTAAACGGCCAACCCCGCGAAACCATGAAACGTGAAAGTCAACGACTATGAAACCCACGTCCCGCGTTCGCCGTCCGTCTCCCGCACATATAGCCCCGAGCTGTCATTCGTGACGATTAACGATTATTTATGTTAGGTATAAATTTATATTCTTTGACGGAGTAGGCATCGGTTTAGGTAGTAAATTAAAGTCACATGGAAAGTGTGGATATAGGTATTTTCGTTGTCGTCGTGATGTAATTTTGATCTTTACTTCTTTTAACGACTAAAATTAATAAATAACACACAAAATATAAAAACTATTTTTTTTACGTTTTTATTTGTAAAGAGTAATCCTATAATGCCCTGTAAAGATCTGTGTCAGTCCAGTCCAGTGAAAATTAAATAAACATAGTTGCAGACAAATCTATTCTTGCTTGATTGTTATATATTTGTCTGCGTAGTTCAACTTTCGATATATTTATTCAATGGACAGCCTTTCTAATTCAGCTGATTATAATATGATAAACAGCTGCCATGACCTCGATGACTAAATATTAGCGATACCACGAGCCTACGACGACGCGGACGTCGTGCTCACTATGGTATGTCGAGTGTGGGTTATTCAACCGATAACAATTGGAGCATTTTGTATATCGAGTAAAAATAATATACCTGCCCACTATTCATATCTAATATATAAAATTTCCATGTCACAATGTTAGTTACCGTACTCCTCCGAAACGGCTTTACCGATTTTTACCAAATTTTAAATGCGTATTCAGTAGATTTGAGAATCGGCTACTATCTTTTTTCCATACCCGTAAGTGATAAGGGTTGTTCACCCTTAAATTTTTTTTTTTAATTTTTGGACGAAATTTTTTGTTTTATTTTTTTATAATGTGGCATTAAAAAATACATAAAAGCCTAAATTTTTACTTTTTTATCACCAACCCCTATTTTTTTATAGCCATTTTAGTAATTTTTCATCCCGCTCGATAACTGATCAATTATAGTGTTTTTAACTGTACTTCGATTAAAAATCTAAATTTTTTTTAAAGAAAATAAACATTTATTTTTATTATTAAAGTTTAATCCTGATATATGCTTAGTGTTACCAATCTTAGATTCTTAAAATTTGCCGCGCCTTTACTGGTGAGTGAAATGCCACACTATACCATAGACTGAAGACGGTCTCCTGTTTCACTTCACACAATAAGATTTCTCTCACTCCCCACACAGTTTTCGGCCATCCTTATTGTTTATGTATCAAGTGTAGTAGTAACGTTTACAATTATCATATTGCTATCTCAGTGTAACTCTCATATTAACTATTAATTAATTATTACTATTTTATTCATAATAGTAAAATTATTAATTTTAAGTGTATTTGGCACGAATAGTTCAGTTAATCAAGTTTTAGTTAAACAAGTGATTTACATAACCTTCAAAGTACCCAACACGTGTCACGAGCTTCAACCAACAACCTTTTGTGTTGTAAGTATACTTTTTTTATATAATTATTTGAATTTTTTACATTATTTCAATTTTTATTTTCATGAATTTTTTTTTCATAAATCTAATATTTTCGCTATAATCCTGGCCGTAATTATAACTATAACATTTTCTATTATTAAGTAATTTCATTAATTCTATTTATATGTGTTTTGTACAGAGAGCAATGTCAAGAAAACGCAAAGGGGCTGATTTGAGCCATAATACATGTAGGTCCAGAAGTATGAGAGATAAAAGATCCCAAAGAACCGAAGAACAAGTCCAGCGACAAAATGCTGATGCACGTGTGAGCATTCAGCAATTGCGTCAAGAACAATCAGAAGATACACGAGCTGAGCGCAATGAAGTTATTAGTTTAGAACAAAGACAATCACGCCGTTTCACGGTTAATAGCCGCAGAACAAATGACCAACAACGCCAACAGGTACATCGTGCATTTACATCTGATTCATTTTTGCGTCTAGTATTCCAGTATGAGCCCGATATTGAATATTATGCTCATTCAAAAGTGGTAATTGGTGCTATGGATAAGGAATGTCCGCATTGTCATGCTCTCAAATTCAAAAATGAGCCACCTGGGATGTGTTGCGCGTCAGGAAAAGTGCAACTACCTGAAATTGAAACACCACCTGAACCATTGAACGGTTTACTTATCGGCACGGATCCAGATTCTAACGTATTCCTGAAGTCAATTCGAACATTCAATTTATGCTTTCAAATGACATCGTTTGGAGCAACAGAAATAGTTCGAAATACTAATGCTAATGGTTAATACAATTCTACATTCAAAATCATAGGCCAAGTTTATCATAAAATGGGCTCATTGCTGCCAATGCCAAACGAACCACATAAATTTTTACAAATCTACTTCATGGGCGACGAGGATTCCGGAAGCGCACTTGCCAATCGCGTGAATGCACGTTGTGACTATAATAACCTTGATTCATTTTTTGCCAGGCGCATCGTCAGCGACTTGGACGCTCTGTTGAACGAGCACAATGAATTGTTGGCCAGAGATTACATCTTTGCTATTGCCTGGCCCAAATGCAATACATCGTCATGACATTACAGCACGTGTATTCAGACAAAAGTTAAAGTCTCTAATAAGTTTCATTACTAAATTACATGTATTCTGTCCCACACGTTGCTGGCTGTATTCAGTTGAATGGCAAAAGCGAGGATTAACTCATGCGCACACTTTGGTTTGGTTAATCGACAAAATCCGTCCTGAAGAAATCGATAGTATCATTTCTGCGGAAATTCCAGATCGGTCTACTGACCAAGTGCTGTTTGATATTGTTACAGTAAACATGATCCATGGTCCATGCGGTACTCTTCATCGTTCATCGCCTTGCATGGCAGATGGAAAATGTACTAAAAATTTCCCTAAAGATTTCACTAATGATACGATAACAAATACCGACGGATATCCAATATATCGTCGAAGAAATCCCGATAATGGCGGACAATCATTTATTAAAAATATCAGCAACACAGACATTGACATTGACAATCGTTGGGTGGTGCCGTATTCGCCTCTGCTAAGCAAGATATACAATGCTCATATTAATGTTGAGTTTTGCAGTTCTGTGAAGAGCATCAAATATATTTGCAAGTATGTCCATAAAGGCAGTGATATGGCTGTGTTTAGAGTAGAAAATACTAATGTAAATGCTCCTCCAATGAATAAAAACGATGAAATTACGCTCTACCAAATTGGTCGGTACATCAGCTCCAATGAAGCTGCTTGGCGTATCTTCGGTTTTCCAATTCATGAACGGGATCCAGCAGTTGTTCAGTTAGCCGTCCGTCTTGAAAAAAAATTTTTTTCAAGATGAATATTTATAATATTTCAAAAATTTTTGAACTGTGTAATAGTACGGATGATTTTGGTGCCTTTGCAAGAACATTACTCTATTCACAAGTACCACACTATTTCACATGGGCTCAAACAAAAAAATGGATGCCCCGCAAGCAAGGCTCACCAGTTGATGCATGTCTCAATTTATTTAAATTAAACGCTTTGGGGCGATTATTTACTGTCAATCCAAGACACACTGAGTGCTTTTATCTTCGACTGTTATTGGTTAATGTTACTGGCCCATTATCATTTCAAGATATACGTAAAGTGAATGGGCAACAGTATCCAACATAATATAAAGACACATGCCTTGCACTCGGCTTGCTGGAAGACGACAACCAGTGGGAGTGTATGCTTACTGAATCTGCATTGAACTGTACAACAATACAAATTCGTCTACTATTCGCTATAGTGTTGACTACATGTTTCCCAGCTCGAGCACAGATATTGTGGGATAATCACAAAGATTCAATGACTGATGATATAGTGCATCAACATCGTACGCGGTGCAACGATCTAACGATAACATTCAGCGACGCTATGTACAATGAAGCATTGATTGCTATTGAGGATCTTTGCATTGTCATTACCAACTTATCACTCACTCATTTCGGTATGAATTCGCCAAATCTAACTGCATCTGATTTAATTAACACTGAAATGAATCGTGAACTGCAGTACAACACTGTAGAAATGGCAGCGAACTCGCAATATCCCACTAATGAATGACGAACAAAGAACCATTTATGACCGCATTTTGCTCGCAGTTTCAGCAGGACAAGGTGGGTTCTTCTTTTTGGATGTACCGGGTGGAAATGGCAAAACATTCCTTATTTCACTCATTCTTGCTGAGATACGATCAAATAATGGCATCGCATTGGCCGTTGCATCATCGGGCATTGCGGCAACTTTATTGGATGGAGGCAGAACAGGTCATTCATTATTTAAGCTGCCACTAAATATTCAAAATAACCGGACGCAGTGTGTAACATTAAAAAACAATCGTCCATGGCCACCGTGCTGAAACATTATTTTTATATTCCCTTATCGTTCATGGCGCTCCATACCTATTTCACGCATATACCACATACTTACACACTTATAATAAGTAAGTTAAATTTTGTCTACACTAGAATTTATCTAGAAACTAGAAATAATTTATAAGGTAAAACAACGTTTTCAACGTCGGAGTATAAATTTTATTTTTATTATTCAGATATCAGTCATATAAATATATATATATATATATATATATATATATATATATATATATATATATATATATATATATATATATATATATATATATATATATATATATATATATAAAGTAGAAAAATTCAAAGTTTGTAGTTACAATAGGTCTTTACCTATGAAATTGCCGTTCTGCAGTACTGGCCATTTCTTTAAAAATAATTTTTGTTTGGCTGAGAATTCTAATTTCAAATTAATTTTATTTAAAAAAATGGAATTCTTTTTCCATAAGTAGTCATTTCTTTATTGATTAGTGTTACATTTTCATCGCATTTCAATCTTTTTCGTCATCATGGATACGTTAAAAATTCGAGTAATTATGGAATATGAGTACCGTCGTGGCAGCAACGCAGCACAAGCGGCACGCAACATCAACGACGTTTACGGAGCTAACACTACAAACCAACGCACCACCTGTTATTGGTTTGCTCGCTTCCGTTCTGGAAATTTCGACCTGAAAAATGAACCTCGCGGTCGTCCGAAGACTTTGGTCAACAATGACGAATTAAAGGATTGTGGAAGCTGATGATACACAATCTACGGCTGAATTAGCAGCAGCTTTCGACGTTAGCGTCAAAACAATATTGGTCCATTTGCGTCAAATTGGCAAGGTAAAAAAGCTTGACAAATGGGTGCCCCACGAACTCAATGATCGCCAGCGCGAAGTACGCGTCGAGACGTGCCTTGCACTGCTCAACAGACACACGAATGAGAGAATTTTGAACCGCATTGTTACCTGCGATGAAAAATGGATTCTGTTTGATAACCGCAAGCGCTCATCAAGTTGGTTGGATCCTGGTTCAGCACCTAAACAATACCCTAAACGAAAACTTACCTCTAGAAAAGTGATGGTCACTGTTTGGTGGTCTAGCGCCGGTGTGATTCATCACAGCTTCTTACCAAACGGGGTGAGCATTACTGCAAATATGTACTGTGAAGAACTGAACACAATGATGGATAAGCTGGCACATCTCCAACCAGCATTGGTCAATCGCTCGTCTCCGCTGCTCCTACACGACAACGCTGGCGCGTTCTCCAATATTTCCTTATTGTGGCTTTATGGTGACTTGGAGACCGTCTGCTGTGCAGTATGAGGGCCACCTCATACTGCACAGCAGACGGTCTCCAAGTTGCAAGAACTGGGATTGGAAGCTCTCCATCATCCGCCCTACTCAACAGACCTTGCGCCTACAGACTACTACTTTTTCCAGAATTTGGATAACTTCTTGGCGGGAAAAAAATTCAATACCCGAGAGGCAGTACAAAATGCCCTTGAAGAATTTGTTGCCTCCCCCGTTCAGCTGATTTCTTTAAAAAGGGCATCAATAAACTGCCACTGCGTTGGCAAAGATGCATTGATTGCATGGGTGATTACTTCGATTAATACAAATAAAAAATACATGAAAAAAAATCGTTTAAATTTTTTTATACAAAACGGCCATTTCATAGATAAAGACCTAATATTATATGTTTTATACTATTTAAATAATATTAATTCACATTTACGCGCGTTTTTGTCTAAGTTATGAAACCAAGTGTTAAGTACTATACTGGCCAAATTTAATAATTACACATGTTACTACTAATTATTTATAACAAACGTTATTATTAATTACGAATTTAATCTGTTAAAAATGTTATGTACTTTCTTAATTCTTATAGATCCTGGACTTAGACACCTTTTTTTTCAATTTGGACTCTAAAGCGATGTAGCATAGCTACATTTTTAACGTGTTATTATAGCTATTAACGACGCTTCTAGCGTCATCTATTAGCTGTTGTTGCTAATTATAATAGCTAATTTATACTAGACAATACAATCTATTTGCAAACGTTTCTAACTGGAGCTTCATCTCCAATATTTCTTTATTATTATATTGTTGCATATGGATTATGCATTACCGCTAGTTGTCAGCTAAAGAAAAACACAATATGATAGTAAGAGTATATAAGGGCTGTCGAAGGTTGACAGTTCGTTTCTTTTGCTGAATCCATTTATTCAACTTTTTCTGGTTACCAGTGTATCGTATATTCTTAATCCCGTTTTCACGGTGAGTTTTCTTTTATGTCTGTGTTGTGAATATTTTGGAAAATCACGCTTGTAATAAAACACATTATTTTTCATGTAAATTATCACATTGTAAAATTAGTTGTCAAAAATTTGATTGGCCAAACCACGTGCTCATTAATTGTAGTTTCATCTTTCCGTTCTTGCATTGTTGGAATATTAGGTTGTTTGTATCCATACTTTTATTGTCCTGTATATCATCTTTTATTTCGCTTACCGTTTATTTTGTGATGGTCACACAGCCCGTGATTTTGATCGTTTGGGGTTAAGATCATGTTGGCTGTAAGACTCCAGCACCACACATTTTATGGATTTTCCAGGGATGTATACACCGGGTTCAAGGCACCGTTTTACAAACCGACTTATGGCTATTTTCACACATCCGAATTTCTGAGTGCCGTTAGATATTCCGGACTGAACTACTGGTTTTGGAATCAGTCTGTACTGCCGATTGGCAATCTACGTCGCGGTCAACAGAGGGTAACTACCGGAAGTTGGAGCCCCAGTTCGCTCTCGCCACGTGCTACACTCCTGGAACCAGCTAAGTTCCCACGTGGTTAGCGCCCTTTCGATTCCCACAGACACCAAGAGGCTAAACCAGACCCTTCGGCCTTCTGCTCACGACCCCCTATATAATTTTTAATATATTTGTCACGGTAATACCTTTTCTTTTATTTACTTTTCTTTTGTTACCCGTAACAGCGATACTCATGCCACGCGGAGCGACAGATTTTTTACAATGTACTAAATGAAAAGGATGAAACTAATATTGCGACTGTGATTTTTTCACTGTGTAAGGTCAAATGTTCAATGCGAATCTATAACACTGAGAAAATTGAATGTAACTATGCTTATTATGTAATTATGCATCTTAGGGATTACGATCTACAGACACGTCTTCTATAAGAACTACGTATATCTATTTTTAGCTGTTATACCTACAATCTACATAATATTCTGGATGTTTCCCATGACTTCGTACGCGTAAAAGAAAATCCCGTAGGAATTGTACATTGTCATGCGATAAAAAGGACATAGGCTCCTTTTTAAGTAGCCCATATTGTCCTTCCCCGTGGTCTACACTATACTGTGCTAAAATTCATTTAGCATAGTATAGTGTCGGTCCAGTACTTTCGGAGCCTCTTCAATGCAAAAAACAAACAAATATTTCCTCTTTATAATATTAGTGTAGCTGCTGTGATACCTATAGCTGCTGTGATATTAAGAAATGTGTTGATATATTTCGCGCCTTAATTTTAATATAATTAAAATGTTTTTTAAAACTAGTTGCATGTAATAATTGAATTAATTTAAAGACATTAATGAATCGCTAGGGTATCGTGAAAGGAAAATCCAGAATGAATTACTATTTTATTGAAACTATTATATTTTGTTAGCAATAACAATAATCTAAGCTGAAGTTTCTGAACGTACAATCTTCTTCTTTTTCTTAAATATAAAAATGGATTGCAATACCAATCCCTCGCTAAAACTCGAGAACGGCTGGACCAATTTGGCTAATTTTGGTATTGACATAATAGTGGAAGTTCAGGAAAGGTTTAAGGGGCTGTGCGCTGGAAAGAACTGAAAATTGGAGTTCTTCGAAACCGTTTTTCTCAGTTATGGTCGTATTAAAAATCCCAAATAAATATATGTTAATCTGCATTATATTTAGCCGAGGACTGTCTTTTGATAAATTGAAATTTTTATTTAAATATTGATTAAAAAATATGCTAAGTCGACCCTTTTTTTAAAAGTCAAAACCTTTCTCTCTTCTTCTACAAGTCACAAGAGTGTGAAAATTATTTCAGTATTTTCAGTAAAACAAGACTCAGTTTCTCGTTTTTTCAATACTCTCTGGTCGGCGCGACACGCCCTTGTCGCCCAAAACATCAGTATGGGACTTGACGCTCAAGGTCACTGGCGTTATACCGAGCCTCAAACGGTGAGAAATATTGGACAAATTTCGAGGAAATTGTTGTTTGTTGCGGGATTTTGAATTTTCCCACACTAACTGTTCACTATGTTCCACAGGCGAGGCGTGCATACAAGCCGGCTTCCCATTTATGTATATTATATCACATATATTTTTTTTAAATACGGTACTAAACCAAAACAATATTTTGCGCCCAATACACCCAAAAAATTGCGCTGACACTATGTGACGAACCAATTCCGTATTTCAAAAATTATTATAATATATTTAATAATAGACTTAAAGCAATATTCATGGCCAGCTTGTATGCACGTCTCGTCTGTGCTGTGTTCAATATTTTGGCAGTTGCATGACTGTCAAATATTTATAGGTGCGTTCAATATTACCCGTTTGGATTATTTTAAAAAAATCGGTCGATCTTAGAAGGTTGGTAGGTGAATGTGTAGGTTGTCGGTGTACTTGTAGATGTAGTTATTTATTTGACTTAGTTGTTAGCACATTGGCGCTCATGCCGGAGGTCGCGGGTTCTAATCCCGTGCGTCGATTACTTCATCATATAAAATCCTATAGGACACTTTCCTTGTAAAGTAAAATAAAAAAATGTACGGAACCTTTAAATAAGCTTGTATGTTGATGTAGTAAAGTACTGAATAATTATTTTTAACTTACTATGGCGCAATACTTTTGTTGTAGGTAAGATATTTGTATCAGGAATGTATTAATTATTAAGAAATTTCGACATTGACCGAGTGAGTCAGTGAAATGGGCCTTTAGTAAAGAGTTCAAGACGCATTCGATAATTTTGACGGCGAAGTTCGAAATCTAAAATGTATGGGATTTGACACAAGTCATTGTTAAGTGACATGTCGCTTGCGATGCCATAAGTCAAATCCCATACATTTTGTATTCGAACTTTGCCATCGCGAATATCGAATGCATCTTGACTAAAGGGCCTGACATGATAAACCGCCCCAAATAAGCGGATTATTACATTTAGACAGGAGTATTAGGTTAGTGCGAACTGTAATTAGAGATGTCTTTTGCTACTGGTGTGAAACGAAAATTGATACCGAAACCGGATACCGTATTTACCTATAATACCCAATATATCAGCGCCCTATCATCGTCCTGTTCTATAAAAAACCTTCCTCAGGTTTACTACATAGTAGGGTCTTCGTAATAATAATTCATCAAAATTATCCTAGTTATAATTCAACGCTTATAGGAAACCCTCAAACTTAGTTATGAACAAATTAGGCTGTATACACATTGTTTCCTGGTGTATAAAAATTTATTAATAATTTAAAAATTGTATTGTATCTGTCGAATTGGTCTCTTTCTAGCTAGTCTCTTCTAGTGACGTTACAGTGATGCAAACCTAAAATAAGATATATATTCAATTCAATTCAATTCAATTCGTTTATTTGGTTAAAAGTGGAAACAATAGTTGATAACAAAATTTATAGGCTCTGGCACTTTTAGCTATATATAAATAGCATGCAAATATTTATTCAATTAATTTAAGTTCTAATTATTCTAAATTATAAACATTATTATATATTGTATTCTAATTATTTCATTTTACATTTCATTAGTTTTTACATTTTACATTTTACATTTTATTAGTAATTGCATATCAAAACTATTAGGAAGTTTAGTAGATAACAAAAAATAAACACAGAAAATCACACATAACACATTTAAACATAGTAATCAGAATAATAATATTATAATGGTCATTAATGTCATAGTAATTATTGAAGTTGAAGTAATGATTAATTCAGCATAGATTAATAATGTTATTATTATATAAAAGAATGCTATTGATTATAATTTTTTTGGTTTAAAAATTCCTCAAACTAGTAGAAGTCTTTAAGTTGTAACCATTTAATTATTTCCTGTTTAAATTTATTATACGGTAGCTTTTTTATATGACTTGGGATAGCATTATATGCTTTTATGCACATGGCATAATATTGTCTATGATACAATACATTTTTCAGGATGACGTCAAGCACTAGCCTGTTTCTCTTATTTTGGATTTCTCTTATTCCTAGGGTATGTGTCACGTGCCTTGTTGAAAGTTTTATAATTTAGTTTTACATTATTCACTAAATTAAATTAAATGTATGTTTAAGTTATTGTTAGTCATCCAGATTACAGTTTTAATTAAATTATGCATGTCAAGGTGAATGGAATGGAATGAAAAAAAGGATTATTGGCAATATTTATAAGTATAGATATATTATGTCATCTGCAAAAAGGGTGCAATTATAATTGATGTCAGGAAAATCTTTAATATAGAGTAGAAACAGGAGTAGACCATGAATACTCCCTTGGGGTACTCCTACTCTATTGGCTCTACATTTAGATTTCAGGGTGGTTAAAATATTTTGGTTAATAATAGTCATAATTTCGGTATACTGTTCTCTATCAGATAGATATAGTGCGCATGCGCGCCTAGTGACGTCATAGCAATTTTAGAAAAGGTCGAAAAATGGCATATTTTAAACTATTAGGTCTTTTACCTATGAAATTGCCGTTTTGTATGAAAAAATTTAAACGATTTTTTTTCATGTATTTTTTATTTGTATTAATCGAAGTAATCACCCATGCAATCAATGCATCTTTGCCAACGCAGTGGCAGTTTATTGATGCCCTTCTTAAAAAAATCAGTTCAATTCAGTCAATTTCTTCCTCCCGGCAACAAATTCTTCAAAGGCATTTTGTACTGCCTCTCGGGTATTGAATTTTTTCCCCGCCAAGAAGTTATCCAAATTCTGGAAAAAGTAGTAGTCTGTAGGCACAAGGTCTGGTGAGTAGGGCGGATATGGAGAGCTTCCAACCCCAGTTCTTGCAACTTGGAGACCGTCTGCTGTGCAGTATGAGGTCGCGCGTTGCGGACCAAGCGCTCCTGCTCCTGCGCGCTGCAGGAGCAGCGGAAACGAGCGATTGACCAATGCTGGTTGGACATGTGCCAGCTTCTCCATCATTGTGTTCAGTTCTTCACAGTACACATCATCTGCAGTAATGCTCACCCCGTTTGGTAAGAAGCTGTGATGAATCACACTGGCGCTAGACCACTAAACAGTGACCATCACTTTTCTAGGGGTAAGTTTTCGTTTAGGACATTGTTTAGATGCTCAACTAGGATCCAACCAACTTGCTGAGCTCTTGCGGTTATCAAACAGAATCCATTTTTCATCGCAGGTAATAATGCGGTTCAAAATTCCTTCATTTGTGTGTCTGTTGAGCAGTGCAAGGCGATCATTGAGTTCGTGGGGCACCCATTTGTCAAGCTTTTTTACCTTGCCAATTTGACGCAAATGGACCAATATTGTTTCAACGCTAACGTCAAAAGCGGCTGCTAATTCAGCCGTAGATTGTGTATCATCAGCCTCCACAATTGCCTTTAAATTCGTTAAAAAATTGTCAACCAAGGTCTTCGGACGACCGCGAGGTTCATTTTTCAGGTCGAAATTTCCAGAACGAAAGCGAGCAAACCAATAACAGGTGATGCATTGGTTTTATAGTGTTATCTCCGTAAACGTCGTTGATGTTTCGTGCCGCTTGTGCCGCGTTGCTGCCACGACGGTTCTCATATTCCATAATTATTGAAATTTTTAACATATCCATGATGACGAAAAAGATTGAAATGCGATGAAAATGTAACACTAATCAATAAACAAATGACTACTTTTGGAAAAAGAATTCCATGTTTTTAAAATAAAATTAATTTGAATTTAGAATTCTTAGCCAAACAAAAATTATTTTGATTTGAAATGGCCAGTACTACAGAACGGCAATTTCATAGGTAAAGACTTATTTTAGTAATATAATATCCTTATATCATCCCTAAAATTTAGGAAAAAAATAGTTTTTCATATATGTAATACAAGAATAAAATAAAAATATATTAATAAATCCCTATTACTTCGTAACCAAATAATTTTAATTTAAAATCTTTCTCACGGTAACTATAGACGGAATAACGTGAAATGAACGTTCGTTAGCAACCTCGCTACTGGGCACGAGTAGGATTCGCATAGATCAAAATATATATCATATAAACATAAATAAAATTTAAGTGTTTGTCTGTTATTTTAAATTAACAACATTTCACTCAATGCATATTACTTGCAATAAAAATCATATAAAAATCAATATTAAAAAAAAAGTCTATCTGTCTGTTTATTCCAGCTTATCTCTGAAGTGGCTGGACAGATTTTCACGGGACTTTCATTAGCATATAGCT
Organism: Phengaris arion; assembly: GCA_963565745.1. NCBI lineage: Eukaryota > Metazoa > Arthropoda > Insecta > Lepidoptera > Lycaenidae > Phengaris > Phengaris arion. Next base: position 15,636,614 of record OY751438.1, on the reverse strand, counting down.
GATGTTTAAGGTGTCACATAGGCTACATTTCCTTAGGGTTTTAAAAAAATTGGATTCCGTTTCCGCTAGTTCCAAACAAAGCGGTGGTCATACATAAAATAAAGCAATATATGCAAACATAGGTTATTAATCTAAATAACAAAATAAGTAAAGAAAAATATCAGGTAATTAATTATATTATACCCATTATGTAGAGCAGACGTCCGTCTTAGCTAACCATAATTGAATACATATTCAATCATAATAACGTATATTTTAAAGTATTTGTTTATAGATTATTTTGAATATTCATTTCCCACACTTTACGCTTTTAATGTAATTTAAACATACTTTGTCTAAATGCATTAATGAAACTTTACTGTGTGGGACAAACTATACTGTGTGGGACAAACTGTACTGAATGGACATTTACTTTTTGTAAACAACAAGAAAAAAGTACATAATATTATGTTTAGGAGTGAGAATCGCCATAAAGATTTGACCATTCCATCTCAAATGTGAATTGAGGAAAGTCAAAATTTTGTGTTTTCCTTAATCGTTGACGATTATAACAAAAAAATATTATTAAGACGACCTCTAAATAAAATATTGGACTGGAAATAATAAAAAGTGGGTGAATCCCACCTACGTGTTACCAAAATCTATCAAAGATAAATATTATATCCTTAACTACACTTCTACTTGCAGTCTGCCAAAAGATATTAAAGTTAGATAAAATAATATACAGTAAGAAAATCCTCATATTTTTGTAACATATTTGAGTGTTTTTTCTTTCGATTAAAATCTTAAGCGGAGCCCACCACGGTACGACCGGGTCACTACTATTCTCGTTTCCCTTAATTATATTATTAATTGTTTAATTCCTTGCACAATATTTAGTGATGTGGTGTAGCGGTTAATTCGTAACAGTGTATATTCGTGCAATCTCGTAAATTGTTCCTAAACACCGGTATACTTGAAAGGCGAGGTAGGAGGTGGAAGCTTAAAACTGTTGGGGTAAGTTACTTCAATTCAGTATTCATTCCACAGATTATCGACACGCACTTAACCGTGGTGCAAGTGTACGTAGTCAATAATAACTAATTCAGATAATACAGTAACTCAAAAATATAAACATATCAAAGCAAACTTAAGATATATATTAAATATAGAAAAATTAAATCTAAATTAATATGAAAATAATAATAAAACAGATAACATAATAATATGACTAGCTACCTACTTTAAATTATTTACAAACTAGAAGAAATATAATAGAAAAATTATAATAATTCAAAATAGTAATAGAAGATCGAAGTGAGAAGTGAAACAATCGCGAATTTTATTGTTACAGATTTTTCATAAAGATGAAAGAGTTTCTTGTATTGTGTAGCCTGATAGCACTCAGCTCGGGGGCGGTCAAGCTCACCGAGAACTACTCCTGGAATATGCTGGACTGGGAGTATCCGGACCCGTATTCGAAGCAGCATGCCTATCAGACCGGGGAGTTGATCCCTCAGAACGCCTTACCAGTCGGTATTGAACGCTGGAGGAATAAGTTATTTGTTAGCGTTCCCAGATGGCGCCCAGGTGAGTCTTGTCATTAAACGAATAAGAAACCTTCCTACTGTTACACAAACAAAAAGTGCGATAGTATAAGAGGATGGACCTTCGAACATTTTGGCTTGTATATAGGCAAATTGTCTTACCAAAATAATTCTCTCTTGTCCGATCATAATTTCCCATTTTGCGAACAAAGTCCGGGGCATTTTCTAATAATACTATTAAGGTAATAACTACAATTTTTATATAAATAATTATAACAAGACTACTTAACTATATAGCCTATGTTACCTGGCCCATTTTATTATAGGCCTGGGTATTGGTATTTATATAATAATAGGGGCCTATGCCGCCCGAAATAAACGTTATTTATTTATTTATTATTATTACGATTCTCTTGACACCTAATTCAATAAAAACGTATCAGTAGTTTAGGCGCTACGGTGGAATAAACGTACATACATACATAGACTGTCAAAATCATAACCCTTCCTTTTGGCTTCGCCGTAGTCGGGTAAAATAAGTTTGTTTGTTTACGTTTCATTTAAACGACTAAAGTCTAAAGATACATTTGACTGAAATTAAGTTTACGGATAAGTAGTTATATTGCCAGGAGTTCCTTGACTATGTTCAATTATGAATTTACTATTAGTTAAATTTTCTATTACTAACTATTAGTTAACTTGTTTACGCGGGCGGAACCACTGGCACAAGCCTAAATTCTATTATAAATCTGAAAGTTTATTAAGATGGATGGATGGATGTTTGTTACTCTTTCAAGCAAAAACCACTCAACGGATTTTGATGAAATTTGATACGACAGTAGTTTAGGCTCTGGATTAACACATAGGTTACTTTTTATACCGAAAAAATGCAGTGTTCCCGTGGGAATTACTTTTCGTTCCCGTACTGTATTTACGCGGGCGGTGCCGCGGGCAAAAGCTACTATGGTTTATGGGTAGAGACGGTCAGTGCGATACAAAAAGTACTAACAACAGCTTCTAACCCTGTAAGAACACAGTCGGGTAAGGCTGACCCCACATTAGGCGTGCGCGTTCCTCGGGCTAGAATCGCTGACACGCCCGAGGAACGCGCACGCCTAATGTGGGGGAGGCCTAAATGAAGTGCGCTCTTGCAACACCCTACCTTAGTAAACATAAGAAAGCATAAATAACGATAGAACATTTCGACCTAATTTAGCAATGTGCGGAAGAGGTCTAATAAGAATTTGCCGTTAGTTTCGTAATTAAATCCCATGCCTGGACAATATGTAACACATGTCACCATGGATACGTATTGCCACGTCTCATAATTAGCATATTAATACGAAGCTTTAACATTATATAATATTATTTACATAATCTTGTTTTATTGAGATGTATTGATTATAACGGTTCTGCCTTCGTAACAGGTGTGCATATAATTATAAAGTTTTCTAGTTAAACGATAGTTTACCAAATACTCCCGGTACGCAATTTATAACATAGTGAATAAATAGAACGTTACTGTGGTTATTAACTATTATTTTTGTAAGTAAATTATCTAGTCACATTAATGAGGATACTGTTCCCGATGTTGTTATCATTTATATAGTCTTTCCTTAGTGCAGGCACTTTAGCCAAGATGCCATCGCTAATTATGATGACGAAGTTAAATATCAAAAATGTATGGACGTATAGCCCGCTATGGCACTTAGAGAACGTTATGTCAATCTTACTACTACCATGAATGTGAAAGTTTGTGAGGATAGATGGATAGATGGATGTTTGTGGCTATTTCACGCTAAAACTAGTGAACAGATTTTGATGAAATTTGTTATGGTAGTTGTTTAGGCTCTGGAATAAAACAGCCCGAAAAAATACTAGCTAGCTAGTCCCAAAATCTTAGAATTAAACGTATAACTTCTTTTGTCAGTCTAAAAGTCGGCCAATGAGGGTGGGAGGCAGACCCAAAGCACACAAAGCGTCATCTGGTGGCGTAAATGGTATCAAAACTGTCAATAAGAATTTTCGATTCCTTTTCTGTCACCAGGCAGCGCTTGGTAGCCGGACGGTCCTTGTCGTGTCAAAAAGCTGTCAGATGCCACGAATTTAAAAACCCTCATTCTACTAAAACGAAAGGTTACCTAGGTTACCGCAATGTGCCAAGGACTAACAGGCACGTGGCAACTACATTTTGGAGACACGTAACACAGTTGAGAACACTTTATTAGTCGACGATAGAGATTCATCCTAATGACGTCAGATAAGAAATAATAGATCATAATAACCTGAATAAATTCGTAATACGTGAAGCAATAAATTTCAGTACAGTTTTACGAGAATTTTGGAACCGGAGAAGTGGGAAATTTGGCCGATAAATTAGATTATGTGGAGGAAAGTGCGCGTAAGCTAATATTATTTAAAATAATGCGTTGAAGGATAATTAATAAAAATTACAACAACACACACTACCTCAGCTTACTAACACACACTACCGTGCATTTGATAATTGTATTTTGTTACACGTTCACGCTTAGCAATCTGTCACAATTTTTTTTTTTGTATTTTTTATAACTAAGGGGCAAAAGAATCCTCATAAATTTCAAACTTAAAATTGATATAAATCTTATACTTTAAACGAGACAATATTGTATATATATAATCGTAAACTCGACAACGGCTGCAAGTATTTACATGAAATTTAGTATGCAGGGAGTTTTGGGGGAGAAAAATCGGTCTAGCTATGTTTTATCCCTAGGAAACTGCGCATTTTAAAGTTATATATGTTTTTCCTTTCGTCGTGTAACAATATATAAATAATTTCGACTCTATAATGTCTGTCCGATTAGCAGTTTGATAAATTTTTGTGTTGTTCGGAAATTCGGAATGTGGTGGTTCGAACCCCGGTAAAATATTTTTGTGATTCTTTTTTTTTAATCTACTAGAGCTCTGAGCAAAGCTCAGTTACCCGTGTACTTATTACTTATGGGCGAATTTCAACCACAGGGTGACCTCTCGGTGCCTTATGGCGTTTTAGGGATTTGTCATTGACTTTCAATAAATAATATTATTATGTTGTCATTTTGAAGGTCACTCAATCTGTTATCTGGCCTTTCCTGTCCTGGCCTTATTTGTCTTTGTATCTTATGCCATTTATCTACTATAGGAAGGAACTATTTGGTAAATTAAAGATAAGAAACTAAGAAGTGAGAAAACTTTTATATTATTTTTTGTTAAAAGATAGCCCCATGCGAGTTTCTTACGCCGGTTCTTCTCAGCGGGTTATGGTTGAACCGGTGGTAGCTTTTAGCTATTCAAAATTGAACTTTATTCAATACACGTTTATACACGTTTCATTGTGGGAGTTCGAATGTAAAGTGACGGCTCGCTGCATAGCGCGTATGTGCAGTGTATGACTGATGTCATATTAAACGTGTATCGTTCTTTACTTACAAATTCCTTGCGTGTTGCAAATGCTTAAACATGCAGCGTCGCGTATCGTCGCGGTGTGAACTGACCCTATGAGTTTTGTCAGTTTCAGTAAACAGGCGACTCACAATGATGAGTCACAGTTACAAAAAAAGTTTGAAGTTCAACCACGTGTAACGAACGAGCGCACCAGCTGTTTCAGCCAAGTTCGAGAAAGAACGATGTAACAGTTGAATAATTGTGCAGTAACAGAATAACGCATACATGATTTTTGCGTATCAATGAAGAATGAACTAATAACGTTTGCCCGTGGCTCCGCCTCCGTGAATTACTACAATTGAATTCCGTGAATTAATACAGTGTTCCTCGGGAACGCTGTACTACTACTACTAAACTGTTATCATACCAAATTTTGTAAAAGTCCGTTCTTAGTAGTTTTTGATTCAAGAGGCAAAAAACATCAATCCATCTTCATAAACTTTTAGTTTTATAAAAGAAGTAGCAGATATTTAAATATAAACTATTTACAGACAAAAATTATATCCTTCAAATTCTTGAATCAAAGTCAATGAAGAATCGACATTCGAACTATATTAATGTCTTACATTGTTTCGCTTAGTACCATACTATTGTGTACAAGTAGTAGTGTTAGTACCGTACATGTGGCGGACCAATTAGCGCCACAATCCTGAATCGCGCTATCGAAGTTTTCTATGATCGGCACTATATATACGACATCTGAAATTCATACAAGTGGGCTTCGGCCTGACCGAGCATAGCACCTCGCTCGGTCGGAGATCTCTCTTTGGGGCATCCACTCTTCCCACAAATAACATTCGATGTTTAGTGTTTACAGTTCATGATAGGATATTGTGTAATTTTGCCGCATGAATAGACAGAGTTCAGACATAACACGGCCCACGCCCGTAACAAAAATGCCGACACACTTTAGTTATTCATCGAGAATTAGCTTACGAACAAAATGCGCGGTAAAAATACATACCCTTGCTATCTCCTAGTCTAGTTTCTATTTTTACATAATATAGTGCCCTCAGTAAATATGCTACGCCTCTTACCGAATGATAACTATCACTATCATCACAACAAACTTACCACCTACTACTATTATAAATGTGAAAGTTTGTGAGGATGGATCGTTGGATGTAAAGATGGATAGATGTTTGTTACTCTTTCACGCAAAAACTACTGAACAGATTTCGAAGCAATTTTGTATGGTAGTAGTAGTAGGCCCCGGATAAAAACAAAGGCTAAGTTTTATTCTCAAAAAGTATAGTGTTCCGGTGGGATACTATATTTACGCGGGCGAAAAACCACGGTCCACGGGAATAAGCTAGTTATCAATATTTGGGAAAGTTTGAAGCGAATAATCAGTGCTTTATATGTCAAAATTTACCAATGACGCATAAACCGTGTTTACATCCAATTAAAGCCATTTTGACATATTATATGTGAGCGTGAACCTAAAAAATGTATTAGGTACTTCTCAATATAATTATAATTTAATTTTCTTTCGATAATCATTAGAAAATCTCCGACTGAAAAACACTTCATGATTAATAAATTAATGGAAATCGGTTACTGTAGAATTTAATAAGGTATCAAAATATCTGTAATAGTAATTTGTTATAATAAATTATGTAGAGTAAAATATTCCGTCACCCACATACACACCTACAATGGCGGAAAGTAGGTACTCTTACATAACTGGTACTTCACAAAGCTTTTATAGAACCCAATAGCCTGACAAAATTTATAGTAGCGGTTTGCATAAACTGTGAAAAGACAAAAAACCTATGATACATATTATGTAAGTGTTTAGATATCATTTCTATAAATTATAAAAATGTAACACTTAATAACAAGTATAATATGCACCTAATTTAAATTGAAAAAACAAATAGATTGGAAAAAACAAAAAAGCAAGGCACTAAAAAGACCGAAACAAGATTAAGAAAACAAATTATTAAAACCGAATTTAACCTCTATCTTATACTTTAAACGAGACAATCTTGTATATATATAATCGTAATCTCGAAAACGGCTGCAAGTATTACCATGAATTTTAGTATGCAGGAAGTTTTGGGTTAGCTAGGTCTTATCCCTGGAAACTGCGCATTTTTAAGCTACATATGGATTTTTCTTTCGGCGTGCAACAATATATCAATTATTTCGACTCTGTTATGTCAGTCCGATTGGCAGATTAGTATGCTTATGTATAATTTTTGCTTTGTTCGAAAACTCGAAATGTGGTGGGTTCTAATCCCGGTCAGATAAATATATTGTAATTATTGTTATTTATTCAAATTTATTAGAACTCCGAGCAAAGCTCGGTTACTGAAATAATTAACATTATGTTTGGTAGCAGGCAGGACCCTATTTGTTTTCTTACGATTTAATATTTGCAAATGGTTTCACTTTAAGAGCAAATAAATTATTGATTAATTAATTGATTGATTAAACAATGACGCCGCTTTCGTAACTAAATAGTAAAAGTATAAAAACGTTACTTAATATAATGACAAAATATATGAACACCTACTTCCTACATACCCTGAGTCTTTCCAAACAGTATACCACGGAGGAATGGTTTCTTTATTTCTGGGCATGATGGCTATAAGTAGTTTAGATAACAATTACATAAGCGTTGATTACAATAAGTGCGCGAAGGAGGAAATAATTACATGTGCTATGCGGTGTGCCTGATGCGGGTTGGCGAACCCATCTGACATGCAACATGTTTATCTTTTTGTTCGTTAGACAGTAGCACAGAGTATAAAATATATACACTTACGTGCATTGACACAGCTTTCATAGAACGATCCAAATTTGAAAATTTTGTCGTCCCCGTCGACGGCCCACAATTTTTCCACACAATCGTGGACACATCGTATGCTTGTAGTAGTGCAATCGAAAGCTAACTATGTAGCTGTTTATCTGTTCCTTTTTCTGCTTAATTTGTGACAGTAGCATGAGCTACTGATTTTGTATCATTGACTGCCAGTGATTTTGATGAGCAGGACAAAAATCTAAAAATCCCCCGCCGCGATAAAAGATGCCTAAGGGCACGTTTATAAAACTAAGAAAATCACAATGCGGCTACCACCAATTGAGCTTTATTGACTAGTCCACAACGCACAGTTCACACGAACGCTGAGCACTTGTTTTCATTCATGGCAAATTGAGTTTTAAATCTCAAACCTTCGCCTCGTCTTACTGCGCCCTTATTAAGGCTGTCGTGAAAATGTATCGCTTCCGTAGAAACTGTTTTTAAAAAGTACTACAAATTACAATACAATATAATATTTTGTTGGTTACCTATACAGAGTTGAGTTTAAAAACTAAGCATAACTATTTGCAAATACAATAATTCGACTTCAAATCTCTTTGTCTTACGTCCTTAACAATTGCTGACGGATATGTCGCTATCTGTATAGGGCACTATAGGGCACAGTTTTACGGGGCCGGTTTCAATAAACCCATCTACTACATCATATAATCTACCTACATCAGTATTCCTGCTATTATCATAAATCTTACGAAATGCGATTTGTTGTTTTATCCGGAAACATTACAGACATTATTAAATTAATCTAGAAGAATTTTCCACAAAACTACAAATAAGGAGAATATTTTATGGACTCTCAATTTCAGGTATTCCCGGAACGTTGAACTACATTCCCCTGGACACGCCGTACGATCCATCGCCCAAGTTGATACCGTATCCAAGTTTCGCGGGCAACCAGCTGGGGGACTGCGATAACGGCCTGACCACGGTCTACCGGATCAAGGCGGACAAGTGTGACCGCCTCTGGGTGCTGGATGTAGGCACCTACGGATATGGTAATTCTTTTTAATATTCTTATTCTTGTTTAAAACTAAAATGCCGCATCCAAACAAAAAACAAGACGACATTAATGTTTTAATGTATCTATTTTAATTCAATTTGATATAATTTAAATTAATATTTAGATATACATTAATATATTCTGTAAAATGTAAAATTTCGGTTGTCTTAAAAATATTTAGTAAATTAAATTGAGTCGATGGTCATAAATATAGAAATAAAAGTATAAAAACATTTAATTTATTGTAAAGTAACGGTTTCTCAAGAAATATTAAATAAATCAGTTTTTATTATTATTCCTTACCATTATAGCACGGTAACAAATGAATAAATAACTATCCCTATCCATAATTCTGGCCCACGTGGCCCAAATACCAAGTTCAGGTATTTAATAAAATTTCTGATTACCCGATTGGTTACCCGACTGGGTTAAGTTTTTCGCGCGTATCTTGTATGTATGTTTGTAAATTCCTTTATTCCCACGTATCTTCCAAACGGCTGAATGGATTTCGACAATTAAGGTATCGTTAGATTTATCTCAAAAACCCAAGTATCCAAAAGATAGGTAGTTCAAAGAAAAAATACAAAATGGCCGAATTAGGCGCCAAATTGTAAGTAGTTTTTTTTTTTTTAATCAAACCTATCCATATGTCATGTATTTAAATTTAATCAGGAATAATTACAACCATTTTAATTAAATCATTTGAACAAATTTGTAATCAATGCGTTCAAATAGTCGTATTTTTGCTTTAAATTGACCAAGTGTGTGTTGGATAAACTAAAAAATCTAAAATAAAATAAATAATAAAAAATTAAAAAACCCGACTGAAAAAAAGACAGATACCTAAGCAACGCACTAAAAAGTCCGAAACAAGATTGAGAAATCAGACTATACTACATAGGCTGCACTAAAAGTATCGGGAATGGAATATTTCCACTGTACCTGTCATATTAAAATCTTTTTAATTTAAAACTCCTTGGTTTTAAAAATCGAATACCGTTTATTTATTTAAAAAAAGATTCTCGGTCTTGTTACAAGGTCTTGCCAAACTTGTTTAGTCATTGAGAAAATGGAATTGACTCGAGAGAATTCTAGAGCGATGATTTATTATGACTTTCGACGGTTTCGGTTTAACACAAAAACAGTGTGTTGACCGGATGATTTCTGCATTTGGTGATGAAGCCCCATCCAAAACCACAATTTATCACTGCTGCTTTTCTTTTTTTCTCTGCTTTTTGCTGAATTTCAACGTGGACGTGTCAAGCTCAGTGATGATCCCCGTCAAGGTCGTCCAAAAACTGCAGTCACCCAAGAAAACGTTGATGCTGTGCGTAAGCTGATTGAGGAAGATCGACATGTGACATACCGCGAAATTCAGGCAACTTTAGACATTGGCATGAGTCAAATACAAATAATCTTGCATGAACAATTAGGTGTAAAAAAGTTGTTTTCCCGATGGATACCGCATTTGCTCTGTGAAGAGCAAAAAGCGGCTCGCGTTACTTGGTGCGTCAGAACTCTCGAAAGATTCCACGCAGGATCCTCAAATGCTGTATACAACATCGTATCAGGTGACGAATCCTAAATATACGCGTACGAACCCGAAACAAAAAACCAGTCACGAGTTTGGGTGTTCGAAAATGAGTTAAAGCCAACAAAAATTGTTCGTTCACGGAGTGTTGCAAAAAAAATGGTGGCCACGTTTGTCTCCAAAACCGGCCATGTTGCGACTATTCCTCTTGAGGGACAAAGAACGGTTAATGCAGAATGGTATGCTAACATTTGTTTGCCACAGGTCGTTTCTGAACTCCGTAAAGAGAACTGCAACCGCCGCATCATCCTCCATCACGACAATGCGAGTTCTCACACCGCGCACAGAACAAAAGAGTTTTTAAAGCAAGAAATCATAGAATTATTAGACCATCCGCCGTACAGCCCCGACCTAAGCCCTAATGATTTCTATACTTTCCCTAAAATAAATAATAAATTGCATGGTCAGAGATTTTCATCACCTGAAGAAGCTGTGGACGCCTACAAAACGGCCATTTTGGAGACCCCAACTTCCCAATGGAATGGTTGCTTCAATGATTGCTTTCATCGTATGGAAAAATGTGTCAAATTTCGCGGAGAATACTTCCAAAAGCAATAAATACATTTTTAAATAGTAATGTTGTGTCACTTCCTTGATTCCCGAAATTTTCAGTGCCGCCCTCGTATGAGCTGAAAGCCTAAGTAAAATAATTGACGTTATGTCTGGTAGCAGGTAAATGCAAATTATAAATCGTACAAAAATAAATGGGTCCCCCATTTATTTTTGTACGATTTATAATTTGCAAATGGGTCCCGCCTGCTACCAGACATAACGTCAATTATTTCACTTAGGCTTTCAGCTCATAGTATAGTCTGTTTTCTCAATCTTGTTTCGGACTTTTTAGTGCGTTGCCTTATTATAAAGGTCTTTTTTTCAGTCGGGTTTTTTAATTTTTTAATTATTTATTTTGTTATTGTTTCTTTCACAGATCCAAATGTCACAAACGTGTGCCCGTATGCGTTAAATGTTTACGACCTCAACACTGACACCAGAATACGGAGGTACGTGTTTCGCCCTGAAGACATAGTTACCGCCACCTTCATCGCCAACATCGCCTTAGACGAGGGCAACACCTGTGATGACACATTCGCCTACTTCTCAGATGAACTCGGCTACGGGCTTATCGCGTATTCTTGGGAGCTGAACACATCATGGCGATTCAAACACAGCTATTTCATGCCAGATCCACTGGTCGGAGACTTTAATATCGCCGGGCTTAACTTCCAGTGGGATGCTGAAGGCGTCTTCGGAATAACCGCATCTCCACGCGGCGCAGACGGTTTTAGAAATCTTTATTTCAGTCCCTTAACTAGCCACACCGAGTTTGCAGTGTCGACACGTGTCCTAAGAAATGAAACTAAAGTCACTGATTCCTACAAGGACTTCAAGGTGGTGGGAGTACGCGGTCCCAACTCGCACACGACTGCTAAGGTTATGGACGACAGCGGCGTCCAGTTGTTCAGTTTGATCGATCAGAATGGCATCGGCTGCTGGAACTCCGCTTTACAGTACAAGCCACAGAATATAGCCGTAGCCGATAAGGACGACGTCGGCCTTATTTTCCCTAGTGACGTGAAAATTGATGACTCCAGAACTGTATGGGTAATTTCTGACCGTATGCCCGTATTTTTAGAGTCGGACCTCGATTATACTGATGTTAACTTTAGAATATTTTCGGCGCCCTTAGATGCGTTAGTTAGAGGGACCGTGTGTGAACCGTCCATTCCGTTCACTCAACCACAACAGTATACAAACAATTTTGGTATTATGTCCGGCCTGATTCCCCAGAATTATCAACAGGTCCCTCTTCCGAACCCCAACCCACAGATCTCACAAAACTTTGTATCTCAATTTCCGAGCCAATACTTTACAAATCAATTATCAAAGCCTAACTACATAACCCGAAACAGAAACCGATGGTCACTAAATAAGAATTATCTAAAAAAATGATTAATTATTATATAAACTATTGAAAGTGCCTACTTGTTATGCGTAAATTGTTAGTTAATATAAATGGATAGTTAAGACAAAATGAGTAATCTCGAGGTACAATGAATATAATATTTTGTAAGTGATAATAATAGCTATTTAATTAAGATAAATGACGTGTAAATAATTGTTGAAGAAATAAAATAATGATGTATCAAAATATATCCTTTTATTTAACCTTGCATTATTTTCAAACAAAATTTTATTTACTAACACACGAACTCGTTACAGCGAACATTGAACAAGTTTTCGTCAAGGCTTCGCCAATATCAACTCAGATCCTTAGTACAAATTTAAGTCTAAATCATTTAGAGACAGGATCCTTTTTTGTATAGTGTGTAGGTATATAATGCAGCGGAAAAAATATATTTTATGAAACAAACCTGTTAGCCTTAGAGATTTGAATGCTATGATTTTTGGTAGACGTGTACTTTACGCCAGCGTGTGTTGTCTCGTAGATTGAGAAGGAACATCTGAAGGAAGGAGGTGTGGTGTGTAAAACCTTATCTGTGTTATCAAGTACAATAAGTATAATCATTGATGAAACAATTAAATCAAGTAAGGTTTTCCGGTTTTATTACTACGATACAATTTATTTCTCATTAAGCCCCTGAATTCGATCTCTGACGATGTCCGCGAACATTGTTTCCTTTGTTTTCGTATAGTTTTGTGATCATATTTTAAAAATAGTGCTGTGCAACTAAAAATATAATTTTATCATTTATAGATATGATTAAGATGAGTGTTATAAAAAACATGAACGACAAGGACGACAAAGAGTATGAACCTTATGATCATAGAGTCGTGGAAAAACCCAGTTCGTAAGTTGTTGTTTCAGACTTGTTTAATTTTTCTTATAATAATTTGTTATATTTAAAGATAAATTAAGCGAAAATTCATAGGGAAGTATTTATCTTAAGAAGTTCCGTTGAAAGTTTATTTAAAACAATAGCTGTTCGCTTTATACAGTAGAAGTAAGTATATTTTTTTAACTATCCGCAAAACGTTTTAGAAATGTAAGAGCTACAGCCAATCTGATAAAGGCTTCTCTTGGTTCGGGGCTCCTGGCTGGACCTCTGGCGTTCTCCAACTCCGGCTGGGGTGTGGGGCTACTGGGTACACTTATAGTTGGCTTCATTTGCGGTCATTGCATACATATACTGGCAAGTATACTATTTTTAATGTAATAAAATATGTCTAATTTTTTTAGATAAATGGCTTAAAAAAGTAGAACCATAGGAAAAGTGTTTTGAATTATCTAAATATTCGCAAATAATGATCAAGCTCCAGATTTATTTAGACGTTTGTGGCATTTTTTAGGTCAAAACGTCGTATGGTTGTTGCAAAATAGAAAGAAAACCACAGCTTGGATACGCGGAGACATGTAAAACTGTCTTTGAGAATGGTCCCCAGTGTTTACGGCAATATGCAAAAGCAGCAAGGTATTATTTTTTCTTTGTCAACCCATCGAGCGAATTGGTTGTAATGAACTAATGAGTTACTTAGATTAAATTTTGAGTAAGCCAATTAATAGTGTACATGTTTTAGTATGTTATTTTTGTGATAATATAAAACCTTTTCACACCGTAACGCGACGCTACGCGACGCGGTCTTGCATTTTTAAGATAGCTATTCAAAATTGAACTTTATTCACTACAAAAGAGGATACACGTTTAATTATAAGAGGTCGAATTTCGAGCTGCCCCGAGCTGTGAAACGGAACTCCGTTCTTACAATGAAATGTGTAACTTGTTGAGTAGTGAATTAAGTTCAATTTTGAATCGCTACCATATTTATTTTTTTAAGTACATGCTTACCTTTGTAACGCGTACGTATTTAACTAATAATAATTATACTAATAGAGTCATTAAAAGAACCTACCTCGTATAATCACCCATTTCGACTGTATATATACGAAAAGGTAGCATTTGTTTCTTTGTATTGTTTGCTCTAGTATTGTATGGTAAGAATGATAAACCAAAAAGAAAAAAAGAATGTGTGTCCGCTCCGACGCACGACGGGAGTTTAGGTACTCCCCTACAAACAATTTCGAAATACATAGATTAGTAATTCTATATTTCATTCACGCAGTACATCTATAATATATCAATACATCAATATGAAAAATTTGTTTGTTTGCATTGAATAAGCTCCGAAACTGCTGGACCGATTTCGATGAAATTTGATACAGATATAAGAGTATGAGGAAGGACATAGGCTACTTTTTATCGCGACAAGGTGCACGGTTCCCGCGGGATTTTCTTTAGCATACGCGAAGTCGCGGGCAACGATTTTTCGTGCATTTTGTTTAATATTATTAAAATATTATAAAATTTGGCATTAATTAGACATAAAACATATATTATATTTGTAAATTAGAGTCATGACAACCAACACTAATTAGCAGCAACAGGCCTAGTATGCGCACCCTAGAAACACCGAAGAATCGACAAAATGACAGATTGAAGAAACATTAATACCATTCGGAGCAAAATAGGTCTTATTCTAAGGCAGCAAGGTCGTTATGAGAAACAACATTTATTTTCTTCCCGTGCATGAGCTCACAAATGCTCAGTCTTTCGACAGCTAAAGTAGAAACGTTTTCTTAATTCAATGTCAAATAGTCTTACAATAACGTCAACTACTCCTCACCATGGCGCTCCTAGACAAATAGTTTCTTTTCAGTTCAACGTTCAGTCATTTAATTGAATATTGTTTCGTTTTTGACTTCTGTTTACGACCTTGTTACCATGGATTAAGAACTATTTTGCAACGAATTATTTTGGGTAAGTTGAATATTTCTTCTTTAAAATTATTTCCTCGGATCGCCATGCTAAGCCCGCAGAAGCACACATCACCATCAATTCTCAATCAAGTGACAAGTTAGCACGCCGCGTCACTTCTGAATTTACTCCCCATAATTTTTCATACCCCGGGGCCGTATATGAAAATCGATTACTAAGAAGTAAACTCTAACGAGAAAAACTGATCGTATTTTTTTGAGTTATTGTGACAGTATGAAGATGCAAATTCGCGTAATAGTGTGTCATTAATATAACATTAAGTACCTTTTCTACGTCACAGTTATTCGGAGTATTCTAAAGTAATAAACTCAGTTATTTTATTTAGTCACATCAAGTTCAAAATCAAACATTTTTGTTCCCATAGGTTATATATTATATTAAAGGTTAATAAATAACACTCACGGAATTGTCTCTACATGATGCCTACCACCGGTTCGGGAACTAACCCAGTGAGAAGAACCGGCGCGGTAAGAAACTCGAACGGGGCGGGGACTTCTATCTTTTAGCAAAAAGAGCGAGCATTATTATTTTTTAAATATTCACTTTTACAGTTAAATTAATTAATCCATTAAATATAATAGAAGTTAGGATACATATAGTATTATATAGATATAGAGTAACAGGTGGCCATCTTATTCCCAATCATCAATAAAATCATTGACCCTATAATAAGATTTTGCACACAGACGTTCTTTAACTACTTTTTTAAATTTAATAATGGACAGATTTTGAACGTCTACTGGTATTATATGGTACAGGCTTAGTTAGTTTCATCACGGGTATATTTAGCTTATGCTTTTTTAATGTTTCCACGGTGATCAACGAACATAATTATGTTTTCTTCTTCCAACTGGTTTAAATCAAAGACTGCTGTAATATTTTCCTAGATTAACTTTATGTGTCATGTGTTATGTGTGTGTATAAAATAATAGCAGCTGTTATCATTATCTATCTAAGATATAATTATACTCGTAATCTGCTAAATACTCGTATACAAAGTTATAGGTAAAGTGACGTAAGTACTTTAAGAGTAACAGTGTGTACTATCAGGGAATGTCATTCATTGCTTATGAACTATTGGCTTAACTGTTTTCATAACTACGAGTATGTTATTAATATGATATCAAACTGACTGTTATTGACGAAAATTGTTTTGTGACTGCATGCCGTCATTATATTACAAATAAAATAATAACAACACTCTATCGGCTTATGAATTAGATTCCCTGATGGTACCTTGTACAGGATAGTACCTGTATCAGTTAATTCATTTATCGTTCGTTTATTACCTGCAAGCATCTTGATAAAAACCTTACTCTAAGCATATTTTATTGGTTTTAGTTTAAAACAAGTAAAATTAAAAAAAAACGGCATTCATTTTTACTTACCGCCGAGCTAAAAA
Organism: Phengaris arion; assembly: GCA_963565745.1. Classification (NCBI taxonomy): domain Eukaryota; kingdom Metazoa; phylum Arthropoda; class Insecta; order Lepidoptera; family Lycaenidae; genus Phengaris; species Phengaris arion. Next base: position 15,620,010 of record OY751438.1, on the reverse strand, counting down.
TATTTTATCAAGCTTTCTGAACTTTACCATTATTTTTACCCGACTACGGCGAAGCCAAAAGGAAGGGTAATGTTTTTGGCAGTCTATGTATGTATGTATTTTTGTTCCCTCGTATCGTCTAAACTACTGGTCCGATTTTAATAAATGAGGTGTCTCTTTTGTAATTATTGTCATAGTTTTGGATTTCGATAATTGATCCTCAGATTCTAACATCTAAAAAAATTAAAGCGAGTCATCACGTGTTTTATATCAAAATAAAGATCTCGGCAAGCACACCACAAATATGTATATATATAGGTATACATATTTTACATATTTGTCGTGTGTTTGCACAAATATGTCAAAATACACATTTAAATGCGGTCATACAATTCGTTCTAACCCAGTTGTCGTAATATAAGACTATAAATATATAAGTTTTATATTATTTTACCTTCATAAAATATAATAATATTTCGTTCATAATATAATATTATAATCGCTCCAAAAAAATTGGCTCGCTCCGCGCTCTTGAAGAAAATATTTTTGATTCCAAATGTTTTGGTTAGATATTTATTAATATTATTCCAAACATATATTATATTTCGTATTTTTCCGTTTATTGGTTAACTAAAAAAAAATTAAGTTAAAAAAACAATAGCCCGACTACACAAAAAAGGGGTCTAAAAAGACCGAAACAAAAAAATAATTCAGATAGAAATCCATAAATGCATAGGTAATTAAATAACGGTGGTAGAGCTGTGGTCGCACCTACATAATATAAGGTTCGGAACAGTCGATGTCAAATCGCAGTCGTCTGTATCTATGTTGGGGTATAATTCTAGAAACTTCTCTAGGCCTTAGGGTCAGCTCATACCTAGACGCGACGTATATCGGTGTGAACTGACGCTTAGATGCCATTAGTGGATGTGACTATTGCATACTATAGTAGTATTAAAAAGTAGAAATATATATCTTATTGACAGATGTCACAAGCACAGCCTATCTTGTTAGATTATTTTAGTTAGCCAAAAGGCTATATACTTAGTCTGGCCATAAATACTGTTACAATTAAAAATAAACAAAATATTACATTTGAATTTGGAATAAGTCATTTTTATATGATTGTTCATTGTGTTTTCTCATTTTGGCGCCAATACATTGTACAATATTTTGCGATATTGAAATGGAGTGGGGTGATAAAGAGAACCGAATCGCTGTGATTGCATTACACAAAGTAGGTATGGAGCCAAATGCTGCAAATGGAGGTCACAGAAATTTTTTGTTTACGGATGAGAAAATTTTTACAATTGAGCAACATTTTAACAAACAAAATGACCGTATATATGATCAAAGCTCTAAGGAAGATTCCCAATTAGTCGACAGAGTGCAACGTGGGCACTATTCGACTTCAGTGATAGTTTGGTGGGGTATTAGCTACGAAGAAGTGACTGAGTCATACTTTTGTGAAAAAGGTATCAAAACATCGGCACAAGTGTATCAAGATACCATTTTTAAGAAGGTAGTGAAGCCCCTTAACAACACCATATTCAATAACCAAGAATGGTCCTTCCAGCAAGACTCGGCGCCGGGTCATAAAGCTCGGTCTATGCAGTCTTGGTTAGAAACGAACGTTTCGGACATCATCAGAGCTGAAGACTGGCCGTCGTCTAGTCCCGATCCTAATCCGCTGGATTATGATTTATGGTCAGTTTTAGAGAGTACGGCTTGCTCTAAACGCCATGATAATTCGGAGTCCCTAAAACAATCCGTACGATTGGCAGTGAAGAATTTTCCCATGGAAATAGTGCGTTCATCTACGTTACGTTACGTTCGTTGATAACTGGCCTCAATGTTTAAAGGACTGTATTGCATCCAATGGAGACTACTTCGAATAAGATTTTCATTTTTAAATTGTTTTATATTTATGTATTAAACTAACACACTGTAAAAGTAATATAATATGTCATTTGCAATAGAATTTTTTTTTTTATTTGTTTCAGTATTTATGGCAAGACTAGACGTAGACGTATCTGTGTTAAGCATCTCTCATTATTGTAACATTGTTGAATAGTTAAACATCTATTTTATAACTATGACTAATACTGGAATTCGAACGTATTAATGTCCAATTCAAGTAAAGGTCATTAAATATCAAGTACAAGTGACCTTTTAAAGACAAGAGTATACCTAACAGACCGATACAAAACCACAAAAATACTGACGCACAGACTATCATAACAAGTTACATTCGCTCGGTCTATTTCGGAGTAGGTACATGAGCTTATAACCCGTATAAAACATGTTTGAATTCACGTGGAGTCGCATGTCTCAGAATAATATGTCAAATATATAATTAGTATGGCACGTGATTAGGCAACTTTATGACTATAAACCTTAGGCAATATATCTTACGAACTTTCAGGTAACTAAAATAATATTTTAAAAATTATTTTATATATAATTAAACAAATTAATCGGAAATTTCTCCGAATTCCTTTTAAAGATGTAAAATCTTTCCGAAACTCAATCTTTAAATGTAGAGTTAAAGTTAAAAGACTATTAGAAAAGCGCTGCATTTCAAGATAGCTATTGAAAATTGAACTTTATTTTTTAAACAATAAGATACACGTTTCATTGTAAGAGTTCGAATGTCAGGTTGTACCGTGCTGTACAGCGCATGTGCAGTGTATGACTGATGTCATATGAAACGTGTATATTTTTGTGTAGTGAATAAAATTCAATTTTGAATAGCTATCTTGAAATGCAGCGCTTTGTCCTGTATCGTTGCGGTGTGAACTGACCCTAAGCAGATAAACAAATTATTTTTTTTTCGTTTCAGTATTTTTGCAGAGTTTGCATTGATATGCACTTATGTAGGCGTTTGCTGCATTTACACGGTCCTTATATCAGATTCGATCAAGCAGGTATGTAAATCGGCTGTATAAAATGTTGAATGATTAATTTATGTTTTAAGGAATTAGGTCACTGTTGCAAAATATATCACAGAAAAGCTGGTGTATTCTTATACTATACTTCTCTGCAACCAGATTTCATAATTGAACCACAGAAGTCGTAACTATTTTAACCTTCGCGATATCAGTGATTTTGAGGCAACTTAAGTTTAAACTGGGTTTAAATTTTTTCCATAAAATTAAGTATAAAAAAAATCTTCGTTGTAAGTTAAGTACCTGGAAAAGTATTGCTCTATATAATTATATTATGGAAAATAAGAAGCTCAATGTGCACAAAGAGAATCACAGACTGCGAAGATACTGTAATATTTTATGTTAAGTTAAAATATCGCTTGCTATACAGTTTGTTTTGAACTATCACAGATGGCTAAGATACAATATATTTTCATATTACGTAGGTACTTTTATATGAAATATATTAATTTAAGATAAAATATTATAGTATTTTCGCCGTCTGTGACGCTTATTATCTTAAAGTTTATTATTTAAGTACCCTAGTAATTATACTCTGTGATGTTTTCAGTTAATGGACACATACGTGCCGAGCGTAGAGATTTCTGTGGAATACTACTGCCTCATCATACTGGTGCCATTGTGTTTGATGTGTCAAATAAAATACTTGAAGTGGCTGGCTATATTCTCTCTACTGGCGAATCTGTTTCTGCTGCTAACATACCTCATATGCTTGTACTATACGTTCCAAGGTGAAATTACAGTTTACGACAAAAAAGTTGCTGGAAGCATGGCCAGATTTCCGGCATTTATATCGTAAGTATAATTATTGAAGTATTTCCCAACTGTCATGGATTCTGATCGTGCTAAAACTAATTTATCACTAGATTAGTAGACTTGATCTAGAGCAAGATTAGACTTAAATATATATTTATCAAATCGTAGACCTCGTTAGCTAATTGTGGAAGAATTCTGCAATATTTATGATATTATTATTGGCGTAAACGAGTGCCGTTTTTGCTCACCCTTGTAACCTAGTAATTGAAATTGACCAAAATTTAATTGTATTAATAAGACGAAAAATATTTTTTTAGTCAGACTTTTCAAAAGGCCACAATACATATATATCCTATGTCCATGTAAAAACTAAATTCTGATCACAACAGGACAGTGATTTTCGCCATGGAAGGTATCGGCGTGGTCATGCCCGTGGAGAACGCTATGAAGACGCCCAAGAACTTCCTAGGGTTCCCCAGCGTGCTGGTTGTGGCTATGTCCGTCATAGTGTTCTCCTATTGCACTCTCGGCCTCTTCGGCTACTTGAGATACGGCGACATATTGCGAGGGTCTATCACACTCAATCTGCCTATGGATGAATGGTAAGTTATCTTATACTTTAAACGAGTAAATATTGTGTATATATAATCAGAATCTCGGAAATTAAATTTCACGAAAATACTTGCAGCCATGCAAGTCTTTTCGTGAAATTTAGTATGCAGGGAGTTTGGAGGGAGAAAAATCGATCTAGCTAGGTTGAAAATATATATGGACAATAATAAATGGATAAAACCTAGGTAGATAGAAAAGTTATATGTTTTTTTCGTCGCGTAAAAAGATACGAGTGATTTCGATTTCTAAATATCAAATCCGGTTCCCGGCTTGGTTAGCATGGGACTTTTGCGTTGTTAGCGAATTGGTATCTTGGGTTCGAATCTCTGTCAGACGAATATTTTTGTGATTCTTTTTGCTTCTTTTTCCTTTATAATTTTTTATTTATTTTTAATTATATTATATTTCTACTAAAATTCCGAGTTCTACTAAAATTCTCAAAATCTTCAAAGCTCGTACTATACATTATACATACACACACATAGGGGTAGGAAGCGGACACAGAGCAAGTCTATCCCAATTCTCGTCCTCTCAGGACGTGCACGTGACGGGTGGAGAACGTCGCCGATAGATATTCCTTGAGTAAAATTTACAAAAAAAAAACGAATAAATTTACTTTACACGTCTTTCCTATCTCTGCATTTAGAACAATTACTTCATAAATTAATATTAATTAGTTGCAAATTTTTTAATTGGCTCTTATGTTATAAATCTAATTTGTCAAAACAATTAATTACATATTTTGTTTGTCTAATTTGTAATATGAAATGGTATTCACAATGTTACAACTTATTATTAAAGTACGAATATGAAATAGCGTGCTACCATTCTTGAGAGCTAAAATTATTATTGTTTAAAGTATAACCTTGAATGTATTATGCACGGCTCGCGCTTCGAACAGAACAGATTTCAATGAAATTTGGTATGGTAGTGGTTTAGGCTGTGGACTTAACACATAGGCTAATTTTTGTCCCGAAAAAGTATAGTGTTCCCGCGGGATACAGCTAGTTTCTAATATTTGACATTTCTGGTCAACCTGCATTATTACATTCACTCGAAATACTTAGCAGTACTTATAGTTGACAAGATGCAACATTCTGTTTTTAACCCCCAACAAAAAAGAGGGGTTGTGTTTGTCTGTCCGTATTTGTGTGGCATCGTAGCTCCTAAACGAAACGTTCGATTTAAATGCGGTTTTTTTGTATGAAAGATGACATGATCGAGAGTGTACTTAGCTTCATCAGCATCAGCTTGCTCACTACCTTACAATACGGGGGTTATCTAGTTGATGAAAGGTTGCAAGCAACTTCCACTGGTCTGTTCGGTTCAGTGTTTTGTATCCTGGCACTTTGACAACGTAACGTTAAGCTGATGCTATAGCATCACCTGGAATCTGTAGTATACCCAACTCTTCACAAACTTAATTAACTTAAACTTAAAGACTCCTGACAGACAAAAGAGTTCCTTGATTTACTACGGAACCCTAAATATAACTCATTTTAATTGTATTTTAATAAGAACTATTAAAATTAATAATATTAACGTAAACAGCACACATAAATTAAATTAAATCATATTTCATCAGTTATTATGGACGTCATTTATAAAGCATAATATTATGTATGGAAAATATCGTATTAGAATCAATTTATCACTAAAATAGCGATCATTATAAACCTGTTTTGAAGCGTCAATTACAACAAGTGCGTAATTTTATTGCATGTAATCTGTGAGAGCTTGACACGTATTCCTTCCTAATAAAACGATTTATTAACTGTTTATGCGGCGATTACTTTTATCTTAAAGACGGCAACATGTAAGAATACGCGGCGCTGCATTTTAAAGATAGAGATTTAAAATTGATCTTTATTAACTACACAATGAAATGAAACACGTATTTTCTTGTATAGTCAGTAAAGTTTAATTTTGAATCACTATCTCAAGAATGCAGCGCCGCGTCGCATCTCGGTGTGAACTGACGCTAAGAGTCTAGTACTTACTGCACAGCTTTAACAAAGATATGCAAAAAATGTACAAGTAAATGTGAAAGACATACCTAATATTATTGCGTTTTATTACGGATAATTTGGCAAAATGTTATGATCATGGCTTTACCTAGTAGGTGCCTACTACCTACTGTAATTAATTTACCACTCTGCTCTAATTATGAATTATTTAAAAAAAAAATTAAACCGACTTCCAAAGTAAAAATGCACAAAAAAGTATGAAATGAATCTTATTTTATAAATAATTTCCCTTTTAAATTCGGCAAGAATTTTAACTATTTCTCTACTGGATCTTCATAATTTTGAAGTCGGTACCAGCCCAAACAATATCCTGATAAAACAATATTTTATAGAACCCACATTTAAGTGGTACCTACTTCAAATTTATGAAGATTGAGTAGAGAAATAGTAAAAATTCTAGCCGTATTTATAAGGGGAATTATTTAGAAAATAAGATTTATTTCATACTTTTTTCTGCAGTTTTACTTTGGAAGTAATTTAATTTTTTCATTAAAAATAAGAATTTTTCCCTTTCTAGTAATATTAATTATATTTTTAATAACACATTCTCAGAAAGTTTAAAAGAAGCGTTTGAATGTATAATTGAATACGCGCCAAGCTTCCATTAGGTATTGTATATAAGATAATGATGATGATTACAGTAAGTTACATAATGGCTTGCAGTTTTTAAAAGAACGCCGAAATTTCCAAACGTGTATATTTAAAGACTGAGGTTCCGTTCAGTGCTTTTGGATCCAGGGTTGAGGGTACATCCTTGGCACAAAATTTTGCTTTGGTGACTAAAGGACCAATTTCGAGTTTATTACCCTTTATAACAACAAAATAATTTTCCAAATGGGTCCACAAACTGCAGAGTAGGTAATATTCAAGGATATGTATCGATGTAAAAGACTATGAAAAGTACCTATTATCATCATAATGGGATGATGTATTGTACAATGAACCATCATTACACCATAAATCATCTACATCATACATACATAATCATCATCACCACCACCAGGTGGTGATGATGATGATTACAGTAATTGACATAGTGACATATGCTTGCAGTTATTTAAACAACACCGAAATCCCCGAACATATATTTATAAGGACTCAAGAGTTCTGTTCAGTACTTTTTGATCCAGGGTATACCTTAGTGCAAAATCTTATTTTTTACCATTTTCTAAAGATACCTAAGCATATGCTTGGTTATCTTTAGAAAATGGTGAAATCACTATATGTGTCCATATAAATTTAGGGGAGTTTCTTCGATTCCTCGTGGATCTCATCATCCTTCACCTTGGTATCAAAAGGTCCAAATTCGGAGTATACCCTATACAGCAAAAAAATAATTTTGAAAATCAGTCTACAGACGACGGAGTAATCGTTGAACATACAAAAAAAAAAAAAAAGGTACAGCCGAACGTATAACCGCATCCCTTTTTGGAAGTCGGTTAAAAAGTAAATACGCTGATATATAATGTACGAGTATGTATGCCTAATATCATATCTTTGCCTGATTCTCTTTTTAACGACTATAAAAAATATTAGATTAAAACATAACATACAAAGATTTTCAAATTTGTAAAAATAAAATCTGAAATCGGGATAAACAGATTTAAATATTGTACGACAAAAAGTATGCACAGAGTAGACAATATATATTCTTATGTACAGAGATGTCATAGAACAATCCAAATCGATCCTAATTATAAATTTTTTACGTCCCCTTCAACAGCTCACAATTTTTGCACACAATAGTGGACACACCGTATGCTTGTAGTAATGCAATCAAATCGAAAGCTAACTGTAGCTGTTTATCAGCTGTTCGACTTTCTTTAATCTGTGCAGTTAGGTCGCACGAGTGGTTTTGATGTTTAGAATTTCCTTGGCAGGAAAACCTGAAAATGGGCTTTTGTTTCAGGCCCGCAATCAGCGCTAAGGTTTTCATCGCGCTGTCAATATTCTGCACGTACCCGCTTCAGTTCTACGTGGTATTCGACATATTCCAGCGGTACTCGGATACCCACGGCAAAGAGAAGTACCGCACTCCACTGCAAATTGGTGCACGGGTGCTGGGAGTCTGCTTCTGTGGTGAGTGTTCTTCGAAAGCATAATGAACTTCAGTCTATTCGCGTTAAGTTTGCAGTGACTTCAAAATTGACCAATGACGCTTAAGAAGAAGAAGAAGTACTTTAGAGGCATGGCTCACTGCAAATATAACGCGAATAGTCTATAGATAGTCACTTTGAACACCGAATAGTTGACCAAGTTTATTTGCATAAATATCGTTTTTGTCTGTGATTTTTTAGCCTAGAAATAAAATATATAGCAAGTAATCTGGGGTCGCAGTTGTGCCCCCGCCAAAACGAGCTAAGCGAAGCACTACCAGAACACCTTTTCTCGAAGCGTTTCGTTGATTTTTTGAATCCTCATAACTTGAGTTTGGATTATACCAGATAAACGAAAGGACACTGGCGAATCCTGCCTGATTTTCCATCAAGAGCGGCCAAGTTTTGAACACATGTGGTTTTAGTGAACTTAAAAATTTATTAAAAAAAAAAATTTTTGGATTAAAAATTTATGACTCTCCGAATATCAAAGAATTGATGTGCAAAATACGTATCTGTGGTAATCGTTGGCATCATATCTATAATAATATAGTCTATGGTTATCATGCTGTAAATTGTGAATTTGAGGCATAAAAGCTAGATTTATTTTAATTCAGTATAAAGTTATTTTCTTTTTCTATAGCTCAGCAGTTTCGTACTAGTCTTAGGAAAAAAATTATGCTTGGGGTGTCAAATAGATCCCTCTATACTATTTATATTTATATAGGTACTAAGAAATATAAAAAGGATTGTGTGGTTTTATGAAACCACGGTAAAAGTGAAACTTTTTTTCACATTATAGACATTTAACTAAAAATTTTCGGAATAATATTCCATTAAGGGTATAAAAATCGCTTCATCAATCTTAATTTTATAGCACTGGCACAAATGAGTACTAGTCTATACACTACACGGTCAGCTGATGCGAACTATAGGCGCCGCCATATTGGCCTCGGCTGCTCTGACGAGCGCCTTTCACTTTATCCCTACTCCGCGGCCGACCGTCACGCGACATGCAACACACAGACGAAAAAGTTTGAGACGATGTAAAAAAAGTTTCACTTTAATAATTATTAAGTTTTTGGTTTTCGTAACGTTAAAGCGAAATCCTGTTACAATATTGTGTTTCCAAACAAACTAGTTATTAATTTCATTACGTAATTGACATCGCAAATAAAAGATGTTGCTTTTCCGCAAACCGCCACTAGAGCAATATATTGAACAATTGGTTAGGTTATATTTTATCAATTATCTTTTATACCCCGAGTTTGATGTATAATATTATTGCTTATTTTGTTCCTATGTTCATAAAGTACAACTTACAATAAATACTTTACTTGTAGGCTCGTATTTTAATGTAAATAATGTATGGCAACTTGCCGATCTCCTTTTCAGGATATGTTCCCAGTAGCAGACTAATTAACCATGTAATGTTTTGATTACATAGGTCTTATACTTTACACTTTATTGATATCTAAAGACCCGGCATTCGTCACTGATAATCGTGTGCACGTCACGACTCACTGATGATCAACAAAATTATAGGGTACTTCCCGATATCCTAGAAAGCTAAAATTTGGTGTGTAAGCACTAGCTACTAAGTAGCACATAAACAACATAAAAATTGACAAACTTGGAACTTTTATCCTCCAACCCTTTAAACTAGGGAATGACAATTTGTAAGAGACTTACCTACACAAATTTTTACTATAGAGGTCTGAAAATTGTTGTAGGGGTTATAAAAAGTAACAATAAAATAAAAAATCAAAATAAGAATATTGTCATAACAACTTTCAAAAAGAAGTGAAATCCCACATAAACATTTTCATGTGATGTGATGCCAAAACGATACAATAAGACTCGCACTATCAAAAACCTATCACATCTCATGTAAAACCAAGCTTTTGACTCTACCATACTTCTAACTCTACACGCCTTAACCTTACAAGCCTAAATTTACAACATCTACACCTTAGTCAAGTTATGTGGCTTGGCTGTTTCATTCCTACAAAAATGGTATAACAGAAAAACAGTCCGTAAATTTTTCAAACCTTACGCCCAAGCGAATGTATCGTAATGGCCAGGTCAGATATTTTAACTTAAGTGTAGAGTTTGTGTAGTTAACCTTCTAAAGTTAAGGCGTGTAGAGTTATAAATTTGGTAGAGTAAGAAGCTTGGTTTTACATGAGATCTGATGAGCTTATGGTATCGTCTTAGCATCACTTTACATGAAAGTGGTTTTTTGTGGGATATACCTATACCAATATTATAAAGAGGAAAGATTCGTTTGTTTGTATGTTTGTTTGTTTGCATAGAATAGCCTCCGAAACTAATAGGCCGATTATTATGAAATTTGACACACATATAGAGTAGATCACGGAGAAGGACATAGGCCACCTTTTATTGCAGAAAAATGTACGGTTCCCGCGAGATTTCCTTTTTCGCGTACGAAGTCGCTGGAAACATCTTGTTATAAATATATCTATGACCTATGTGCCAAAATATGTTCAAATTCATTCAGCAGTTTCTGAGAGATGTTTCCAATAGTGGCACAAATATATTTCCATCCTTACAAATTTTTGTATTTTATAAACAGTAGATTTGTTTTTTTTTAGTTGCTATCGGTATGGCTCTACCACTACTGGAACAAATCATTAACATCGTCGGCGCCTGCTTCTACTCCATACTAGGACTCGTCATCCCCAGTGTGATCGAGACAGTGTTCCGATGGGAGAACCTGGGAAGATTCAAATGGATCCTCTGGAAGAACATTCTCATAGTACTTTTTGGTCTTTTCGCTATATTTGCCGGCTGTACTGTAACTATATTAGATATAATAGAGATTTTAAACAAAAGACATGCCTAGATTAATATTACTATTTTTTTTAAATAATAAATATATTTTTTAAGATTATTACTTTGTGGTTCTTCTTGCTCTTATAATATTACATTACTAGCTTTTGCCCGCGGCTCCGCCCGTATAAATACAGTACCAATCCCACGGGACAGTGTTCCCGTGTCTTTTTCGGGATAAAAAGTGTTTTAATCCCGAGCTTAAACTACTACCATACCAAATTTCATCGAAATCCGTTCTGTAGTTTTGACGTGATAACGTCTTATAATTCGATGGAGCCGGCTGCACGCACGAAAAAACATAACTCATGCGTTACCACGTACAATTACCAAGTACCGTTACCTGTTACTATTACCAAGTACCAGCGTTACCTCGCATTTCCGGTACCTCATTATTATTTTATTATTATTATTATTATTATTATTATTATTATCATTATTATTATTATTGTTGTTGTCGTTGGTATTATTATATATTATTATTTATTATTATTATTATATATTAATATGCGCTTGATGTTATTACTCAGTTCGGCGCCGGACTTCGCGGCGGCAACACGCCTACCTAAGGCGCGGCCAATTAGTTCCGCGCGCACTAAAAACATGACGTCACGTTCAACAGCTATCGTCAGTAAACCGACTTTACAGACAACTGATTTTTTTGCGTAAAAGAGAAACAAACATCCATCCATCCAACCTCACAAACATTCACATTTATAATAGTAGTAGGAAAGTAATATATAAATATACCAAATTTAATCAATTTATATTCTTAATATAGAAGCGCGGACAGACAGACGGACAGAGCAATACTATAAGGGCTTCTTGTGTATTGCCCCAACTAACTAATTATAAAATTAATTTATAGTTTTAGTAGGTTCTTCGGTTTAAGTTTATATAAATATCGGGCCCCCTCTAACCTTCCTATAAGTAATTAAGAAGTTATTGTCAAGAAGGTTGATGATAATTACACATTCACGGCCATACATACACGGGATACACGACAAAACAATTAACGTAAGTAATAAAACTACATTGTTATTTCTTCCTACAAAATATCTATAATATTATTTAAATGACACGTAATGTATTTGTTTAAATTTGATATCACATTGTTTATATGTAATATTGTGATATTGTGTAACAACCAAAAAGTTTATTATATATCTATAAAACCTAAAAATCCTGAGGGTTATGTTAAAGTCGTAAATTGTCCAAATGCCCAAGTGTCTGAATAACCGGGTAGCAAAATGGTATATACCAAAGTCTTTGAATGAAAATAAGTATTTTAGATGCGTCCAGTAGCGGGATCAGGGATAGGCTGTCCAAGCTGGAGCCCATATCGGCAGATTTAGAGGGCCTATAACTGGAGATTACGATTTTTCCCGAAAATTTTGCCGCCCCCTAAAAATTTAGTTTTTTGGTTTACCTACAGACCTAAACACACGGTGGTATTCTCACATTTGATGTATAATTTTTATTTTATCATTTTGTTTTATTTCAGTCGACTTGTATGGGTGTAGGTAACATTTCTTTGAAAAATCTACAGTTTTCAGACAGCCTTTTAACATTTATATTCAGTTCTAAGTAGTCGAAAAATTATTATCAACACAAGTTCTTATCCGGAACATCGTCAGGACATACGACTTAGGCAAAAGGCATTCTGTAACTTGGAAACTCCAATACTTAAACGTTTCAAGATATATCCCTCTTACCATCTGGACTAAAATTCGATACTGCACAAGCACATATTTATACGACTTTGACACAACCCGTCGGATCGGAATTATATTTGAAGCTCAGGGCTAACCCTGAGAAAAAGTCTAAGTAGTACTGTACTAAGTGTAGTACTGTACCTAAGTACAGACTTTTTCTTCTTTTACAACATTTTATGCATGACCACCTTTCGGTACATAAGAATACAAGGTATACTAACTTCTTAAAATAAAAATTATGTAATATAATGTTAAAAGCTAAAATTAACTAAAATCTATTTAAAATATTTAAAAAAAAAAATTAAAAAAAAAAATTAAATTAAAAAAAAAAAAAAAATCTAAAAATTATACTTAAAATAAATTCTCAAAAAATCAATCCAATTATTCAATAACTAGATGTGCCCGAGACTTCACACGCGCAAAATGAAATCCAGCGGGAACCGTAGATTTTGCTGCGATAAAAAGTAGCCTATGTGTTAATATAGAGCCTAAACTACTTTATTGCCAAATTTTATCAAAATACGTTTAGTAGTTTTTGCGTGTTTACTCTTTGTAACAAAGTCCCATCCGTCCATCCATACATCCATCTATCCTCACAAACTTTAACATCTATAATAGTATAGTAGGATTATTATTGTTTAATTGTTGAAATTAATTTAAATTTTTATGCCAAGAAGTCTACACTATTTCTCAATGTAATCATGCCTCGAGCCAAGGAAAGTATTTTAGCATAAATATGTTTATGTCTAGCTCCGCGAAGTGGCGCATACCAATATAAAAAGATACCTATTCTTGGATAAATATAACTGAATTTTTAAATCTATCTGAATTCGTTTATGAAAGTATATGTTCGAATACACGCTTGACAGGATTATCCCGTAAGAAAATTCACGAGCTTCAATTTTCTTAAATCCGACAGTTTCTTCAAGGAATGTGCTCTATTTACCTTTGACGGTTCTTCAGTTTATCTGTCTCTTATCTGGGTTTAAATACTGTGATTATGATCATAAAACGTTAATATCAAATTATATTTTATCACAAGAGCTATGTTTACTTACTTTAACGAGTAAAAAAGAAGACGATATCTCAGCTTTGCGCCATACATCGTTTCGCATGGACGGATTAAGTTTTTGGCTATGGACACGGAAAAGGACCTGTCTTCACAGAAATATAATCCGTTTGATCATAGAAATGTGAAGAAACCGAATTCGTGAGTACCTTTATTTATAAAATAATATTATAGAATGCTCGGTTAACAAAAATAGATATTCAAGGAGCGGAATCAGTATTCGATTCTCGTTTCAAAAATATATTTAACTTGTGACCTTACATGTTGACCAGATTATCCTACAAAATACTTAAATTCTATTCATCACCGTGCGCCCGTACTACTCGTCAAGCGCGTGACCTTGAAGCCGGCGGCATTGTACGGCGGTGTCATGGTGTCCATGCGAATTGCGAGTTGTCAGGAAATATTAATCATGTTATTTTTCTGTAAATCACGAACATTTTAAGCTATGCGTACTGCCATTACTAATGCAATATTGTGGCCTAACTTTGGGTTAAATTTTTCATACGGATAACCAAGCACCCAATATTTATACCATATTTATATAAACATTAGGCACATGTTTTTATACGCTGCTATGCCAATCGTGTAATTTAAATACAACTCTATAAATGTTTTTATTCACTTTTAAAGCGTTTATTATTATCCACTGTAGTAACCCTTTCAAATAATTCAAATTACCTTTTTTATAATTGAACAAAAATAAGTTTTTGATTGAAAAATTACACTACTGATGTCTAGTTCGGAGTTCCTCGTATACAACGAAAATCAAGAAAGTAACTGAAACGAAGTAGCGTCAACAATGTTTGTATAACAGTCAACACGCGAATATAATTACCTAAACGACCAGTTTTTGTTTCATTACTATTGATTAAATTCATTATACAAACATTATGTCTAATGAAGATTATTTGTACAGTTTTGAATTTAAATAACGTGGCTAAGCCCCGATTTCACCAACATATTAAAAAGACGTTTAACGCTAAGCTATGGTTTTCAGTCCCTCTGTCCCTCCCTCATTCTCATTCAATGTGAGAAAGAGAGATCGAATCCGGGTTTAGCGTTAAGCGCGTTTAAAAAAGTTTGGTGAAAGTGAGCTATAAGACGCAACGACGCACGAAGAAGGAAGTTAATCACGCGTGCAAATGTCAAAATTAATCAATGACGCATAAGCTGTATTCACATTAACCTATTAAAGTAAGCTATTATGACATGTGTACGCGTGTATTCATTTACTTCTTAACGCGAGTGGACTAATAGTGACGAAAGCAGTACCTTCTTGTGTAAGTGCGTTATGCTTAGTAGTTGTTACATCCATACAATTCAATTCAATTTAATTTATTCAGACACACATAAAAATGTAATATACAGAACAATATTAATACATAATAAGATAATACTAGCTGACCCGACAGATGTTGTCCTGTCTTAACTATGAAATATGGAATAAACAAAAGATATAGGTAACCTACAACCTACATACTAAGATTTCTATACCAATACCTACACCTACAAAATTACACATAATAACTACACTAACAACCAACACCTACACATATGTTATTAATGGAAATCAGTAGTTTCTCTTAAGTAGTACTGTTGTAAGTACAAAAATTATCATCTCCGAATACACCAAGTAAAAATCCATATCTTCAAGTACTCACCTGAATTACAATATTTATTTCATCATACAAAGTCTACTAGAGTGAAAAATATGTAGCTCGCAAGCTAGTAACTAGAAAATGTATACGATCAATGTGTGACGGACATGCTTCATAAATATTAACTTTTCAGAAAACAAATGTTTTCTGTGTGCCCCTTGGCAAAGGTCTCCTCCAATCCTTTCCATTTTTCCCTATCTCCTGCGAGTCTTATCCAGGTTTTCCCGGTCCTCTCATTTTCTTAGTGGTTTGCCTCTGCTCTCTTCGTCTCTAGAGTATCATAGGGTTACAGACTTTCTCAGTCTTCTCTCGCTCGTATGGTATGGCAGGCTTATCAATTCTATTGCCTTTGTCCATCATACTTGTCTCCGTAACACAGAAACCCTATTATTGAAATGGTTCACGAGGTTCAATTACGGCGTCGAGCAATATTTTGTGTATCAGCATTCTGAAAATTGATAGTTGGAAATAGTTCTTCGGTAATTGAACAAAATTAAAGTATTTATTTAGTAAAAAATATTTATTAATTATAACCGTCATTCTCACACAAAGGCCAATTAGGCTAGCGGACACGCGCGGAACCGGATTTTACCACCTGTATGATGAGCTGTTCCGCAGGCGTGTGCGGATGACTTAGTACATCTAAAGAACTAAGTGATTTCAAAAAAGAATAATATTACGTAAACACTTTTTATCGCTTGCTTATATTTGGTTTCATCTAGATAAGGTACTTTTTAGGGTTCCGTACCCAAATGGTAAAAACGGGACCCTATTACTAAGACTGCTCTGACCGTCTTTCCCTTCTTCTACCTGTCATCAGGCTGTATCTCCTGAACCGTGATAGTTAGAGTATTAAAATTTTCGCAGTTGATGTATTTCTGTTGCCACTACAAATACTAGATAGTTTTCTACGGAACCCGACGCGTGACTCTGACTCACACTTGGCCGGTTTTTAATTACTGACTGAGGAATGTAGGCAGTCAAAAGGTATGAGAAAGATGCAACATGTACGGTTGCATACAGACCCTAGTGTGTAACATATTTCGATCCTACTAGTATGGCAATAAGGTCTAAAAGTAGTACACCGGGTTAGTCGGCGATCGTACTTATTAATCTATAAATATATTACCAAACTTAATTATAATTCGTCTATACTAATATTGTAAACGGGAAAAATTTGTTTGCTTGCATTGAATAGGCTCCCAAACTACTAAACCGGTTTTAATGAAATTTGGCATAGATATAGAATAGACCACGGGGAAGGACATAGGCTACTTTTTATAGCGTCAAAATGTACGGTTCCCGCATGATTTAGATTTGCGCGCACGAAGTCGCGGACTACATCTAGTAATACGATAATTTGACTATCCGCAGGTAAAGTATCTATTATCTAATGTAAAGCGGTTGTGCTGCAGTTTGCTCCCAATCGAAATAGGATCATCAATCATGCGCTTAGACACTCTAGCTTCACTTAATAATTACACTGTTTATTATGTGCGATGTATGCACGTTTCAGAGATATACGATCGCTAGCTAATTTTCTGAAGGCATCGCTGGGCTCGGGCATCCTCGCTATTCCTCTGGCCTTCGCTAATGCAGGATGGGGCGTCGGCATTGTTGCAACTATAATTATTGCTGTTATATGCGCACATTGCGTTAATATATTCGTAAGTAATCAATCATGTTTCACTATAGTAAACGAGTACTGAAAGTATAGGTTGTACATGAACCATCAGGGAATCTAATTCATAAGCAGGTGGTGTGTTCTCATAATTACCCGACTGTGCCAGAAGGAGGGTAATATGTGTTTTAAATGTGTGTATGTATGGATATGAATGAGATTCCCTGGTAGTACCTAGATTTTTAACAAATGCTGTACTTGTCATGAAGCGTTACTCTTGTAGGTTTGATAGTCACTGGGATATATTATATATTTTCCCGGGGCTAACACTATGCTGATACTTTGAAAAGTGTACCTAATGACCTGCCGCTTTGTAGGTGAGCGTGTCTAGAGGATGCTGCGTGGCGCTGCAAAAACCTGTCCTTAATTATGCAGATACGTGTGAAGCAGCTTTTTCCATTGGACCTGAAAAACTTCGGTCACTTGCAAGAGCTGCCAAGTAAGTTAATGCCTATAGAATACTCTATTACAATACATTTTTTGACGTGTCTCTAATCTCTAATCTGTAAATCTTATCGATCACTTTAGTTCGCTGAATTATTTATACATTGAAGTTATCTTTCTGTGTTTATAATTGACAAGCAGTAAATTCCAGTGATGTCCAGTGTCGTGCAAAAGTTAGGCCTGAGCCTTTAGCCAAGTTGCAATAAGCAACATAGCGAAGCTTATGTCAAATCCCACACATTTAGTACTCGAACTTCGTCACCGTTATTAGCGATGGCAACTTGGCTAAAGGCTCTGGTAGAAAAATGTGGGTACAAGTCAGGGGTACAAGAAAACAACTTTTACTTACTTACTTAGCTTTTAGAATGTTTTGTCCGAAAAATAATGGTCAGCGGACAATATTTTGAATTTTCTTTTCATTATTATAATTATCCATCATTTAAGTAAAAATGTGCTGAATTAATGTTCATCTTTTCCGTGGGTTGGTTCATTGAAGACGTTTTTGTTAAAAAGAAAGACATTAAAAACATTTGTATGGTTGTTTTTAATGTGTAACATCTTTCCTCGCGCTTTGTGGGAGTGATTTCGTAAAATAGGACGGAAATGTGTAACAGGAAATAGCGGAAGCGCACGCGCGAAGATTTTATTCGACGAATATGCGCGCGGTGGTTAGGTTGGCCGTCTTTTGTATTTTTTAATTTTGACGTTGATTTCTGTCACTGTCTAATGGAAAAGTTTCCGTATTTTGTATCATATTAGAAAAACATACTAAGCATTGTTTTTTTTTAATATTTTTCATTTGCAACTAATCTTATTTTAATATTGCAGGGTGTTCGCAGAATTGTCACTGCTATTTACATATCTGGGAGTCTGCTGCATATTCACCGTGCTAATATCGGACTCGGTTAAACAGGTTTGTAATGCGCTTTAAACTGAGTGATTAATAACCGAACGACCTAATTTTAAGTTAATATAATAATATGGACGCTTCACACCACGACAATCTGATCCCGTGGTAAGTTCTCGAAGAATTTGTGTTACGGGTACCAGAGAACGGAAATATATTTAATACTTTTTATACTATACATATATTTAAGATTGTTATTATATTATACACATATTTAATACACATCCATGACCCAGGAAAACAGAAAAACTTTTTGTTCCTTCGGCGGGATTCGAACCCGCGACCCCCGGCTTGAGCACCAACACGCTCAACCACTGAGCCACAGAGGTCGTAAGTTATTAATATATTTATGACAGACAAGTTACAATTTAGTGAAATAGGTCAGTAATGAAGGTATTTGATATTTTTTCTGCCGTTAGGGGGCAGACCCAACTCACACAAAGCGTCATCTGGTGGCGTAAGTGGTATCAAAAACGGTCAATAACAATTTTGGATTATTTTTCTGTCACCAGGCGGCGCCTGTCGTGTAAAAAAGCTGTCAGATATCACGAATTTAAAAACCTTCATTATTTTTTTGCTTCGTTTTACAAAAACAAAGAATTAACACTGTGGCGCGCCTGCGAAATACTTTGTCGTCATCATCGTATAAATAAATTAGATGAAGCAGTTTTTGCAATATAAATATTATTCTCTGTTGTTCATTTCACTGTTTGCAAAACAGGCCATACTATAGTACCTTTTAATAAAACCCTTCGCAAACAATTTACTCTTCATAACATTTTTTTGGATTTCGTAGTACTATCTACAAGGGCGCGCAATTTTTCGCGCTCCTGTGAAAGTTGTCGCTTCGCGTCAGAATTAATGTTTATCTTTTGTAATATAAAGTTTAAAATACCCTCTACATAAAATTTTCGCTCGTAGCAACAGTTTTGCGCCCGGGCGTCGCCTCCACACCCCCTCCGCGACAAAGACTCAACCGTATTAATTAATGATACACAATGATCAAAATAATTGGTCACCCTTTCAACTGTTACCCTGCGAGTTCTCGACGCGATGTCGGCTCTACGAGCTACGCGATCAGCGCTTATCATCGTGTCGAGCGCGTGTCATCTGAACATGCCCTTATAGTTTCGCTCTGTCCGTCCGTCTGTCCGTCTTCTGTATGTCCGCCCCGAATAAGTTATGTAATAGGCATGTTTTCTTTAAAAAATATTTTTCGTCTATTCAATGTGATAAAGGATCAAAAACCCATTTTTCTAATCCTAAAAACAACGAATATACAAACAAATTATATTTGTAATAAAAAGAGAGCGAGTGGCGATATACCGGGCCTTTGACAACAACCACTACCGCTATACATTTTTAATAAATGATGTTTGGTGAAAATAATTTGTGACGTGAAAGAGACGGGCAATATATTTTATTTGTTTATATGAAATCGTTATTATGGAAAAACAAAAAAAAAATAAGTTATTCACAATACCTATATTATGTTGCGAAATTACAATTCTCTTTGGATAATAATATGTAGCTAGGTCAATTCGTGTTGCAAATAATAAATACCTAAACCATACATTTTCTTTTCAGCTTTTAGATCAGTATGTCCAGGCATTTATATTACCAGTCCAGTATTATTGTCTAATATTTTTGGTTCCACTGAGCATGCTGGTCCAGATACGATACCTAAAGTGGTTGGCTCCCTTTTCACTGTTGGCCAACCTGATGCTTGTAGCCGTTTTCTTCATATGCCTGTACTACATCTTCAGAGACCCAATTGTAATCAGCGACAAGAGGATAACAGGAGATATTGCAAGGTTTCCTGCATTTTTATCGTAAGTACGAAAGTGTTTACTTTTGAATAGTTGCTAGTCCCTTTATTAATCAAAGAGTTTGACATTTCATAGTTATTAGTACATGTTTATATGTACATGTAATATGTAATAGTTATGTGTACATGTAATTATATTGAAATTAAGTATTTCTCAAACTTTTTTGAATATTAAAAACAATTAAGCCTATTTAACATGTCATTTCTAGGACATAAGTAATATTAATTTCATAAATATTTCCTACGTTTATAATTAGGTTGTGGACAGTAAAATAGTCCACAATCTAACCGTAGTTTTTGAATAATGTCCTGCATTATTTAAATAGCAATATATCTAACGTTTATACAAGTCTACAATCTAAACGTAGTTCTTATATAAACGCCTGCTTTTATTTAAATAGCAATACCATATGAGGAGTTTATGTTATTAATCGATAGTTTTTGTTTTGACGATAAAATTATTTAGCACAGTAATATTTGCGATGGAAGGTATAGGCGTGGTGATGCCAGTTGAAAACAATATGAAGAAGCCTGAGCATTTCCTGGGCTGTCCGGGAGTGATTGGAATCGCCATGGGGTTCATCACAGTACTGTACACCACCCTGGGCATATTCGGCTACTTCAGATACGGCGAAGCGCTACGAGGGACCATTACTTTGAACTTGCCAATAGACGAATGGTAAGTTTGTTGTTTGTTTGAAGCAACAAATACAGGATACTATTATGCAGTCAGCACTTATGGAATTGAAATAGCCATAAAGTGTGCTAAAAAAATTTAATTAAATTATTTACAATGACCGCCTCCTTTTTTGGAAGTCGGTTGAAAATAAGCTTATTTTAACTGCCCGGAATAATGGTTTCATTGTAATGTACTCGTATTATATTATTAAATACATAGTGAGGTAAGAAGTAAGCGTATTGAGTAGTGACTTGTAATAATCTAGTTACCTACTTACTTTAAATCTCGATTCTCTCGATCTCGATTTTAAACAAAAACATTTACCTACGGAACAAAAAGACATTTAACAAACATTTCATAACGTAACCTTCCAGGCCAGCTATATGTGGGAAGGTGTTTATAGCGGTGTCCATAATCTTCACTTATCCATTACATTTCTACGTAGTGGTGGACGTTCTGACCAGATATATAGAGCCCCATGTGAAGGAGTCCTACAGAGAACTCACGCAGACTTTCTTGAGAGTCGCTATCGTTTGGTTCTGTGGTCAGTATTTTCTCAATTTTTTTACCCCTGACGAAAACAGAAGGGTTTTATAAGTTTCACGTGTCTGTCTGTGTGTGTGTGTGTGTGTGGGTGTGTGTGTGTGTGTGGGTGTGTGTGTGTGTGTGTGTGTCCATGGCATTGCATCGTAGCGCCCAAACGGATGAACGACGATTTTATATTTTTTTTTTGTTTGAAAGGTGTCATAATCGAGTGTTCTTAGCTAAAATTCTTTCATCATGAGCTTGCCTGACATTTCGGGGGTTATTTAAAAAAAAATCTCTATACAATCTTATACTGTTCTGAACTTATTCTCGACATGTCTGTCAGTCTGTTTTGAACTTATTTTCGACATGTTTACTTTTTCAGGTGGCATAGCAGTAGCTCTACCTATGTTAGAGCAAATAATAAACATTGTAGGAGCACTGTTCTATTCTATTTTGGGACTGATCATTCCGGGAGTTATCGAAACAATTTTCCGATGGCAGAACCCTGGAAAATTCAAGTGGGTTCTGTGGAAAAATATACTTTTAGTGTTGTTTGGTTTTCTGTGCCTAATATCTGGGTGTGCTGTGGCAATTATGGATATTATTGAAAATATTAATAAAGGATGATAAATGGACATTTTGTTTATTTATAAGCATTTTTAATTATCACTAGTTAAAGTTAATTCCAATCCAATGAATTCCAAAAAAACAAATAAAGCATAAAAGAAGCATAAAATTGAGATGGTCTTTAATTTTTGTGAATAAGACAGTCCTTATTCTTACATAAACTTAATCAACGATCCAAAATCATTTTTTAATATCTAATAGAAATTGCTCTGGCAGAATGAAGGTTTTATTTCTTCAATAAAACTATGTAACTATGAACGATGTCTCAAAGCCGGAACAAACAGAACCCCTGGCAGGACCTGCCTCACCACTGAACCCTAACAATTACTACACACGTGAAGATCCATTCATTGACATAATAACAATCATAAGATTGCGCCAAGTGCGCAGAATCGCCGACACTTATATAACATTGATCTATATTGATTGGTATGGTTAAGAGTACACTTCTCAATGGGACGAACTCATTGGTGAGCGTGGCGAATAGGTATGCTATTTCACCTAAGGGAACATATCCAAATTACGTAACCCGTTTAGCGGACGAGCGACCTTTATTTTAGTTTATCAAAACCGTGATGGGCTTCGTAAGCAATTATACATATATCTTACATATACATATAAAAGGCAAAGCTGATTGACTGATATATCAACGCACAGGCCAAATTCTTAATGATAGAAAATTGAAATTTCGCACACGTATTCCTCATATGACGAAGGCATCCACTAATGACGGATTTTTCCAAATTTAGCCCCCAAGGTGGTGAAATAAGGTTACCCCCTAGGTCGTCGTTCTGATATCTGATACGTTGGAAAAGTCGCTTGACAGCAAGGACAAAACATATTGTATAGCTTATCCATTGTGTAAATATTTTATTAGTAAGGCGGTTAGACTATGTTTTCAACACACTCATAATAATATTATTTATTTTTAGTATCCAGTATAAATGTAATTAGCAGCTCGCACGTGCCCTTGGTACATTTTACAACGTAAAAGCTGAAAATATTTGACACAATCGCGTGTAAAGTATTTTTAGTCTGTGCCATACAATTTTGTCCGATAGTCCAGTTCGCGCTAGTAAAAATAAAATCAAGACGTATATAAAGTTTACCAGCAATGTTTACATTAAACTAGGACAGAGGATGCTAATTCGCCAAATTTAAAAATATGTAAGTCTAGATATTGTTATTTAATTGAAGTAGCTTTCCCTTCTTTTGTAAGAATGTATCTATTTTATAAATTGCTTATAATAGATACATTCTTACAAAACAAGAATTTACGTCGGTAGAGTTTCTTGAAAACTTTGTAAGCGTACAATTTAGTTGTTTTCCTGTTAAATTTAATTTAATAACTGTAGTATTGTCTTAAACTTAAAAGGATGTAATTTATTTTCGTTCATGGGTTTTAATCACGTATTCAGGTAAAATATTAAATCGCGACGGATCGGGAGACACATCGGCTGTAAATTTTTAAAATTAATAAGAATTTGATACAAAGCCTTATACAATTTTAACGTTCCTTTATTGTTGATCTACATAGTTCGAATGTTAAAATTCTTGCAAAAATCTAGGTTTACTTGGTGCTATTTTTTTTAATTACGAAACTTTCTTCAGTTATTAAAATACAATATAGAGCCAAATCATTAACTAAAAATTAATACCAAAAAAAAGAAGACTTATATACAAATATGACCTGAATATATTATAACCCGTTACCCGACCCAGGAGTGAGGACTGATGAATATATACCTAATTATTATTGAATTCATTCGACTAAATCTCTAAGACATTATGTACCTATACATATTCGGTGTGACTCCGACAATTAACTTACTGAGTGCTAGGATTTATTTCCTGACTACCAAATGGATGACTATTTTTTTACTACTAAATTATGTAACATGTATGTGTTTACATGCCAATTTGGCTATGTAACAAAAAAGGAAAAAAATGGTATTTTGTTTAAAAATTTCAATTTTTCAACGTCCGCTGCGTAACTTCTTAGGACCATTCGATCGCGCGAGTTAATACGACCATAAAGGCCTCTTTAACAATTTTTCAAAATTATATATATGCAGTATAAGGGAGAAGTCTTATTTTTAAACACTTAAGACGATAAATTTACTTATATTGATAAGAATTCATAACTGTTGGTAATAAACATCACCTAGAACGATTTAACTTATATATTATATTTAGAAATTGCCAAATCTATAAACCATACAATTTCCAAAATCGAGTTGTTACACGTGACCAGAGTGGCCGAACTTAACAAAGACAGTGGTCGTCCTCGTGCTGTCGTTTTAAAGCTTTGTAGTGCTCGTCGACGTGACGCGCTTCTTGCAGCAGTTGCAACTTACAATAAAAAGAACCCTCGTAACAAACTAAACACAAGTCACCATGGCTCTATAAAACCCGTCTATGTTGCTGAACACCTTTCGCCAACTCTGAAATCTCTTCATGCCACTCGTAAAAAATCCAGGGCGGCAAACTACAGATTTGTGTACGGATGTGCGTAACGGAAGAATACACGTACGCAAAGATGAAACGCATCAAGCCTTGCACGTGCACAACGCCGAGACCCTACATCTTTTGCAATTATTTTTTCCTAATTGGTCAATGGTTCTAAGAATACTACGCTTCTTGTTTAATTAATTATGTGTAAATTATACTATCAAAATGTTAGAGGTTTCAAAACCAAAACGCATGACGTATACTTGAACGTCGCGCAAGCAAGCTATGATGTCATTGCATTTACCGATACTTGGCTAAACCCAGATATTTATGATGAAAAGCTTATCGATGAGAGGTACACAGTATATCGTAGAGATCGCTGTTCATCGTCGAGCTTGAAATCCGATAGCGGTGGCGTCATGATCGCTGTCTCGCGTGAAGTCGCGTGGCATTAAGTCCACACGTGTCCAGTCTTGGGAGACCGATTGCGACGAAGTCTGGCTTTTAAATTAATATTCACTATAGTGTACGTAACGCCTACAGCCGTGAAAACATCACGCTATGCACTGTATATCTTCCGCTACCAGTCACAATTGGCCTTTAGTCAAAAATATCAACGCTAGTAATGTGGGCTTCACTCATAATGGAGCTGCTCTTCACAAGAAGCAGTAACCATCCAAGATACCTCGGAGGGCTAGGGTCAATCTAATACACACACACACAAACAGACACACACACGACGTACTGACAATCAAAATACTATTTTACCTACCTTAAATAAAGGGCATAAGTTCCTATAAGAACAGGTAGCTTCGGTAACGCATTTTAGGTGCTTAAGTAACATCATATTTGTATACAATTAAGATAGTATTTGATTTCTTATACTTGCTAATATTGTATTATATACCAACGTGTTATTATCAATAAAGATTATTATTATTAATGTTCTAAACTACGTAGATGATATAATTATCCTGGTAGATTTTAATATCAATTTTATTGATTGGTCAAAAGTTAGACTAGAATATACACAACAACTTGAATAATTCGATATTAGAATATAAATTAACAAGATTTCATTTACACTAACAATATGTTCCAATATAATAACATCAAACACTGCGACAATAGAATGCTCGATTTAATCTTATGCACCACAACAATTACGAATGTGAGAAACCCGCCGAATGTTATAAGCAAACTGGACCCAAAACATCTTAGTACGAGGGCGGGTCAATAAGTCCGTGACTTTTGGAATAAAACACAGATTTTTTGATAAATAAATCATTTTATTTTTCAACGTAGTCCCCCTTGAGCTCTATACACTTTGTCCAACGCTTCTCCAATTTTTTTATCCCTTCCAAAAAATATGATTTGTCGAGGTCCTCAAAATAGGTCTTTGTTTGCGAGATGACTTCATCATTGGAGTCAAATCTTTTTCCACCGAGCCATTTTTTCAGGCTTGGGAACAAGAAGTAGTCACTCGGAGAATAGGGTGGATGTGGGAGCAATTCATAGCCCAATTCATAGATTTTTGCCATGGCAACTGCACATGTGTGCACCCTTGCATTGTCTTGGTGAAAAAGAACTTTTTTCTTGGCCAAATGAGGTCGGTTTTTTTTCAAATCCTCATTGAAGTGGTCCAATAAGTTGGCATAATATTCCCCATTAATTGTTCTTCCCTTTTGAAGATAGTCAATGTGGATTATCCCACGTGCATCCCAAAAAACAGTCGCCATAACTTTATTGGCTGACAAACCCACCTTGGCCTTCTTTGGCGCCGATTCACCCTTAGAAACCCACTGTTTTGACTGTTGTTTGGTCTCTGGTGTGTTGTGATGGATCCATGTTTCGTCCACGGTTACAAAACGGCGCAAAAACTCCTCCATATTGTGATTAAACAACGCCAAACCTTCCTGTGAAGTTGTTACACGATTGCGTTTGTGGTCGACTTGCGGAAAGCTTTCTCATGCCCAAGTGATCATTCAAAATTGAAACCACTGAGCCATGCGAGATGCCTATGTCTTCCACAATCTCTTGCACTTTCAATCTTCGGTCGGCCAACACTATATCGTGAATTTTTTCGATTGTTTCGGGTGTAGAGACCTCAACTGGGCGTCCAGGACGTTCGGCATCTTCAGTGCTTGTACGACCACAACGAAATTCAGTAAACCACTTTTTTACCATTGAAATCGATGGTGCAGAGTCCCCATAGTATTTATCAAGCTTAGCCTTGGTCTCGGTAATGGTTTTTTTTCGCAAAAAATAATGCTTAATAAGCACACGAAATTCACTTTTTTCCATTGTTTCCTTAAGTTACTGGATAGTCTGATAAAGATAGTAAAACACAAACTAACTGACGCAGCAAGTTCAAATTTTGAAAGGAGTCAACTGACAGATGCCTGTTGACAGGAGTAGTGTTGCTTTTTCAGTAAGGAGGTTAGAAATTCAAAAAGTCACGGACTTATTGACCCGCCTTAGTATATCGTTTTCACTACAGGACGTCACGAACTACGACTCTACAATCCAAAGCCCGTTCTGACTACAAATTTTTCAAATTCGATTATAAAAGCATTCAATCCGATTTAAACGCCAAATAATAATAATAAACGTATAATAGGGGATAAAAGTTTGTATGAAACTTTTTATTCCCTGGACATATTTGCATGAAATTTCGTATGAATTGAGTAGGTACGAAAAAATAATGAGTTACGTATTAACAGCATTTTCTAATATTCAACCCCTAAAAGAGTAAAATAGGGGAAGAAATTTTTAAATTATTAAAATGATATCGTTTAAAACTCAATTTAACGCGGGCAAATGCTAGTGTCTTATTACATGTAAAGGCGCTATGTTCATAAGAAAGTGTGGCGGGCGAACACCTACTGTTGATATACTTACGGCGCGCCCCTTCCATTGTCCCTAGTCTTCAACAAGTAAGTCCTTTCAGTCAGGAATATTTCCCAAAAAATGGGAGACGGCATTAGTTACTCCCATTCATTAGAAAGGAGACAATAATATGATAACTAATTATAGACCAAATTTCAATCTTATCGTGCTTTGCTAAAATCTTCGTATCGGTGGTGTCTTACTATCTCAAAACACATTGAAGTCACTCTAAGCGACAAGCCCTGTTGCTTGTCGCTTAGAGTGAACTTTTCGGCGGAATATTATTTAGAGCTTTAGCTTGCCTCTTATTTAGAGGGCAGATCTCAGGTGGTTTTAGTGAATGGTTATGAATCATACGAATACGCTGCTACATCTGGTGCTCCCCAAGAATCCCACATCGATCCTATCATATTCTCCGCATTTATTGACGTACGACGTACGTATCCGTCTTATCTTGCATTAGTCACTGCGAAGTCTCGTTGTATACAGACGACCTCAAATTATATGGAGTCGTCTCTTCTCATACAGATAGCCTTCTACTACAATGCGATTTTGATGCCCTGAGAAATTGGTGTACCCTCAATGCTATGGTCTTGAACTCAAGAAATGTGTCCACATCAAATAGACCAAAAAAAAAACATGCTGTGATCTTATGGATCTCTTCTCCTTGGGGTCTAAAAAGGCCACTTTAGGTGTTTCATATTATGATTCATATATTTTTTTCAACTCATATTATGTGTGTTGTTTTACGCATTTCTATTGAACTGTCAAAATTGATGTTTTCTAATATGATGAAATCAGATAAAATATCATGTAACCATTTTACCATTTTACCATATAAAATTTCTTCGAAATCCATTTAGTTGTTATTACGTGAAAGAGTAACGAACATTCATACATAAACTTATTTCTTATATATATAAATATT
The DNA here is from genome assembly GCA_963565745.1 of Phengaris arion. NCBI lineage: Eukaryota > Metazoa > Arthropoda > Insecta > Lepidoptera > Lycaenidae > Phengaris > Phengaris arion. The sequence continues at coordinate 15,591,332 of OY751438.1, read as the reverse complement.
TTTTGTATGTTCAACGATTACTCCGCCGTCTGTGGACCGATTTTCAAAATATAATACCTAATGATGGGATCTATGAGGAGTCGAGGGAACTCCTCGAAATTTATATGGACATATATTATGATTTCGCCTTTTTCTGAAGTAGTCCAATCATAATATGCTACCAAAAAGTAAGATTTTGCACCAAGGTATACCCTAGATCCAAAAGTACTGAACAGAACTCCTGACTCCTTATAGATACATGTTTGGGGATTTCGGCGTTATTTAAAGAACTGCAAGCATATGCCATTGTGTCAATTTCAGTAATCATCATCATCACCACCATCATCACAACATACATCACCACATTATGATGATATTGTGGCGGACCGAATAGCGGCACAATACTGAATCGCGCTATCGAATTTTCACAGCTCGGCGCTATATATACAACATCTGAAATTCAAACAAGTGAGCTTCGGCCTACCACCTCGCTCGGTCGGAGATCTTCCTTTGGGGCATCCACGACTCTTCCCACATTGGTGACTCTCGACAGAACACGCCTCCTTCTGTATATCATCATCATCACTCCCCACCCCTCCGCACCACGCCAGCCAGCTTCAGCCTCATCGGGTACCTCGATCACCAGCCTCAACGCACCGCGCCTTGGTCGAACCCTCATCGGTTTCAACGGGCACTCTCACTACAATGACCGGTCAGCAAGCAGAGCACATCTCCTAGTCAGCACGTAACATCGGCCCCGCACGGCAGCACTCCGACTCACAGGAGCCCGTGCAGCACGATTAGCACCACAATCCTGAACCACGCTATCGAAATTTTCAAAGATCGGCACTATATATATAACATCTGAAGTTCATACAAGTGGGCTTCGGCTCGGCCGGGCATACCACCTCGCACGGTCGGAGATCTCCCTTTGGGGCTTCCACTATTCCCACAATACTATTAATAGGACACGAATATCTTTGTATATATACCTAATAACCTGATGATGAGATCTACGATAAATCGAAGGAATTCTTAGAAATTTATATGGACACATATAGTGATTTCGACTTTGTCTGAAGTAGTCTAAGCATATGCTACCAAAAAGTAAGAGCTGATGATGAGATCTATGAGGAATCTACGATAATATTACTAAGCAAAATTTATACCAGAACAATTGTTACCTCATGAGGAATAAAGATTTTATAATTTTAAAGTATGAATTTATTAACCTATTTCAATAAAAACGATAAATACAACTGCAAAATTACTACAAAATGCGAAATGTCGGGAACGCTTCAAATACCTAATCTCGCAGAGTGCAGATTTGTAATAGGGCTATTAAGTACCTATAAGTTACATTCGATTAGTGACCCATATGACTGGCTCAAATTTATCTCGAAAACTTTTTAGTGCTGGGCATTTTACAATGAAATTACAATCACAAATTATTCACAAACATTTAAATAACGTCTGGAGTCTGGACGTTGCAGTTGCAGTGAAAGTAACATTTGCTCGCGATTTGCTACTCGTTAAACGGTCTCCAAACCGGAAAGACAGGCTACAGAATCAGTCAGGAGGATATTATGAAAACGACACTGGCAAATCCCGCCCGATTTTCCATCAAAAGTAGCCAAGTTTCGAACATATGTGTTTTTATAGTACTTAAAAAGTAAGAATTGGAAATAAAAAATTATGAATCTCCGAATATCAGAGAATTCATGTCCAAAATACGTACTTATCTGTGGTAATCGTTGTCATCATTCTGTATAGTATATGGTTATCATACTGTAAATTGTCAATTTGAGGCGTAAAAGCATCGTCTAGTGGCCCATTAGATACATTTATTGTTCAAAAATATAGTATAATAGTTCATAAAATTTAATTTATTGTTCAACAGTTTAGTATTAGTTTTATTCAAAAAAATGTTACTTGGGGTGTGAAATATCGCTCTTTACTAATTATATTTATACCAAGAAAAATAGTTATTATGTTTCTGGTTTTCGTAATGTGAAAGCGACATCTATCATTTATCTATTAGCATATTGCATTTCCAAACAAACTAGTTATTAATTTCATTACGCAATTAACTAATAGATGTCGCTTTTCCGCAAACCGCCATAAGGGCAATTTATTGAACAATAGGTTAGGTTATATTTAATCAACATCTTTTATCCCCCGAGTTTGATGTATAATATTGTTTTTTTCGTTCCTATGTTCATAAAGTACAACTTGCAATAAATATTTTTTGTGTCCACGTATTTTAATTACCAGGCAGTAAATGTATGGCGACTTGCCGATCTACTTTTAACCTACTAGGGGGACAACCATAATATGAAAATGTGAAAATGGATAATATCTACTTAAATACTATGAAACTTTTTTAAATATTAAATGACGATATAGAGAAAATGCAATCGCCTACGCAATAATAATATTGTTTATACAGCATGTATTTAAAATGCCTTCGTTTATATATAGCTGCTCTCTGTCATTTTTGTCAACTGTCGTACTTTCCATAAAGAGCACATCATACGTATTATTATTAATATTATTATTTATTGGGTACAAAAAGCGGTTTTACCTACTTATAAAAAAGTAAATTAAATATACATACGTGCTCGAGCTGGTCATAGAATCTTTGGGTAACCCTGGACGCATACCTCCATTTACTATCATCTTGTGGTAATTCTTTGCCACATCCGTAACTCTCGTAACGTCGTCATTTTTGTAACACTCGTTATCCTATTCATACATGCTTGCTGATTCCTGGTTGCAGAAACTTATACAAATCTAACGAAAACCAAACAGGTTTAGTTGAAAACCTGTGTTCAATCATGAAATCATAAATTCACAACAACATTTAGGTCACCATGTTTATTGACAAACACCTATATCTCCTCTCTCATATTATGTAGAAATCTTAGTATCTGCTCGAACGTTAATGATTAACATAATATATTTGTTTAAATCCTGCCACTATTCGTTTGCTATTATCTAAAGATGGGAAATTTCAGTGTGGCAGGAATTCTCAGAAACTATTTTAGTCGCAGGTAAATTATACTCTGACTATCTAATGTATGATTTTTAAAATACCTGTTAGTTTTACCTGTGATGGATAAATTATTATAGAAAACTAGGAACGGCTAATTTTAATAATTATTTTGCGTTTTGCTAAAACACAATAAAAATGTATAACACAATCATAATATAAACATTAAATTGTTGGAACCGCCGAAATGCAAGGCATGCTAAAACTATAACACCTTTTATACGAGTCGTCGCAAACTGGTTGTGATATTGCGTTACATCGTCCGCGGCGAGCCGAGAATAATGTAGTGTTGTCGTTTCATGTCAACTATCTACGAACGTAAATAAAAGCAGTGCTCGTCCACCGACAACACTGAAAATGGCGAACAGCTACAACATGAAAGAGTTCAGTTCTACGTAAGTAAATATAAGTTTTAATCGGAAACAAACAATTAAAGTAAAAAAAAATATATATATTTTAAAAATAAGTTTGCAAATGTTCGCAATGTATTTTGTACTTTAAAATTTATTTAAAAATTGATTTAATTTTTTTTATTATGGCTAAAGGCAACAAATTATAGGAATAATATCAGCTTATTCCATTACAGCCTTCTTCGGATGCGTTCATTTGAACATGAGTTCATCTCACAACTTATATTTACGTAAAGATTTTTTTTAAGAAAAACCCCATAAATTATAGTACTCGCACTGGTACATTAATGGCCTGGCCCACAGTGCCCAACTAGGTTGTATTTCGTTAAAGCAAACCTGTTTTCTTATTGCGCAATGCAAATTTTGAGGTTTGGTGTTTGTATGTACCCACTAAGGTCTGTAAAAAACAAGATAAAGGTGAACTTCTTATTGAATGGGTCAGTAACGTAGGCATGTTTAACCAAATTCAAAAAAAGGAGATTCTCAGTTTGACTTGTAAGTTTGTATGTATGTATGTTCGTCCGTGATTTTCCCAAAAACTACTGATACTATTTAGACGTAGTTTTCATAAAATGCACATATATCAGGAAAGTTGATTTCCATGCAACGTGTCGAGGTCTGATGAAGAACTGCAGAGGTAAACCCGAAACTCCTTAACAACTAACAGCAAGTGACGCGTGACTGCTTAACTTTTTTGTTTATGAGATTTTTTTTTTGTCAAAAACAGTATTTGAGTTATTTTTTACAAACAAAATATATTTTTCCGTCTTTTACTAACTTGTACTACTGGTGGTATCGAATATGTACCATGTCCACCAGTAGTTGTCTACATACCTGTGTATAATCATTGTAATTAGTAGGTACATTTTATCTACAATGTTTAAGGGAATTAAGAGAAGGAAGACCATATACATCTATGGGGAAGACCCATTGCATCGATCTGTCTAAGGACTCGTTTACGTTGACAGGTCTCCGAGTATGGAGAGCAAAGATAATAGAAATGTTATGTGTCAGTCAGTGACCAAATAAATTAAACCTTATTGCCACTTTTTAAGATTCATGCAACATAGTAAAACATGTGAAAATATTGAGGAGAATTTTTATGCTTTTTCAAATCAATGTTTTAATCGAACTCTACTCTTTTTGTGTCAATTATTAGGTTTGTAAAGGTTTTGGTTGCATTTGGTCGAAACATGTACCGCAAATCAGCCAATTTATGTCTAATTTGTAAACGCGCCCGTCATGTCTTACTACACTTCACCACTTAGGTGAAATTACGTCTTAGACAAGCAAAGATAGCATAAAAACATAACATTCCTCATGAATTTAAATATATTATTTTTTTAACTTTTAAGCTGCCTACCTACATATAGCATACATATTTTATTTTATTAATTAAATAGTTTTTTAAATAAAATCTTCATGTACCATCGGGGAATCTAATTAATAGATCCCTCCATGCTAATACTTAATCAGGTAGAGCGTTCCGGATTCCGGAGCATATAGTTAGCCTGACGGTTTTTAATTGATATCAAAATTGATAATACGAACGAATTATGACTACCTGCTTAGTAATAAGATTCCCCCATAGTAGGTACTTACCTATCATGTTTCAAAAACCCTCAACTATTGTAAGGTTTACATAACCTATAGAATAATTAGGTAAACCGACGTCTGGTCGGGTAAATTGTTTTAATGGAAAGCCTTTAAAAACGGTAATTTTCTAATTGGTTAGGAGTATTTTGTTGACACTACGGCATTAGGTAAATAGTTTGTTTTAATTCAAACTGTAACAAGCTTTTTTAACCGACTTCCAAAAAAAGCGGTTATGTATTTGGCTGTATATATAATAATTTTTTGTATGTTCAACGATAATTCCGCCGTCTGTAGACCGATTTTCAAAATTATTTTTTTGATGTAAAAGGTATAATCCCAAGTTAGTTCCGTTTTCACCAAAATGGTGACTTGGTGATGGGATCCATGAGGGATTGAGGGAACTCTTCAAAATTTATATGGACATATATACTGATTTTGACTTTTTCTGAAGTATTCCAAATATATGCTACCAAAAAGTAAGGTTTTGTACCAAGGTATACCCTGGATCCAAAAGTACTGAACGGAACTCCTGAGACCTTATAGTTTGAAGTTTAAGAAACCGGCGTTGTTTAAAGAACTGCAAGCATATGCCATTATATCACTTACAGTGATCATCATCACCATCACCACCATCTTCACAAGAAACACCAGCATATTATTATGATGACATAGGCACTCACTACTCATCAGAGTTTTGTGCACCGATATCAATGTGTTCATAATAATATAGAAAATAAATTTAACTAACAAGAAAAAAATTATTATTTTAAACAAAAATTAAAATCGACTTCCAAAGTAAAAATGCACAAAAAAGTATGAAATAAAACTTATGTTCTAAATAATTTCGGCTCCTTTTAAATTCGGCAAATTTTCTTACTATTTCTCTACTTTATCTTCCTAATTTTAAAGTCGGTGCCAGCCCAAACAATATCCAATAATATTTTACAGAACTCACGTTCAAATTTGCTGGTACCGACTTCAAAATTAGGAAGATAAAGTAGAAAATATTTAAAATCTTAGCAGAATTTAAAAAATAAATTTTAATTCATTCCTTTTTGTGCATTTTTACTTTAGAAGTGGGTTTTAATATTTTGTTTAAAAATTATAATTAGCTAAAACTAAAAATGGTACAATATGCTTATTCAACCCATAAATTATATACTTAGGTATCAAGACGAACCGATTTTTTTATATATTGTTAATTGACATGGAAACATTCAACAATTCCTCGTAATATACTTACATAGCCATTAGCCACTATGCATCACTATGGTAATAGGTACTAGTCGTATGCATATCAGAATGGCGCCAAATTATTATTTTAAACATACAGTCGGAAGGAATTTGGCCCGAGATCACGGAGTTATTGCGAATGCATCAGACGCATAAACACGCCTACGATGTCTGTAAATAGTTCGTCGCCCCGTCAGCAAACGATAAACTAATTCACGACTCTTGTGTGTCGCAAGGGACCACGTGATTGGAGAATGTAGCTTCTATCGGCTAATAACATTCCCCACTTGACTGGTTTCCTCTTACTGAGATATAAGGCTGGTTTAACAGCTATTCAGGAGACCGGCAGGCAAATCCCGCTAATGATTATCGTTTAAATTCAGGTTCAACTCTGCTTTTGTTATGATTCAGTTTCGCTTTAATTCCGCTGCGGCTTAACAAATTTCAGTATCACACTATTCTTCCAATCGTAACTCAATTTTATCTTTTATTTTTATTTTATTTTACAAGTCATTTTTTACCTCATATTCTCAGCAATTTAAGACACCAAAACATGAAACGTTTCAGAAACGTGCGAGAAAATGTAGCATCGTATCAACTTTTTGTTTTGACAGCATTTGCGCTTCGGTTGCGATGCGGCTGCGTTCCAACTATCTGTCAAAACGTTAGCGCGATACCGAATCTTTCAAAAAGTCGATTAAAATTCACAGTTCGTTAGCGATTCAACTGAAACAACTAAGCGCGATTGCCCTGCAGTCCGGGCCGACCGTACGCGCTTCCGGAACGGAGACACACATGAGGTGTCTCCGTTCCGTGAGGCGCTAAAACGTCGTTTCACAAAGACGCGGATTGGTTCTTGCTCGATCTGCTCTCGGTTGCTGCGAAACGATGTTCACGCGTGTGTCTATGTTCCGGAAGTGTGTCGGCCCGGACGGGTCTCCCGGGCAGTTGTGAAGCCAGCCTAACGGCCAAATACTGAAACGATAGATAAATTAAATGACGCTCAAGTCCCATGCTGTCCTTGTTATTTCGACTAGCAGAGACAGAGACAGCTTGTGAATAGGAGGGCTCTTAATTTTGATAAGCGTTTAAGTATTCGGCCATAAGTCCACCATGTTATCCCGCTCTGAAATGGCAGACTTCACCTGCCTTCAAAAGTTTGCTTTCTTTGCAATGTTTTTAACCGACTTCCAAATAAAAATAAGCACGGCTCTACCTTGACTATTTTTGTACCTATGCATTTCTGGATTTCTATCTGAATCATTTTCTTGTTTCCAATCGAATATATAAATCGAAAATATAAATTGTATTTTTCCAATATAATTTGGAATAATATCTAACCAAAACAATTAAAATTAAAAATAACTTATTCAAGAGCGCGGAGCGAGCCAATTTTTTTCTAGATTTAAGGAACGATTATAATATTATATTATGAACGAAATATTACTATATTTAATGAAGGTAAAATAATATATAAATTAGTAATTTATTCAGACACACAAAAATATATACAGAACAATATTAAATACATACAGGAAATAAAATATTTACAAACTATAAAAGTAGGTAAGTACTAAAATAAAATAATTACTACTCCAAAACTTAAAATGCTACAAAACAAAGAAATCTCCCAGGTCGTCCCCAGCAGGCAGAGTACCTAGAAGGCTCAAAGAGTTTCCTCGCTGGATTGCGATACTTATTCTCTGGGCCAGGTAGGTGCCGGCTCTGGAGTCTCGGGTGACCTCAATGAGTTTTTGGTGATTTCTCTGAAAAGTTTGTGCGCACCCAGACCCCATGTACCTAGGGTTTCAACCCCAAACGGTTCAAATATGAGATCCCCATTAAGGTTCTCATATTTGCGCCGCTTGAGGTTTTCCGCCTGATTGGCGGCCGCACCTGCAGAACTCGAGGTGCCCTGGACATGGGACGGAGCAAGTGTATCGACGCAAGTAGCGTCCCATACAAGAGCCCGTCCCACTCTCCAAGGGACCAGGGTAATACCGTCTGGTCTCTTGCCATCGTCGCGCGCCAAACCAGAGGGTTCCAGCACAGCTGGCACTCCTGCGGTGATCTTGTCAATTGTCCAGCGGTGACAAGAGCCTGACGGATGAGATCGTTCAGGCAGTGATGTCGGGAGATGCGGCCGGCGCTTCGTTGACAGGACAGTCCGTGGTGTCCGAGGCTGTCCACGTTTGCGCCACAAACACAGCGATGGGGGACGACGTGGGGGGTGCCAAGACGCAGGGAAGTGGCTAACCGGAAAGCTGTTCGATCCAGCAATGTGCCCGTATTGGGCGTATTGGGTGACGGTAATGCTTGTAGCCAAAGGCCCAACTCCCACTTCTCCGCAGCTAACAGGCGAACCTGCTCCACAGAACTTGAGGACGTATTAAGAAGACTATTCCGTACCAGTCAGCAGAGTGGCTCGTCCCAGAGCTATTTCTTGCCAGAAATTTGTTTGCTAGATTGGGTTCGGAAGTGAATTGGTTATTGGGGGAATGAGGGTTGGAAGCTGTTTGTGGCATTTGCCTACGTGGATGTTCAAACCCCGCTGGCTTTTAAAATATCGGGAACAGTGGGAGCATTGCAGCAGATTTCCCAAGGACACGGTCGAAATATTAGTGGAGGTCCCGGCATCCTGGCTGCTTGTTATAGGTTGGTAAAGATAAACAATAAAAGAACTTATATAATAAAATAAACTATTAACAAAAATTAAAAAACTACTTAACTAATATTAAAAAAACCTTGAACTATATTATGCTCATTTTCTGGAGGAATGTAGGCTTGAGCGTGGGACAGTTCCTGGGCTCACTTTTCGCCAAAAAATTAGCATACGGCTTCTGGGAGTTGCCTCGTTCCTTCCTCTGTTGCGGGCCTTGTTTCTTCCTCCGTCGCGGGTCTTGTCAGTTGTATGGGAGAATTGCTTGGGATATCTACTCACAGTTTGGCCCACTTGGGGAGCTATAAATTATATTTGGTTCTACTGCAAATACTTAAACATGTATATTTATTTACTTTCGGCGTCACGTAAATTGGTTTTATCGATTTATTTTCAATATTTTGTTCAATTTATTTAGGGTGACATGACAACGTCAACTATTTTTTTTTCTTTTTTTTTCACATATATAAATTGTATATTTTTGTCTTATACTCGTATTACGTAATGTGCGAAAATTGGAAAACTGGGTTAGTACGAATTGTATGACCTCATTTTAAACGTGTATTTTGACATATTTGTGCAAACACACGATAAATAATATATAAAATATATATACATATTTGTGGTGTGCATGCCGAGACCTTCCTTTTGATACCAAACACGTGATGATTATGTCGGTTATTTTTTTTTAGGTGTTCATTGATTTTAGATGAATCTAAGGTTTAATTTTCGAAATTCAAAATTTTGAATAAAAAATTATATAGCCTATGTTACCCGCGGCATCATTACGAATCTATTGACATCTCATTTATTAAAATCAGGCCAGTAGTTTAGACGCTACGAGGGAACAAACAAACATACATACATAGTTAGAATGCCAATATCATTACCCTTCCTTTTGGCTTCGTCATAGTCGGGTAAAAAGGAGGCGGTTATACGTTCCGCTGTGTATATTTTTTTGTTTGTTCAACGATTACTCCGCCGTCTGTGTTTTTCAAAAAATGTTTTTTGATGTAAAGGGTATAATCCCAAATTGGGCCTTTTGACCTGATGATGGAATCCATGAGGAATCGAGGGAACTCCTTAAAATTTATATGGACACATATGGTGATTTCGCACAAAGCCACTATGGAGTTACCAAAAAGTAAGATTTTGCACCAAGGTATACCCTGGATCCAAAAGTACTGAACAGAACTCCTGAATCCTTGTAAATACAAGTTTGGGGATTTCAGCGTTGTTTAAATAATTGCAAGCATATCCCACTATGTCAATTACAGTAATCATCATCATCACTACCATCATCACACCATACATCATTACATTATGATGATATAAAAGGTACTACTTATTGTATTTTACACCGACACTGATATCCTTGAACATTATTTTGCCATTTCTGAACCTATTTGCAAAATTTTCTGTTGTTGTAAAGCTTATGATTCTAAACTTGTCCCTTAGTCACCAAAGTGGTGACCTGATGATGGGATCCATGATAAATCGAGGAAACTCTTAGAAATTTATGTGGAGACACATAGGTAGGAGGATTATACGGTGGAGCCAGATGTCTAAAACTTCACCTAAACGCAGCGGTTTGATGTAGCTGTGAGATCATTAGGTAGCTCGACGCCCTAGTGGTCATATTTAGCTATTTTAGACTTGCCCACTGTGGTTTACTTTAGAGATAAGATGGAATTTAAAAATTGACTTCGCCAAACAAAAGAGTAACAAAATTCAATTGTCTACGGTAATCCATTCGCAGCCAGCGTAAACTGTTGATGTACAAGTGCGCGAGGGGGAATGGAACAACAGAATCTGGCGCATGCATTCTGCACCCTCTGGATGAGTTTTTTGGACCTAGACAGCAAACAGGGGCCTATAACTGCATCCGTGTAATTTAATTTCGATAAGACAAGCGATTCACATAGTTTCACACGCAAATCCATAGACAAGAAATTTCTAATTTTAAATAAGATTTTTGACCTATGGAAACCATTCCTAACGGTCGCAAGTACATGATTCTCAAATCTTAATCCTTCGTCCATTAATACTCCTAAATTTTTTACTTCCCTGACCCATTCAATTTTCTGTCCCATAATAGCTATATATGGCTCAGCATTACAATTTTTTTGCACTTGATGTGTAGTGCTTGATACCATGTACTTGGTTTTTGTAGGGTTTAACTCTAAAGCATTATGTCATCAGGCCAGTAATGCTTATTTGGGGAAATACCACGGCCTCGCAGGAATCTGGCATAAAATAGCGCTTGAGATATTTTTTCCCGAGAGGGTGAGAATAGCGGACGCTTTATTGTATTTATAACTGTATTAAAATGTATTATTAATAAAAATAATATAATTAATATAACTAAAAAGAGAAAAATTATTATTTTTAAACAAAAAATGAAACCCGACTTCCAAAGTAAAAATGCACAAATAAAAAAGTATGAAACAAAAACCTAATTCCATACTTTTTTTGAGAGATTTTACTTTGGAAGTCGGTTTTCATTTTTTGGTTATCCTTTATAGTAAACAGAAAAGGTTTTTATTGCTCTTTACAACGATCTACTTTTAGACCACAAACCGTCTTTTGTAAATCTTATTCACGTGTCAATACCACAATATTGAAGATCCATGTTATTACATTTTTCATTATTAAGACTGAAATATATAATATACTAATTATGTGACTTTTTCGTTGTGAAGAATTTAAAGTATACAGGATATTGTTAGTTTAACTTGCAAATGCCTACATTTATTAAAATGTAACACAAGTTGAAACAATCTATGATGCGGCATTAATGCTAAATTCCATAAAACTGGAACAAAGCAGATTTTAATAGGTACTAATAAAATTATCTGTGACTGGTAAATGATCTTGTGTCTTTGTGTTACAATGGTTTTGTTCACGTTTTCCTTGCGTGCCATAACTGCGGCTACGGAATGGATAAAAAGGCCAAAAAAGTCTGTAGATAGATAATGGATATTCTAGACGGACTGAGATAAGATAATTTTACGATGTATTTTAATTCTAAGATAGTAACTTAACATACTTCTAGTATCCAAACTTTATGCTAATGTTCCGGATTCAAAGAAGCATATAAGTATTATCTTTAAACACTCAATTATATGCACCACTTCACATCACCTTGCGCTATAAAAAGTCTTAGAACATTAAACCAACAAAAAGTATTAAACCATGCATGCCCCTGTAGGACTTCTGATGATGACTAAAAACCAAAAAAAAAAGAATTTGTATTGTTGTCTTGGAAATTAATAAAAAATTAGACTTGTATTAGGTATTATGCGCAAGAAAACGTAAAGGAAATAAATTGAAAGCATTTTCCTATATAATGGCCATTGAAGCGCCCTTGAAATACTAGCTTGTACCACAGTAAACATTATACAATATATTATAATATGTTTATTTTACTATTACCTTTAAAAGAGGGTCATCCACAAGGAAATATTATTATTTAATTTTAACTGGCTTGCTAATAACCAATAAATTGGAATAGTTATTTGAAAAAATATTAGAGTTCATTAAAAAAAGGGTTAATTGGTCGAATTTATTCTCTACCCGGATTCTTTACCTACATCAAAACATTTCCAAAAATCTGTTCAAATTGTTTCTAGTTGCGCTGCTTTATGAGATTTGTGAGCAAACGCGAAACTCGTTGCGCGATGTTTTTTTCAAATATGTTAACGAAAAGTGGACAAATTATTTTTTTTAACTCGTACTTATCTAGCTGCCAGACATAATTTTATTTCCTAATTAATTTAAATTTTCGACGTTTTTGCCAATGTCTTCGGTAGCTAACGTTTCGGAGTACATCCTTTTTTTCGACATCTTAAGCGAAGGGTAAACATATGGAAACTTTGGAAAATAACATCGATAAATTTATCGCCTTTATTCATTTTTACGAGACTTTAGATTTTTTCTGACTTTGCGCTGAAGATAGTTCTAGAATTTCTTTGTTAAAAAAGCAGTTTACAAAAAGGGGAGGTTGTATACTAATAATGATTGGTACTATACGTGTCATAAGTAACACGCTTGTAAGGTAATATATTGTAGGATAATCTAATTCAACCCACAAATTAATTATGATTTAACTTTTTTACAGGGCTGTAATAACTACACACGGAGACTTCCCGTCGACGATATCAATAAACACAATCAACACAAAATGTAAAGACGACATAGAGGACTATGATCCATTTCAAAATAGAAAGTTAGAACACCCTAATTCGTAAGTATGCTTCGTAAGAAAATCAAAACTATAACCTCTTTGGTATAGCTATAAATGATTATATTATTATTATTTATTACGCACCAATATTATTTACCGAGATTAAAGAAATGACCACTGGACATTAAAAAGATTTTACTATCAATGGTTTCCTTCACTAGCAATTACTATCCATGTCTTCCAATTAATTGAAACATCAGAAAAAAATTCAGAAACTAATAATAATTTGTAGCTCTTTAACGGATTGCTTAGAAAATCTGGTGTATCCTTTTATAAAAAAAAAACATATTTCTTACTCTACATTTTCCCTTTCCAGAGATGTTAGATCGTTCGCAAATCTTCTCAAGTCATCTTTAGGGTCAGGAATCTTGGCGATGCCAGCCGCTTTCAAGAACGCCGGCACCGTTGCGGGAATATTTGGAACAATAATTTTGGGCTACATTTGTACACATTGCGTCTTTTTGTTGGTAATTATGTTCATTTTTTTTTAATTTAAATATGTGGCGTCGGCTATTTCCATCGGTATCGGTTGGCATTTGCCAGTGTCAAGTTAAAAAGGCGGGAAATGGAATTTTCGTCTCAATTTTCAACACCGTATTCCTAAATCGTCAAGTCTAAAGTCTAGTCAAAGTCCAAGTCAGTGCAGTCAATGAGGCAAGTCAGTCGATTCAGTAAAGTGGTAGAAGCTTATATTATTATTATTACGTATTACTCATATAATAATATAGGCCACCTAAACGTAAACTACGTATCCACTAATAAGGTATTTTCCAAAATTCAACCCCCAAGGGGGTAAAATAGTGAATAAAAGTTTGTATGAACCTTTTTATTCCTTGGACATATTTCCATGCATTGCGGAAAAATAATGAGTTACGTATTTCAACATTTTCTAATATTCAATACCCCAAAAAGAGTAAAATAGAAAGTGAATGTTTTAAATTATTATAAAGATATCGTTTAAAACCCAATTTCACGCGAGCGAAGCCGCGGGCAAATGTCTAGTTATATTATAATATAATATAAACTTGTAATGCTCATACTTCATGTTATCTCACAAAATCCGCTTAATCCTGTCATTGTTTGTACATTATATACCAACAGTGCGGTCGTTAGAAATGTCGTTCCTATTACCACTTATATAAGGTTTGGTAAAATCAATTACGGATATTTTGGGAACATGATATACTTTACATATCTTAATATGTAAAGTAACATATTAAGATATGTAAAGACATTTAGGCAGAAAATAATTTAAAATTTCGAATAAAATTTATTATACTATATAAAATTTCATTGCACTCTCTAAGGAGCAGAGGTCATTAAACTCACAGAAACAGGTGACTTTAAGCCGAAAGTAAAGTCTTGGCCATACCTATGTATTAATAAACCGTCAGCTGTGTGAGGTCAAAGGCCTCCGTATCGCCGCAACAAACGTAACATGACTTTTATAAGTATTTTCTTTTCCGTTTTTTTTTAAATTATTTTTCTGCCTAAGCGTCTTTACATAAGCAGTAAATCATATGCACAAAATATCCGTAATTTATTTTACCAAACCTTATATAATCTTGAAAGTCTCGAAACCTATATGAAAAGTCGAAGCATTTTATATTATACTGGCTGGGGCACCAGCAACTTCGTTTGCGTAGCACCCTATTTTTTTTAAACGGAACCCTAAGATAATAGTAGCCTAAGTTAGTCCTTACAACATCAGCTATCTGACAGTGAAAGTCCGGTCAAAATCGGTCCGTCCGTTTCAGAGCTTAGCCGGAACAGACAGACAAACGGACAGAGAGACAAAAATAAAAAAAAATGTATTTCGATCTAGGTATCGTATTTACTATCACATGCATTTAGTCCAGAGCTTTTAATTTGAAATTACAAACAGACACTTCAATTTTTTTTATTTGTTCCTATATATGAATAGATGATATTACAACAAAAAAATGATTGTGTGGTTTTATGAAACCACGGTAAAAGTGAAACTTTTTTTCACATTATAGACATTTAACTAAAAAATTTCGGAATAATATTCCATTAAGGGTATAAAAATCGCTTCATCAATCTTAATTTTATAGCACTGGCACTAATGAGTAGTAGTCTATACACTACACGGTCAGCTGATGCGAACTATAGGCGCTGCTCTGACGAGCGCCTTTCACTTTATCCCTACTCCGCGGCCGACCGTCACGCGACATGCAACACACAGAGGAAAGTTTTAAAGTAAAAAAACTTTGTGAATTATTACTCATTTCAGGTAAAAACTTCACAAGATGTATCACGAATATCGAGAGTGCCATCACTAGGTTACGCGGAAACCGTGGAGGCCGTGTTCGCCACCGGTCCGCCGAAATTGCGGGGCATGGCTAAAGCTATGAGGTATTGCTTATTATATACTATGTGTTACCCGCGGGAACCGTACACTTCCCGAGATACAAAGTAGTCCTTCCCGTAGTCTACTATATAATTACCTGTGCCAAATTTCCTCAGAATCGGTCCGTTAGTTACGGAGCCTATTCGATGCAAACAAAATACAAACAAACAAATCATTCCTCTTTTTATATTATTTATATAAAAAATTTGGCACTTATATAAGTGTAGGGCCTGTTTCACAATCTTCTAATGAGTGTCAGATAGCTTTTTGCATGTTTTGTCTTTGTCGCTCGATTTAAAGTATGCGATGACAAAACTACCCAATAAGCTATTCGACACTTGAAGCTTGTGAAACAGGCTCATACATGAATTCACGTAGTACATAGATGCCAAAACGAGCGAATCGCTGTAGACCAGCGTTTCCCATTTGCCGGGTCGCGACCCGGTACCGGGCCATGATATAAAATACCGGGTCGCAATCGCAACATTCCCGCCTTGTTTTAAAAACAATACCTACCATCGATCGACGCACATATTCAGTACATCGTAAATATTCAGTCACCAAATAGTCGATACCAAAATATTATTAATAAAACGTTTTTATCCTACTACTATTATAAATGTGAAAGTTTGTAAGGTTGAATGGATGGATGGATGTTTGTTAATCTTTCAAGCAAAAACTACTGAACGGATTTCGATGAAATTTGGTATGATAGTAGTTTAGGCTCTGGATCACAGATTACTAAATAACTACGTAATCTGGATAAAAAACATAGGCTACTTTTAATCCGAAAAAGTACAATATTGCCGTGGGATACTATATATACGCGGGCGGGGCCGCGGAAAAAGCTAGTTATTAATAAATGTGTATTATTTTACCTAAAAGCTTGGGTTTGAAAGTATTAAGTAGGTCACGAAGGTGCAGTGTGAAAATTACCGGGCCATGGCAGAACAATGTTTGGGAAACACAGCTATAAATTACATTGTTATGTACTGTGTGTTCTTGTTTTGATGACAATATATAAGGTGGGGCACACATTTGTCAAGCTTTTTTACCTTGCCAATTTGACGCAAATGGACCAATATTGATTTGACGCTAACATCAAAAGCTGCTGCTAATTCAGCCGTAGATTGTGTATTATCAGCTTCCACAATCGCCTTTAATTCGTCATTGTCGACCAAAGTCTTCTGACGACCGCGAGGTTCATTTTTCAGGTCGAAATTTCCAGAACGGAAGCGAGCAAACCAATAACAGGTGGCGCATTGGTTTGTAGTGTTAGCTCTGTAAACGTCGTTGATGTTGCGTGCCGCTTGTGCCGCGTTGCTGCCACGACGGTACACATATTCCATAATTACTCAAATTTTTAACGTAGGTATCCATGATGACGAAAAAGATTGAAATGCGATGAACATGTTACACTAATCAATAAACAAACGACTACTTTTGGAAAAAGAATTCCATGTTTTTAAAATAAAATTAATTTGAAATTAGAATTCTTAGCCAAACAAAAATTATTTTGATTTGAAATGGCCAGTACTGCAGAACGGCAATTTCATAGGTAAAGACCTATTAATAATATTATTGTTACCATGGAGTAGGCTGATATCATGAGTATCTACCTACTCAATACTCATTCATAATTATAATATCAATAAATTAAGGATTAAGTAATTATGCACTACAACGACACGCTATGAATTACTACATTTTTGGTTTATAACTCCATTTCGTTTTCTTTGATGTTATTTATTTATCTTAGAGCCTGTTTCACTTTTTGGTTTTGTCGCTGCTTACTTTTTTATATCGAACGACTGAGACACAATATGCGAAGAAGGTATCCGACACTTATCAGTAGATTGTGAAATAGGCCCTAACTCCGAAAATATATCGTAGAACTCGGGTCAGTTCACCAGTTTGCAAATTTAATGATTCCTAAAAGATGATTGACCGATATTTTTTAACGAGCCCAATTTAGCCGAAATGAATTCAATGCCATTTTAATAAAATTTTAATTGAGTCTCAATTCCTTCACCGACAAACTTTTCTCACTGATACAAGATAACTCCGCAATAAGTAATAAACGTTAGATAAAAATATTAGTGAAAGTAGAACAAAAAAATAAAAACAAAACCTTACAATAAATAATAGGTAATAAATATAAAACTTCCATCTAATATTTGGTAAGTAGGTATATAATCTTAAGCCACGGATATCCAAACAGAAACCTAGAATAAAAAGAATTATATAATACGTATTCGTATTTTGATTTCACCGTATTTTGATTTTATAAAAACAAAATGATTACCTATTTTTTTTGACGGAATATGCGTTATGCATACACCGCGACCTCGGAAGAAGGACGCAGGGTCATGTTGGACTCTCCACAGTGCTTTGCACCGGGTTTACCAACTAAAACCCCGATGTCCATCATCACGCTTTTGGCGGGAACTTTTGTGACTAGCACAAACCCACTGACGTATTGTCTAATAGGGCATCATCTAATTATTATAGATGACGGCGATACTGCCACCTTCCTCGGACATAAAAAAAACCCTACATCTCTAAATCAATATTATATTATATCGTAACTAAAAACTTTTTCGTTTTCAGGATATTCGTAGACTGGGCAATGGCTATCACAATTCTTGGCGCCTGTGCTGTTTATGTGATTTTTCTTGTGGATTCCGTTAAACAGGTATGACAAATAAAATATTAACTGATAACAGTACCGGATTAGCCTAGTAGCGGATGTAGCAAGTGCTACGGGCCCTGCGCTCCAATGTCTATCTAACCGTGACTGTTTTAGCATTTCGTTTAAGATCGGGTCATTGCCCTTGTAGTTACTATAGCTATATGATTAAAATATCTGATTCGCCTAACTGTGATGAGTGTGGTGTGGTGGAGGATATTCACCACTTGAT
Organism: Phengaris arion; assembly: GCA_963565745.1. Taxonomy (NCBI): domain Eukaryota; kingdom Metazoa; phylum Arthropoda; class Insecta; order Lepidoptera; family Lycaenidae; genus Phengaris; species Phengaris arion. The sequence continues at coordinate 15,572,865 of OY751438.1, read as the reverse complement.
AATGGAGTGTGTGAAAGGTGCCGATGAAAGAAAGGAGTTGTTAGAGAAATTTAAGTTTAATATTTGTGATTTAGGTTTATATATGAGCATTCTTGCTTCACCTGCGAGTGAAGCAGCAAAATTTTTGTATAAAATTCTTTATTAATATATTTAGTATAAGTTATGATGGGGCTGGCATGCCTTGTATGGCAAAAGCCTCTTAAATAAAATAAAGATTAAAAAAAAAAAAACCGTGACGACCGCGGGAGCGTAAAAATATTTTTTTACATAGTAAAAACAGCGCTGATAATAGATCTATGCGTAAATACAAAAATGCTGAAAATCGAACAGACGACAGCAATTAAAAATCTCGAGGCTTGTGAGTTCGATTATCAGGTCTATTGTATTACTCAATAGAGCTGATTAAAAAGAAGTATGTACGCTTTAGATTTTTTTATTTACTAGCTTTTTAACGTTCCATATTAGCAGAGGTGGCGCAAGGTGTGGATGGTCTAGGCGACTGCCCACGGCCTCGCAGTACAAGAAACCTCGCGCCTCACAGCCGAAAAAAAAATTTAAAAAGTATAGAAAATAAATAAATAACAATTAATTCTCAACATAATTTTGCTCGCTTTTCCCTCGGAGGCCCCCGTGCAACGTGTATCTTCTTATGTAATAAATAAAGTTCAATTATTAACTATCTTAAAAATGTAGTGCCATGTCGTATCGTTTCACTTCGGTGTAAATTGACCCTTAATCACCCGGCACCCGTGAAAATCCCCCATTAATTGACTATGGCGTTTATAATTTTTCAATATTTTTTTTCAGATCGTGGATCATTTCAACCCCGATAATGGAATCAACACTTCAATGTACTGCCTGATGTTCCTCGTCCCTGTACTTATATTCACCCAAATCAAGAACCTCAAGTTCCTCGCTCCCTTCTCTGGTTTCGCTAACGTTTTACTGGTTCTGACTTTCCTGATTTGTCTCTACTACATTTGCTCAGAATTTCCCACTTTTGACTCGAGACCTATGTCAGTAGACATTGGACGGCTACCATTATTTATCGGGTAAGTTTATTTCTAACATAAAACTTGACATAAAGCTCTTAGGCACCAACTTACTCTGTGTAAGATCAGCAGGCAGATCAGCAAGCAAATTAATTATGAGCTTAACTACATATTATTATGTACCGACAGAAGTAAAAACAAAAGCGCACAGGCAAGCATGCGGCGCGCGTCGGGCGTATGATAAGTCATACCACACCGGAGTCGGACACAGTGTCGCGAGTTCCCGTCTCAATGCCCAACGCGCCTAAAAGTATTCGCTTCAATACTTAATCAAAAATGCAACTACGCAAATTATATAAGTACCTAGCCTATGTTACTATTATTACGAATCTATTGCCTAAACTACTGATCCGATTTTAATGAATGAGAACCTAATTCATTAAAATCGGATCAGTAGTGTAGGCGCTACCATGGAACAAACATAGATACGTACAGACAGACATAAATAGACTGCTTAAATCATTACCCTTATTTTTGGCTTCGCCGTAGTCAGATAAAAACACGCAGCAATCCGAATACCAAACTAATAGTATAATTACAGTTTTAACAACAACATACATTTCTTCCAGTACAGTTATATTCGCCATGGAGGGTATAGGCGTGGTACTACCTGTGGAGAACACTATGGCCAAGCCCCAGCATTTCCTGGGATGTCTTGGCGTATTGAACCTGACTATGAGTATTGTGGTCCTGCTCTACATGATCATGGGCATTTTGGGCTATTTGCGTTACGGTGAGACCGCCGAAGGCAGTATTACCTTGAATTTGCCTACTGAAGAAATGTAAGTATTTAAAAATCCTTCATTATACCGACTAAAATAGATAATACGCCTTGACAATACTCCAAGACGATAATTAAACATTAGAAAGCGAACACTTGGGAGATCAAGCGTAAAGTTTTTAATCCGCACTTCAAATAGAACTATTAACTTTCTTTACATTCATTAAACAGTATATTAGCTCTAACAAAAGAGTTACAGAAACCTTTAGCACAGGCGTTTGAAAACCCAAAGCCTACATACTAACGATTACATTTCAGACCTGCCCTACTAGCGAAGGTCATGATAATATTCGCCATTTTCTTCACATACACGCTTCAGTTTTACGTACCTATGGAGATAGTGTGGCGTAACGTAAGAGGACGTGTACCCCAGAGATACCACAATCATGGCCAGGCGGTCATGAGAGCTGTCTTCTCGACACTAACCGGTTTGTACCTAATCTTCATCAAAGTTATTTTTAAACAAAACACTAAGTATACCTACGAACCTACCTTATGAATACTCGACTTAGGTACCTCAATACTAATGAGACATCAACTTAAAAACGATAATTTTATATCACGACTCACGTAACGCCAACAATACCTCCTAGCTAGGTAGGTAGGTAGAAATAGAGCTGCGCCTGCCGATTTTGTGGCTAGGTCATTCTATAAAAAAAAGCTTATATTTTTACGTCACTGATATTTTTATTCAATATGTTGTAAGCTTTAATTAATTTTCTTTTTTTTAGTCGTTGCTGCAGCGGCTTTACCACGTCTTGAACAAGTTATTGGCTTGGAAGGAGCGTTTTTCTACTCTTTTCTTGGCCTTATTGCCCCATCTCTCCTGGACTTGATATTCAGATGGGAAAGAGATTTGGGCAAACACAACTACCACCTTATCAAAGATGTGCTGCTAACCACATTCGGGTCGTTTGTTTTGGTGACAGGAGTTTTGCAAAGTATCAGGGAAATTATAAAGACTAGTGGTGACACTTAAATATAACGTGCTTAAAACGATTCTATGACTAATTTTTATACTGTAAAATGTTAAAATGTAAATATAGAAAATTAATAAAAATTTATACACAATATATCAATATTATTTTTCTTTCTATCCCTTAATAAGTACTCGTATGTACGTACTCCGTAGAGAGCATTGATTTTTATGGAAGACTTGGTACACTTAATTAGCTGACACCTATAGGTACTTCTTATCTAATTTTAAAGTGGCTACGTCGGTTAAGTATAAGTTAAAAGTATTTACGATACCCGCTAACTTTTAAAACAATAGGACCCGCTGTTATTAGTGTAATTTCGCCAACCTAGTTTTTATCTGGTTTTGGGACCTATTTATTTTTAATATTATGGTTAATATTCTACTAATATTATACATTAAGAACCGAAATAACACAAATATACGGAGGAAATACAAAAACAACAACATCACACTTTCACATCACACTTTCACATCCCGCCAAAACTCCAAATAAAATTAAGTCGTAGTAAAAATATAGCACTGAAAATAAAGTTGTGCGCTAATACAATAGAGTTTAATATGGAACACACAAATCAGTACTTTGCAGTGCCTATTTTAGAAATAGCATTACCAGCGCCCTGGGCGATTAAACTGATTTTTACTGAATCAGTAAAAACTGATTATTTAAAAAAATTATGCGCCTTGAGTTTTGGCAGGCTCGTAGGCTAATGGGTCGTTTTCTTTTTGTAGTTTTGGAAATCCATAAGAGCTGGCGACACCTCTGAATATGTACTATAGGATATAGACTCTAGAGATTTGTTTGTAAAGGTGATACAGACGGCTCACTCGAGTAATTTTTCTTGCATTCCATGTTCATAATATTATAATATTTATAGGCTTAAACGCAATGATATCATAGAAATAGACGTTCACCTTTCGTGTGCCTTGGAGTTAACGTGACATCCGTCGCCCATCGCCAAGATGTGAGACCACTAACTAAAATAATTGCGAATAACCTTTCATTGAGTGTTCAGACTGTTGAAATTTTATAATAAAAATAATAACGGGAATTTTGGTGAGATATTAAAGAGTAGTTGTTGTTTTTGTATTTCCTCCTACTATTTTGTGTTTTCTCCTAAACTCCCTAGGAAGTTTCAGTAAAGCGTCTACCAGTTTACTAAACCGACTTTCTTGACTCATTGACTGACGATTTATTTAGAATTAGATAGACTTTCATGGACACCTTGATTATTTTTATAGATGGCTTTGAAAACTTTAACAGAAATTCTATGTTAACTTGCGACTGCAATGGTATTAAATCCGGTACGAATTATTTAAAGAATAAAAAATTAATAACGAAAAATGTTATTTTCAGCATTTTTAACTTGACACTGATAATGATTAGTACTATTCTGTCGGGAGTTTTGCCGGGGAGTTCGATTAGTGATGTTGTGGAATTTGTAAAACTTCATAAATATGTGTTATTTCGGTTCTTAATGTGTAATATTGGTAGAATATTAACCATTAAATATTCGCTATCGTGCACAAGTGTGGGCAAGTGGTACAACTTCTAAAAACGTGCTATTTTGTGTTTCCCGCCAAAACTCCCTAGGAACTTTCAGTAAAGCTTCTACCACTTTACTGAATCGACTGACATGACTCGATATATACTCTACTGACTATATATTTTGACTTTGACTAGACTTTAGACTTGACGATATAGGAATACGGTGTTGAAATTTGAAACGAAAGTTCTATTTGCCGCCTTTTTAACTTGACACTGGCAAATGATTATAAGCCGATGCCATATATAAATAAATAAAAAAAATACTATTCTGTCATATTGATTTAAGAATACACACTAGCTGTCACTGTCATTGTTTACTCCACCGCCAAATTTAAAATCCTGTAAAGTCGAAATCATAATCTTGCTCACATCTTATTTTTGATTATTTCGTACCGATTGGCACCATGCCATTCTCTAGTTTTTGAAATGTAAATATTATCTACTATTCAAACTAAAATAAAACTCGTTGTGTGCTACTTGTATATCGTATTCTCAGGGGATATTTCAAACTCGGAGGAGTTGCGACCTCGGTTCACTCACCTCCAATCGTTTCGTAAGTCATGTTTGTGTAATGTCTCTAATAAGATAAAAGATCATAAATCAAGAAATAGTGCAGACTGTAGTAGTTTCAAAAAATAATTAAATTTCCATTTTTTATGTGTCTAGTATTTCAAAAGTGAAGATAAATCTAGGAAAAAAGAAAAATGTTTGGAGACAAACTTAACCCCAAAATTGTAAGTATAGTACATACCGGTGCGATATAAAAATGTGAAGTGTTTGACTGTGAATTATTATCAATAAAATTGTCAATGATATCTGATAAATTACTCACGTATCTGATAATTCTACGATTATGATGAGGTAATAGAATTTTTCGATATCAGTTTAGTTAAACATCACAGGTAATGCAAGCTTGTGTTACATTGACACCTTTAACTTAACACAAAATGAGTGCCGTAAGTAACATTTTAGATGGTAAAGAACAATGTAATAACTTTACGTCGGTAGATTAAATTTTTGCTGTTGTTCTCTTTGATAGAGTCGGAATGATTTTTTAAGTCTGTACAGCTACAGTTATATTTTGCACGCTACGCTAACAAGACGCGATAGGGGACAATAATAGTGTATTATTTTGCCTCATTACGTTCGGAGGTTCTCTGAAGGTCGAATTAAGTAAATTACACGCTAAAACAACTTCCGCGAAAAGATGAATAATTTAGAAGTAGCATTGTCAGAAGTGTTCGGCGGATTGCCTGTACGTTATTTCATTGTAAAATTTCGAAATATTTTCGTATTTATTTAGCATAACACCAACATAACCTAATCGTTTTTCCTATTACAGGTTCTACCAATTGTGATTGGTGTTGGCTCAGTTGTGGTCATATCTACAGTACTAGCTAACTGTTTGTGGGGTAAAAAATCAAAGAGTAAAAGCAAGAAACTGGTCGCTCTAAATGACCCCAATGTAAAATATCCTCTGCCTCTCATTGAAAAGGAGGAAATAAATCATGACACAAGAAGATTTCGATTTGGACTACCATCATCTGAACATGTTTTGGGTATGTAGATAAAGTTTTAAAATAATAATTATATAATCATGTGCATTGTAGCTTCACACCATTTCAATCTGACCCAGTGTTAAGTATCTGAAGAATTTGTGTTACAGGTTCCCGACAACAGGAAGATTAACACTATTACACTATCCCCCTTACTAATAAAATAGTTACAAAATGAATAACTTAAACAATGTTTTGTCTGTCTTTGTCTGCCAAGTAACTTTTCCAACTCATCAGACAAAGACAGCAACGTTGTTTAAGTTATCCATTGTGTAAATCTTTTTATTAGTAAGAATAGATATTTAAGATCTTCATAATATTATACACATATTTAATACATCCATGACCCAGGAATACATGAAACTTATTGTTCTCTCGGCGGGAATCGAACCTACAACCTCTGGGTTGAGTGCTAACACTCTAACCAATTAGCCACAGAGGTCGTGCTCTAAAACAAATGTATATCTTTTTATCATACTTTACGTCCAGTCACGCATGTACGCACAAGTCCTGGTACTATTATAAATGTGAAAGTTTGTGAGGATGGATGGTTGTATGTTTGTTACACTTTCACGCAAAAACTGCAGAATGGATTTTGATGAAATTTGGTAAGGTAGTAGTTTAAGCTCTGAATTAAAACATAGAATCCTTTTTATCCCGAAAAAGGACAGAATTCCCGTGGGATACCCGATACTATATTTACGCGGGTGGAGCCACGGGAATTAGCTAGTATTTCATAATGCCTCTTTCTCTAACACAATAATATTGTAAATTGTTAAGTACAATAAATATTAAGTACATCAAACTGTAATAGTGTTGGGTACAATTTGTGATTAATTAATATCAGATTACAAAATATAATTGTTAATCTACTCTAAAGTGTATTTCCCGTGGTGAAAGTGTTTCTAAAATTGATTAAAGGTATATCTTTGTACTGACATTAAAGTGACTAAACTTTTACATTAAGTATCCAATAATCTATTCAATTTCATTGTTCTCAACACAAAGGTCATAGAATCAAAAGTAGCAATAGATATTGAAATAGATATGTCATTGAAATATTGAATGCCTAATTGAATGTGTGATGTAATTATCATTTTCGTATATTGAATAAATATATTAACGTCTATGATTTGTTTAAGTCTGTCTTGAATTCTATCAATCTAAAACTTAAATATGTGAACATGAATGTAGTCTGTTCAAATTATGTGTGAATTAATTTAAATATAAATGTACCTTCTTGTCCTTATTACACCTTGTTTTTACAAACATATAGATATTATTATTTAGAGAGATTGCCACAAAAAAAACTAAATAACAGTTGAACTGTTCAACCTTTTTTTAGTTCGTACTTTGAATACTACCTAAATAGTATTAATGAACATTCTTCAATAACCTTAATATCCTACATTTTTCTCCTAATATCCTTATACTTTACAGGTCTTCCAATTGGACAACACATTCATTTATCGGCGAAAGTGAATGATGATCTTGTCATAAGAGCATACACCCCAGTCTCAAATGATGAAGATAAAGGATATGTAGACTTGGTCATTAAGGTACAACGATATTCTACCTTCTTATTTACTTTAGTACTAACTTAGTACTTACTTACTTTAGTGCTAACTTCAGTATATTCATATTAATTAGGGCCTAATTCACAATCTACTGAAAAGCGTTAGATAGCTTATTTTTATGTTTTGTCTCTATCGCTCAGTGTAAAGCAGCAACAAAACTTCCGAATAAGCTATCCCACACCTATTAGGTGATTGGAAAACAGGTCTTTAATATAATATACATTAGTAAAAATGTCAAAGATAATTGTTATATTAATATTCTGGTATGTTGGGTGCATGATATCTCTCTCGTTCAATGATTTGCACACATTATATTTTCTGTTACATGAGCCAACAAAACCACAATATATTCAGGTACAATTTTAAATGAAACAATTTGACTATGGGCCGGTTCCCTTCATCATCCCTTTTTGGGGTTCCGTAACCCTTATAGTTTCGCTATGTCCGCTCGTCTGTCCGTCCTTCTGTCCGTCCGTCTATCCGTCTGTCCGCCCGACTGCCCCTGCTATCTCCTGTAATTGGGAATATATTATTATACTGATGTCGTTTAGCAGCATAAAATAATAAAAAATAGACTATATTTTAGAGATGACTTCCCGTGCCTGTAAGTGGGATTGATTTTTTTGATTAATAAAATAGTTGGACATTTACTTTTAAACGTTTAAACACATGGTAGCGTATATTGATGCAAAAAGAGTAAACATTATATTTGATGAAAGAAAACTATTAATTAACGTGTTTGCGTGTAATTACCATAACGTAGACAGTTTGCCTACAAAATGTATATACCCTACAAACAATCCTTATTTACTGAGTCAATATTGTGTCGAGTTACAGTCGGCCAAATACCAAAATATTAAATATGTGTATGTTTTGATAATTGTTATATAATTTTTGGATTATTGACATTACATTATAAAAAAAATCCGTATCTATTAGTTATTAAAGAATCAATATCGCTAATTATAATAAAGAAAAAATCCGGCCAAGTGCGAGTCAGACTCGCGCACGAAGGGTTCCCGTACAAAATGGCAAATAAAATCACGTTTGTTGTACACATATGTTTATTTTATTCTGTTTCCGCTAGAGGCCCGATTCTCGTATTTAACTTACACTTTCAACCAGTGGCGAAGGGGGGTTTACTTTAGAGGGATGCCCTAGTCGCTAGACGTGAGTTATGCAAGTCTTTTTGAAAGGAAATTTAGCACCATATTATGTATGATGGTCAAGGTCGTTACAAGCGTTGAGAGTTGTGTCGTGTCCAAGAGAAATTGTAAATACTTAGGTAACCATAAGAATACCTACAAATTTGACTTTTTTAACAAATGGTTACTGGTAGATAGGTTATTGAAACTGGCCGTTAGTCTTTTAGATATTACCAGAAAATAAAGCATTTATGTTATATTTTATTATTAATATTGGTTTCAGGTTTATTTTAAAAATGTTCACCCCAAATTTCCTGAAGGTGGTAAAATGTCACAGTATTTGGAAAATATGAAGATAGGAGATACAATTGATGTAAGGGGACCTTCGGGGAGACTGCAATATGCAGGAAATGGTACATTCCTAATAAAGAAACTCCGCAAAGACCCACCTGTGAAAGTTCTGGTGAAAAAACTGAATATGATTGCTGGTGAGTTCATTAACATAATATAAATTATGACAAGCTATTAATTTTAAGTTAAATTAATTGCAATTTTTTTTTTGCTAGGGTAGAAATTACATGAATGTAAACTATTGTTTTTTATTTATTTATTTATTTATTTTTAACAAATTTTAAAAGCAAGGTACAATAGTCAATACAAACTCGGTGTCACAAAAACCTAGAAAGTTTGTCGGTACACCGGTGCATCTATCATCAAATGCTCAATTTAGATATTATAACTTAACTTATTAACTATGAACAAAACGTTAGTTTAATAACGTAGTAAAATGTAAATACATACAACAAATGCTGTTCACAGTGTCAGTCGCATAGTAGTAGGTAGGCATGAGGCGTCTAGTGCGCGAGCGGCGCGGGAGCACGGCCCGGTGATGCGCCCGCGCCGCTCGCGCATTAGGTAACAAAAAACTTGTTCGCGCGAGTACAGGCACAGGGGAAAATAGTTAGGAGGTTTATAATTTTTATTTTGAGTTTTTTATATGTTTGATCATATTTCTTTATTAATTTAATATCTATTTATTTAATGAATTGTAAAAGTATGTTTTTAGTTTACTTTTTATATTTTTATCATTGATGTTTTGTTTTAGCTCTAAGGGTAATAATGTATTTAATAGTGTAGGTACCAAATATTCAAGGGATTGTTTTCCGTATAGATTGTTGAAGTGAGTGACAGTGCATTTTACATTAGTCACGCTATGTGTTGTGGTATAATAATCTAATGTGGTAAATTATACTTATCTGTATTTTTGTGATTTTTGATAAATTGTTAAGTCGGTTTTCTAAGCAATATTTTTGGATTGTCATGATGAATTAAAATATTATATTGAAGTTTCTCAGTACATGATCATAATAAACTGGCTTGGTAAGTAATTTACATTATTTTTTTAAGGAAGAAACCTGTCAATAAAAACCGACCGACGACCTCTGTGGCACAGTGGTTAGCGCGTCGGCGCTTAAGCCGGAGGTCGCGGGTTCGAATCACGCCGAAGGCACAAAAAGTTTTTCTGCGTTTCTGGGTCCTGGATGTGTATAAAATATGTTATGTACCTAGAGTATAATAAAAATCTTAAATATGACGTATAGTATAAGAGTATTAAATATATTTCCGTTCTCTGGTACCTGTAACACAAGTTCTTCAGATACTTAGTACAGGACCAGATTGACGTGGAGGGGTCCATAGACATTATTGTTTAAAACAATATAATTATTATATATAGTCTCTCCCTCTAAAATTTGAATTATTTATATATAGATTTATAGACCTCCTTATTTCATAATAGTAATGGTGTGAAATAGGGTCATGGCAAAACCACTTTTATGAACCTAAAAGATGGCACTTTTTGCAAAAGCCATTATTGTTTTTACTCAAAACATTTAACCATTATTTAATGGTTATATCTTTCTTTTTATGGTTAATTCTTTCAGTAGAGTTTCTTGTGTTGTCATTTTGATTTATAAAAAAGATAAAAATTTACAACTTAATTAATCCTACAAGTAATCAAAGTATGTATTTAAATTCAAAGTAAAATTCATTACATGAGCGTCAAAACTCACCAAATAAGAAACCTAAACATATTATTCAGTTAAAAGTATTAGTAGCACATAGACTACAAAGGGCAAGCAACAGTCATACAGTTTGAAATAGCTCTGTCAAACTGTTTGTCCGATGTAAACTTTACTAATTGCTGTTACAGGTGGCACTGGCATAACTCCAATGCTCCAACTCATCAGGCACATATGTAAAGATGCCAATGACCCCACCGAGTTGAGACTTCTCTTCGCGAACCAGTCCGAACAAGATATTCTATTGCGGGACGAATTGGAAAAATACCAAAAAGAGCATACAGACCAATTCAAATTGTGGTACACTATCGACAGGGCGAATGAAGGTAATTTTTTTTGCTCTTCGTTAAAGTGTAAAGTCTCCTGGAGTAAGGGGCAAACGCACTTTGGACTTTTGAACTGGTGTTTGCATGCGTCATAAAAATGTTTGCCTCTTTGTTTGCCTCTCTTCCTTGTTTGATTGTCTATGAATATTTGATAACTTAATAGCGTAGCATATTTAGTTATGTCCTATGACGTAACTTTTAATTATTTTTAGGTCTTGCGATATATTTACTTTAGGTATTGTCGGAGATATAAAAGGCATATTGATGATTATGTCTTTACTTAATAAAAAATATTTTTAATCGTGACAGTTCGTATTTTCATGCACTTAATATGAGGGTTGTGCCATCTGACAGCTGTTTGGGCCGTTCGAGTAGCAAAGCGCCGTCCGGTCACCAGTCTCTGGTGGCAGAGATGGTTTTAAAACCTCTATTTTAATTCTCCCTCTGCTACCGGACAGCGCGGCGCCTCTCACGCGTCGAGTCATAACAAAGTAAGACGGCACGACCTTGAAACCCAACCACAATGACTTGCTATTTTTTGTAGGCTGGAAATACAGCACAGGCTTCATTAACGAGGACATGGTGAGGAAGCATCTGTTCCCGGCGGGCGATGACGTCATCGTGCTAATGTGCGGCCCAACGCCCATGATCAACTTCGCCTGCAACCCCGAGCTCGAGAAGCTGGGATTCGCCGAGAACATGCGCTTCGCATACTAAACTAGGCTGAATTGAGACATTTTTGTAAGGCTTTTATTTCCGCATTTGTAATGTTATGGGTTTCATTTATAAATATAAAAATTTATTTTACTCGTGTTGTTTTATTACGCGACTATTTAGAAGGAAACGTTTAAAATAAAGGCAAGGTTTCATATACTTATGGCTTTTATACAAAGTCAACCATTTTCTAGTAATCGGCTACCAAAGTAGATACTCGTATTATGTGTATTATATTATAAATCTTAAATATAAGTTCCTATAGTAAAAAAGTATTAAATATATTTCCTTGTCTGATAACCATAACACAAGTTCTTCCAGAACTTACCATGGGACCAGATGGACGTAGTGTGGAAGCGTCCATAGAAGAAAAAAGAAAGTGGTTTAGTATAAGATATAGATACTTTTAGGTTTCCATGGTGATAAGGGCATGCAATATCGGACGATTTTCAATTCCGATATTGAGTTTCGATATTGGATGTCAATATCGGAATTCCGATATTAGTATCGGAATTGAATAAAACATTTACAAAGCCAATATGTGTCATAAATGTGGATTGCCTATGATAAATACATACTTAGGCGGGTCAATAAGTCCGTGACTTTTTGAATTTCTAACCTCCTTACTGAAAAAGCAACACTACTCCTGTCAACAGGCATCTGTCAGTTGACTCCTATCAAAATTTGAACTTGCTGCGTCAGTTAGTATGTGTTTTACAGCTATCTTTATCAGACTATCCAGTAACTTAAGGAAACAATGGAAAAAAGTGAATTTCGTGTGCTTATTAAGCATTATTTTTTGCGAAAAAAAACCATTACCGAGACCAAGGCTAAGCTTGATAAATACTATGGGGACTCTGCACCATCGATTTCAATGGTAAAAAAGTGGTTTACTGAATTTCGTTGTGGCCTTACAAGCACTGAAGATGCCGAACGTCCTGGACGCCCAGTTGAGGTCTCTACACCCGAAACAATCGAAAAAATTCACGATATGGTGTTGGCCGATCGAAGATTGAAAGTGCAAGAGATTGTGGAAGCCATAGGCATCTCGCATGGCTCAGTGGTTTCAATTTTGAATGATCACTTGAGCATGAGAAAGCTTTCCGCAAGATGGGTGCCGCGTTTGCTCACAGTCGACCACAAACGCAATCGTGTAACAACTTCACAGGAAGGTTTGGCGTTGTTTAATCACAATATGGAGGAGTTTTTTAACCGTGGACGAAACATGGATCCATCACAATACACCAGAGACCAAACAACAGTCAAAACAGTGTGTTTCTAAGGGTGAATCGGCGCCAAATAAGGCCAAGGTGGGTTTGTCAGCCAATAAAGTTATGGCGACTGTTTTTTGGGATGCACGTGGGATAATCCACATTGACTATCTTCAAAAGGGAAGAACAATTAATGGGGAATATTATGCCAACTTATTGGACCGCTTCAATGAGGATTTGAAAAAAAACCGACCTCATTTGGCCAAGAAAAAAGTTCTTTTTCACTAAGACAATGCAAGGGTGCACACATGTGCAGTTGCCATGGCAAAAATCCATGAATTGGGCTATGAATTGCTCCCACATCCACCCTATTCTCAAGATTTGGCTCCGAGTGACTACTTCTTGTTCCCAAAGCTGAAAAAATGGCTCGGTGGAAAAAGATTTGACTCCAATGATGAAGTCATCTCGCAAACAAAGGCCTATTTTGAGGACCTCGACATCATATTTTATGGAAGGGATAAAAAAATTGGAGAAGCGTTGGACAAAGTATAGAGCTCAAGGGGGACTACGTTGAAAAATAAAATGATTTATTTATCAAAAAATCTGTGTTTTATTCCAAAAGTCACGGACTTATTGACCCGCCCTCGTATTTAATTTTTTTTTATTTGTTACTAAACTACGTAGTATTATAACTTGAAATTTTAGTTTTCTTATGCAAAATTAAAAAAATTATGTAACCAAGAATTCAAAATCAACATATGTAATTAATATTTTATATTTACAGACTTTACAATTAAAGGCCGAAAATAAAATAAAAATCAATAACCTTTACTAATTAATTTGCAATTTAGCAACAGGATTAGAAAAGGTAAATTCATTAAAAAAGTATTTTTCAGATACTTTTTGTTGGCCTGTGACATGTCTGTTTGAAGTATCTATCAACAAAATTAAATAGCAGGTAAAATATATAAATCATAAATATTGATTACGCGTTAAATATTAGTACTGATATTATATAATAGAATATACTTGTTTTTTATGAACCATAACTTAGAAATTAAACTGCTGGGAAATTTTAGCACGGTTCTGAGGGCCAGGACGGCAGGCACAGCTGCAAATTTCTCTTCTTGAGACACCTGTCATGGCCATGCCATCAGACCCCATGATCAAGGTGCATAGAAGATCGAGGTGCATATATGGTATGAAAACCTGGTATAGCTTCTCTATTATCATACCGTCTAGGAAGGACTGGGAATGATCCCAATTAATGTTCACCCCAATGACATAGTCTGGTTCACAGGAATTACAATCGGGCGGGCGTGTTTAGGAGAATTTGCAACCATATTTCAGGCTGAGATCTTGTCTACTATTGGTTGCACTAGAGAGCCTAGAAATGACCCTAAAAAACATCCTAATCTTCTCTAACAGTCAGGCTGCCCTGAAAGCATTGACTTCAGTATAAATTTCATCTAAATTAGTTTTGGACTGTGTTGAGACGCTAAACACGCTAGGACGTAACAAGAGTATCCGTCTGGTATGGGTTCCAGGCCACAGCAACATCCCCGGCAGCGCGACAAACCGCGGATGAGCTGGCTAGGCTGATGGCCGAAAGTCCGGCCCAGAACCGGTCTGTGAATACAGGAAAAGCACTACCAAAGCTTGAGCATTTCAACGTGTTAATTCCGGGCTTTAACAGCCTTTAAGGCTTTTAAGGCTTGCAGAATTGGCACTTTCAATGAGTAGGAATCAGCTAAGAATCCTTATCAGAACCCTAACTGGGAACTGCAAGCTCCACAAACACCTCAACAAAATAGTCGTTGGTGATACAACGACTTGCAGATTCTGCAAGGAAAAGGATGAGACCCCTCTCCACCTTCTCTTTAACTGTCCAGCACTTCAACAGAATAGAAACAGGTACCTTGGGCAGCACGAATACTCTGCCACAGAAGAAATTCGCAGCACCAACCTCAGCCAAATCGTTCAGTTTATGAGCAGGATGGGGTTGGGGACGCTACTATAACGCGAAAGAGTCACAATAGATCCACTTGGATCGTGTAATGACGTCAGGGCTCGGAAACGACCTGCTTTCGATTGTAATAAAAAAAAAGGTTTTATTAATTCGCACGTATTTGAAATCTACGTCCTTAAATTAGTTTAAAAAAGTAAAAAAATTACATTCAACAAAAAGTCTAATTTGTTCTTGTGTAGCGCCAGGTAAATTTAAATTGCCGCGCAATACGGCCTCCGGAAGGCGAATCCGCCCGCCATCCCGGTATCGTGCCATATTTTCACCTATTCCCCGCTAGACGGTGACGGAAGAGTAGAGAGCGCGGACGCAATCGGCAATGGTGGCTCGGTTCGCGTCTCCCGTAGTTTTAATTAGTTTTTAGTGTGAGTTTGTTCCCAAAAGTCATGTAAAAGACCGTAATAAATACAGTTTCAATCTATAAATGTGAGTGTTATAATTTGTGGTGTGTAAATCACGTATCTTCGCTAAAATTGGCTGCCCAACGTTTGGCCGGACTAACGAGTATAAACCGGTTTTCTTCTTTCAAAAGAAAAGTGAACATAAATAGTTACAGTGCAAACCAGTGAACAATTTACTCCGTTACCGTGATAAGAACTGTGTCTACGAGCTTTATTTCACGTGGAGTGGTTCTAGGAACTTTGTTTTCATCCTAGTTGTGAAGCGTACCTACTCTAATAGGTTACCTAGGCTTGCCGAAATCTCACTTCTAGCGACAAAATTCTAGAATAGTGTGTGCCCGCGTAGTGCTTTTAGACTGTCTTCGGTTCTTTTCTTGTGTCCGGTAATTTAGGACTGTAATTACACCACAAAAGACGTTTTGTTTATATACCTATCGGGTTTTGTACTCAGTTGAACTGTACTTGGTGTTAAAACTTTTGTGAACGTTACTATAAAAACTCACTTAATTTTCTCACTTGTAAAACGAACTCGAAAACAAGTGCTTTTCGGTAATCAGTAGTGTTATTGCAAACGGTTTCGTAAATAATCTAGATTATTCGTTATTTTGCGATTACAAGGACTAGTTTTATGTTTTAAACGAACATTCTCGGGAACACTTGAAGTGCCTAAACTCGTAAAAGTAAATTCGTGAGTGACTATAGTGAGAATAAGTGGGAAAAATAACTCGCTTATGTTTTGACGATTGCAACGACGTAATAAGTTTAAGTTGTATCGAGTGTCGTCGGCGCCGTGTGTTCGCCGAAACGCTGTTTACTTTGCCGCCTCGCCGTCCGACGACGCCTAGGTTGTTGGATACCTACCTAGGGCCGTTGGTGGGCGCACTTCGAGTAGTGTTTATGTTATAACTGCTTAAAGGGAAGTAGAACTTTTGTTTTTATTTGCGTGCCATTCCTAAAGATGCACCATCTTTAGTGTTTAAATTCGTGGACAAATTTTAAATTTGGACTTATGGCCATTTTATTAGGGTATGAACACACTAGCGACTTGTGTTGGTATATATATATATATATATTTGAACATTTCGTTGCGTAAGGAACATTATAGTGTTATGTTTTACTACTTACGTGAACTTTATTATGGTGGACTATAAAGTTTAACGCACAGAGATTAAGTTAGCCTACCGTATTTTGTCAAAATGGTGTTAACGAGAAGTTCTCGCGCGAGTAGTCTTGGACAGCTTTCCGCCGCGGCGTCTGCTGACGCCGAAGCTGCCCGTGGTGGTGATGCGACACCACCCGTGACTCAACATACTGTGTCCCCCCCGGTGCAAGTTGCACACACACAGATGTTTACGCCGCACTCGAGTACCTCGACTATGTTGCCGCCTGTGGGCGCGACTTCCGCATCTATAACTATGACGGATCAGCATCTACAACTACTAATCTCTGCTCTGCGTACTACTGGCCCGCCGCCGTCCACTACTAGTGTGATGGGGAGCCCGAGCAACTTCGCGAGATGTTCTGCAAGATTTGACGGAGCTCAAGGCACCGACGTCATCGCTTTCATAGACTCCATAGAGGTCTATAAAGAATGTGTCACCATGGATGATAGCATCGCGCTTCGTGGTCTCCCTATGTTATTGACGGGGATGGCTGGCACATGGTGGCAAGGCGTGAAACATTCCGTGTCGACTTGGCCTGACGCCATTCAGCTCCTGCGGCAGACATTTGGTCCTCGCCTCCCACCGCATAAGATTTATCGCGAACTTTTTAGTAAAGAGCAAACTGATGAGAAGACAGACGTTTTCGTGTGTAGTTCAAGAGCCTTAATTGCACAGCTGCCACCAAACACATTACCCGAAAACCCTGTTCAGCTGGATATGATATACGGCTTACTTCATCGACAACTGCGTGAGAGAGTGTCTCGCGCCAGTTTCTCTTCGTTCGCCGAGCTACTAGAGAAGGCTCGCTCCGTAGAAGATCTTCTAGAGGAAAGTCGCACGCGAACACAAGTGCGTTCCCCTGCTTTCTCTGCTTCGGCTATCCCAGCTGTGGTAGTTCCGCATCATGTCGCTTCAGTGCCTGCTGTGATTTCACCGCCTGTACCTAGTACCTCGAGTGGTAGTTCTACTCCCAAAGCCAGACCCCGTTGCGGATACTGCAAGAAGTTTGGCCATGAGAAGGATGTTTGTCATAAACTACAACCACGCAGGGTAACGACGGGCTCAAGTGAATCGAGACCAGAGGCAAAGCCATCGCCTATAGTATGTTTCGGATGTGGTACTCCAGGAGTGATTCGAGAAAAATGTACGAACTGCAAAAAGAAGGATGAGCTGCCTACGACATCGGCTCCTCTCCAGTCGCTCTCCGTTTCTGCGGTCGGCACAGCGCCAATCGATGCGCGCGCACGACCTAAAATAAAAATTAAGATTTTTGGTGTTAGTGGTTGTTTTCTCGCGAGTGAATCTATGAAAGATGTACTAGTGAAAAACAATGTTAAGTGTAAGGATGTCAATGTTGACATAAAACTAGCTGACGGCTCTATTTGTAACAAAAATGTTAAATATGCTGTTATCAATGTAGAAGTATACAATGTTGTTATACCTACTGTCTTTGTGATCTTACCTGGTGCTACAGACTCTCTCCTGGGTATGAATTTTATACGCGACACTGGTATGGTGCTTGACTTTAAGTCAAATCGGTTTACTTTGAATGCGGTAAATCAAGGTCGTACTTACTTTTCTTTAGATTTCGAGAGTGAAGTCACTTCTCTTGTTTGTTCTTCCGTGGTGCTCCGCGAGAATGAGGGAACGTTATTGACTGCTCCTGAAAGGGAAGTTCTTTCATCAGTGCTCGTAGGTAACGAAGATATCTTTTCGCCAGGGGGAGCGCCGACTCCAATGGCAGTACATCACATCGATAGGGTGCAGCCTCCCAGTAGCAGTTCCGCCGTACCGCTTGACTCCTGCGAAGAAGGAGATTGTGCGAGCTGAAATAGATAGGATGTTACAGGATGAGATTATCAAGGAAGCCAAATCGGAGTGGGCTTCCCCGGTCGTGTTGATTCTTAAAAAGAATGGATAAACACGCTTCTGTGTCGATTATCGCCTCTTGAATGCGGTGACCCGGACGGATAAATATCCGCTGCCGGCGATCGACGACATCTTGTCCTCAACTAAAGCCGATTGTGTTATGTCCACTATTGATCTAAAGGCCGGCTATTGGCAAGTCGAAGTCGCACCTGAAGACCGTCACAAAACTGCGTTCACAACACCTTTCGGGACGTTCCAGTTCCGCCGGATGCCGTTCGGATTAATGAATGCTCCAGCAACGTTCCAGCGCTTGATGGATCGGTTTCGATCAGGGCTCAAAGATGTTTGTGTTGTTGCGTATTTAGACGATATTTTAGTGGTGTCCGAGAACATGGAATCACACATGAAATACTTATAGAAAGTCTTTGATAGACTCCGATTGTTCAAATTGAAAGCAAATCGTGACAAATGTGCGTTTGCTCGTGATAAAGTAACTTTTTTTTTTTTTTTTTTCTCAGACGTGTGCTTGGTTCAGGAAATTTATGCCTAATTTCTCAGATATAGCCCGGCCTCTGACAGAGCTGACTAAGAAGAACGCGAGCTGGATATGGAATGCTGTTCAAGCTCAAGCTTTCACATCCCTTAAGGAGAAGCTTACTTCTGCGCCCATTCTTCGCCAGCCGGACTTCAATGCTCCGTTCATTCTCCGAACCGACGCAAGTGCTTACGCGCTTGGGGCTGTCTTGCTGCAAGGAAATGACGTGCACGACGAGAGACCTATCGAATATGCGAGTAGGTTATTGTCGCCGGCGGAGCGCAATTATAATACGACCGAAAGAGAGGCGCTGGCTGTTGTATGGGCCCTCGACAAATTTCGAGGATATGTTGAAGGCGCTCAAATCAGGGTATGTACAGATCACCAGCCTTTGCGGTGGCTATTGTCGCTCAAGACCCCTAAAGGTCGCCTCGCTCGGTGGGCAATTAAGTTGCAGTCTTAAACCTAGACCTCGAGTATACTCCAGGGAAAAGTAACATCATCGCCGATTCGTTGAGTCGTCCTGCTTTTCCAGATGCCCCTGAAATAGAAGAATCGTGTGATTTATGTCCTGTGTCAGTCGACTTACCTCACCGTGGACCCGCTGAGATCCGCGCTGCGCAGCTCGAAGATCCGGAGACTCAGAAAATCTTGAAGGACTTCGAAGACGATCACGATTATAAAAGGTGGACAGATAGAGGCTACTACGTGTCCCAGGGTGTTCTTTTCCGTGTAGATTCTGATAGCGAGACTGAGGAGCCTCAGTTGGTAATTCCGCTATCCCTCAGAGATAAACTGATGAAGGAGCTCCACGACGCTTCTACAGCTGGACACCTCGGTGTCGAGCGAACTCTGAAAAAGATCAAGGAACGGTATTATTTTCCCCAGATGCGTCAGTACGTTACTCAATATCTCAGGTCCTGTGATTTGTGTCAGGCTTTCAAGCCTACTAATTTGAAGCCAGCCGGTTTGTTACAAACACCGGTCATACACCAGCGTTTCGAAGTTCTGGCTATGGACTTATTCCGGCCACTACCTGAAGGTACTCAGGGTGAAAAATGGATATTCTTGATAGAAGACACTGCCACGAGGTGGGTAGAGCTTTTCGCCCTTGATGAAGCTACCTCTGAGAAATGCGCCAAGGTCCTGATTGAGGAATTCTTCCTGCGTTACGGGTTACCCAGACGTGTCGTGAGTGATAACGGCACTCAGTTTGTTTCCGCGGTCATGCAGAAGACCATGTTGGCATTAGGGACCGATCAAGCCCTTAACCCGGTGTATCACCCGGAAACAAATCCCGCAGAGCGTAAGAACCGCGACATGAAAGCCATGTTGGCGATCTTGGTCAATAGCAGTCATCAAGACTGGCCGAAGACTCTTCCTGCGGTGAGATTTGCGCTTAATACGGCCTAAGGAACTGGTCATACCGCCGCCTATTTGAACTTCGCTCGTGAGCTTCGGTCTCCTATTCATGTGCTTAATGACATACGTGCTATTGTCGAGCAAGAAAATTTTGTACCCCTTATCTCAAGAACTTTGTAGACAACTTACAAGAGGTTCGTTGGAGGCATGAGCATCAGCAAGATCTTCGTAAAAAGGTTGCCGATCGGAGCAGAAGAGAAGGACTCTCTTTTCAGGAGGAGGACCTGGTGTGGGTCACCAATAACGCCCTCAGCCAAGTAGCTAAAGGTGTTACGAAGAAATTCGCTCCGCGTCGCATAGGTCCCTTTAAGGTTAGCCGCGTCGTATCGTCTACCACGTACGAGGTCGATAGTCAGAACGTGGTGAAAGGCAAGTACCATGTCAGCCAGCTCACTCCCTACGTCGGAGAATCCGAACCTATTGCCGCTAAGTCGAGGGGTAGACCCAAGTCACAACCGGGACGGTCTAGTGACTTGGAGGGGGAGGATGTAGCGCCAGGTAAATTTAAATTGCCGCGCAATACGGCCTCCGGAAGGCGAATCCGCCCGCCATCCCGGTATCGAGCCATATTTTCACCTATTCCGCGCTAGACGGTGACGGAAGAGTAGAGAGCGCGGACGCAATCGGCAATGGTGGCTGGGTTCGCGTCTCCCGTAGTTTTAATTAGTTTTTAGTGTGACTTTGTTCCCAAAAGTCATGTAATAGACCGTAATAAATACAGTTTCAATCTATAAACGTGAGTGTTATAATTTGTGGTGTGTAAATCACGTATCTTCGCTAAACTTGTTAATTTAAATTGTTTATTAACAATATTATAAATATTTATTATTAAAAATTTATACAATAATTAATAAAGATCTGTCAAAATAATAGTGAGAGACATAAACGACTTGTGTTTTGGGTATTTTGTTTTTGTTTATTTAAGTGCTCCGCAGTAATCGTTATCAAAAGCGTCATTTAAAAACTCAAATAAAATAAAACCTGATTCCGATATAACGATATTGGATACCTCAATTCCGATATTGTTATATCGGACCGAACGCTCTGAGATTCCGATATTACGAGATTCGATATTGCATCCCCTAACAGTGATATATGATGCTAAAAACTCTTTAGGAAAATTATTTTAAGCAAAATCAGACAATGAAATGAAATAATCAGACAATATAGAATTTTACCTTCCAATGAAATTAATATTAGGTCCTTACATATGAAATTGGCGTTTTGTCGTACTGGCCACTTTGATCTCAAATAATATGTCTTTACCTATGAAATTGCCGTTCTGCAGTACTGGCCATTTCAAATCAAAATAATTTTTGTTTGACTTAGAATTCTAATTTCAAATTAATTTTATTTTAAAAACATGAAATTCTTTTTCCAAAAGTAGTCATTTGTTTATTGATTAGTGTTACATTTTCATTGCATTTCAATCTTTTTCGTCATCATGGATACGTTAAAAATTAGAGTAATTATGGAATATGAGTACCGTCGTGGCAGCAACGCGGCACAAGCGGCACGCAACATCAACGACGTTTACGGAGCTAACACTACAAACCAACGCACCACCTGTTATTGGTTTGCTCGCTTCCGTTCTGGAAATTTCGACCTGAAAAATGAACCTCGCGGTCGTCCGAAGACTTTGGTCGTCAATGACGAATTAAAGGCGATTGTAGAAGCTGATGATACACAATCTACGGCTGAATTAGCAGCAGCTTTCGACGTTAGCGTCAAAACAATATTGGTCCATTTGCGTCAAATTAGCAAGGTAAAAAAGCTTGACAAATGGGTGCCCCACGAATTCAATGATCGCTAGCGCGAAGTACGCGTCGAGACGTGCCTTGCACTGCTCAACAGACACACAAATGAAGGAATTTTGAACCGCATTGTTACCTGCGATGAAAAATGGATTCTGTTTGATAACCGCAAGCGCTCAGCAAGTTGGTTGGATCCTGGTTCAGCACCTAAACAATGCCCTAAACGAAAACTTACCCCTAGAAAAGTGATGGTCACTGTTTGGTGGTCTAGCGCCGGTGTGAATCATCACAGCTTCTTACCAAACGGGGTGAGCATTACTGCAGATGTGTACTGTGAAGAACTGAACACAATGATGGAGAAGCTGCACATCTCCAACCAGCATTGGTCAATCGCTCGTCTCCGCTGCTCCTGCACGACAACGTGCGACATACTGCACAGCAGACGGTCTCCAAGTTGCAAGAACTGGGGTTGGAAGCTCTCCGTCATCTGCCCTACTCACCAGACCTTGCGCCTACAGACTACTACTTTTTCCAGAATTTGGATAACTTCTTGGCGGAAAAAAAATTCAATACCCGAGAGGTAGTACAAAATTCCTTTGAAGAATTTGTTGCCTCCCGTCCAGCTGATTTCTTTAAGAAGGGCATCAATAAACTGCCACTGCGTTGGCGAATATGCATTGATTGCATGGGTGATTACTTCGATTAATACAAATAAAAAATACATGAAAAAAATTCGTTTAAATTTTTTCGTACAAAACGGCAATTTTATAGGTAAAGACCATTAGGTCTAATAAGATATATTAATATCTTCTTTGGTTCTCTCCTGCAACCAAATGCAATCTAACTCATACTTCTCACCTCAGTATATTTCACCCTTACTGTAACTGCCCTACATTATCCTCCGTCAACCACATTAAATATTTAGGTGTGACTATTGACAGATTTCTTAACACATTGCAAACCAATTTATAATACGTAAAATCTACTACGCCTTATGTTTGCCCGTTATTACCTATTGTGTCTCTTGCTGGGGTGGA
This sequence comes from Phengaris arion, assembly GCA_963565745.1. NCBI lineage: Eukaryota > Metazoa > Arthropoda > Insecta > Lepidoptera > Lycaenidae > Phengaris > Phengaris arion. Next base: position 15,549,690 of record OY751438.1, on the reverse strand, counting down.
CCTACAAAAAATATCTTGAAGCCACTTGAAATTGCCCACCGAGCAGTTTGAAAGGTTGCAACATCTCGCCCTATTAGATTCTCAACCACTGTATTATACGAAAGTTGTAATGTGCTGAATATTTGGCAATATCTTCATACAGTCCTCTTGCAACACCGAAACACTCCTTTCATCACGATTACGAGACGTCGTAAGGACAAAATTTTCCAAATTCCCAAACCAAGATTGTCTTTTACAAAACGGTTATTTTATTTTCTACGGTCATATCTCTACAATAAAATTAACCGAAGGCTACCAATATACAAGTCGTCATATTTCACTTGCAAAAAGTTAGTCCGATCTTACTTTCAAAATAAATCCTATGATGAAACGACCTGTGATTTTCGTCATTTTTTTTATGAAAACTAATATAATATGTTAATGTAAGCTATCAAATAACGGACTCACCCATCTTCATGTGCTACGCGCACATGAAGATGGGTGAGTTCACCACGAGGCCACAATAAAGCTCTGGAATAAATTATCGCCAGCAGTATTTTCGGACTGCGACCTTCATACCTTCAATTTATTAATTCTATTTTGAAAGGCCGACACCGCACTTGTGACTTCTCCGGTGTCTATGGGTGATAATTGTTTTACACCAGCTTATCTGTTTGCTCGTTTTACCTCTATTTTATAAAATAAAAATAAAAATCCTTTTGTAATTACATTACTTTGTATTACAGATTAATTACATTGTATTACAGAAAGTACATATCAATATTACCTATATTCGCGAACTAGCTTTTGCCCACAGCTCCGCCCGCGTAAATACAGTATCTCACGGGAACAATGTACTTTTTCGGGATAAAAAGTAGCCTATGTGTTAATCCAGAGCTCAAACTACTACCATACTAAATGACATTAAAATCCGTGCAGTAGTTTTTGCGTAACAAGAAAGAGTAACAAACATCCATCCATCCTCACAATCTTTCAAATTTATAATATTAGAATGATTTACAATCCTAGTATAAATGTAAAATTTGTGAGGATTTACGGATGAATGATTGGTACTCTTTTACTCAAAAACTAAATAAAGTGTTCGCGTGAGATTTCTTTTAGTCTTTTTAAGCCTTCAAAATGTATTAGTATTTATTATCAACATTAAACATCTCGGGCTTAGTAATAGTGCGTATCAATACTAGGCATCAATTGACGCGCAACACGCGACGCTCAAGATATTTGGCAACGTTGCAAAACTAAGCGCGACGTTGCCAGCTGACGCGCAATAAGATTAGTAGTAAATTCATAGACAGACCATTAGCAACGTGTTTCATTCACGCCGGCTTCACGTTTAATTAAGATACATTACAATACAATTCAATAACAATGAAAGTGTAGTTTGTAACTTCATAACCTACAACCATAGACTAATGGACTGAGCGCTCGACCCCAGCGAGACCAATGATTTATCTATGCCTACAATATTGACTTATAGATCAGAAATACCTAATTGTACTTACATTCGGATACGACAATTTTTTTTTAACTTTCTTAAAGTAAAAAAAGTTCTGCAACTGATCTCACATTTTACAGGCTAGGGCTACCTTTGATAGAGAACCAGCCTTCGCTACTGCAGACAACGTTGATAAACAAAAGTTCCGGTAATGTTGGGGAAGATAACGCCAAGGCTGCCCAGTGGCCGGATATGCGGTTCAATATTCACGTGCGAATAGTATTATGTAGTCCAGTAGCGAGGGCTGATTCTCCTTCGTAGGAAAGCCCTAGCCTATATAGGGATTTGGATGGGGGTTTTCAGTAGGTAAGTGGTAATTGAAGCCGATAGGAATGGAGTTATAGGAACCCCATGCCACTGCTATGTACTATATACCTTGTTCTGATCCGATGTAATCTTTTGATTACTAATCTACTAAATTAATATACCGTTGTATTCTTTTATTTTAAGGAAATATGAAACCTAACCAAGAGCAGGTCACGACATGTTCAGGAGGGTTCAATAACTATCAACGCGCAATAGGTTTTCTTTGACTTACTTCAAAAGTTATTGTCCGATTTCACTCCAAATAATTTTCGTAAAGAGTTTTTAGCATGATCTATCAGCATGGAAACTTATAAGTTTCTATCTCTTATAGTTTAGAAATGCTAGGGCCCTTACGGACTTAGGCTACTTACAAACTACTTTGGAGGCCGATTACTTAAAAATGGTTGACTTTGTAATAAAGTAATGTATCAAACTTTGCCATTATTTTAAAAGACCTATTCAACAGTGCCCCACACAATGGGTTAGAATGAAAAAATATATTTTTCATCCCCAATTCACATGTATGGATATACGCCACTAAAATGTAAAATTATGATTATTTTACGACATCAAAACCCGAGATCTATACACAGTCTTTAAGTATACCAAAATTAATCTATTTATATTCCATAATTACAAAAGCTAGAAGCGCGAACAGACAGATAGATAGACAGACCTACAGACGGACGGACAGAGTAAAACTATAAGGATTCCTCAAGTATTACGGAACCCTAAAAATGACATTTAGTAGCAATTCCACCAACGCATGTTAAAGTCAATCGTTGATTAAATATCATGTGTTGATTTCTTTTGTTTACGCGAATATTGTTCAATGTTTTATATGAACAATTACGGATTGTGTCGCGGTGCACAGTCAGTCCTCCCGTGACCATGGCTGCTGGAAAGTAACCGAAACGTCGGGAAAAAGAAAAGTAGACCGCGCAACAATCCGTAAGTGTTTAAAATAATAAATATATTGTGGTATCTCTTGTTCTTAATAAAAGACAAGGCATTATGTTTAGACAAAGGATTAGCACTAGCAGGTGTTTGTTTAAAGTTTAAAATTGGTAGCATCATAGGCTTCTATTGTTTACTTTGATTACGTAATAGATTAAATTTGATCTGAACTGAATTTATCAGAGAATTTGATCCACTAGCAGTGGTCGTCAAGCTGCGGCGTATTTACCCTAGGGCCAAAAGGGCCATAGCCTGGAGCGGCACGCTGCGATCGGCGGCGCAGCTGTATATTTCCGAAATGCACAAACCTTCAGGGTTAAAAGGTTAATCAAATTTCAACCGGTAAAATAGTAAAGTTCTTACTCACTCGCGTTTAACACATAGAGCGTAATATTAAATGATTTAGTAATGACGTCATGTTTTAGGCTGTTGATTTTAATGCACTTTTCCGAACGCGCATTGTCTTTCAGGGTTTAATGTTTAATCAGTATTTAAGCTGTAAAATAGAAAAAAAAAAATTCGCACCTTTTGCGGGCTCTTCGTTTACTCGCACTATAACTAAGAATCTGCCACTGTGTTATGCCAAATATTTAATCACGCCTCTGTGCCCTCGGTATTGCAAATAATTTTATTAAAAGTGTGCAAAGTGTGCGGCCCGCAGTGATACTTCACATTGTCCTATTTGGCCCTTGACATTTATCACAAAAGTGTGATAATAATCAATACAGTCTAGCATATTATCTTAATGTACGATGAATGGCAACATATATTTTTTCTTCAACGCTATTTTTGCATGTAACTAATGTGTACGTATCGTAAGTAAGGCGATTAAGTATTTGTTACAATCAATCACTCCACAGCTCGTGATCAAAATTGTTCTCAAACTTCCAGAACTTTGTTATCTATCGTAGTGGTTTTTCTCCGAACGCGGGGCGATAATAATTTCAAACCTGCGGTGCAATCTCTTAAATGTTTCTGTTAAAAAATGTTAATTAGTAATAACTTGTACCCACGTATAGCAAAGACTATACTTATTTTTATACGTAACATATATTTTTCACACCACACAGTCTACCACTCTAGTTGCGTTTTGTTTTTAAATATTAAGCATCTGTTACTATTCGAGATTGGAACAACTTTGCAACTGAACATAATTAAATATATTATACATTAGGTATTTATGAATTTTATGAAATCTATCATGATTCATGAATAATTAGTAATTTAGTAATTAACTCTTATTCTCACAAACATGTCTGTGTCCCACCAGCCATACACATACGCACACACATACAATTTTCTTGCTTACTTTCGGGAATGACTTCTGGTTCTTTCTGTGTTTATTAATTGTTTTAAGTTTTCCTCTTTCACGTTATGTAACTACTACGTAAAACTAGCTGACGGCTCTATTTGTAACAAAAATGTTAAATATGCTGTTATCAATGTAGAAGTATACAATGTTGTTATACCTACTGTCTTTGTGATCTTACCTGGTGCTACAGACTCTCTCCTGGGTATGAATTTTATACGCGACACTGGTATGGTGCTTGACTTTAAGTCAAATCGGTTTACTTTGAATGCGGTAAATCAAGGTCGTACTTACTTTTCTTTAGATTTCGAGAGTGAAGTCACTTCTCTTGTTTGTTCTTCCGTGGTGCTCCGCGAGAATGAGGGAACGTTATTGACTGCTCCTGAAAGGGAAGTTCTTTCATCAGTGCTCGTAGGTAACGAAGATATCTTTTCGCCAGGGGGAGCGCCGACTCCAATGGCAGTACATCACATCGATAGGGTGCAGCCTCCCAGTAGCAGTTCCGCCGTACCGCTTGACTCCTGCGAAGAAGGAGATTGTGCGAGCTGAAATAGATAGGATGTTACAGGATGAGATTATCAAGGAAGCCAAATCGGAGTGGGCTTCCCCGGTCGTGTTGATTCTTAAAAAGAATGGATAAACACGCTTCTGTGTCGATTATCGCCTCTTGAATGCGGTGACCCGGACGGATAAATATCCGCTGCCGGCGATCGACGACATCTTGTCCTCAACTAAAGCCGATTGTGTTATGTCCACTATTGATCTAAAGGCCGGCTATTGGCAAGTCGAAGTCGCACCTGAAGACCGTCACAAAACTGCGTTCACAACACCTTTCGGGACGTTCCAGTTCCGCCGGATGCCGTTCGGATTAATGAATGCTCCAGCAACGTTCCAGCGCTTGATGGATCGGTTTCGATCAGGGCTCAAAGATGTTTGTGTTGTTGCGTATTTAGACGATATTTTAGTGGTGTCCGAGAACATGGAATCACACATGAAATACTTATAGAAAGTCTTTGATAGACTCCGATTGTTCAAATTGAAAGCAAATCGTGACAAATGTGCGTTTGCTCGTGATAAAGTAACTTTTTTTTTTTTTTTTTTCTCAGACGTGTGCTTGGTTCAGGAAATTTATGCCTAATTTCTCAGATATAGCCCGGCCTCTGACAGAGCTGACTAAGAAGAACGCGAGCTGGATATGGAATGCTGTTCAAGCTCAAGCTTTCACATCCCTTAAGGAGAAGCTTACTTCTGCGCCCATTCTTCGCCAGCCGGACTTCAATGCTCCGTTCATTCTCCGAACCGACGCAAGTGCTTACGCGCTTGGGGCTGTCTTGCTGCAAGGAAATGACGTGCACGACGAGAGACCTATCGAATATGCGAGTAGGTTATTGTCGCCGGCGGAGCGCAATTATAATACGACCGAAAGAGAGGCGCTGGCTGTTGTATGGGCCCTCGACAAATTTCGAGGATATGTTGAAGGCGCTCAAATCAGGGTATGTACAGATCACCAGCCTTTGCGGTGGCTATTGTCGCTCAAGACCCCTAAAGGTCGCCTCGCTCGGTGGGCAATTAAGTTGCAGTCTTAAACCTAGACCTCGAGTATACTCCAGGGAAAAGTAACATCATCGCCGATTCGTTGAGTCGTCCTGCTTTTCCAGATGCCCCTGAAATAGAAGAATCGTGTGATTTATGTCCTGTGTCAGTCGACTTACCTCACCGTGGACCCGCTGAGATCCGCGCTGCGCAGCTCGAAGATCCGGAGACTCAGAAAATCTTGAAGGACTTCGAAGACGATCACGATTATAAAAGGTGGACAGATAGAGGCTACTACGTGTCCCAGGGTGTTCTTTTCCGTGTAGATTCTGATAGCGAGACTGAGGAGCCTCAGTTGGTAATTCCGCTATCCCTCAGAGATAAACTGATGAAGGAGCTCCACGACGCTTCTACAGCTGGACACCTCGGTGTCGAGCGAACTCTGAAAAAGATCAAGGAACGGTATTATTTTCCCCAGATGCGTCAGTACGTTACTCAATATCTCAGGTCCTGTGATTTGTGTCAGGCTTTCAAGCCTACTAATTTGAAGCCAGCCGGTTTGTTACAAACACCGGTCATACACCAGCGTTTCGAAGTTCTGGCTATGGACTTATTCCGGCCACTACCTGAAGGTACTCAGGGTGAAAAATGGATATTCTTGATAGAAGACACTGCCACGAGGTGGGTAGAGCTTTTCGCCCTTGATGAAGCTACCTCTGAGAAATGCGCCAAGGTCCTGATTGAGGAATTCTTCCTGCGTTACGGGTTACCCAGACGTGTCGTGAGTGATAACGGCACTCAGTTTGTTTCCGCGGTCATGCAGAAGACCATGTTGGCATTAGGGACCGATCAAGCCCTTAACCCGGTGTATCACCCGGAAACAAATCCCGCAGAGCGTAAGAACCGCGACATGAAAGCCATGTTGGCGATCTTGGTCAATAGCAGTCATCAAGACTGGCCGAAGACTCTTCCTGCGGTGAGATTTGCGCTTAATACGGCCTAAGGAACTGGTCATACCGCCGCCTATTTGAACTTCGCTCGTGAGCTTCGGTCTCCTATTCATGTGCTTAATGACATACGTGCTATTGTCGAGCAAGAAAATTTTGTACCCCTTATCTCAAGAACTTTGTAGACAACTTACAAGAGGTTCGTTGGAGGCATGAGCATCAGCAAGATCTTCGAAAAAAGGTTGCCGATCGGAGCAGAAGAGAAGGACTCTCTTTTCAGGAGGAGGACCTGGTGTGGGTCACCAATAACGCCCTCAGCCAAGTAGCTAAAGGTGTTACGAAGAAATTCGCTCCGCGTCGCATAGGTCCCTTTAAGGTTAGCCGCGTCGTATCGTCTACCACGTACGAGGTCGATAGTCAGAACGTGGTGAAAGGCAAGTACCATGTCAGCCAGCTCACTCCCTACGTCGGAGAATCCGAACCTATTGCCGCTAAGTCGAGGGGTAGACCCAAGTCACAACCGGGACGGTCTAGTGACTTGGAGGGGGAGGATGTAGCGCCAGGTAAATTTAAATTGCCGCGCAATACGGCCTCCGGAAGGCGAATCCGCCCGCCATCCCGGTATCGAGCCATATTTTCACCTATTCCGCGCTAGACGGTGACGGAAGAGTAGAGAGCGCGGACGCAATCGGCAATGGTGGCTGGGTTTGCGTCTCCCGTAGTTTTAATTAGTTTTTAGTGTGACTTTGTTCCCAAAAGTCATGTAATAGACCGTAATAAATACAGTTTCAATCTATAAACGTGAGTGTTATAATTTGTGGTGTGTAAATCACGTATCTTCGCTAAACTTGTTAATTTAAATTGTTTATTAACAATATTATAAATATTTATTATTAAAAATTTATACAATAATTAATAAAGATCTGTCAAAATAATAGTGAGAGACATAAACGACTTGTGTTTTGGGTATTTTGTTTTTGTTTATTTAAGTGCTCCGCAGTAATCGTTATCAAAAGCGTCATTTAAAAACTCAAATAAAATAAAACCTGATTCCGATATAACGATATTGGATACCTCAATTCCGATATTGTTATATCGGACCGAACGCTCTGAGATTCCGATATTACGAGATTCGATATTGCATCCCCTAACAGTGATATATGATGCTAAAAACTCTTTAGGAAAATTATTTTAAGCAAAATCAGACAATGAAATGAAATAATCAGACAATATAGAATTTTACCTTCCAATGAAATTAATATTAGGTCCTTACATATGAAATTGGCGTTTTGTCGTACTGGCCACTTTGATCTCAAATAATATGTCTTTACCTATGAAATTGCCGTTCTGCAGTACTGGCCATTTCAAATCAAAATAATTTTTGTTTGACTTAGAATTCTAATTTCAAATTAATTTTATTTTAAAAACATGAAATTCTTTTTCCAAAAGTAGTCATTTGTTTATTGATTAGTGTTACATTTTCATTGCATTTCAATCTTTTTCGTCATCATGGATACGTTAAAAATTAGAGTAATTATGGAATATGAGTACCGTCGTGGCAGCAACGCGGCACAAGCGGCACGCAACATCAACGACGTTTACGGAGCTAACACTACAAACCAACGCACCACCTGTTATTGGTTTGCTCGCTTCCGTTCTGGAAATTTCGACCTGAAAAATGAACCTCGCGGTCGTCCGAAGACTTTGGTCGTCAATGACGAATTAAAGGCGATTGTAGAAGCTGATGATACACAATCTACGGCTGAATTAGCAGCAGCTTTCGACGTTAGCGTCAAAACAATATTGGTCCATTTGCGTCAAATTAGCAAGGTAAAAAAGCTTGACAAATGGGTGCCCCACGAATTCAATGATCGCTAGCGCGAAGTACGCGTCGAGACGTGCCTTGCACTGCTCAACAGACACACAAATGAAGGAATTTTGAACCGCATTGTTACCTGCGATGAAAAATGGATTCTGTTTGATAACCGCAAGCGCTCAGCAAGTTGGTTGGATCCTGGTTCAGCACCTAAACAATGCCCTAAACGAAAACTTACCCCTAGAAAAGTGATGGTCACTGTTTGGTGGTCTAGCGCCGGTGTGAATCATCACAGCTTCTTACCAAACGGGGTGAGCATTACTGCAGATGTGTACTGTGAAGAACTGAACACAATGATGGAGAAGCTGCACATCTCCAACCAGCATTGGTCAATCGCTCGTCTCCGCTGCTCCTGCACGACAACGTGCGACATACTGCACAGCAGACGGTCTCCAAGTTGCAAGAACTGGGGTTGGAAGCTCTCCGTCATCTGCCCTACTCACCAGACCTTGCGCCTACAGACTACTACTTTTTCCAGAATTTGGATAACTTCTTGGCGGAAAAAAAATTCAATACCCGAGAGGTAGTACAAAATTCCTTTGAAGAATTTGTTGCCTCCCGTCCAGCTGATTTCTTTAAGAAGGGCATCAATAAACTGCCACTGCGTTGGCGAATATGCATTGATTGCATGGGTGATTACTTCGATTAATACAAATAAAAAATACATGAAAAAAATTCGTTTAAATTTTTTCGTACAAAACGGCAATTTTATAGGTAAAGACCATTAGGTCTAATAAGATATATTAATATCTTCTTTGGTTCTCTCCTGCAACCAAATGCAATCTAACTCATACTTCTCACCTCAGTATATTTCACCCTTACTGTAACTGCCCTACATTATCCTCCGTCAACCACATTAAATATTTAGGTGTGACTATTGACAGATTTCTTAACACATTGCAAACCAATTTATAATACGTAAAATCTACTACGCCTTATGTTTGCCCGTTATTACCTATTGTGTCTCTTGCTGGGGTGGACCTACAAAAAATATCTTGAAGCCACTTGAAATTGCCCACCGAGCAGTTTGAAAGGTTGCAACATCTCGCCCTATTAGATTCTCAACCACTGTATTATACGAAAGTTGTAATGTGCTGAATATTTGGCAATATCTTCATACAGTCCTCTTGCAACACCGAAACACTCCTTTCATCACGATTACGAGACGTCGTAAGGACAAAATTTTCCAAATTCCCAAACCAAGATTGTCTTTTACAAAACGGTTATTTTATTTTCTACGGTCATATCTCTACAATAAAATTAACCGAAGGCTACCAATATACAAGTCGTCATATTTCACTTGCAAAAAGTTAGTCCGATCTTACTTTCAAAATAAATCCTATGATGAAACGGAACATTTCATGCCATAATATATTATGGTATCATATTATTGAAACTAATATATTTACCATGCAGACAGTACACTTACATATGTATTCGCTCACACACACACACCACACACACACACACACACACACACACACACACATATGCATGCACTACCTAACAATATTATAATTGTTCTATTTTAACCATGACCATTGTGACCATGAAGAACCCCTGTATATTACTGTATCTTCAGTGTAATTTCTATGTAATATCCAGAGGGAAAGGGACTGTTAACCCTTACTACAGGTTTATCAACCTATCAAGGGTAACAGGACTTCACCCACAGTGACTCCAGTCCATTGTACCTATCTAAAAAAATGTGCCTAGTTGTAAGTAAATTTTTTTACGAACTAGAATCTGCTTTTTTGCAACACTAAACTATTATTATTATCTTCTTTGGTTAGAATTCCAATTTCAAATTTATACCGCTATTTACTCATGCATTTGTGTTTCTAAAACCGTAATTCAATTGTTTTTCCTCTTATGGTTGTTTCTTTGCGTCACGATGTTCACAAAATGGAAAACATGAAATATCGTAAGTATTATTTTCGAGTACGAGTTCCACCGTGGCACCAGTGCTGCAGAAACGGCTCGAAGGATTAATGATGTGTATGGTGGCGGTGTCACAAAAGAAAACACAGTGTGTTTTTGATGCCCACGTTTTCGTTCTGGAAATTTCGACCTGCAGAACAAGCCCCGTGGACGGCCGGAGACCAAGCCAGCAGCAAAATTGAAGCAAATTGGGAAGGTGAAAAAGCTTGAAAGGTGAACCTCATGAATTGATTGCAGCAAACCGACAAACGCGCGTCGACTGCTGCGTTACATTGCTCAACCGGCACAATAATGAAGGGATTTAAAATCGAATCATTACCTGTGATGAAAAGTGGATCCTGTACGATAATTGGAAACGCTCATCGCAATGGCTGAACCCTGGCGAACCAGCCAAAGCGAAAATCGACTCAAAAAAAGTTACTTGTGAGCGTTTGGTGGACTAGTGCCGGTGTCGTTCACTACATCTTTCTTAAATCTGGCCAGACGATTACGGCAGATGTCTATTGCCAGCAACTGCAAATCATGATGGAAAAGCTAGCTGCTAAACAACCGAGGTTGGTCATTCGCTCTAGGTCACTGCTGCTTCAGGACAACGCTAGACCACACACTGCACAGACGGCTACCAAATTAGAGGAGCTTCTATTGGAATGTCTAAGGCATCCACCGTGAAGTAAGGTCCGGGGAGTACCCCGGACCTTACTTCAACAGATTACAATTATTTTTTTAAAATTTAGATAACTTATTGCAAAGGAAAAAATTCAACTCCGATGGGGCAGTCCAAAGCGCCTTCAAAGATGTTATTGATTCCTGTCCTAATGGTTTGATTAGTAAAGGAATCAATGAACTGCCTATGACAAGGCAAAAGTTCATAAATAGGAATGGTATAAATATACTTTGATTAAATAAATATATTATGTTTAAAAAAAATCGACTTTATGTTCCTCATTTACAAAATGCCAATTTCATATGTAATGACCTAATATACCTAACTAGTCTTGCCATAAATACTGAAACAAAGAAAAAAATACGTGTGGCACTTGGGGACTGCCGTGGTAAAGCTATTGCATAGCATTTTTTATACTTTCTCACAAACAGCTGCTTACGTATTCGTCCGATTTCGGAGCAGATCGTCTCGATCAGTGCGAGCTTCGTACAGTCGTACTATATACATACACGTTAAGGTTCAACTAGTCGGGGGCTTGAACTTACTCGTGGACGCGGCCAAAAAGCGCGCTGTCTCACTTAGCATTGTGTCTAAAAGAGATAGAATCAGTTATGAGCAGTGAGCAGCTAGTCTACACGCAGACGTCTAGTCGCACGCACGCAAACACCGTGCTGAAGTCTGCCGAACTGAAATGACGTTAGACGATGCACGGCTTTCAACGCCGCACCGCTGTGCCGGTCGGAGTGGGGGGGTGTTAGGAAACGTTGAGGCCAGTTATCAATAGAAGCACGCACTCTTTTTCTATGGGTAAATTTTTCACTGCCAATCGTATGGATTGTTTTAGAGACTCTAAATTATCATAGCGTTTAGCCGTACTCTCTAAAACTAACCATAAATCATAATCCAGCGGATTAAGATCGGTACTAGACGACGGGCAGTCTTCAGCTCTGATGAAGTCCGAAACGTTCGTTTCCAACCAAGACTGCGTAGACCGAGCTTTATGACCCGGCGCCGAGTCTTGCTGAAAGGACCATTCTTGGTTATTGAACATGGTGTTGTTAAGGGGCTTCACTACCTTCTCAAGAATGGTACCTTGATACACTTGTGCCGATGTTTTGATACCTTTTTCACAAAAGTATGGCTCAGTCACTCCTTCACAGCCAATACCCCACCAAACCATCACTGAAGTCGTATAGTGCCCATATTGCACTCTGTCGACTAATTGGTGAGCTTACTTAGAGCTTTGAGCATAAATACGGTCATTTTTTTGTTAAAATGTTGCTCAATTGTAAAAAAATTCTCATCCGTAAACAAAAATTTTCCGTGACCTTCCTTTGCGTACCGCGTTAGTAGCTGTTCGATTTTACCACCCTATTCTTTTTTAAATTATCAGTTAAGAAATGACCAGTACGTCTCTTATAGGCTGCAAGTCCTAAGTCATCTTTTAAAATACGTATCTAGGTACTATCTTCATATCCCGAGATAAAATCTTTTGCTTTTCGGACAGTATTTCTTCGAATTATTTCCCTTACTGCTTTGACCACCTTTTTCGTACGAACACTACGTGGACGGCCAGATCTTTTTCTGTCACAAGCAGAGGAGGTCTAATTGTACCTATTAATAGCCCGGTACACAAACATTTTACTAATACCAAGCGTATGGAGAGTTTTAAAAATTGCATTTCGCTCCAGGTATGGAGCGAAAAAGAGTCCCTAATTTTTAATTAGGGACTTTTAGTAAACTCAACACTTATTGTTTGCAGCCTGGTAGATTGTTATCCGAGCAAGCTAAGATGTTTGAAATATAATTTATTACAACGCGTAATGCGTTTTTTTGTTAGAGGCACGCTCACATCTGGAGTTCGCCAAGAAACAAAATATATTCTTCCTGTAGCGTATTGTGGTTCAGATTAAATTCCCTGCCACTATCATGTCAGTATTGTACACGCCCGGCAAGTGATGTGAGCTGAATACAACGATATTGTGGTTAAGATTAAATTCCCTGCCACTATCATGTCGGTATTGTACACGCCCGGCTAGTGATGTGGGCTGAATACAACGATATTGTGGTTCAGATTAAATTCCCTGCCACTATCATGTCGGTATTGTACACGCCCGGCTACTGATGTGGGCTGAATACAACGATATTGTGTTTCAGATTAAATTCCCTGCCACTATCATGTCGGTATTGTACACGCCCGGCTAGTGATGTGGGCTGAATACAACGATATTGTGGTTCAGATTAAATTCCCTGCCATTATCATGTCGGTATTGTACACGCCCGGCTAGTGATGTGGGCTGAATACAACAATATTGTGGTTCAGATTAAATTCCCTGCCACTATCATGTCGGTATTGTACACGCCCGGCTAGTGATGTGGGCTGAATACAACATTCAAATCGTCAACGATTCTTTGCATTCGTGTGCCACGTTCGATTCTATGAACAAATAACAGTACGAGAATGCTATCTAGATAAAGACTATGCATTATTATATGTACTAGGATACCTTTATAATACCTAGGATGCCTAGGATAAGGATACCTCAGTTGAGATTGAGTCGAGGCGGATCTGCGGAAACAACTAATGATACGGGTGAAAGCCTATTTTGTAGTTTGATGTCATGGCTACGAATACATTTAACATTTTTTCGTAAAACTGCTCTCATGGTTTGCAGATGATATTACTTATGCTTAATAAGTAGACTAGGTAATGTAATGTAAGCTAATAACTAGCTAATAATATGCATAATAAGTAAATTACCTATTAACTAATAATATCGACCTTTTGAATAGGTAATTGTTAATGGAACTTAGTTTAATAACTATTATTTATAGTCAGGTAGGTAATAGCCACTCAATAATAATCAGTAACCAATTATTTCTTTCTACAACGTTTATTACATCAATCAATTTAAAATAAGTTCGGTTCTGTCAATCATAATAATCACGCCACTATTTTTAGGTGCACTAAATATCGTAGTAATGGACTGAGATCACAGGCGCGCCAGGCTACCCTTATATTCTTACTTGTAAAATGTATACCATATTAAGTTAGTATTAGTGTGTACAATGAATGAAAGTATGCATACCCGCTAGTTTGTGCTGTGGGCCAATGTTTAGCTACAAGGCGACCGACGCTAAAGTTGAGAAAAATTGTACTCTCCTTTACATTCTGATAAAGTATCAATCTTATTTTTTTTTGTTTTAGAATAACATAAGGAACTAAACTTATTAAAGCCATTGATCTCTAAACTTAGTATAAACAGAGATATAAAGGTTAGAAGTTTAATGATTTTATTTCTACGTGGATGATTTTTCATTTTTTATTTTTATGAAAACTAAAACATAAAGATAAGTTTGTGCAACATAAGTAATCAATGTACATTTCACTTTCAGAATCAGTCATTATTCTACTATTATATAGTAGAATAATGACTGATTCTTTATTTGATTAGTTAGTATAATGTTTTTGTACAATTTGGGCCCTGTACCTGAGAATTGGCCAACCGCACAAACTAGCGGGTATGCATACGTTCATAGTACACGTGAATACTACAATATGATGTACATTTTATCAGTAAGAATATAAGAGTAGTCTGGCGGGCCTGGGATCTCAGTCCATAAAATTCTTACCTTAAAGCAAAAAATAAAGTCAATCATATTGTGAAAAGTGCATGCTATGAACAATACCTCTCGTACGTCTCGCTACGACGCTCGTCGTACTACGCAGCGCTACGATTGTGCTACGCTATTTGTGGACACTTTAATAACAATCAATAATATCCTACTTAATAATATTATAAATGTGAAAGTGTGTGAGGATAGATGGATGGATGTATGTATGTTTGTTACTCTCTTCTTTCAAAAACTACTGAACGGATTTCGATAAAATTTGGTATGGTAGTAGTAGTTTAGGCTCTGGATTAAAACATAGGCTACTTTTTGTTCCGAAAAAGTAGGTGCTTTCGGATACTGTATAAATGCGGGCGGAGCCGCGGGCAACAGCCATTTATCTATAGTATCCAATATTTCACTATTATTAGATAACTACTGCCCGCCCCAAACCTTGCTGTGTCTTAGAAATACCGTTTATAGTTTATTTAAATAATCGTCTGGTACAGGGGCTAACATGACTGTATATTGATTGCTTTAAGTATATTAATTAGATTTAAAATGAGAAAATTGTAGAATAATAACAGTGTAAGATATTAACTGTGACACAAACTGAAAAAACAGTTTGAAATCCAAATGCAGCAATCCTCCGATCTGAGTGGCTGACGGCATCTCGTGTAACAGGTACAGTACCACGTCTGCAAACTCTTTCAATTCGCCTATAAAAAAAAAAACAAAATTAATAATTTTAAGTAGGTCACAGGCAACTTTTAGGCAGCGTGTGCAAATAAATATCGAGCTGTGGAAAGCTCGTCTTTAAAACAAAATTAACAATATTAAGTAACCCCCTCTGTGAAAATTTCAACTGTCATCTATACAGCCTGGTGACAGACAAACAAACAGACGGACGGACAGCGGTCTCAGTAATTGGGTCCCATTTTTACCCTTAGGATATGGATACGGAACCCTAAAAACAAATAGAGATATAAGTCGCCACAGCACAGACTACTGCATCGTCGTTGAGTAATTTGAGCAAAAAATATAACAGCTAGCTCGTTTATGGTACCTTTGTTATGGTTATCCAAAATATCGTAGCAGGTTTGTCCAATTTCCTCACATACTTTCTTGTACATTTCTGTCGTATAGCTTATCACTGCTATAAACATCAGTTTCTTCAGGAACATGTAAGAAAGGATTTCCCATTCCGTAATCTAAAACGGAAGATGCAATAGAAGTTATGTTTTTGCTAGTATATACGTAAAGTTTACAAAAAATTTCATATACAAAGAATGTATTAATTCTTGGGTGAAATAAGCTCTTATGTAATAAATAAACGCCTTCTAAGTAAGTTATATTATGTACTTACGTATCCTCCTGCAGTAATGATTCGAAACAAAGTTATAATCCAAATCAAAAAATCTACGTAGAAGAATAGTATCTGTATACAAAAAAAAAGATTTATTAAATGAATTAGTTAAAAGTCTATGTAAAAAAGATTTAAGATACATAAATTTTATAGACGTAATAGACGTTTAGTTTGAATTAAAGCAACGTTAATAATTAGGTTGAATGTTGAAAATAAATTACAATACATACTGCCCACTTGTACAACTTGAGAATGTTAATAAAACACAATGTACATCTTTCAAAAAGGTACAAACAATTCTGGCTGTTGAAGTCATGACTGTAAATATTTTTCGACTTTTCACGTAAAACTCCATTCATATTTCGCAAATGATTTTTCAAATAACCACAGATCTTAACCCACATGAGGACATCTAGTTCACTCAAGTACGAAACAAACGTATTGAAAATATATTTAGTTGCTATCGTTCGTATGTTATTTGTACGAATATACTTGATTATTTTGAAGCCTTCTACGAAGAATTGTATTATTGCAATTATCGTAACGTATGTTAACCAATCCTTGTAGATATTATTTTGCTTTACTTTGGGAGCCTTATTCCCGATGCTTTGGCAACTCTTCATAAGGTATACTGTGTCCTTGCTGGTGACAATAATAATAATGGCTTCACAGTATAAAGAAAATGCCGACAGACAGACGTTAAGAGCGACACTTCGGAAACTCGCCTCGGGTACGTCGTTTATCGTCAACGCCAAATAATAGAAGCACGAAGCTAGGCAGATCCAGCACAATAACGTCATGTTCTGCATCGTACATCTTGTATAAATGGTGTTCCCTCTTATCGACACGCGACACGCACCGACAAAGTTTTGGCATATTCGAATTAACCTTATCGATTTTAAAAAATCGTTGTGTTCAATATACGAGTGCACTCCAACGCCCCGAACCATTTTCAGCTGTAAGTATACCAGTAAAACTTCTTGATAGTACTTTTCCTTTATTTTGTTTTATTTGATATAAGATATATATTATACACATATTTAATACACATCTGTGACCCAGGAACATAAAACTATTAGTTAGAGTAAAAATATATAATTTCGCTTTCTTTAATTTGTCCTGACGGGCTTAACCACTGAGCACAGAGGTTGTCAAATAAGTAGGTGCCTACTATTTGTAACCTTATTCCATAATATTTAACTTTTTTTAAATTTAAGGAGGTACAGTGTAGATACGTCTCCTCCAATTAGAAAATATAGATTATATTAGGTCCTTGCATATGAAATTAGCGTTTTGTCGTACTGTCCACTTTGATCTCAAATATATCTTCTTTAGTTAGGAATTCCAATTTAAAATTTATACCGCTATTTACTTATGCATTTTTGTTTCGAACACCGTAATTCATTTGTTTTTTCCTCTTTTGGTTTGGCGGTGTCACAAAAGAAAACACAGTGCGTTTTCGATTCCCACGTTTTCGTTCTGGAAATTTCGACCTGCAGAACAAGCCCCGTGGCTGGCCGGAGACCAAAGTTGATAATGAAGAATTGAAGACTATTGTAGAAGCGGATCCATCGCAAAACCACGTCCGAGTTAGCTGCAGGCTGCGGTGCTAGTGACAAAACTGTTTTAATCCACTTGAAGCAAATTGGAAAGGTGAAATAGCTTGAAAGGTGGGTACCTCATTAATTGAGTGCAGCAAACCGACAAACGCGCGTCGACTGCTGCGTTACATTTCTCAACCGGCACAATAATGAAGGGAATTTAATTCGAATCATTACCTGTGATGAAAATTGGATCCTGTACGATAATTGGAAATGCTTATCGCAACGGTTCAGCCGTTGCGATAAGCATTTCCAATTATCGATACCCTGGCGAACCAGCCAAAACCTGTCCCAAGCGAAAATTAAATCAAAAATAGTTACTTGTAAGCGTTTGGTGGACTAGTGCCGTTGTCATTCACTACAGCTTTCTTAAATCTGCCCAGATGATTACGGCAGATGTCTATTGCCAGCAACTGCAAATCATGATGGAAAAGCTTGCTGCTAAACAACCGAGGTGGGTCATTCGCTCTAGGCCACTGCTGCTTCAGGACACTGCACAACAGACGGCTACCAAATTAGAGGAGCTTCAATTGGAATATCTCAGACATCCACCGTACTCCCCGGACCTTGCTCCAACAGATTACCATTTTTTTCGAAATTCGGATAACTTCTTGCGCTTTCAAAAATTTTACTGATTCCAGTCCGAATGGTTTTTTTAGTAAAGGAATCAATGAACTGCCTATGAGATGGCTAAAGCGCATAGATAGCAATGGTATATACTTTGATTAAATAAATATATTATGTTAAAAAAAAATCTACTTTATGTCCCTCCTTTACAAAGCGCCAATTTCATAATTATGTAATGACCTGATATTATTAATACCGGTTAGAAGCTAAAACTCAACTTAAACCATTACCCCAGGACCGTTACTTGACAAAACGATTATTATTACTCGCATCGATCATCATTTTCACAAAGCATTACATGCTCACGTAGAATCATAGGTATGTGTAAATTTTATATGACAGAACATAAAGTACCTAATTAATATGTTATTCTTCACACGTACTTAATAGAGACAGCCACAAGCGCTAAGTGCGAAATGAAAAATATTGTATTCATAATTTATTCAAAACCGATTACCTACTGTCCATAAAAGGATATTACTGGGGAAAACCTTTGACAGTAAGATTGACATGTTCATTTCGGTAATTTTGGTTTTAGGGATCTTTAATTTACTAATGTTTCTCATGAAATATATTAAATTATATCAATTATCCACGGATCAAAGTTCAAAATAAGTAAGTAGTTTAGAATATTTTCACTCCTTAATATATTTCTATACGAATATTAAAAAGAGGAAAGAATGTATTTTTACATTTTTGTATGTTTGTTCCCACGCAAAAACTACTGGACAGATATCAGAAATAGCGGATTTAGGAGCAGGCTGGGCAGGCTGGAGCCTATAGTGTCAGATTTAGGGGGGCGGCAAATTTTGTCGGACAAAATAATATTGTTGTCGGTATGACTATAAACGCCCGGGTGGAATATTTGTTTTCGATGTAGTTAATAATTTGTATTTTTTTTATTACAATTCTTTTCGATAGACATATATTAATTAAGTTCGGAGTACTTAATCTAAAAAACTAAGCACCGCACGTTCGCTCTTGACCTTTATATACCTAATTGCTTATTGTAATATTTTATTCTTCGTTAAGATTTATTCAACAGATCTTAACCGATATATAATAGGAAAAAACTCGTCAGCTTTTGAACAATACAGAATATAATTATTGTAATAATAATAAATACCTTAAGATTTTCTCTGTTAAGACCACAGAAATTTTACAAATGTTTCTAAGTGAAATTCTAAAAAAAAATTGCAACTTCGCTCCGCTCGCTCGCTTTTCATTAGGTACATATGTTTTACAAGTAAAAACCGAACGATCAATAAAAACCATAATAATAGGTATTTACCTATGAAATTGCCGTTCTGCAGTACTGGCCATTTCAAATCAAAATCATTTTTGTTTGGCTAAGAATTCTAATTTCAAATTAATTTTATTTTAAAAACATGGAATTCTTTTTCCAAAAGTAATCATTTGTTTATTGATTAGTGTTACATTTTCATCGCATTTCAATCTTTTTTGTCATCAAGGATACGTTAAAAATTCGAGTAATTATGGAATACGAGTACCGTCGTGGCAGCAACGCGGCACAAGCGGCACGCAACACCAACGACGTTTAAGGAGCTCGCTTCCATTCTGGAAATTTCGACCTGAAAAATGAACCTCGCGGTCGTCCGAAGACTTTGGTCGACATAGACGAATTAAAGGCGATTGTGGAAGCTGATCATACACAATCTACGGCTGAATTAGCAGCAGCTTTCGACGTTAGCGTCAAAACAATATTGGTCCATTTGCGTCAAATTGGGAAGGTAAAAAAGCTTGACAAATGGGTGCCCCACGAACTCAATCATCGCCAGCGCGAAATACGCGTCGAGACGTGCCTTGCACTGCTCAACAGACACACAAATGAAGGAATTTTGAACCGCATTGTTACCTGCGATAAAAAATGGATTCTGTTTGATAACCGCAAGCGCTCAGCAAGTTGGTGCTGTTTCAGCACCTAAACAATGCCCTAAACGAAAAGTTACCCCTAGAAAAGTGATGGTCTCTGTTTGGTGGTCTAGCGCCGGTGTGATTCATCACAGCTCCTTACCAAACGGGGTGAGCATTACTGCAGATGTGTACTGTGAAGAACTGAACACAATGATGGAGAAGCTGGCACATGTTCAACCAGCATTGGTCAATAGCTCGTCTCCGCTGCTCCTGCACGACAACGCGCGACCTCATACTGCACAGCAGACGGTCTCCAAGTTGCAAGAACTGGGGTTGGAAGCTCTCCGTCATCCGCCCTACTCACCAGACCTTGCGCCTACAGACTACTACTTTTTCCAGAATTTGGATAACTTCTTGGCGGGAAAAAAGTTCAATACTCGAGAGGTAGTACAAAATGCCTTTGAAGAATTTGTTGCCTCCCGTCCAGCTGATTTCTTTAAGAAGGGCATCAATAAACTGCCACTTCGTTGGCAAAGATGCATTGATTGCATGGGTGATTACTTCGATTAATACAAATAAAAAATACATGAAAAAAAATTATTTTAAATTTTTTAATACAAAACGGAAATTTCATGAGTAAAGACCTAATATTTTACATACGTTCTGTTGTGAACGAAAAAAAGGATGAAAAGATACAAAGGCTTCAAAAATTAAATAGCCTCAGGGCGGCAAGTGTGTAAATCCGCCACTGAGATAGACCACATTATAGGAAAAAAAACTGCAGCAGCGTGACAGTGAAGTTGGTGACAATATTGATTATGCTGAACACCAGGGAGAAGTCCATCCGCCATAGGTCATATACGGAGAAGTATCTCGGAGAATCTTCAATGATTTTTATCGTTTTCCGTGCTTTCGCCCTTAATGGACCTGTAATAAAAGGTTCATTAAATAAGCTACTTAATTTTGTACGTTACAAGTGCGTATAACTAGTTTTATGGTTAATAACTGTGTATGTTCTTTAATATTTATGATTACAAATAAGAGTAGGTACACTAAATCAGACATACTCATAAATTCGATAGCTTCTATGTGCTACGGTGGACGTGCACGAGTTATTATAATACAAATATTATACAACTTATTTTATAATACTACATTTTTTTATAATAATAATATCTATGGACGCTTCACACCACGTCAATCTGGTCGCCCGGCAGATAATATGTCTTGTTAGTTCATAAGATACTCTTTAGGTATTTTACATAATCCATTGTAATGTACAAGTTGTTTATTTATATATATAATAAATAAATATTTTGATTTCATTTTGACCATATGTTAAGTTATATATTAGGTCTTTACCTATGAAATTGCCGTTTTGTATGAAAAAAATTAATCGAATTTTTTTCATGTATTTTTTATTTGTATTAATCGAAGTAATCACCCATGCAATCAATGCATATTCGCCAATGCAGTGGTAGTTTATTGATGATTCTTAAAGAAATCATCTGGACGGGAGGCAACAAATTCTTCAAAGGCATTTTGTACTGCCTCTCGGGTATTGAATTTTTTCCCACCAAGAAGTTATCCAAATTCTGTAAAAAGTAGTAGTCTGTAGGCGCAAGGTCTGGTGAGTAGGGCGGATGACGGAGAGCTTCCAACCCCAGTTCTTGCAACATGGAGACCGTCTGCTGTGCAGTATGAGGTCGCGCGTTGTCGTGCAGGAGTAGCGGAGACGAGCGATTGACCAATGCTGGTTGGAGATGTGCCAGCTTCTCCATCATTGTGTTCAGTTCTTCACAGTACACATCTGCAGTAATGCTCACCAATGAATCACACCGGCGCTAGACCACCAAACAGTGACCATCACTTTTCTAGGGGTAAGTTTTCGTTTTGGGCATTGTTTAGGTGCTGAACCAGGATCCAACCAACTTGCTGAGCACTTGCGGTTATCAAACAGAATCCATTTTTCATCGCAGGTAACAATGCGGTTCAAAATTCCTTTATTTGTGTGTCTGTTGAGCAGTGCAAGGCACGTCTCGACGCGTACTTCGCGCTGGCGATCATTGAGTTCGTGGGGCACCCATTTGTATTTTTTTTTAACTTGCCTATTTGACGCAAATGGACCAATATTGTTTTGACGCTAACGTCGAAAGCGGCTGCTAATTCAGCCGTAGATTGTGTATCATCAGCTTCCACAATCGCCTTTAATTCGTCATTGTCGACCAAAGTCTTCAGACGACCGCGAGGTTCATTTTTCAGGTCGAAATTTCCAGAACGGAAGCGAGCAAACCAATAACAGGTGGTGCGTTGATTTGTAGTGTTAGCTCCGTAAACGTCGTTGATGTTGCGTGCCGCGTTGCTGCCACGACGGTACTCATATTCCATAATTACTCGAATTTTTAACGTATCCATAATGACGAAAAAGATTGAAATGCGATGAAAATGTAACACTAATCAATAAACAAATGACTGCTTTTGGAAAAAGAATTCCATGTTTTTAAAATAAAATAAAGAAATTAGAATTCTAAGCCAAACAAAAATTATTTTGACTTGAAACTTGAGTACTGGCTGTACTGCAGAACGGCAATTTCATAGGTAATGGTAAAAAAAATGTAAAACCTATTATATAATGCTTTTTATGCTATACATAATATAATAAGGATTTTTATTACATTATACAACACAGAAATTGTTTTTGTTCTCTCGGTGGGATTCGAACCCGCGTTCTCCGGTTCGAGCACCGACGCGCTTACCACTAACAGAAGTCGACATTTTTAGATTCGTGGTATAACTATTATAGTACAACTTGCCTGTATGATAAATGGACATAATTGTCGTGCACAAATATTTCGTCTTTTTGATTTCACCAAAAAGTATTTCAAAATTCACACAAATCAGTATCAAAATACACGCGTCAGAGACTCCGGACAGAGGAACTACAGTCCGCTCTATCGACTTCATTATCTGTGAACAGAGACATTCAGTAGAAGTAGCAGAGCCTTTAGCCAAGTTGCCATCGCTAATTACGACGACGAAGTTCGGAAACAAAAATGTATGAAATCTGACATCATCGATATGTCACTTAGCAATACTTTTCTCAGATCCCATATATATTTGAATTCAAACTTCGTCGTCGTAATTAGCGATGGCAACTTGGCTAAAGACTCAGAGGACTTATCCAACATATCGTTAATTACAATGACGATCTTCGAAATTGAAAATATATAGGAGTGATATAACGTTCGATAAGTGACATAGCGCACGATACGCCAATCACTTACCTATATTTTATTTTGATTTTTTAACTTCGTCATCGTAACTAGCGTAGCGTAGTCACCTTGTCTAAACCCCCAGGTATCCCTAATATTACTATCGTGACTAATATTTTAAATAGAGGAAAGATTTTATTGTTTCTCTTGTTTATAATCTTGCATTGAACAGGCTCCGATCTTCTACTGGACCGGATTAGATAAAATTTGACACATATAAAGTATAAGCTACGGGGAAAACATATAAGCTACTTTTTACCGAGGCAAAATGTACACAGAATTTATTTTGCGCGCACGAAGTTGTAGCCACATCTAGTAATTTGTAACTTTAAATTCATTTTATGCAATTGAGTAGAATAAAGTGTGCAGGCAGCAGTCGTGATGTTTTCATCTAGTTCGATTGAAACACTTACCGTACTAGAAATGCCTAGTAGAGCCCATTCCACGATCACTAAGTAGTTCAAAACTAACTTTATACAAAACAGGAACATCTGAAAAAAATTTGGCTAAATTGTACAAAAAATGTATAAGTAATTTTAACATAAGCATATTTTTATAAACACACTTCACCATTATTAAAATTATTATTATGGAACATGATTACTTTAATTGACATGGTGGCTTATGCTTTCAGTTCTTTAAACAACGCCGAAATCCCCAAACATGACAATTTATCGTATCTATAAGGAGTCAGGAGTTCTGTTCAGTACTTTTGGATCCAGAGTATACCTTGATACAAAATATAACTTTTTGGTAGCACATGCTTGGGTTACTTTAGAAAAAATCGAAATCCGTATATGTGTCCATAAATTTCGAGGAGTTCCCTCGATTCCTCATGGATGCCATCATCAGGTCACCACTTTGGTGACAACAGGACCAACTTCGGATTATACCCTTTACATCAAAAAATAATTTTGAAAATCGGTAGGGTAGTTGTCGTTGAACATACAAAAAATATATATATATATATATATATATATATATATATATATATATATATATATATATATATATATATATATATATATATACATATATATAAGGTCTAGAAAAATCAATTACGGATACTTCGGGCACATGATTTATTTACTGCTTATGTGAAGACGTTTATATATATATATATATATATATATATACAGCGGAACGTATAACCGCCTCCTTTTTTTTGAAGTCGGTTAAAAATGTATTATTGAATATATAATAATATATTGAAATGTAATATTAAAACTGGGTATTGTACCTGAAATTGATACAGCACTTGGAACCTTTTGAAGTCATCAAAATTTTTTTTTACGTAAACATGAATGTTTGTTATTTCGAAATCATGTCCATTTGACGCTTCGAATCCGTTTATTCCCTTTATCGAAAATATTATCTTATTCACGGGACACATTTCTTCACAATTTACTTTCAAATGATTGAATATAATACCGTTTATGAAATTCACGCGGGTATTGAAATATTTTATTAGATTACAGAAATACAACCATTCCAAAGTGCAGACCGATTGGGTGTACGCGAGACCGATGTACGTCCAGAAATATACATCTTGTGTGAGAGCGATAATATAAAAAACCGCTATAGTCCCGGAATATATCACAGCGATACACATATTCTCCTTATATAGAGCTCGATCGACGAATAATGTTTGATGAATTTTCATAAGGCGGTC
The DNA here is from genome assembly GCA_963565745.1 of Phengaris arion. NCBI lineage: Eukaryota > Metazoa > Arthropoda > Insecta > Lepidoptera > Lycaenidae > Phengaris > Phengaris arion. Next base: position 15,524,637 of record OY751438.1, on the reverse strand, counting down.
GTGATGCTGCAGGTGCTTGTAGAATTGTACGTTCTCCTCGTTCCTGAAGAACCTCACGTGCAGGACGTTGAAAAAACACGTGGAGAAGTTCAACACGATGATCAAAAACGACAGTATCAATATATGAGTGTTTTCAATGAATCTCAAGAAAACTAAAGTGTAGATGAAGAGAAATGCGTTTATGCACAGTAACAAAGCGAAGAGTGTGTATATTTTTTGAAATATGCTCGGAGGGGTCACGAACCGCTCCCTTATGTCCACCCTGCAGGCTCCCAGGAGTGTTTGCAAAACTCGTAGAGGTGCAAAAACTTTTGTTAATTCCTCATCTAAAATGTTCTCAGTAATAAACTCTGTCATTTTCTATATCTATCTCAACTTCTCAGTTGCCTCTATTTTTATTAAGACGATGACTTATTTTATACTTATTATTTATAAGATCAAAAATATAGAGAAGCAGATATACTTCTTTCGCAATATCATGTTTTGATTCTTAATATTAGGTTTATTCTTGTGTGTATCTGAAATGGAATGAAATTCGTTTAAATGATAATAAACAAGTACTTTTATCGATGAAATATTTAAAAAGGTATTTAAAATTACATATATTTGGCTTACCTGTTCATTTATGCATTCAAAGCATAGCAAATTGCAGTAGAATGATGGTGTAGGACGCAATGATGGCGAACAGCTGAAACGGTAGTCGCGAGTCTAACGTGTAGACATTGTAGATAGTAAGCCTGCTGTCCACTTCCAACAGCAGTAGCATCCGCTTCGCATATAGCCGGGATACACCTAGTATATATTCGGGATATTAAAAGGTCAAAAGGTTTGCAGAAATATCACTACTATATTATGAAAATATAAAGAATAGACAACAAGCATTGATATGCGGTTGTCTAATTATTATTATTATTTGGAATGGCGGATATCAAAAGCAATAGAGCCATTAGCCTCGAAATGTACTCTAATTCTACGTAGTCCCTGCCGAATTTCCACTAACCTAATCACTATTTTTCATAATTTTAATGACAGTGATATAGGTACAGGGTGCTTTTTCATTCAGTCCCCAAACTTTCACGAGTGAATATACTCTTGAATATTAGCAACTTTTACTATGGGGTCAACATCACTATCTGAAAAAAAAATCTGCTGTTTTCTACAAAATGCTATCTATGCTGTAACCCTTTTGTAGGAATATTTAAAAGGCTACGATGACTTTAATGGTATAGCATTACCGGTGGGAGGCATCACCTAGGGACAATTCCATGAGTGCTATTTAATGACCTATGTGGAAATAAAATTTTGATCGATTTGTTCGATAGACCCATGAAATCAATATCAAGTATGTATTAATCTTCGTACCTACCATGAGTATTATAGGACTTTATATTTGAGCACTTGGTCTTAATTTGGTATATTCTATTGTACAGCATATCGGCCAGACGGCAGAGCACGATCAACAGAAAACCAAAAGATATCAACGTGAGGAGAACATAGGCTGACGATGTAATAGATATGTGTTTCTGAAAGTAATTTAATTTATATAATTACAACTGCCCCGAGTTAGTGCTATAATGCATGGTGCAGCACAACAAACTGTTAAGACAAAACACTTTTTTGTTTAAATAAATTATGGTTAAAACTGTTTTAAAAAAACAAGCTTTTTTTAACGAAGCTCCTATGCAGGGATTGAAAACGGTATAGATATAAGGGTATGATACCGGTATTAAAATACGATATAGCTTTGATTTAAAGGTTGAGCCAAAACGGTAGCAATTTACCGTTGCGATACCGCTAAATAAAGAAATATACCTTAATTTTTTTATGGTATCGTTATACCTTTATTTTATTACTACCCCAACCGAAATCATTTCGGTACCGAAAAAATGCAGAGAGACGACGCATCGACGCGAGGTTTTAGGTTTTGTTATATTCCAAAAATATTATATTGAATTTTATTATAAATTTTACCGTTAAATTAAAATATACTAGGAAATATTACGTATATAGTAATTAAACGGGTAGTTTTAAGCAAATTACGGACGAATCTATTATTATGATATGGTGTATTTTTTTTTGTGCCTAACCTAGACAGACCATTTTCCATATGATTACTGTCTGGCTCTTTCCTACTAAAATACTACAAACAACTAAATTCCTACTATGGAAGGGAATAAAATACTTAATTAACTAAGTTGGCAACATTAATTCTGGACTGTACGGATGGACTGAACGGACCATGTGTGGTCACCACAAATCGCTTCAGTTCTCGCCAGAGCCGCGGCCGTGCGGGGCGTGTATCGTGTACAAGCGTAGAAAGTCTGGTTCACAAGTGCCATTTCCCTCGGTTCTTGACCACCACCACCGAAAATTATGATTTTGGGCTCATTCAATTCGGAATGGCATCTAGAACATTCTATCAAAGTGCCAAGAGGGGCCGAAAAAAAATACAAAAGTTATAAACAATAAAGTAAAATAAAAAATAAGGGTTTGGTTTTTTTTTAAATATTTCAAAAACTATTTGAGATAATCAAAATTTGAAAAAAGATCCTTAAAAAGCAGAAAATTTCCTAAAAAAAAGTCCTACCTCCCGGAACTGTACCGACAATCCTTATAATTTTAATTTAGCGGCGAAAATAACGGTAAAAACGCGTGGTTCGGCTGCCGGGTGCATCGCCCCAATCTGACACATGAACTAAAAAAAATATTTTAACTGATTAAATATTAATATTAAGGAATAAAAAAAATTGGGTACTATGTGGACATATCAATTAACAATAATCCGTCAACAAAAAAATTTTATCACCATTTTTTTAATTAAATTAATTGTTAATTAGTTAATTTTCACCATTTTAATGTTAACTTAAAAACGCTTATTATTTCAAAACAAGAAATCTAGATTTTTTTTTGAATTCTTGGAGCCAATCTTCAAAGGGTTTAGATGAGATCCCTGTTGGAAAAATTCAATAATTTTAATTTTTCACTTTTTTATTAACAATCAAAGGCATTAAAAAATTATTTATGTAAATAAAGCCATTAGGATTTTTTTTCCAATTACTGTTAATATTTTGTTTTCTTATTGATGAAAGCCATATAAAAATATTTATTTTTATTTTTTACTAACATTATTTAAATAATTGTTATAAACAAATGCATTGTTTATAAGATTATTGAAAAGTTTTTTTTGGAATTTCATCCTTGGTAGTGAAAATTAACTAATTAACAAAAGCATAATTAATAAAAAATTGTGATAAAAATTTTTTGTTGACGGATTATTGTTAATTGATATGTCCACATAGTACCCAATTTTTTTTTATTCCTAAAAAATTCCTTATGGCTTTATTTACATAAATAATTTTTTAATGCCTTTGATTGTTAATAAAAAAGTGAAAAATCAAAATTTTTGAATTTTTCCAACGGGATAAACCCTTTGAAGATTGGCTCGAGGAAATCAAAAAAATTCTAGATTTCTTGTTTTGAAATAATAAGCGTTTTTATGTTAACATTCAAATGGTGAAAATTAACTAATTAACCAAAGCATAATTAATAAAAAAATTGTGATAAAAATTTTTTGTTGACGGATTATTGTTAATTGATATGTCCACATAGTACCCAATTTTTTTATTCCTTAATATTAATATTTAATCAGTTAAAATATTTTTTTTATTTCATGTGTCAGATTGGGGCGATGCACGCGGCAGCCGCACCACGCGTTTTTACCGTTATTTTCGCCGCTAAATTAAAATTATAAGGATTATCGGTACAGTTCCGGGAGATAGAATTTTTTTTAGGAAATTTTCTGCTCTTTAAGGATCCTTTTTTCAAATTTCGATTATCTCAAATAGTTTTTGAAATATTTCAAAAAAACCAAATCCTTATTTTTTATTTTACTTTATTGTTTATAACTTTTGCATTTTTTTTCAACCCCTCTTGGCACTTTGATAGAATATTCTAAATGCCATTCCGAATCGAATGAGCCCAAAATCATAATTTTCGGTGGTGGTGGTCAAGAACCGAGGGAAATGGCACTTGTGAACCAGAATAAGAGTGAGTTTTCGCGGTGTTTAATTATTACACAATTATTAAACACGACCGTAGCTTGCGGCAAACCAGAACGAACTGATGCGATTTTTCCGTGTGTGTACTCGATTCCGTTCAGGCCGAACTGACGTCGTATAAAGAAAACCTTTATTTTACTGATTTAGATAGCTGAAAATTTTTTGATACCGTAATTTTGCAATACCAAAAAATAGAGGTACCGTTATTTTAAGGTAATCGTAATTTAAAGGTATGACGTCATACCGTTTACCGTTTTAACCAATAATTTTCGGTTTTTCAATTCCTGCTCCTATGTCGACTTAACACAGCTTCGGCATCAGACGCTCGAGTCTGGATACCATTTACAGGCTACAAGCAAAGGACGCGTCAAGGCAAATCATACGAGCCTAAACTCGATGAGGTTATCGTTTTATTCCCGAGTTCCTATGGACACCTTCCAGCTCCATCGTAGTGTGTATTGCATTGTCACGTGACATACTTAATATGCATGCAAAACTTAAGCTCAATCGGACACGGGGAAGAGGGTCACATTTAACTCGCAAGATTTGGTTACACACAAAGGGATAAGTAAAACTAATTAAAAGCTTGTAAAAAGGCATTATTATTTTAGAAATGCTTTTAAATAGTTTAAAATATCAAAATAATATGTCGGTAATGCTTACTTGGTGCTTAATTTTATGAATTACGCACTGTACTGTCAGTACCATCCACATCAACAGCTGGCAAGTGAAGGTTAATATCTGCCAACGTACATTCACAGTATAAGAATAAAAATTGCAATACAATAAAAGTATTACGTACAAACAGATTTTACCTGATATTGGAATAAATCTACAAAATCTGAAATACATTTAGTGGCCACTTGCAGTCCATTTAACATCATGGTCCAGGTATATTCCAAATGCTTCTCATCTTGATCTACAAAATTCACCTCATTGAGCCATAATATTTGACCTTCTATATATTCGAATCTTTTAATAATATAATATAGAATAACATAGCACAGCAACATGTCCAACAGATTCCCTATCGTCGGCAACAGACTAGGGTATGTATACCAACGCCCGTCATCCATCAGGAACAAATCGTACAGGACGATCCACAGTATGTTCAAAGTTGACACAGTTACGGACACGAAGAGGCATCCTCGCGCTATATTCTTATTGACAACTTTGCTCTCCATTGCCAGGATTCTATCAATTTTCTGTAGTTGCACGTAAAACGCGCTCATATCGTTTTTATTGCAAAAATAATTGCGTAAAAATGTAACGCAAATCGTGGATAGATAAATGACGTGACCAATTTGTAAGAAGATAGTCTCAAATATCGCATCACTTGCCAATTCCAATTCCGTAACGAAACGTACAGTGGCGAACACATAGAGTGCCCAGATACACACACAGTAGAAAATATAACTGTAAGATGAATGTGTTACGAATCCATACTTCATGTTAACTTTAAGGCAACCGAAGATCATTTGTTGTGTAAGAATGGGTCGAAACACATTAACAAAATCATCGTCCAATCTTTCCACCGACAGTGTTTCCAAACGCTTTTCCATAACAAATTCTAGGAAACAAAACAGATAATATTTTACGTCGTCGCGTGAATCGCGTCAGGTTTTTATTGATTGTTATTTGTTACTAAATGATACAAATTATTATGATATCAGTCAATCGGATTTTTGATAATTCAATAAGTGTATTAGAAAGTACAGTAGGTAATAAAAATACTTTATTTTTATTTAGACAATAACTTATATACATTTAGTACAACTAAATTAGATAATAATTTAGTTGTACTAAATAAACATTAGTGAATAAAAAATGATATAATATTTTGGTAGGTTATATATTTTAAGTAATGTATTGACTGGCTTATGATTAGGTTCGACTTTGTAACTAGTAGCAACCGAAGAAAAGTTGATCTCAGACTGAATTCTTTGTAATTCTTAGTTGTTTTTCCGAACCTCAATACTCGTATTTAACTTTCAACCAGCGTCAAAAGCGTTTTTATTGGTCGAAACTCCAAAAGTAATTTATGACATTAAAACAATTCATTTATAATTAATTGAAAGTCTAAGTCTAATTCTAAGTCATTTTCACGTGACTTGGGGTTTTGATCTCTGGTTATTATTAAGTGCTATTCTTTAAAGTTTATTACGTGTTAACTTAATGAACTTTTAAGAAATGTTCTAAATACGACTCAGGCTAATAAGTGGTACAAATAAGACGTCTAGGCGCCATAATCGACCCGAAGGTATAATTTTGATAAACGTTATTAAATACGGTCTGTTTTGATAAAAGATTTAAAAATGTTGTGGTTGTTAATTAAAAGACAGTAAAGATTCAGTTAAAGCAACAGATTATATTGTTTTATATTAATCGCACTGAATATTACATTATTATTTCCATACGACCTAAGAAACCTTTTGAATGTCGCGTACCGGCCGACGCCGACGGTACTTAAAAATTTTCACCGTCATGTCCTGCCGATTTCTATGAAAAGATGCAGTGAGATGTATGCTGGTATAATATACTGTACATTTTTATATTATCTGTCTGTGAACTCCTTTAAAATGAATGTACTCGTTATTATTTATTTTTTTGCTCAAAATAAAAATTGCTTTTCATGGCGATAAAAATATATAATAACATTCCAAGACATAATTTAAGAGAATTACCATGAATAAATGTTTTTAGAAATAAATTAAAATAATTGACTACATAATTTATAATTGATAGTAGGTATCTTAAGGTAATCTAAATCATTTGTATGTTAATCTTAATATGACATAATAATTATGTACTATATTAATCGAATTTCAATTTGACATAATACACGTAGGTACCTAATACTTATTAATAATGTAAATTTCCTTTGTGATAGTTTCTGACATTCACACACCATTGTTATGGTAGGATGTGTAAGATATATTTATTAAAAAAATTTAAAGGAGTGCAAATTGAAATATCGTTATGATAATAGTCGTCATTATGTTAAACATTTTCAGCAACAGAGATGTGTCCATATTCCACATGTCGTACACCGAAAAGCGAGGAGGCGTTTCTTCAATTATTTTTATTATTCTAGCAGCCTTCTTCCTTAACAGTCCTGAAATTTTAATAAACATGAATAAAGTGCTCATCTATGGCATTTTATTAGATCGATTATAAATACATGAACACTTAAAATTTATAAATTATTAAATTACACGTGAAGCAAAAACTCTCAGTACAGTTTTGATGAGAATTAAAGTTTATGTGGTGAAAGTGAAAATGTGTGTGTGTGAGCGAAGTGAAAATGCTTAAAATACATAAAATTAATAGAAGTAACGCCCACACACACTACTTCAAAGTCAATGTCAAAAAAATTTATTCAAAATAGGTATTTTTATACACTTTCTGAACGTCGGTCTACATGATGCCTACCACCGGTTCGGGAACTAGCCCGGCGAGAAGAATCGGCGTAATAAACTCGCGCGGAGCCATCTTTCAACAAAAGATGGAACATTGTTCTTTTAAAAATATAAAAAAGGCATATATAACAATGTTATGACTAAAACTACATAACAAGAGTACAATATTATACCTATGTAATTTAGAAGTAGCCTTGCAGGGGGCCACCTCATTCCCAAGGTGTGCTGTCATTCTTAAACTCATTAACTTTATAATAGGCTTTAGCACACAAACGTTCTTTAACTACTTTATTAAATTTATTGATTGAAAAATTTTGAACGCTTTCTGGGATCTTATTGTATAGGCCTTTAAACGAATTCTTTACTTTACTATATATACTGGTACATCAAGGTTATGCTTATTTCGGATATTTCTATTGTGGTTGTCACTTTTCTTTTTGAATAGACTTAATATTTTTTTAACATATAATTCTCCGATTATTAACTAACACACACTACCGTGCGCTTGATAAATACACACACGTTGTTACACGTTTATCAATATGTCGCAACAATTATAATATTTTTTCTATCTAAGAGGAAAGAGAACTCCGACTACAGCGAAGCCAAAAGGAAGGGTAATTATTTTGGCAGTCTATGTATGTATGTTCCTATGTATGTATGTATGTTTGTTTCACCGTAGCGCCTAAACTACTGGGCCGATTTTAATAAATGAGGTGTCAATAGATTCATTATAATAGCCCGGGTGTAGCAAAGGCTATATAATTTACGTAGTCGGGTTATAGTTTCTTTTATTAAAACTGTAGTTATTCAGAGTCTAGTATTTAGAACTACTAATTACATGAAAATGTATAAAATCACATTAATTAAGCAATAAAAATTGTGAACCTTTATGAGTTGCGATCACTATAGTACATAGATGCTTCGTATCTTCTATTTCACCAAAAAACTTTTGCCAGCGCAAACAAATGAATATCAAAACAACCACGTTAGTCAACCATATGACTGGCAAAAAAATATGTTCTTGAGTCACTTGCAACTGTAAATAAAGTTAAATAAATACTGAAAGGTTTTTTTAATGAAATGGACCAGAATCCCAATTCTCGTATATACCAATTTACTTTCAATGAATTATAAATGAATCGTCTTGATATTATAGCTTGATATCGTAGACTGATTTTAGAGTTTGGACCAATCAAAACGCGTTATACGCAAAGCTGGGCATTAACTCGTTAATCCGTTAATCGTAACTTAACGAAGATAACATTTTGATTGACGGATTAACATTTAAGTTAACTTTTAAAAATGTTAACGGATACGTTAACTTCCGTTAATATGTAGAAGTCCGTTAATCGTTAATCCAATGCCTAATTTTCTGTGAGGCCGTGGTATTTATCCAGTCGATCCGGCCCATTACTGTGGAAGTATAGCTTAATAGTTTTGTCTCCTGCACGTGGGAGTGCAGGAGTCAAAACTATTAAGTTAGGGACTGTTTTAAGTAGCATGGGGATTGTAGACACATATAATAAAAAGCCTGTCAAGGCCCACCATGCGCAGATCTGGATTAAAGTTAACCCTAGGTTAATATCAAAGCCTTCCCTTCCAGAAATGCGAAGAACGAGAGGTATAACATGATATTTAACCCAGGGTTAACTTTAACCGAGATATGCGCAAGTGGGCCTAAACACAGTGGGACATAAAACAGTATGGAATTATAACACGAGGTTGTGCTATGTTTAGCACAACGTGTTTAGCTCACGAGCTGAAATCATTTATATTTTTGAATGAAGGCATTTATGTAATGTACCTACGTAGTTGAAGATATTTGTTTTTATTTTAACATAGTATAATTATTATTATGAATACATCCTAGTCTATTAATTACTACGTAATGAATATACAGTCCCTACTACACATTAAAATAATAATATAATATCTGTGGACGCTTCACACCACGTCACTCTGGTCCCGTGGTAAGTTCACGAGGAACTTGTGTTACGGGTACCAGACCACGGAAATATATTTAATACTTTTATACTTTACAGATATTTAAGATTTTTATTATAATATGTCGAAGCGGTTAATATTTTAACTGCTGAATGGACTGACGAGTGTACGATATTTGAGGCATGTTTATTTTCCTGTCTTCGTCATAATATATTATACACATATTTAATACACATCCATGACCCAGGAACACGGAAAAACTTTTTGTTCCCCCGCTCTCGCGACCCCCGGCTTGAACACCAACACGCTCAACCACCGAGCCGCAGATGTCGTAACTTAATTTAATACAAAAATAACTACATTTATTTAAAAATCAACTTACCTTATTCTGTGCTGTCAGAATGTAGAAACTAACGAATAAAATAGTTTGTACTACAGCTTTAAGGCATAACAGTAACATCTGAAACATGTACACGAACATTAGTATTTTATTTATGTTTTAGACGAGCATATTATGCAACAGCACGATATTCGTTTTCACGCGCTGCCTAAAGTTGCCTGTATCCTACACGGTACTCCCGAGTCCCGAGGCCATAAAACACCTACAGAGTGTTTTTTCAGTCAGTGGTTAAACTTTCAGGAGTGAATATACTCTTGAATATATTAATGAATTGAATACTTGAATGCTATCTATGCCGTAGCCCTTTTGTAGAAAACAGAAGTTTTTTTTTTCAAGGAGGAATGTTGATCCAGTTGTAAAAGTTTCTTGTATTCAAGAGTATACGAAAAAACACCAGATACATTATGTTCCAGTGGCGTGGGGTTCCTATAATTCCATTCCTACCACTTCTTCACTTACCACATTTGAAGATCCACATCCAAATCCCTACCTTCCCCACTGCAGTGTGTTGTTATTATTTCTATATCTACGAATCACGCAAATATAAAAATAAGAATCGAACGCAGGTAAAACCTTACCTGAAACCTGTACAGATACGTGAAAGTTCTTAGAGCGTCGAGTAGCTCCTTCAAGCATTCAACGACGTTGCTGCTGCGGAAGTCGCTCAATTCTGCTACAATCTGTTGCACAGTTTCCTTATCAAGGAATGTCAAATGAAACGTTTTAACGTACGAGTCGTGGTTAAGATTCAAGTGATTCATAACCATTGAGTTTATACAATAAATACGCGTGTAGAAAAATAGTATAATATTGGAGTAGTGCATCCACTCAACCGCGCATGTTATTTGTGAATAAAACTCCCCGATGCCGTATGGAGTAATCGTGTAATTTTCAAAAATAGAAAACGCCAACAACATTAAACCGATAAGAGACGCTAACGAAAGTGTTCCTATGTTGACCTTAAATAAGAAATTATTTAAATAACTTGTCTTATCGATGTTCAATTTACGGTCTATTTCATGAAATTTAGTAAAAAACTTTACGTTTTCGTCGTTGTGAAGGAAACGCACGTGAAATACTAAAGCACAGTATACCAGGTAGTCAAAAACGAATGAAACTGCGCAAATGTAATATACATTTGTATATTGTAACTCCCGTGAATGGTAAAATTCGACGAGTATTATGAATAAGTATAGCGTGGCTATACTTATAATTATGGAATAGATCTTCTGCCAAACGGTAGGCGGAGTGACGAACAGGTCTCGTGCGTCTACTCTGCAGGAGCCGAGCAGACGCTGGACGAAGCGAAAGGGCGCAAATGACCTGACAAAGCTCTCCTCCAGAATATCTCTGGACAAGAATTCACTCATTTTGTAACTCGACTACTAGGTATCCGTATTTCGTTTTTTTCTGGCAATAAGTGACGATTGTTTGATAAAGTTGAAAAAAAAATCTAATTAAAGGAAGTAAGGAAGGCTAGGTATATTTTAATAATAATTACATCAATGTTATAAATAATAAAGGCCTTTGAGAATATGATAGTAAATTAAGCTTTATATTTATTGTTATTACAATTCATTTTATCAGCTTTTACTTAGTTGATCATTACTTATTCTAGTCGCGAACTAATTCGATTACTACTTAAGTTGATTAAATGGCAACAAACGGTCGTTATAAGTAGATTAATGAATGTTTGATGATCGTAAGCCAAAGGTGAAAGTATGCCTATAATAATAATTATTACTATCTACGCCTTCTCGTTACAGATCAATTTGTGAAGTTCATGCGGTAAAATTTAAAAAAGTACTTACCGACTTAACGATAAAAAATGAGAGAATTTCTTTCAAAAGATATACTAGACGAAGGTTTCATCAAATCTTTTGCGCCATTTCACTGCCTCCAAATGGTGTTGGGATCATGCAGAGTGGACGCAAGAGACTGTTTCGTGACGTCGCCAACTGTGTGGCAAAAACTGTGCTCAGGGGTGTTAATTATATTATTATCTGTGTCCTACGTGTTATTCGTACTCTTTTATCCGTCGATGCTGAGGGACTGTCAAAGTTTACTCTATTTAATGTTGGCTATACTAGGGGTTCACAACTTCGTTAGCGCTTTAAATGTTTTTCACGTTCGTTTTGTCAACAACGAACAAAACATAAAATTTTTCGTACAGTTGCATGAGATTGATAAAAGTATGAAAATTGACAAAAAGGCGTACGTCCACGACTTGTTTTACAAAATAAATATAATGACGGTGGTGGTATGGACGGTCATACCGACGGGTCTGTTCGGCGCGGTTCTGGTCACCGACTGGCTGAAGGGTGTGAGCTATATAGGGTTTTTTTACGCTCAAATAAGCAGTACGTTAGAGTGGATGTACTTTTCTAATCTAATCATATATTTTTACATGCGTATACGATACATAAATTCGATCATGATAAACCATTTGGGCATAGAAGACAGCTCCTATCTAAGGATGTATAAATTTATAAAATACTTCCAAAAGACGTCTCTGAAGGATCTAGCTTATGGGACGAGTGACTTCGTGTCGAGTGACATAGACGTGTATTTGAAACAAGTTTTCGATGTTTTACTTCAGTTTACAACTTTATTTCGGTTTCAGGTAACGTAACAAATCTTTTTTTAGCTAGTATCGTAAGCTTTGCCTTCAAATATTAACTTACTTTCAAAATAAAATCAAGACATATAATTTTTTTTAATTTGTTTCAGATGTTTTTCTTCTGCGCCAAATTTGTTTTGTTGTCAACCTTGATCGTAGAATGTGGTCTCATAGATATTCAAATGAATGTAAGTTATCCGAAGAGTCTCTAGGCAGATACTGATTTTAGTTTTAAATTAAAAGCTTTAATCATTCTCAATCATTTCTTCATGTTTACAGTTTATTGTATACCTACTAATGAAATTAATTAATTATAGTTAAAATTAATCTTATTCGTAATAAAATAACACATTTTGTATTAACATGTCGATTCTCGGCTATCTCACTTACTTAAGCCTAAAAATGTCCATACAAGTATGTATTATTGTTTCAGGTGGATTTGGGGGTAGACGGCTTTATTGGACCAGTACCAGGACCAGACCAGTTTTAGTTTGGATTTCCGACTTTTTAATATTGCTCTTCATTTGTTTCCGATGGGATGAATTTTTCAAAGAATTGTGTGAAACTAAGAATTTGGCGACGAAAATTTTAGCGACACACACTGCAGGTTTTGTTTCCCTTATGATATTTAATTTAGAAGCAAAAAATGTACCTTTATACTACAGTTCCATTATTGCGATCTTTGGTGATCTAACTGATATATTGATTGTGTTCCACCTCCGCCTTTCTTTAGTCCATACTATGAATAAAATAGTATTTAAATTAAAAAAACCGACCATGTGCCATCAGGTCACACATAGAATAGGGTTCCGTAGTCAACTTATTATTTCGTTATTTCTGTACGAAGTTTTCCAAGCGCATTTTACCAGTTAGGCCTCTATAACTCCTGAACTCACAAAGTAATGTAAGCCGTTATGATTTTCCTTCAAATTTCATCACATGAACTGTCATCATTAATCTATTTAGATTTTTCGACCAAGCGGTTTAGCTTTTAGAGGGGGAGGGAGTTTATTTTAACAAAAAATTGCACTTTAAAATTTTTTAATATCTCGCCTTTTTTTTTAATAATTTTAATTTTTAATATAACGGATACCTCAATCAAAAATATCGTAGCAACTTCTCAATGTTTTAAAAAATCTATCTAATGATACCCTACACTATGGGAAAAACACGAGAAAAAAAATCAAGTACCCCAAAAAAAATATTTTTTTCATTTTATTTTAGCATTTTGTCGACGTGATGACTAGGTAGGTACATATATCCATGTAGAGTTTCGTCTTACGACCGTAAGCCGAAGACGGACGGACGGACATGACGTTCTGAGACGTGAACTACCGAACACTAAAAAGTCCAATTTTGTTACGACCTAATTTTGGTGTTTAACATTAATCCGTAGAATTAAGTAACTAATTATCGCATTTCATAGTAGAGTAAAAACATAATTTTGTAACTTTCGATGTCGAAATACTGATTATTCCTAGAGCATTGGTAATAAAACAAAGCATAATTTCTGTGGAAAAGATTGTTTAGTTTTTTGTATTAATCTGTTACGTTTCAGGGCCTCTGAGGAAGAAAGCCAAAAGGATGATCATGTTGATCGAGGAGAACCCGCCGCACTTCACCGTGTACGAGATGTGGAAGATGGACGGGTCCACTCTCCTGAACATGATCGATTTACTCACGACCCTCACCGTCACTCTCATGCAATTTGCATTGCTGTAACAGGGGTGTTGACAGTTGAGTGTTCACTACATGTCAAATGTTTAGTTTAATTTATATATTCAGAGCATCAAGTAATAATACCATTACTTGACAAATGTAAACAATTATAACATTTTATATTGTGTAGTTTCGTAATGAGATACATCAAAAAGTTACAGAAAAGAAAAAAAAAGCTATATTATAATAAAATCACCCAAAATCATTAGTGTACGTTACATAAATTGAAAACATTTATTACGAAGGTATGAACACAAACGCACAAATTTGGGAGATACGAGTATAAGCCTGTGGAGATGTAAGTTCCTGCAACGCTTATATTTCATACAACTTGAAGGAACAAGTAAAGTCATAGGTTCCGCGACTTTTGTTTGGGATGTTTTTACGAGACTTGCGAAATTCTGTAAAAAAATCGCACCTTTGAAAATATCGACTTTTAACCGACCTCCAAAAAAGGAGTTCAGTTCGGCTGAATATTTTTTTGTATGTTCAACGAATACTCCGCCGTCTGTGGACCGATTTTTAAAATTATTTTATTGATGTAAAGGGTATAATTCCAAAATGGTATTTTTGTCACCCAAGTGAACTCTTCGAAATTTATATGGACACATAATTGTAGTGTTTCGACTTTTAGAGTCCGATTTTGCACCGAAGGTATACCCTGGGTCCAAAAGTACTGAACAGAACTCCTGAGTCCATATATATACATGTTTGGGATTTTCTTTTTTTCAAAGGTAATTTTTCAAGTACAGTTACGAGAATTGTGCATACGGATGAGAGTGAAATTTGGCACAATTAAAGTTTATGCTGAGAAAGGCGTGCGAAAAGCTTAAAATAATCTTCGAAATTCAAAATGGATATCATTTTTATATTCAGCACACCCAGAAAAATAAATATTCGCCATTTTGTAAATTCAAAATGAATCTACACAATACCTACACCCCCCGAAACAGACAAAAATAAAATTGGGAATTTTGTACGCTCCTTTACGTTATTTTTGTGTGCATGTGCATTTTGTGGCATGTATTTACATGCCACAAACTAATAACTACAGAAACAATTACAAACAAAATAATTACAGATTCTAATATGACACTCATAGACCTACATACAGAGTGTTTTTTCAGTCAGTGACTAAACTTTCAGGAGTGAATATAGTCTTGAGTATAAGCAACTTTTACATAAGGTATCAACTTTTCAACTGGAAAAAAATACATCTGTGTCAGTTTTGTCGGAAACAGCTGATTTTTTTAAATATGCGTATATTCAAGAGTACATTCACTCTTGAAAGTTTGGTCACTGACTTTAAAATACCCTGTATTATAGAGGGGGCATGTCGAGGCAAAAAGTGTCCAGTGTCCACACTTCAGTCATCTTTACATTTGCTTTCCGCAGTTTGATCTGTGCTAGCAGAATCATTTGACAGCGGCGTAAACGTAAAGTTACCGAATGTAATTTGTATTGGCGCTGTCTGTATTGATTTAAGATTTTGACAGGTTTTCATACAATTCTCATTCGATAACGTTACGTTTACTTAATTGACAAAATCTTATGCTGCTGGCCGCTCCGCTGCCATTTCGGTGAGAATGAACCTAAGGGTTCCGACAACCCTAAAAAGCGTAGCCAGACCATAGCGCTGAGCGTAGCACGTGACTTAGAGGGCAGTGCTACGTTAGGCGATGTAGCGGTCCTGAAAGCGGCGTAACAGGACGCGACTGTTGTACTAACACTACGCTTAAGTAATCCTGTATATTTTTTTTTTAGCTTAAGTAAGTATAATATATAATATTAGTAATATTATAAATGTGAAAGTTTGTGAGGATGGATGGATGTTTGTTACTCTTTCACGCAAAAAACCACTGAACGGATTTTGATGAAATTTGGTATGGTAGTAGGTTAGTCTCTAAGTAAAAAAATAGGCTACTTTTTATGACGGAAAAGTACAGTATTCCCGCGGGATATTCGATAGTATATTTACGCGTGCGGAACCGCGGGAAACAGTTAGTATATAATATTTTCTTTGCTAACATGGAACACCTAAAGTAGTGAAAACTGAAGAAGCGTAACAATGAGGGTTGTTATAATGTTCAGTATATTCAGTAGCGTAGAGGCGTCCATGTTCCACATGTCGTAAACGGAGAAACGGGGAGGCGTTTCCTCGATCGCCTTCAGCATTGTAGACGCTTTCTTTCTAAGAGGCCCTACAACAAAAATTAAGAAATAAGTTGTGGTCAATTCACACGGAAACGAAACTAACTATACGCGACACGGCGTTGCATTTTTAAGATGGCTATTCAAAATTGAACTTTATTCGTTGCACAAGATACACGTTTCATTGTAAGAGTTCGAATGTCAGGTTGCGCCGCGCTGCACAGCGCATGTGCAGTGTATGACTGATGTCATATGAAACGTGTATCTTATCTTGCGCAGTGAATATAGTTTAAGTTTGGCTAGCTGTAGCGTATCGTCGCGGTGTCGACTGAGTCAACTGTTAGGTGTAGGTACTGTTATAAAAGTTTTATTAGTTTTTTTAATGTAGGTGTTATTTGTATGTCTATTGAGATCAAGTTCCACAAAAATTAATGTTTAGATCACATTTTTAACACATTAAATTATATCTTAACTAGATGTCGCCCGCGCTTTGTGCGTGAAACGAAATCCCGCGGGACCGGTTCATTTTGCCGTGATAATAGTAGCCTATGTCCTACCCCGTGGTCTATTATATATATATATATAGTTTCAGGGACTATTTAATACAATCAATCAAATATTTACATATATATACATACATACATACACATATATAAATATTATTGTTTGATGCATGTATATTACCTTCGGTATATGTAGCTAATATCGTTGTCGACAAGTGCTTGGTCTCATTTATCTCCTTGAAAAATCTCTCCCACCTCACACAAATAAAAATCAATAACGCCAAGTCGCCCACGCAAGCTGTAGGCAGCACAATTCTTTCCGCTCTCATTGGTATCTAAGTATTAAAGATATTTTATGGTATGTAGTTATTATTATGAAAATTTTATTAAATTATATTTCAGATGCTATACATAGGTACCTATAACAACATAGAACAATCATATTATGATACTTACATTCTGTTGCAAAGTGAGAATACAAAATTCGAATATTGCTAAGCTCATGACGACAAACTTGAAACAAAACAGTAACATCTGACAACAAAAGAAAGTTTCTTATGACGTGTCCAGTCATATTGTAATTTAGTCCATACCTAATAATAAGATATTGCAATGTACCGAATTATAGGTATTGCTACTATTAGTCTTATAAGGTTTGTATATTGTGAATATTAATAAACTGTATGTATCTAATATCTACCTGAAATCTGTACAGGCCTGTAAAATTATTAATTAAATTAATATTTTATTCAAATACACATCGGTTTCGCTGGTCGTGAAGTCGTTAGTTTCTAGTGCCAACTCTTGCAATGATTTTTTGTCTATGATTTTCGACACCGCAACATTGTCCTTGTGGAAACTCGATATTGTACGCAAATGATTCAAAATTATCATATTAATGAAGCTCAATCGAGAATATATATGTACGATTAAGTTGGAAAAATAAATCCACTCCAATGTGCACGTGAACTGAGCATAAAATATTCCAGAAGCGAAAAACACTTGGAGCTCGAAATTTCTAAACAACAATATCGCAGAAAAAACAAAATACAAGAATGTGAATAGCAACGTGTTCATAGCATTTATTCTGAAAAGTAGATCGTAGAAGTAGGAACATCGGTCTATTTTCATGTTCCGATCGATCTCCTGCAACTGCAGGTAAAATCGAACGTTGCTTTCGTTGTTCAGGAATCTAGAGTGGACGATACTGGAGACGTGTATCACAAAGTGGAGAGACATGCCGACGTGACACAAGTAGTGTAAATTGGTATGATTTTTAAACTGAGAGATGTAGCAGTAAACGATTGTGGCGTAAGAAATCATAGCAGTGAAGATCAATGTTGTGGTGTAGACTTTCTGGCTCAGAGTGGGTGAGGTGACGAAGCGGTTCCGAGCGTCCACCCGAGCCGACCCTAGCGCCATCTGCAGAACACGAATGGGTGCAAAGGACCGCACGAGACCGTCTTCCAATATATCCCTCGACAGATATTCAGTCATTGTTATACTGTTGATATTAATTTATTTAATTCTTGATCCAAATGTATCTTGTATTATTAATTAACTATTAATTATTCTTGTAATCAATTATTATATGTAAATTTCAAAACTAAAAGTCAATGTGTGCTTACAATGGAACACCATAATCCGACTGAAAAGTGTATTAATATTTTAAAGTGCAACCTATATTAAAGTATCTACCTACAATAAATTTCTAGAACAATTAAATTGATGAAGTTTACAAAATAAACATAAGTTACTATGTTTAATCGCTAAACAATTATATTATTATTAGCTGTCTATCTAACAATATTAGTCGTGCGGCGTACCCTAAACGACCAACTATTAGATAATATTATATTAAATAATAACAATTAGTCATATACGAATACAGGGCGTAATTAATGGATAATTCTTCACCTGCAACTAGAGAATATCTTATCGGATCAAAAAAAATCATCATCTGTTATGGTTTTTAGTTTTCGGTCATTTTTTTAAATCTAATAATTAAAAAGTAACACACTTGCTCACTAATTTTGCTGTCACAGTCGCAACAACATGATTTTTTTTCTTTGTATTTGATCGCACATATCATAAAAAAATGTATGTGGACTTGACTGACCACACTTACACATAATTAGACTATTCAATTGAGATTCTAAAAAGGTATAACACATGGTATTTAACCCTTAGATTTCCATTAATTCACCACACCTGTATATTATAGACGAGGCGCTTTGAGGCAAAGTGTCTCCAGTTAAATGGCCCCACTTTTGAAATTTTCGGGCCGTTTTGAAATTTGAAGTATGGTGAAAACAAGATGGCTGACATTTGAAGTATGGTGAAAAGCAAGATGGCGTAACTTTTTAATGTATAAAGATTTTTTCTGTCAAATGTACATCATAGAATATCTTGAGTTTTGAAATCATTGCAATTAGTAGGTATAATTAATTGCAACGTCTTACATTACGAATGACATTTTTTTATTGATCGTGTACTAAGTACTTGAATAAAAGATTTGAGCTATGATTAAACAAAAATTTGAACGAGTTATTTTTTGACGACCTCTATGGCTCAGTTGTTAGCGCGTTGGCGCTCAAGCCGGAAGTTGCGGGTTCGAATCCCGCCAGGGAACAAAAAGTTTTCTGTGTTCCTGGGCCATGGATGTGTATTAACAGGGCCGGATTTAAAATTAATGCCGCCCTGGTCACTGAAGAAAATGCCGCCCTATCACAGAAATTTTACTTAAAATTATAGTTTTTATATCTTTTTTTTAATAGAATAACTAATTGCTTGCTCATAGCATAAATTTTATTATCTATATATATATAAGAGATTTCCACGTATATAGTCACTCATCACGATATCTCTGGAACCATTAGAGCTAACTTGACTTGAAATTTGGTAGGAATATTCTTTTCACCGAGTAGAGACCAAGAGGGGTTGCGGGGGCGTTAATTAAAAAAAATCACATTTTAAAACTACAGCTCTTATAGGTATGAAACTTAGTCAGGATATTCTTTTTGGCATGTTTGAATTTACTAAAAAATAATTTTATGATATTCCACCCCCAGAGGGCTGGGGCTAAGAGGGTTGTGTGGGGGCGTTAAAAATATTAAAAATTTGTATCTTCCAATCTATTGCTTTTAGAACTTTGAAACTTGGCCAAAATATTTTTTTTGGCATGTTTGAGTTTATATTTGAGAGATCAACTCCAAGAGGGTTGTGCGGGGGTGTTACAAATCAAAAAAAATTGTATCTTTTAATTTGTAGATTTAAAACTTAGAAACTTGAATTTTGATGAGGTGACGAAGACCAGGCGGGACGTTACATCAGTAGCTCTGAAGCAGTCTGGCGAATATTTCGTTTTCCTATTCATGACAGGTTTCTGATGTGATGCATCTTGCTGTACATCTTGAAAATGGTCAACGAATTTATTTTACTGAGCAAGATGTGGTTGACAAAGTAATTAATCCAAAAAAAACCAACACTAATGGCTTTTTTTGAGCTTTGCCAAGTTGATGACTTGATGATAACTTATTAAGTATGGAAAAATAACCGCTTTGATTGAAGAAAAAAAGGTAAGGTTGTTTCAGGTTATTTAGGAGTCAAGAAAGATCAAGTTTTAGGTAGAGTTTATACCGTGCATCCCGGAAATACTGAATGTTATCAAATGCGTCTTTTACATGAGATTCGAGGAAAAGTGCGTTATTTATGTGGAAAGCTGTGTTATTTATTATTTTAACTCATATAAATCGATAAGACGCTAAGTAGTTAAGGGTGTGTTAATTTCGTAAAATCCGGTCATGATTAATAATTAGGCAGCTAGATAAAACAATTTAATATTTCTTTCACTTGGCATGTATTTTATGCCACACGAAGCGGGCGGGTAACGGCTAGTATATTATATACTTCAATATATAAAAAAATATTTGTTTCAACTTTTAGTTATTTTGTTCCAAGAATCCATAGACAAATTATTGATTGAGCGCCCAGCGAAGCCAATCATATATCTTTGTAAGAATCATGAATTTTGCATTAACGATGACATAAGATTGTATTACAATTGTTTGTCAGGCAAACCCACCTGACTTTGTAAATTGGTCGATTAAATCTTTACAATCTAAACGTTAAAGTAGACGTACACGTACATATTCTATGCATAGAATGCCAATCTTTTGAGACTATTTGCAGTCATTTATATAGTGTACATAACGCCACCTAGTAAATAAATATGACGAAAATTACTATTTACAAATACGAATCTCTTCATGTTTAATGTACTTACCTACTCTAATACCTAGATGACGTTTTATAATAATCCAAATTATTGTTTTTCAAAATGAGCAGCAGAAGCGGTCAACCTACAGGGTACCTACTAACTACTTCAAACGATAAGCTATAAATAAATAGAAGTTGTTTTTTATTAGGTACCTACTTAATTTTTTTGTATGGCTAAAGATTTGATTTGGGAGCGCGGCAGCCTTAGAGCATTGCGGCAGCGGTCTTTAAACTAAACCAACAAAAATACAAACGAAAATCGAGACCGTTTTGTTTCAGAAAACTTAACGGAGCAGACGCACGTATTATTATGTCTAACTAGGTAGCTAAGTGATTAAGGTCTAAGGTTAAATAAAGATTATTTTAAAAAATTGGTAGTAGAGTTGGCAGGGTCGCGGTTTTATATTCCGCGTTTCCCATGGCCCTGCCAACAGCGGGGAAGAAGCAACAAACCAAGCCCGGGTAAGTCCCGCATATCCCCGCAACCCTTCCCCAGCGCCGCCGGTGATGCATTAAGCATTTCCCGACGCAAAAAAAGGTAGCTGGTAGATTAAGAGCGTTTTCACACGAAGCGATACGATATCGCTTATCGCGCCGATATTTATACAAATACATGAGAAAGACAGGTAGGTACATAATATTATGTTTTAATATGAAACATATACAGGGTATATGTTTCAATATTTTCAAACATAATTATACTTATGTCTTCGGCATAAGTGCGTTTCCGGCCCGATAAGCGCTATCGCTATCGCGTAAGGTGAAAACGCTCTAAGAGATATATGCAGCAATGAAACAATGGTTATATTAAGTAAAAAAAACATTTAAATGCCTACTAATTACAGTAGTAAGCTTGTACAATACAGTTTCATAATAAGTTTTAATCGTATAACGTTTATAATATAAAATCTAAATTGGACGGAATATCATTGTTAATAATATTAGTATTTATTATATCGCATATTAGTTGACACGAAAAATTAAAACAGTTAATTACTATTTTTTATGGCTATGGTCAGATCTTTCACAACTTAGAAAAACTTTAAGAACCTTAATAACTCCTTATTACATATAGGGATACTCATTAATGATACCTAGATATTAAAGATAACTTATTACTTTACTGTTTACAGCTGCCAGTGTTTCTGTAAAAACATTCTTCGATATTATAATTTCTTAATCCTAGAAATTTATAATTATATATTACAATTCGGTCATCGAAAGATTAGATTCTTGATAATCCATGGAACTTCAAATTTGAAATTGTTTCCTATTTCCCCAGCTGCCATTTTTCACTAGGATCAGGACATATTATAAACTGTGAGACACACACAAATACATACCTATATTGAAATCATACGTAATATGTGGTAACATAAACGAATTTATGAAAATTGGAATATGATCAACTATTACAAATAAAAATATTTACACAACGAATAACTTGAGTTAAAGACAGCAACATTGTTTGAACAATATTGATGTCTTTGTCTGTCAGGTGACTTTTACAATATTTATTGTAAAAGTCACTTGACAGAAACTGCAACAAAAATGTTCTGTGTGAAATTCTAAATTTATCTTCACTTGTAAAATATAATCCACATTTCAATTTACTTTCAGATTGAATTATCTGCCACTATCATTTCGGTATTTTACACGCCCGGCTAGTGATGTGGGCTAAATATAACGATATTGCGGTTCAGATCAAATTCCCTGCCACTATCATGTCGGTATTGTACACGCCCGGCTAGTGATGTGGGCTGAATACAACGATATTGTGGTTCAGATTATATTCCCTGCCACTATCATGTCGGTATTGTACACGCCCGGCTAGTGATGTGGGCTAAATACAACGTTTAAATCGTCAACGATTCTTTGCATTCGTGTGCCACGTTCGATTCTATGAACAAATAACAGTTCGATAATGCTATCTAGATAAAGACTATGAATTATTATATGTACTAGGATACCTATATAATACCTAGGATGCCTAGGGTAAGGATACCTCAGTTGAGATTGAGTCGAGGCGGATCTGAGGAAACGACTAATGATACGGGTGAAAGCCTATTTTGTCGTTTGAAGTCATGGCTACGAATACTTTTAGCATTTTTTCGTAAAACTGCTCTCATGGTTTGCAGATGATATTACTCATGCTTAATAAGTAGACTAGGTAATGTAATTTAAGCTAATAACTAGTTAATAATATGCATAATAAGTAATTACCTATTAACTAATAATATCGACCTTTTGAATAGGTAATTGTTAATGGAACTTAGTTTAATAACTATTATTTATAGTCAGGTAGGTAATAGCCACTCAATAATAATCAGTAACCAATTATTTCTTTCTACAACGTTTATTACATCAATCAATTTAAAATAAGTTCGGTTCTGTCAATCATAATAATCACACCACTATTTTTAGGTGCACTAAATATCGTAGAAATGGACTGAGATCACAGGCGCGCCAGGCTACCCTTATATTCTTACTGATAAAATGTATATCATATTAAGTTAGTATTAGTGTGTACAATGAATGAAAGTATGCATACCCGCTAGTTTGTGCTGTGGGCCAATTTTTAGCTACAAGGCGACCGACGCTAAAGTTGAGAAAAATTGTACTCTCCTTTACATTCTGATAAAGTATCAATCTTTTTTTTTGTTTTAGATTAACATAAGGAACTAAACTTATTAAAGTCATTGATCTCTAAACTTAGTATAAACAGAGATATAAAGGTTAGAAGTTTAATGATTTTATTTCTACGTGGATGATTTTTCATTTTTTATTTTTATGAAAACTACAACATAAAGATAAGTATGTGCAACATAAGTAATCAGTGTAAATTTCACTTTCAGAATAAGTCATTATTC
This sequence comes from Phengaris arion, assembly GCA_963565745.1. NCBI lineage: Eukaryota > Metazoa > Arthropoda > Insecta > Lepidoptera > Lycaenidae > Phengaris > Phengaris arion. The sequence goes on along the minus strand of OY751438.1, from coordinate 15,500,672 downwards.
TACTATTATATAGTAGAATAATGACTAATTCTTTATCTGATTAGTTAGTACAATGTTTTTGTACAATTGGGGCCCTGTACCTGAGAATTGGCCAACCGCACAAACTAGCGGGTATGCATACGTTCATAGTATACGTTAATACTACAATATGATGTACATTTTATCAGTAAGAATATAAGAGTAGTCTGGCGGGCCTGGGATCTCAGTCCATAAAATTCTTACCTTAAACCAAAAAATAAAGTCAATCATATCGTGAAAAGTGCATGCTACGAGGGCGGGTCAATAAGTCCGTGACTTTTGGAATAAAACACAGATTTTTTGATAAATAAATCATTTTATTTTTCAACGTAGTCCCCCTTGAGCTCTATACACTTTGTCCAACGCTTCTCCAATTTTTTTATCCCTTCCAAAAAATATGATTTGTCGAGGTCCTCAAAATAGGCCTTTGTTTGCGAGATGACTTCATCATTGGAGTCAAATCTTTTTCCACCGAGCCATTTTTTCAGGTTTGGGAACAAGAAGTAATCACTCGGAGCCAAATCTTGAGAATAGGGTGGATGTGGGAGCAATTCATAGCCCAATTCATGGATTTTTGCCATGGCAACTGCACATGTGTGCACCCTTGCATTGTCTTAGTGAAAAAGAACTTTTTTCTTGGCCAAATGAGGTCGGTTTTTTTTCAAATCCTCATTGAAGCGGTCCAATAAGTTGGCATAATATTCCCCATTAATTGTTCTTCCCTTTTGAAGATAGTCAATGTGGATTATCCCACGGGCATCCCAAAAAACAGTCGCCATAACTTTATTGGCTGACAAACCCACCTTGGCCTTCTTTGGCGCCGATTCACCCTTAGAAACACACTGTTTTGACTGTTGTTTGGTCTCTGGTGTATTGTGATGGATCCATGTTTCGTCCACGGTTAAAAAACTCCTCCATATTGTGATTAAACAACGCCAAACCTTCCTGTGAAGTTGTTACACGATTGCGTTTGTGGTCGACTGTGAGCAAACGCGGCACCCATCTTGCGGAAAGCTTTCTCATGCCCAAGTGATCATTCAAAATTGAAACCACTGAGCCATGCGAGATGCCTATGGCTTCCACAATCTCTTGCACTGTCAATCTTCGGTCGGCCAACACCATATCGTGAATTTTTTCGATTGTTTCGGGTGTAGAGACCTCAACTGGGCGTCCAGGACGTTCGGCATCTTCAGTGCTTGTAAGGCCACAACGAAATTCAGTAAACCACTTTTTTACCATTGAAATCGATGGTGCAGAGTCCCCATAGTATTTATCAAGCTTAGCCTTGGTCTCGGTAATGGTTTTTTTCGCAAAAAATAATGCTTAATAAGCACACGAAATTCACTTTTTTCCATTGTTTCCTTAAGTTACTGGATAGTCTGATAAAGATAGCTGTAAAACAGAAACTAACTGACGCAGCAAGTTCAAATTTTGATAGGAGTCAACTGACAGATGCCTGTTGACAGGAGTAGTGTTGCTTTTTCAGTAAGGAGGTTAGAAATTCAAAAAGTCACGGACTTATTGACCCGCCTTAGTATGAACAATACCTCTCGTACGTCTCGCTACGACGCTCGTCGTACTACGCAGCGCTACGATTGTGCTACGCTATTTGTGGACACTTTAATAACAATTAATAATATCCTACTTAATAATATTATAAATGTTAAAGTGTGTGAGGATAGATGGATGGATAAATGTATGCTTGTTACTCTTTCACGAAAAAACTACTAAATTACTAAATTTGGTATGGTAGTAGTTTAGGCTCTGGATTAAAACATAGGCTACTTTTTGTTCCCAAAAAGTAGGTACTGTGTTCCTTTCGGATACTGTATAAACGCGGGCGGAGCCGCGGGCAACAGCCATTTATCTATAGTATCCAATATTTCACTATTATTAGATAACTACTGCCCGCCCCAAACCTTGCTGTGTCTTAGAAATACCGTTTATAGTTTATTTAAATAATCGTCTGGTACAGGGGCTAACATGACTCTATATTGATTGCTTTAAGTATATTAATTAGATTTAAAATGAGAAAATTGTAGAATAATAACAGTGTAAGATATTAACTGTGACACAAACTGAAAAAACAGTTTGAAATCCAAATGCAGCAATCCTCCGATCTGAGTGGCTGACGGCATCTCGTGTAACAGGTACAGTACCACGTCTGCAAACTCTTTCAATTCGCCTATAAAAAAAAAAAACAAAATTAATAATTTTAAGTAGGTCACAGGCAACTTTTAGGCAGCGTGTGCAAATAAATATCGAGCTGTGGAAAGCTCGTCTATAAAACAAAATTAACAATATTAAGTAACCCCCTCTCTGAAAATTTCATTTGTCATCTATACAGCCTAGTGACAGACAGACAGACAGACGGACGGACAGCGGTCTCAGTAGTATTGGGTCCCATTTTTACCCTTAGGATATGGATACGGAACCCTAAAAACAAATAGAGATATAAGTCGCCACAGCACAGACTACTGCATCGTCGTTGAGTAATTTGAGCAAAAAATATAACAGCTAGCTCGTTTCTGGTACCTTTGTTATGGTTATCCAAAATATCGTAGCAGGTTTGTCCAATTTCCTCACATACTTTCTTGTACATTTCTGTCGTATAGCTTATCACTGCTATAAACATCAGTTTCTTCAGGAACATGTAAGAAAGGATTTCCCATTCCGTAATCTAAAACGGAAGATGCAATAGAAGTTAGGTTTTTGGTAGTATATACGTAAAGTTTACAAAAAATTTCATACACAAAGAATGTATTAATTCTTGGCTAAGCTCTTATGTAATAAATAAACGCCTTCTAATTAAGTTATATTATGTACTTACGTATCCTCCTGCAGTAATGATTCGAAACAAAGTTATAATCCAAATCAAAAAATCTACGTAGAAGAATAGTATCTGTATACAAAAAAAAAGATTTATTAAATGAATTAGTTAAAAGTCTATGTAAAAAAGATTTAAGATACATAAATTTTATAGACGTAATAGACGTTTAGTTTGAATTAAAGCAACGTTAATAATTAGGTTTAATGTTGAAAATAAATTACAATACATACTGCCCACTTGTACAACTTGAGAACGTTAATAAAACACAATGTACATCTTTCAAAAAGGTACAAACAATTCTGGCTGTTGAAGTCATGACTGTAAATATTTTGCGACTTTTCACGTAAAACTCCATTCATGTTTCGCAAATGATTTTTCAAATAACCACAGATCTTAACCCACATGAGGACATCTAGTTCACTCAAGTACGAAACAAACGTATTGAAAATATATTTAGTTGCTATCGTTCGTATGTTATTTGTACAAATATACTTGATTATTTTGAAGCCTCCTACGAAGAATTGTATTATTGCAATTATCGTAACGTATGTTAACCAATCCTTATAGATATTATTTTGCTTTACTTTGGGAGCCTTATTCCCAATGCTTTGGCAACTCTTCATAAGGTATACTGTGTCCTTGCTGGTGACAATAATAATAATGGCTTCACAGTATAAAGAAAATGCCGAAACACAGACGTTAAGAGCGACACTTCGGAAACTCGCCTCGGGTACGTCGTTTATCGTCAACGCCAAATAATAGAAGCACGAAGCTAGGCAGATCCAGCACAATAACGTCATGTTCTGCATCGTACATCTTGTATAAATGGTGTTCCCTCTTATCGACACGCGACACGCACCGACAAAGTTTTGGCATATTCGAATTAACCTTATCGATTTTAAAAAATCGTTGTGTTCAATATACGAGTGCACTCCAACGCCCCGAACCATTTTCAGCTGTAAGTATACCAGTAAAACTTCTTGATAGTACTTTTCCTTTATTTTGTTTTATTTGATATTAGATATATATGATACACATATTTAATACACATCTGTGACCCAGGAACATAAAACTATTAGTTAGAGTAACAATATATAATTTCGCTTTCTTTAATTTGTGCTGACGGGCTTAACCACTGAGCACAGAGGTTGTCAAATAAGTAGGTGCCTACTATTTGTAACCTTATTCCATAATATTTAACTTTTTTTAAATTTAAGGAGGTACAGTGTAGATACGTCTCCGCCAATTAGAAAATATAGATTATATTAGGTCCTTGCATATGAAATTAGCGTTTTGTCGTACTGTCCACTTTGATCTCAAATATATCTTCTTTAGTTAGGAATTCCAATTTAAAATTTATACCGCTATTTACTTATGCATTTTTGTTTCGAAAACCGTAATTCATTTGTTTTTTCCTCTTTTGGTTTTATCTTTGCGTCACGATGTTGACAAAATGGAAAACTTGAAATATCTTAAGTATTATTTTCGAGTACGAGTTCCACCGTGGCACCAGTGCTGCAGAAACGGCTCGGAGGATTAATGATGTGTATGGTGGCGGTGTCACAAAAGAAAACACAGTGCGTTTTTGATACCCACGTTTTCGTTCTGGAAATTTCGACCTGCAGAACAAGCCCCGTGGCCGGCCGGAGACCAAAGTTGATAATGAAGAATTGAAGGATATTGTAGAAGCGGATCCATCGCAAACCACGTCCGACTTAGCTGCAGGCTGCGGTGCTAGTGATAAAACTGTTTAAATCCACTTGAAGCAAATTGGAAAGGTGAAATAGCTTGAAAGGTGGGTACCTCATTAATTGAGTGCAGCAAACCGACAAACGCGCGTCGACTGCTGCGTTACATTTCTCAACCGGCACAATAATGAAAGAAATTTAAATCGAATCATTACCTGTGATGAAAAGTGGATCCTGTACGATAATCGGAAACGCTTATCGCAATGGCTGAACCCTGGCGAACCAGCCAAAACATGTCCCAAGCGAAAATTAAATCAAAAATAGTTACTTGTGAGCGTTTGGTGGACTAGTGCCGTTGTCATTCGCTACAGCTTTCTTAAATCTGCCCAGATGATTACGGCAGATGTCTATTGCCAGCAACTGCAAATCATGATGGAAAAGCTTGCTGCTAAACAACCGAGGTGGGTCATTCGCTCTAGGCCCCTGCTGCTTCAGGACACTGCACAACAGACGGCTACCAAATTAGAGGAGCTTCAATTGAAATGTCTCAGACATCCACCGTACTAGGACACTGCACAACAGACGGCTACCAAATTAGAGGAGCTTCAATTGGAATGTCTCAGACATCCACCATACTCCCCGGACCTTGCTCCAACAGATTACCATTTTTTTCGAAATTTGGATAACTTCTTGCGCTTTCAAAAAATTTATTGATTCCAGTCCGAATGGTTTTTTTAGTAAAGAAATCAATGAACTGCCTATGAGATGGCTAAAGCGCATAGATAGCAATGGTATATACTTTGATTAAATAAATATATTATGATAAAAAAAATCGACTTTATTTACTTTTTCCTTTACAAAGCGCCAATTTCATAATTATGTAATGACCTGATATTATTAATACCGGTTAGAAGCTAAAACTCAACTTAAACCATTACCCCAGGACCGTTACTTGACAAAATGATTATTATTACTCGCATCGATCATCATTTTCACAAAGCATTACATGCTCACGTAGAATCATAGGTATGTGTAAATTTTATATGACAGAACATAAAGTACCTAATTAATATGTTATTCTTCACAGTACTTAATAGAGACAGCCACAAGCGCTAAGTGCGAAATGAAAAATATTGTATTCATAATTAATTCAAAACCGATTACCTATACTGTCCATAAAAGGATATTACTGGGGAAAACCTTTGTCAGTAAGATTGACATGTTCATTTCGGTAATTTTGGTTTTAGGGATATTTAATTTACTAATGTTTCTCATCAAATATATTAAATTATATCAATTATCCACGGATCAAAGTTCAAAATAAGTAAGTAGTTTAGAATATTTTCACTCCTTAACATATTTCTATACTAATATTAAAAAGAGGAAAGAATGTACTTTACATTTTTGTATGTTTGTTCCCACGCAAAAACTACTGGACAGATATCAGAAATAGCGGATTTAGGAGCAGGCTGGGCAGGCTGGAGCCTATAGTGTCAGATTTAGGGAGCGGGAAATTTTGTCGGACAAAATAATATTGTTGTCGGTATGACTATAAACGCCCGGGTGGAATATTTGTTTTCGGTGTAGTTAATAATTTGTATTTTTTTTATTACAATTCTTTTCGATAGACATATATTAATTAAGTTCGGAGTACTTAATCTAAAAAACTAAGCACCGCACGTTCGCTCTTGACCTTTATATACCTAATTGCTTATTGTAATATTCTATTCTTCGTTAAGATTTATTCAACAGATCTTAACCGATATATAGTAGGAAAAAACTCGTCAGCTTTTGAACAATACAGAATATAATTATTGTAATAATAATAAATACCTTAAGATTTTCTCTGTTAAGACCACAGAAATTTTACAAATGTTTCTAAGTGAAATTCTAAAAAAAATTGCAACTTCGCTCCGCTCGCTCGCTTTTCATTAGGTACATATGTTTTACAAGTAAAAACCATAATAATAGGTATGAAATTGCCGTTCTGCAGTACTGGCCATTTCAAATCAAAATCATTTTTGTTTGGCTAAGAATTCTAATTTCAAATTAATTTTATTTTAAAAACATGGAATTCCTTTTCCAAAAGTAATAATTTGTTTAATGATTAGTGTTACATTTTCATCGCATTTCAATCTTTTTTGTCATCATGGATACGTTAAAAATTCGAGTAATTATGGAATACGAGTACCGTCGTGGCAGCAACGCGGCACAAGCGGCACGCAACACCAACGACGTTTAAGGAGCTAACACTACAAACCAACGCACCACCTGTTATTGGTTTGTGCTCGCTTCCATTCTGGAAATTTCGACCTGAAAATGAAACTCGCGGTCGTCCGAAGACTTTGGTCGACATAGACGAATTAAAGGCGATTGTGGAAGCTGATCATATACAATCTACGGCTGAATTAGCAGCAGCTTTCGACGTTAGCGTCAAAACAATATTGGTCCATTTGCGTCAAATTGGGAAGGTAAAAAAGCTTGACAAATGGGTGCCCCACGAACTCAATCATCGCCAGCGCGAAATACGCGTCGAGACGTGCCTTGCACTGCTCAACAGACACACAAATGAAGGAATTTTAAACCGCATTGTTAACTGCGATAAAAAATGGATTCTGTTTGATAACCGCAAGCGCTCAGCAAGTTGGTTCTGTTTCAGCACCTAAACAATGCCCTAAACGAAAAGTTACCCCTAGAAAAGTGATGGTCACTGTTTGGTGGTCTAGCGCCGGTGTGATTTATCACAGCTCCTTACCAAACGGGGTGAGCATTACTGCAGATGTGTACTGTGAAGAACTGAACACAATGATGGAGAAGCTGGCACATGTTCAACCAGCATTGGTCAATCGCTCGTCTCCGCTGCTCCTGCGCGACAACGCGCGACCTCATACTGCACAGCAGACGGTCTCCAAGTTGCAAGAACTGGGGTTGGAAGCTCTCCGTCATCCGCCCTACTCACCAGACCTTGCGCCTTCAGACTACTACTTTTTCCAGAATTTGGATAACTTCTTGGCGGGAAAAAAATTCAATACTCGAGAGGTAGTACAAAATGCCTTTGAAGAATTTGTTGCCTCCCGTCCAGCTGATTTCTTTAAGAAGGGCATCAATAAACTGCCACTTCGTTGGCAAAGATGCATTGATTGCATGGGTGATTACTTCGATTAATACAAATAAAAAATACAGGAAAAAAAAATCGTTTAAATTTTTTAATACAAAACGGAAATTTCAGGAGTAAAGACCTAATATTTTACATACGTTCTGTTGTGAACGAAAAAAAGGATGAAAAGATACAAAGGCTTCAAAAATTAAATAGCCTCAGGGCGGCAAGTGTGTAAATCCGCCACTGAGATAGACCACATTATAGGAAAAAAAACTGTAGCAGCGTGACAGTGAAGTTGGTGACAATATTGATTATGCTGAACACCAGGGAGAAGTCCATCCGCCATAGGTCATATACGGAGAAGTATCTCGGAGAATCTTCAATGATTTTTATCGTTTTCCGTGCTTTCGCCCTTAATGGACCTGTAATAAAAGGTTCATTAAATAAGCTACTTAATTTTGTACGTTACAAGTGCGTATAACTAGTTTTATGGTTAATAACTGTGTATGTACTTTAATATTTATGATTACAAATAAGAGTAGGTACACTAAATCAGACATACTCATAATTTATATTATATATATATATATATATATATATATATATATATATATATATATATATATATATATATAAGGTCTAGAAAAATCAATTACGGATACTTCGGGCACATGATTTACTGCTTATGTGAAGACGTTTATATATATATATATATACAGCGGAACGTATGACCGCCTCCTTTTTTTGGAAGTCGGTTAAAAATGTATTATTGAATATATAATAATATATTGAAATGTAATATTAAAACTGGGCATTGTACCTGAAATTGATACAGCACTTGGAACCTTTTGAAGTCATCGAAAATTTTTTTTACGTAAACATGAATGTTTGTTATTTCGAAATCATGTCCATTTGACGCTTCGAATCCGTTTATTCCCTTTATCGAAAATATTATCTTATTCACGGGACACATTTCTTCACAATTTACTTTCAAATGATTGAATATAATACCGTTTATGAAATTCACGCGGGTATTGAAATATTTTATTAGATTACAGAAATACAACCATTCCAAAGTGCAGACCGATTGGGTGTACGCGAGACCGATGTACGTCCAGAAATATACATCTTGTGTGAGAGCGATAATATAAAAAACCGCTATAGTCCCGGAATATATCACAGCGATACACATATTCTCCTTATATAGAGCTCGATCGACGAATAATGTTTGATGAATTTTCATAAGGCGGTCGTGATGCTGCAGGTGCTTGTAGAATTGTACGTTCTCCTTGTTCCTGAAGAACCTCACGTGCAGGACGTTGAAAAAACACGTGGAGAAGTTCAACACGATGATCAAAAACGACAGTATCAATATATGAGTGTTTTCAATGAATCTCAAGAAAACTAAAGTGTAGATGAAGAGAAATGCGTTTATGCACAGTAACAAAGCGAAGAGTGTGTATATTTTTTGAAATATGCTCGGAGGGGTCACGAACCGCTCCCTTATGTCCACCCTGCAGGCTCCCAGGAGTGTTTGCAAAACTCGTAGAGGTGCAAAAACTTTTGTTAATTCCTCATCTAAAATGTTCTCAGTAATAAACTCTGTCATTTTCTATATCTATCTCAACTTCTCAGTTGCCTCTATTTTTATTAAGACGATGACTTATTTTATACTTATTATTTATAAGATCAAAAATATAGAGAAGCAGATATACTTCTTTCGCAATATCATGTTTTGATTCTTAATATTAGGTTTATTCTTGTGTGTATCTGAAATGGAATGAAATTCGTTTAAATGATAATAAACAAGTACTTTTATCGATGAAATATTTAAAAAGGTATTTAAAATTACATATATTTGGCTTACCTGTTCATTTATGCATTCAAAGCATAGCAAATTGCAGTAGAATGATGGTGTAGGACGCAATGATGGCGAACAGCTGAAACGGTAGTCGCGAGTCTAACGTGTAGACATTGTAGATAGTAAGCCTGCTGTCCACTTCCAACAGCAGTAGCATCCGCTTCGCATATATCCGGGATACACCTAGTATATATTCGGGATATTAAAAGGACAAAAGGTTTGCAGAAATATCTCTACTATATTATGAAAATATAAAGAATAGACAACAAGCATTGATATGCGGTTGTCTAATTATTATTATTATTTGGAATGGCGGATATCAAAAGCAATAGAGCCATTAGCCTCGAAATGTACTCTAATTCTACGTAGTCCCTGCCGAATTTCCACTAACCTAATCACTATTTTTCATAATTTTAATGACAGTGATATAGGTACAGGGTGCTTTTTCATTCAGTCCCCAAACTTTCACGAGTGAATATACTCTTGAATATTAGCAACTTTTACTATGGGGTCAACATCACTATTTGAAAAAAAAATCTGCTGTTTTCTACAAAATGCTATCTATGCTGTAACCCTTTTGTAGGAATATTTAAAAGGCTACGATGACTTTAATGGTATAGCATTACCGGTGGGAGGCATCACCTAGGGACAATTCCATGAGTGTTATTTAATGACCTATGTGGAAATAAAATTTTGATCGATTTGTTCGATAGACCCATGAAATCAATATCAAGTATGTATTAATCTTCGTACCTACCATGAGTATTATAGGACTTTATATTTGAGCACTTGGTCTTAATTTGATATATTCTATTGTACAGCATATCGGCCAGACGGCAGAGCACGATCAACAGAAAACCAAAAGATATCAACGTGAGGAGAACATAGGCTGCCGATGTAATAGATATGTGTTTCTGAAAGTAATTTAATTTATATAATTACAACTGCCCCGAGTTAGTGCTATAATGCATGGTGCAGCACAAGAAACTGTTAAGACAAAACACTTTTTTGTTTAAATAAATTATGTTTAAAACGGTTTTAAAAAAACAAGCTTTTTTTAACGAAGCTCCTATGCAGGGATTGAAAACGGTATAGATATAAGGGTATGATACCGGTATTAAAATACGATATAGCTTTGATTTAAAGGTTGAGCCAAAACGGTAGCAATTTACCGTTGCGATACCGCTAAATAAAGAAATATACCTTAATTTTTTTATGGTATCGTTATACCTTTATTTTATTACTACCCCAACCGAAATCATTTCGGTACCGAAAAAATGCAGAGAGACGACGCATCGACGCGAGGTTTTAGGTTTTTTTATATTCCAAAAATATTATATTGAATTTTATTATAAATTTTACCGTTAAATTAAAATATACTAGGAAATATTACGTATATAGTAATTAAACGGGTAGTTTTAAGCAAATTACGGACGAATCTATTATTATGATATGGTGTATTTTTTTTTGTGCCTAACCTAGACAGACCATTTTCCATATGATTACTGTCTGGCTCTTTCCTACTAAAATACTACAAACAACTAAATTCCTACTAAGGAAGGGAATAAAATACTTAATTAACTAAGTTGGCAACATTAATTCTGGACTGTACGGATGGACTGAACGGACCATGTGTGGTCACCACAAATCGCTTCAGTTCTCGCCAGAGCCGCGGCCGTGCGGGGCGTGTATCGTGTACAAGCGTAGAAAGTCTGGTTCACAAGTGCCATTTCCCTCGGTTCTTGACCACCACCACCGAAAATTATGATTTTGGGCTCATTCAATTCGGAATGGCATCTAGAACATTCTATCAAAGTGCCAAGAGGGGCCGAAAAAAAATACAAAAGTTATAAACAATAAAGTAAAATAAAAAATAAGGGTTTGGTTTTTTTTTAAATATTTCAAAAACTATTTGAGATAATCAAAATTTGAAAAAAGATCCTTAAAAAGCAGAAAATTTCCTAAAAAAAAGTCCTACCTCCCGGAACTGTACCGACAATCCTTATAATTTTAATTTAGCGGCGAAAATAACGGTAAAAACGCGTGGTTCGGCTGCCGGGTGCATCGCCCCAATCTGACACATGAACTAAAAAAAATATTTTAACTGATTAAATATTAATATTAAGGAATAAAAAAATTTGGGTACTATGTGGACATATCAATTAACAATAATCCGTCAACAAAAAAATTTTATCACAATTTTTTTAATTAAATTTATTGTTAATTAGTTAATTTTCACCATTTTAATGTTAACTTAAAAACGCTTATTATTTCAAAACAAGAAATCTAGATTTTTTTTTGAATTCTTGGAGCCAATCTTCAAAGGGTTTAGATGAGATCCCTGTTGGAAAAATTCAATAATTTTAATTTTTCACTTTTTTATTAACAATCAAAGGCATTAAAAAATTATTTATGTAAATAAAGCCATTAGGATTTTTTTTCCAATTACTGTTAATATTTTGTTTTCTTATTGATGAAAGCCATATAAAAATATTTATTTTTATTTTTTACTAACATTATTTAAATAATTGTTATAAACAAATGCATTGTTTATAAGATTATTGAAAAGTTTTTTTTGGAATTTCATCCTTGGTAGTGAAAATTAACTAATTAACAAAAGCATAATTAATAAAAAAATTGTGATAAAATTTTTTTGTTGACGGATTATTGTTAATTGATATGTCCACATAGTACCCAATTTTTTTTTATTCCTAAAAAATTCCTTATGGCTTTATTTACATAAATAATTTTTTAATGCCTTTGATTGTTAATAAAAAAGTGAAAAATCAAAATTTTTGAATTTTTCCAACGGGATAAACCCTTTGAAGATTGGCTCGAGGAAATCAAAAAAATTCTAGATTTCTTGTTTTGAAATAATAAGCGTTTTTATGTTAACATTCAAATGGTGAAAATTAACTAATTAACCAAAGCATAATTAATAAAAAAATTGTGATAAAATTTTTTTGTTGACGGATTATTGTTAATTGATATGTCCACATAGTACCCAATTTTTTTATTCCTTAATATTAATATTTAATCAGTTAAAATATTTTTTTTATTTCATGTGTCAGATTGGGGCGATGCACGCGGCAGCCGCACCACGCGTTTTTACCGTTATTTTCGCCGCTAAATTAAAATTATAAGGATTATCGGTACAGTTCCGGGAGATAGGACTTTTTTTTAGGAAATTTTCTGCTTTTTAAGGATCTTTTTTCAAATTTCGATTATCTCAAATAGTTTTTGAAATATTTCAAAAAAACCAAATCCTTATTTTTTATTTTACTTTATTGTTTATAACTTTTGCATTTTTTTTCAACCCCTCTTGGCACTTTGATAGAATATTCTAAATGCCATTCCGAATCGAATGAGCCCAAAATCATAATTTTCGGTGGTGGTGGTCAAGAACCGAGGGAAATGGCACTTGTGAACCAGACTTTCTACGCTTGTACACGATACACGCCCCGCACGGCCGCGGCTCTGGCGAGAACTGAAGCGACACTAAAAGTATATTTTTCCACAGAACCCACCCCGGAACTGTACCGACAATCCTTATAATTTTAATTTAGCGGCGAAAATAACGGTAAAAACGCGTGGTTCGGCTGCCGGGTGCATCGCCCCAATCTGACACATGAACTTTTGACACATGAAAAATTTTTTGATACCGTAATTTTGCAATACCAAAAAATAGAGGTACCGTTATTTTAAGGTAATCGTAATTTAAAGGTATGACGTCATACCGTTTACCGTTTTAACCAATAATTTTCGGTTTTTCAATTCCTGCTCCTATGTCGACTTAACACAGCTTCGGCATCAGACGCTCGAGTCTGGATACCATTTACAGGCTACAAGCAAAGGACGCGTCAAGGCAAATCATACGAGCCTAAACTCGATGAGGTTATCGTTTTATTCCCGAGTTCCTATGGACACCTTCCAGCTCCATCGTAGTGTGTATTGCATTGTCACGTGACATACTTAATATGCATGCAAAACTTAAGCTCAATCGGACACGGGGAAGAGGGTCACATTTAACTCGCAAGATTTGGTTACACACAAAGGGATAAGTAAAACTAATTAAAAGCTTGTAAAAAGGCATTATTATTTTAGAAATGCTTTTAAATAGTTTAAAATATCAAAATAATATGTCGGTAATGCTTACTTGGTGCTTAATTTTATGAATTACGCACTGTACTGTCAGTACCATCCACATCAACAGCTGGCAAGTGAAGGTTAATATCTGCCAACGTACATTCACAGTATAAGAATAAAAATTGCAATACAATAAAAGTATTACGTACAAACAGATTTTACCTGATATTGGAATAAATCTACAAAATCTGAAATACATTTAGTGGCCACTTGCAGTCCATTTAACATCATGGTCCAGGTATATTCCAAATGCTTCTCATCTTGATCTACAAAATTCACCTCATTGAGCCATAATATTTGACCTTCTATATATTCGAATCTTTTAATAATATAATATAGAATAACATAGCACAGCAACATGTCCAACAGATTCCCTATCGTCGGCAACAGACTAGGGTATGTATACCAACGCCCGTCATCCATCAGGAACAAATCGTACAGGACGATCCACAGTATGTTCAAAGTTGACACAGTTACGGACACGAAGAGGCATCCTCGCGCTATATTCTTATTGACAACTTTGCTCTCCATTGCCAGGATTCTATCAATTTTCTGTAGTTGCACGTAAAACGCGCTCATATCGTTTTTATTGCAAAAATAATTGCGTAAAAATGTAACGCAAATCGTGGATAGATAAATGACGTGACCAATTTGTAAGAAGATAGTCTCAAATATCGCATCACTTGCCAATTCCAATTCCGTAACGAAACGTACAGTGGCGAACACATAGAGTGCCCAGATACACACAGTAGAAAATATAACTGTAAGATGAATGTGTTACGAATCCATACTTCATGTTAACTTTAAGGCAACCGAAGATCATTTGTTGTGTAAGAATGGGTCGAAACACATTAACAATATCATCGTCCAATCTTTCCACCGACAGTGTTTCCAAACGCTTTTCCATAACAAATTCTAGGAAACAAAACAGATAATATTTTACGTCGTCGCGTGAATCGCGTCAGGTTTTTATTGATTGTTATTTGTTACTAAATGATACAAATTATTATGATATCAGTCAATCGGATTTTTGATAATTCAATAAGTGTATTAGAAAGTACAGTAGGTAATAAAAATACTTTATTTTTATTTAGACAATAACTTATATACATTTAGTACAACTAAATTAGATAATAATTTAGTTGTACTAAATAAACATTAGTGAATAAAAAATTATATAATATTTTGGTAGGTTATATATTTTAAGTAATGTATTGACTGGCTTATGATTAGGTTCGACTTGGTAACTAGTAGCAACCGAAGAAAAGTTGATCTCAGACTGAATTCTTTGTAATTCTTAGTTGTTTTTCCGAACCTCAATACTCGTATTTAACTTTCAACCAGCGTCAAAAGCGTTTTTATTGGTCGAAACTCCAAAAGTAATTTATGACATTAAAACAATTCATTTATAATTAATTGAAAGTCTAAGTCTAATTCTAAGTCATTTTCACGTGACTTGGGGTTTTGATCTCTGGTTATTATTATGTGCTATTCTTTAAAGTTTATTACGTGTTAACTTAATGAACTTTTAAGAAATGTTCTAAATACGACTCAGGCTAATAAGTGGTACGAATAAGACGTCTAGGCGCCATAATCGACCCGAAGGTATAATTTTGATAAACGTTATTAAATACGGTCTGTTTTGATAAAAGATTTAAAAATGTTGTGGTTGTTAATTAAAAGACAGTAAAGATTCAGTTAAAGCAACAGATTATATTGTTTTATATTAATCGCACTGAATATTACATTATTATTTCCATACGACCTAAGAAACCTTTTGAATGTCGCGTACCGGCCGACGCCGACGGTACTTAAAAATTTTCACCGTCATGTCCTGCCGATTTCTATGAAAAGATGCAGTGAGATGTATGCTGGTATAATATACTGTACATTTTTATATTATCTGTCTGTGAACTCCTTTAAAATGAATGTACTCGTTATTATTTATTTTTTTGCTCAAAATAAAAATTGCTCTTCATGGCGATAAAAATATATAATAACATTCCAAGACATAATTTAAGAGAATTACCATTAATAAATGTTTTTAGAAATAAATTAAAATAATTGACTACATAATTTATAATTGATAGTAGGTATCTTAAGGTAATCTAAATCATTTGTATGTTAATCTTAATATGACATAATAATTATGTACTATATTAATCGAATTTCAATTTGACATAACACACGTAGGTACCTAATACTTATTAATAATGTAAATTTCCTTTGTGATAGTTTCTGACATTCACACACCATTGTTATGGTAGGATGTGTAAGATATATTTATTTAAAAAATTTAAAGGAGTGCAAATTGAAATATCGTTATGATAATAGTCGTCATTATGTTAAACATTTTCAGCAACAGAGATGTGTCCATATTCCACATGTCGTACACCGAAAAGCGAGGAGGCGTTTCTTCAATTATTTTTATTATTCTAGCAGCCTTCTTCCTTAACAGTCCTGAAATTTTAATAAACATGAATAAAGTGCTCATCTATGGCATTGTATTAGATCGATTATAAATACATGAACACTTAAAATTTATAAATTATTAAATTACACGTGAAGCAAAAACTCTCAGTACAGTTTTGATGAGAATTAAAGTTTATGTGGTGAAAGTGAAAATGTGTGTGTGTGTGTGAGCGAAGTGAAAATGCTTTAAATACATAAAATTAATAGAAGTAACGCCCACACACACTACTTCAAAGTCAATGTCAAAAAAAATTATTCAAAATAGGTATTTTTATACACTTTCTGAACGTCGGTCTACATGATGCCTACCACCGGTTCGGGAACTAGCCTGGCGAGAAGAATCGACGTAATAAACTCGCGCGGAGCCATCTTTCAACAAAAGATGGAACATTGTTCTTTTAAAAATATAAAAAAGGCATATATAACAATGTTATGACTAAAACTACATAACAAGAGTACAATAATATATGTAATTTAGAAGTAGCCTTGCAGGGGGCCACCTCAATCCCAAGGTGTGCTGTCATTGTTAAACTCATTAACTTTATAATAGGCTTTAGCACACAAACGTTCTTTAACTACTTTATTAAATTTATTGATTGAAAAATTTTGAACGCTTTCTGGGATCTTATTGTATAGGCCTTTAAACGAATTCTTTACTTTACTATATATACTGGTACATCAAGGTTATGCTTATTTCGGATATTTCTATTGTGGTTGTCACTTTTCTTTTTGAATAGACTTAATATTTTTTTAACATATAATTCTCCGATTATTAACTAACACACACTACCGTGCGCTTGATAAATACAAACACGTTGTTACACGTTTATCAATATGTCGCAACAATTATAATATTTTTTCTATCTAAGAGGAAAGAGAACTCCGACTACAGCGAAGCCAAAAGGAAGGGTAATTATTTTGGCAGTCTATGTATGTATGTTCCTATGTATGTATGAATGTTTGTTTCACCGTAGCGCCTAAACTACTGGGCCGATTTTAGTAAATGAGGTGTCAATCCTTTGCTACACTGTTGTATAATTTACGTAGTCGGGTTATAGTTTCTTTTATTAAAACTGTAGTTACTCAGAGTCTAGTATTTAGAACTACTAATTACATGAAAATGTATAAAATCACATTAATTAAGCAATAAAAATTGTGAACCTTTATGAGTTGCGATCACTATAGTACATAGATGCTTCGTATCTTCTATTTCACCAAAAAACTTTTGCCAGCGCAAACAAATGAATATCAAAACAACCACGTTAGTCAACCATATGACTGGCAAAAAAATATGTTCTTGAGTCAATTGCAACTGTAAATAAAGTTAAATAAATACTGAAAGGTTTTTTTAATGAAATCCGGAATCCACCGGAATCCCAATTCTCGTATATACCAATTTACTTTCAATAAATTATAAATGAATCGTTTTGATATTATAGCTTGATATCGTAGACTGATTTTAGAGTTTGGACCAATCAAAACGCGTTATACGCAAAGCTGGGCATTAACTCGTTAATCCGTTAATCGTTACTTAACGAAGATAATATTTTGATTGACGGATTAACTTTTAAGTTAACTTTTAAAAATGTTAACGGACACGTTAACTTCCGTTAATATGTAGAAGTCCGTTAATCGTTAATCCAATGCCTAATTTTCTGTGAGGCCGTGGTATTTATCCAGTCGATCCGGCCCATTACTGTGGAAGTATAGCTTAATAGATTTGTCTCCTGCACGTGGGAGTGCAGGAGTCAAAACTATTAAGTTAGGGACTGTTTTAAGTAGCATGGGGATTGTAGGCACATATAATAAAAAGCCTGTCAAGGCCCACCATGCGCAGATCTGGATTAAAGTTAACCCTAGGTTAATATCAAAGCCTTCCCTTCCAGAAATGCGAAGAACGAGA
The DNA here is from genome assembly GCA_963565745.1 of Phengaris arion. Classification (NCBI taxonomy): domain Eukaryota; kingdom Metazoa; phylum Arthropoda; class Insecta; order Lepidoptera; family Lycaenidae; genus Phengaris; species Phengaris arion. The sequence continues at coordinate 15,482,654 of OY751438.1, read as the reverse complement.
GATATAACATGATATTTAACCCAGGGTTAACTTTAACCGAGATATGCGCAAGTGGGTCTAAACACAGTGGGACATAAAACAGTATGGAATTATAACACGAGGTTGTGCTATGTTTAGCACAACGTGTTTAGCTCACGAGCTGAAATCATTTATATTTTTGAATGAAGGCATTTATGTAATGTACCTACGTAGTTGAAGTTATTTGTTTTTATTTTAACATAGTATAATTATTATTATGAATACATCCTAGTCTATTAATTACTACGTAATGAATATACAGTCCCTACTACACAGTAAAATAATAATATAATATCTGTGGACGCTTCACACCACGTCACTCTGGTCCCGTGGTAAGTTCACGAGGAACTTGTGTTACGGGTACCAGACCACGGAAATATATTTAAAACTTTTATACTTTACAGATATTTAAGATTTTTATTATAATATGTCGAAGCGTTTAATATTTTAACTGCTGAATGGACTGACGAGTGTACAATATTTGAGGCATGTTTATTTTCCTGTCTTCGTCATATATTATACACATATTTAATACACATCCATGACCCAGGAACACGGGAAAACTTTTTGTTCCTCCGGCGGGAATTGAACTCGCGACCCCCGGCTTGAGCACCAACACGTTCAACCACCGAGCCGCAGATGTCGTAACTTAATTTAATACAAAAATAACTACATTTATTTAAAAATCAACTTACCTTATTCTGTGCTGTCAGAATGTAGAAACTAACGAATAAAATAGTTTGTACTACAGCTTTAAGGCATAACAGTAACATCTGAAACATGTACACGAACATTAGTATTTTATTTATGTTTTAGACGAGCATATTATGCAACAGCACGATATTCGTTTTCACGCGCTGCCTAAAGCTGCCTGTATCCTCCACGGTATTCCCGAGTCCCGGGCCATAAAACACTTACAGAGTGTTTTTTCAGTCGGTGGTTTAACTTTCACGAGTGAATATACTCTTGAATATATTAATGAATTGAATACTTGAATGCTATCTATGCCGTAGCCCTTTTGTAGGAAACAGAAGTTTTTTTTTCAAGGAGGAATGTTGATCCAGTAGTAAAAGTTTCTTGTATTCAAGAGTATACGAAAAAACACCAGATACATTATGTTCCAGTGGCGTGGGGTTCCTATAATTCTATTCCTACCACTTCTTCACTTACCACATTTGAAGATCCACATCCAAATACCTACCTTCCCCACTGCAGTGTGTTGTTATTATTTCTATATCTAAGAATTACGCAAATATAAAAATAAGAATCGAACGCAGGTAAAACCTAACCTGTACAGATACGTGAAAGTTCTTAGAGCGTCGAGTAGCTCCTTCAAGCATTCAACGACGTTGCTGCTGCGGAAGTCGCTCGATTCTGCTACAATCTGTTGCACAGTTTCCTTATCAAGGAATGTCAAATGAAACGTTTTAACGTACGAGTCGTGGTTAAGATTCAAGTGATTCATAACCATTGAGTTTATACAATAAATACGCGTGTAGAAAAATAGTATAATATTGGAGTAGTGCATCCACTCAACCGCGCATGTTATTTGTGAATAAAACTCCCCGATGACGTATGGAGTAATCGTGTAATTGTCAAAAATAGAAAACGCGAACAACATTAAACCGATAAGAGACGCTATCGAAAGTGTTCCTATGTTGACCTTAAATAAGAAATTATTTAAATAACTTGTCTTATTGATGTTCAATTTACGGTCTATTTCATGAAATTTAGTAAAAAACTTTACGTTTTCGTCGTTGTGAAGGAAACGCACGTGAAATACTAAAGCACAGTATACCAGGTAGTCAAAAACGAATGAAACTGCGCAAATGTAATATACATTTGTATATTGTAACTCCCGTGAATGGTAAAATTCGACGAGTATTATGAATAAGTATAGCGTGGCTATACTTATAATTATGGAATAGATCTTCTGCCAAACGGTAGGCGGAGTGACGAACAGGTCTCGTGCGTCTACTCTGCAGGAGCCGAGCAGACGCTGGACGAAGCGAAAGGGCGCAAACGACCTGACAAAGCTCTCCTCCAGAATATCTCTGGACAAGAATTCACTCATTTTGTAACTCGACTACTAGGTATCCGTATTTCGTTTTTTTCTGGCAATAAGTGACGATTGTTTGATAAAGTTGAAAAAAAAAACTAATTAAAGAAAGTAAGGAAGGCTAGGTATATTTTAATAATAATTACATCAATGTTATAAATAATAAAGGCCTTTGAGAATATGATAGTAAATTAAGCTTTATATTTATTGTTATTACAATTCATTTTATCAGCTTTTACTTAGTTGATCATTACTTATTCTAGTCGCGAACTAATTCGATTACTACTTAAGTTGATTAAATGGAAACAAACGGTCGTTATAAGTAGATTAATGAATGTTTGATGATCGTAAGCCAAAGGTGAAAGTATGCCTATAATAATAATTATTACTATCTACGCCTTCTCGTTACAGATCAATTTGTGAAGTTCATGCGGTAAAATTTAAAAAAGTACTTACCGACTTAACGATAAAAAATGAGAGAATTTCTTTCAAAAGATATACTAGACGAAGGTTTCATCAAATCTTTTGCGCCATTTCACTGCCTCCAAATGGTGTTGGGATCATGCAGAGTGGACGCAAGAGACTGTTTCGTGACGTCGCCAACTGTGTGGCCAAAACTGTGCTCAGGGGTGTTAATTATATTATTATCTGTGTCCTACGTGTTATTCGTACTCTTTTATCCGTCGATGCTAAGGGACTGTCAAAGTTTACTCTATTTAATGTTGGCTATACTAGGGGTTCACAACTTCGTTAGCGCTTTAAATGTTTTTCACGTTCGTTTTGTCAACAACGAACAAAACATAAAATTTTTCGTACAGTTGCATGAGATTGATAAAAGTATGAAAATTGACAAAAAGGCGTACGTCCACGACTTGTTTTACAAAATAAATATAATGACGGTGGTGGTATGGACGGTCATACCGACGGGTCTGTTCGGCGCGGTTCTGGTCACCGACTGGCTGAAGGGTGTGAGCTATATAGGGTTTTTTTACGCTCAAATAAGCAGTACGTTAGAGTGGATGTACTTTTCTAATCTAATCATATATTTTTACATGCGTATACGATACATAAATTCGATCATGATTAACCATTTGGGCATAGAAGACAGCTCCTATCTAAGGATGTATAAATTTATAAAATACTTCCAAAAGACGTCTCTGAAGGATCTAGCTGATGAGACGAGTGACTTCGTGTCGAGTGACATAGACGTGTATTTGAAACAAGTTTTCGATGCTTTACTTCAGTTCACAACTTTATTTCGGTTTCAGGTAACGTAACAAATCTTTTTTTTAGCTAGTATCGTAAGCTTTGCCTTCAAATATTAACTTACTTTCAAAATAAAATCAAGACATATAATTTTTTTTAATTTGATTCAGATGTTTTTCTTCTGCGCCAAATTTGTTTTGTTGTCAACCTTGATCGTAGAATGTGGTCTCATAGATATTCAAATGAATGTAAGTTATCCGAAGAGTCTCTAGGCAGATACTGATTTTAGTTTTAAATTAAAAGCTTTAATCATTCTCAATCATTTCTTCATGTTTACAGTTTATTGTATACCTACTAATGAAATTAATTAATCATAGTTAAAATTAATCTTATTCGTAATAAAATAACACATTTTGTATTAACATGTCGATTCTCGGCTATCTCACTTACTTAAGCCTAAAAATGTCCATACAAGTATGTATTATTGTTTCAGGTGGATTTGGGGGTAGACGGCTTCATTGGACCAGTAGTTTGGATTTCCGACTTTTTAATATTGCTCTTCATTTGTTTCCGATGGGATGAATTTTTCAAAGAATTGTGTGAAACTAAGAATTTGGCGACGAAAATTTTAGCGACACACACTGCAGGTTTTGTTTCCCTTATGATATTTAATTTAGAAGCAAAAAATGTACCTTTATACTACAGTTTAATTATTGCGATCTTTGGTGATCTAACTGATATATTGATTGTGTTCCACCTCCGCCTTTCTTTAGTCCATACTATGAACAAAATAGTATTTAAATCAAAAAAACCGACCATGTGCCATCAGGTCACACATAAAATAGGGTTCCGTAGTCAACTTATTATTTCGTTATTTCTGTACGAAGTTTTCCAAGCGCATTTTACCAGTTAGGCCTCTATAACTCCTGAACTCACAAAGTAATGTAAGCCGTTATGATTTTCCTTCAAATTTCATCACATGAACTGTCATCATTAATCTATTTAGATTTTTCGACCAAGCGGTTTAGCTTTTAGAGGGGGAGGGAGTTTATTTTAACAAAAAAATGCACTTTAAAATTTTTTAATATCTCGCAAACGGATACCTCAATCAAAAATATCGTAGCAACTTCTCAATGTTTTAAAAAATCTATCTAATGATACCCTACACTATGGGAAATACACGAGAAAAAAAATCAACTCCACTTTACGTGTAGGCGAAGTACCCCAAAAAAAATATTTTTTTCATTTTATTTTAGCATTTTGTCGACGTGATGACTAGGTAGGTACATACGAGGGCGGGTCAATAAGTCCGTGACTTTTGGAATAAAACACAGATTTTTTGATAAATAAATCATTTTATTTTTCAACGTAGTCCCCCTTGAGCTCTATACACTTTGTCCAACGCTTCTCCAATTTTTTTATCCCTTCCAAAAAATATGATTTGTCGAGGTCCTCAAAATAGGCCTTTGTTTGCGAGATGACTTCATCATTGGAGTCAAATCTTTTTCCACCGAGCCATTTTTTCAGGTTTGGGAACAAGAAGTAGTCACTCGGAGCCAAATCTTGAGAATAGGGTGGATGTGGGAGCAATTCATAGCCCAATTCATGGATTTTTGCCATGGCAACTGCACATGTGTGCATCCTTGCATTGTCTTAGTGAAAAAGAACTTTTTTCTTGGCCAAATGAGGTCGGTTTTTTTTCAAATCCTCATTGAAGCGGTCCAATAAGTTGGCATAATATTCCCCATTAATTGTTCTTCCCTTTTGAAGATAGTCAATGTGGATTATCCCACGTGCATCCCAAAAAACAGTCGCCATAACTTTATTGGCTGACAAACCCACCTTGGCCTTCTTTGGCGCCGATTCACCCTTAGAAACACACTGTTTTGACTGTTGTTTGGTCTCTGGTGTATTGTGATGGATCCATGTTTCGTCCACGGTTAAAAAACTTCTCCATATTGTGATTAAACAACGCCAAACCTTCCTGTGAAGTTGTTACACGATTGCGTTTGTGGTCGACTGTGAGCAAACGCGGCACCCATCTTGCGGAAAGCTTTCTCATGCCCAAGTGATCATTCAAAATTGAAACCACTGAGCCATGCGAGATGCCTATGGCTTCCACAATCTCTTGCACTTTCAATCTTCGGTCGGCCAGCACCATATCGTGAATTTTTTCGATTGTTTCGGGTGTAGAGACCTCAACTGGGCGTCCAGGACGTTCGGCATCTTCAGTGCTTGTAAGGCCACAACGAAATTCAGTAAACCACTTTTTTACCATTGAAATCGATGGTGCAGAGTCCCCATAGTATTTATCAAGCTTAGCCTTGGTCTCGGTAATGGTTTTTTTTCGCAAAAAATAATGCTTAATAAGCACACGAAATTCACTTTTTTCCATTGTTTCCTTAAGTTACTGGATAGTCTGATAAAGATAGCTGTAAAACACAAACTAACTGACGCAGCAAGTTCAAATTTTGATAGGAGTCAACTGACAGATGCCTGTTGACAGGAGTAGTATTGCTTTTTCAGTAAGGAGGTTAGAAATTCAAAAAGTCACGGACTTATTGACCCGCCTTAGTATATCCATGTAGAGTTTCGTCTTACGACCGTAAGCCGAAGACGGACGGACGGACATGACGTTCTGAGACGTGAACTACCGAACACTAAAAAGTCCAATTTTGTTACGACCTAATTTTGGTGTTTAACATTAATCCGTAGAATTAAGTAACTAATTATCGCATTTCATAGTAGAGTAAAAACATAATTTTGTAACTTTCGATGTCGAAATACTGATTATTCCTAGAGCATTGGTAATAAAACAAAGCATAATTTCTGTGGAAAAGATTGTTTAGTTTTTTGTATTAATCTGTTACGTTTCAGGGCCTCTGAGGAAGAAAGCCAAAAGGATGATCATGTTGATCGAGGAGAACCCGCCGCACTTCACCGTGTACGAGATGTGGAAGATGGACGGGTCCACTCTCCTGAACATGATCGATTTACTCACGACCCTCACCGTCACTCTCATGCAATTTGCATTGCTGTAACAGGGGTGTTGACAGTTGAGTGTTCACTACATGTCAAATGTTTAGTTTAATTTATATATTCAGAGCATCAAGTAATAATACCATTACTTGACAAATGTAAACAATTATAACATTTTATATTGTGTAGTTTCGTAATGAGATACATCAAAAAGTTACAGAAAAGAAAAAAAAAGCTATATTATAATAAAATCACCCAAAATCATTAGTGTACGTTACATAAATTGAAAACATTTATTACGAAGGTATGAACACAAACGCACAAATTTGGGAGATACGAGTATAAGCCTGTGGAGATGTAAGTTCCTGCAACGCTTATATTTCATACAACTTGAAGGAACAAGTAAAGTCATAGGTTCCGCGACTTTTGTTTGGGATGTTTTTACGAGACTTGCGAAATTCTGTAAAAAAATCGCACCTTTGAAAATATCGACTTTTAACCGACCTCCAAAAAAGGAGTTCAGTTCGGCTGAATATTTTTTTGTATGTTCAACGAATACTCCGCCGTCTGTGGACCGATTTTTAAAATTATTTTATTGATGTAAAGGGTATAATTCCAAAATGGTATTTTTGTCACCCAAGTGAACTCTTCGAAATTTATATAGACACATAATTGTAGTGTTTCGACTTTTAGAGTCCGATTTTGCACCAAGGTATACCCTGGGTCCAAAAGTACTGAACAGAACTCCTGAGTCCATATATATACATGTTTGGGATTTTCTTTTTTTCAAAGGTAATTTTTCAAGTACAGTTACGAGAATTGTGCATACGGATGAGAGTGAAATTTGGCACAATTAAAGTTTATGCTGAGAAAGGCGTGCGAAAAGCTTAAAATAATCTTCGAAATTCAAAATGGATATCATTTTTATATTCAGCACATCCAGAAAAATAAATATTCGCCATTTTGTAAATTCAAAATGAATCTACACAATACCTACACCCCCCGAAACAGACAAAAATAAAATTGGGAATTTTGTACGCTCCTTTACGTTATTTTTGTGTGCATGTGCATTTTGTGGCATGTATTTACATGCCACAAACTAATAACTACAGAAACAATTACAAACAAAATAATTACAGATTCTAATATGACACTCATAGACCTACATACAGAGTGTTTTTTCAGTCAGTGACTAAACTTTCAGGAGTGAATATAGTCTTGAGTATAAGCAACTTTTACATAAGGTATCAACTTTTCAACTGGAAAAAAATACATCTGTGTCAGTTTTGTCGGAAACAGCTGATTTTTTTAAATATGCGTATATTCAAGAGTACATTCACTCCTGAAAGTTTGGTCACTGACTTTAAAATACCCTGTATTATAGAGGAGGCATGTGGAGGCAATAAGTGTCCAGTGTCCACACTTCAGTCATCTTTACATTTGCTTTCCGCAGTTTAATCTGTGCTAGCAGAAACATTTGACAGCGGTGTAAACGTAAAGTTACCTAATGTAATTTGTATTGGCGCTGTCTGTATTGATTTAAGATTTTGACAGGTTTTCATACAATTCTCATTCGATAACGTTACGTTTACGCCGCTGTCAAATGTTCCTGCTAGGCCCACTGTCCGCATTTAATTGACAAAATCTTATGCTGCTGGCCGCTCCGCTGCAATTTCGGTGAGAATGAACCTAAGGGTTCCGACAACCCTAAAAAGCGTAGCCAGACCATAGCGCTGAGCGTAGCACGTGACTTAGAGGGCAGTGCTACGTTAGGAGACGTAGCGGTCCTGAAAGCGGCGTAACAGGACGCGACGTTGTTGTACTAACACTACGTTTAAGTAATCCTACTAATATTATAAATGTGAAAGTTTGTGAGCATGGATGGATGTTTGTTACACTTTCACGCAAAAACCACTGAACAGATTTTGATGAAATTTGGTATGGTAGTAGTTTAGTCTCTAGATTAAAAAATAGGCTACTTTTTATGCCGGAAAAGTACAGTATTCCGGCGGGATATTCGATAGTATATTTACGCGTGCGGAGCCGCGGGAAACAGTTAGTATATAATATTTTCTTTGCTAACATGGAAAACCTAAAGTAGTGAAAACTGAAGAAGCGTAACAATGAGGGTTGTTATAATGTTCAGTATATTCAGTAGCGTAGAGGCGTCCATGTGCCACATGTCGTAAACGGAGAAACGGGGAGGCGTTTCCTCGATCGCCTTCAGCATTGTAGACGCTTCTTTCTAAGAGGCCCTACAACAAAAAATAAGAAATAAGTTTGATGGTCAATTCACACGGAAACGAAACGATACGCGACACGGCGTTGCATTTTTAAGATGGCTATTCAAAATTGAACTTTATTCGTTGCACAAGATACACGTTTCATTGTAAGAGTTCGAATGTCAGGTTGCGCCACGCTGCACAGCGCATGTGCAGTGTATGACTGATGTCATATGAAACGTGTATCTTATCTTGCGCAGTGAATATAGTTTAAGTTTGGCTAGCTGTAGCGTATCGTCGCGGTGTCGACTGAGTCAACTGTTAGGTGTAGGTACTGTTATAAAAGTTTTGTTAGTTTTTTTAATGTAGGTGTTATTTGTATGTCTATTGAGATCAAGTTCCACAAAAATTAATGTTTAAATAACATTTTTAACACATTACATTATATCTTAACTAGATGTCGCCCGCGCTTTGTGCGTGAAACGAAATCCCGCGGGACCGGTTTAATATAAAACAAACAAACACACAATCAATCAAATATTTCTTCTTTGTTAATTAGGAAATTAGGATAGATTATTGTTTGATGCAATATACATATATTACCTTCGGTATATGTAGCTAATATCGTTGTCGACAAGTGCTTGGTCTCATTTATCTCCTTGAAAAATCTCTCCCACCTCACACAAATAAAAATCAATAACGCCAAGTGGCCCACGCAAGCTGTAGGCAGCACAATTCTTTCCGCTCTCATTGGTATCTAAGTATTAAAGATATTTTATGGTATGTAGTTATTATTATGATAATTTTAGTAAATTATATTTCAGATGCTATACATAGGTACCTATAACAACATAGAACAATAATAATATGATACTTACATTCTGTTGCAAGGTGAGAATACAAAATTCGAATATTGCTAAGCTCATGACGACAAACTTGAAACAAAACAGTAACATCTGACAACAAAAGAAAGATTCTTATGACGTGTCTAGTCATATTTTAATTTAGTCTATACCTAATAATAAGATATTGCAATGCACCGAATTATAAGTATTCCTAGTATCAGTCTTATAAGGTTTGTATATTGTGAATATTAATAAACTGTATGTATCTAATATATACCTGAAATCTGTACAGGCCTGTAAAATTGTTAATTAAATTAAATATTTTATTCAAATACACATCGGTTTCGCTGGTCGTGAAGTCGTTAGTTTCTAGTGCCAACTCTTGCAATGATTTTTTGTCTATGATTTTCGACACCGCAACATTGTCCTTGTGGAAACTCGATATTGTACGCAAATGATTCAAAATTATCATATTAATGAAGCTCAATCGAGAATATATATATGTACGATTAAGTTGGAAAAATAAATCCACTCCAATGTGCACGTGAACTGAGCATAAAATATTCCAGAAGCGAAAAACACTTGGAGCTCGAAATTTCTAAACAACAATATCGCAGAAAAAACAAAATACAAGAATGTGAATAGCAACGTGTTCATAGCATTTATTCTGAAAAGTAGATCGTAGAAGTAGGAACATCGGTCTATTTTCATGTTCCGATCGATCTCCTGCAACTGCAGGTAAAATCGAACGTTGCTTTCGTTGTTCAGGAATCTAGAGTGGACGATACTGGAGACGTGTATCACAAAGTGGAGAGACATGCCGACGTGACACAAGTAGTGTAAATTGGTATGATTTTTAAACTGAGAGATGTAGCAGTAAACGATTGTGGCGTAAGAAATCATAGCAGTGAAGATCAATGTTATGGTGTAGACTTTCTGGCTCAGAGTGGGTGAGGTGACGAAGCGGTTCCGAGCGTCCACCCGAGCCGACCCTAGCGCCATCTGCAGAACACGAATGGGTGCAAAGGACCGCACGAGACCGTCTTCCAATATATCCCTCGACAGATATTCAGTCATTGTTATACTGTTGATATTAATTTATTTAATTCTTGATCCAAATGTATCTTGTATTATTAATTAACTATTAATTATTCTTGTAATCAATTATTATATGTAAATTTCGCAACTAAAAGTCAATGTGTGCTTACAATGGAACACCATAATCCGACTGAAAAGTGTATTAATATTTTAAAGTGCAACCTATATTAAAGTATCTTCCTACAATAAATTTCTAGAACAATTAAATTGATGAAGTTTACAAAATAAACATAAGTTACTATGTTTAATCGCTAAACAATTATATTATTATTAGCTGTCTATCTAACAATATTAGTCGTGCGGCGTACCCTAAACGACCAACTATTAGATAATATTATATTAAATAATGACATTTAGTCATAGACGTAGGTATACAGGGCGTAATTAATGGATAATTCTTCACCTGAAACTAGAGTTTATCTTATCGGATCAAAAAAAATCATCATCTGTTATGGTTTTTAGTTTTCGGCCATTTTTATAAATCTAATAATAAAAAGTGTCACACTTGCTCGCTAATTTTGCTATCACAGTCGCAACAACATGATTTTTTTTCTTTGTATTTGATCGCACATATCATAAAAAAATGTATGGGGACTTGACTGACCAACTTACAAATAATTAGACTATTCAATTGAGATTGCAAAAAGGTATAACACATGGTATTTAACCCTTAGATTTCCATTAATTCAGCCACACCTGTATATTATAGACGAGGCGTGTTGAGGCAGTGTCTCCAGTTAAATGGCCCCACTTTTGAAATTTTGTGGCCGTTTTGAAATTTGAAGTATGGTGAAAACAAGATGGCTGACATTTGAAGTATGGTAAAAACCAAGATTTAATGTATAAAGATTTGTTCTGTCAAATGTACATCATAGCCATCTTGAGTTTTGAAATCTTTGCAATTAGTAGTAAGGTAGGATACGTAGTAAGGTAGGATAATATAGGATCACGAACGACATTTTTTTATTGATCGTGTATAAAAGTACCTATATAATCGTGTATATATAGTATATTTAATCGTGTATAGTATTTGAATAAAAGATTTGAGCTATGATTAAACAAAAATTTGAACGAGTTATTTTTTGACGACCTCTGTGGCTCAGTTGTTGGCGCGTTGGCGCTCAAGCCGGAGGTCGCGGGTTCAAATCCCGCCAGGAAACAAAAAGTTTTCTGTGTTCCTGGGCCATGGATGTGTATTAACAGGGCCGGATTTAAAATTAATGTCGTCCTGGACACTGAGGAAAATGCCTCAATTATCACAGATTTTTTACTTAAAATTATAGTTTTTATATCTTATTATTTTTTATTGAATAACTAATTGCTTGCTCATTGCATAAATTTTATTATATATTATATACTTCAATATATAAAAAAAAAATTGTTTTTGTTCCAAGAATCCATAGACAAATCATTGATTGAGCGCCCAGCGAAGCCAATCATAATTATATCTTTGTAAGAATCATGAATTTTCCACTAACGATGACTTATGATTGTATTACATTTGTTTGTCAGGCAAACACACCTGACTTTGTAAATTGGTCGATTAAATCTTCACAATCTAAACGTTAAAGTAGACGTACACGTACATATTCTATGCATAGAATAACCAATCTTTTGAGAATATTTGCAGTCATTGTAAAACGTAAGTAGTTTTTAACTCGTTTCTAACAAGAAATAAAAATGATTAATTAATACAATTAATTATGTAATTATTTTATTGTGCAATTATGATAATTGTAAAAAAATATTTCTCTAAAAATATTTTTTTAGTTTCCAAATTTTGCCGCCCCACAAAATTTGCCGCCCTGGGCACTAGCCCTGACTGCCTCTAGTGTAAATCCACCACTGTGTATTAAATATTTGTATTATATAATAAAAATCCTAAATATATGTATAGTATAAAAGTATTAAATATATTTCCGTTGTCTGGTACTCGTAAAACTTGTGTTTTTCGACAACTTGCCACGGGACCAGATTGACGTGGTGTGAAAGCGTCCCTATATATCATTATTTTAATGACACTATATTTTTTTTCAATAACTTCATTTTGCCTGAGGGTCTGCCCGCGTAAAATGTAAATACAATATGTTACGGAAACTGTACGGAACATTTGGAAATACTGTTTTCGGAATAAAATGTAGCCTATGAGTTCGTCCAGAGCCTAAACCATTTATTTAATACCAGATTTCATCAAAATCCGTTGAGTAGTTTTTGCGTGAAAGAGCCACAAACATCCATACATCCTCACAAACTTTCACATTTATAATAGTAGTAGGATACAAAAATATTGGAAGAGGAATGCTTCAGGCTTCTGAATTCTTTTATGCAATACACTGCATCTACTGGTCTTCCAAAACTGTGCCCTAGGGCGTTTTTCTGGTTAGAAATACTTAATAATTATATTCTATGGTTTCTCTGGAGTAGTTTAGTAGTAAAAAATAAAATGATACATACTTAGGCTGCACCGGGACATGCATCCGGAATCTCTCCGGCCGGAATAAAATGAAAATAGAACTCTGCACTATTACAATAGAGCTGAAAATCAAACTTACGAGCGTCGAGTTTAAAATTGTTGCCGTGTGTTCGAGTGACGAGTGTTCCAATTTTAGTGCTGATTTAATTAAAAATTTTATTATTAAAGTTTTATACTCAAAATTATACTCCGATCCTAATCCGTTTAGCTACTAATAAGTATTTATATAAATAATCTTAATAGTTTAACGCCACCTAGTAAATAAATGTGACGAAAATTACTATTTACAGCAAATACGAATCTCTTCATGTTTAATGTACTTACCTACTCTAATACCTAGATGACGTTTTTATAATAATCCAAATTATTGTTTTTCAAAATGAGCAGCAGAAGCGGTCAACCTACATGGTACCTACTAACTACTTAAAAACGATATGCTATAAAAAAACAGAAATTGTTTTTTATTACCTACTTTATTTTTTTGTATGGCTAAAGATTTGATTTGGGAGCGCGGCAGCCTTAGAGCATTGCGGCAGCGGTCTTGTGAGGTCTTTAAATCAACCAACAAAAATACAAACGAAAATCGAGATGTCCTTCCCTTTTGTTTGAGAAAACTTAACGTAGCAGACGCACGTATTATTATGTCTAACTAGGTAGCTAAGTGAGTGAGGTCTAAGGTTAAATAAAGATTATTTTAAAAAATTGGAGTTGGCAGGGTCGCGGTTTTGTATTCCGCGTTTCCCATGGCCCTGCCAACAGCGGGGGAGAAGCAACAAACCAAGCCCGGGTAAGTCCCGCATACCCCCGCAGCCCTTCCCCAGCGCCGCCGGTGATGTATTAAGCATTTCCCGACGCAAAAAAAGGTAGCTGGTAGATTAAGAGCGTTTTCACATGAAGCGATACGATATTGCTTATCGCGACGATATTTATACAAATACATGAGAAAGACAGGTAGGTACATAATATTATGTTTTAATATGAAACATATACAGGGTATATGTTTCAATATTTTCAAACATAATTATATCGGTAGTATATCCGATATCGGATTGAATAATGGGAAAACGCACTTATGTCTTCGGCATATCGGCCTTATGTCTTCGGCCCGATAAGCGCTATCGCTATCGCGTAAGGTGAAAACGCTCTAAGAGATATAGCAATGAAACAATGGTTATATTTAGTAAAAAAAACATTTAAATTCCTACTAATTACAGTAGTAAGCTTGTACAATACAGTTTCATAATACGTTTTAATCGTATAACGTTTATAATATAAAATCTAAATTGGACGGAATATCATTGTTAATAATATTAGTATTTATTATATTGCATATTAGTTGACCCGAAAAATTAAAACAGTTAATTACTATTTTTTATGGCTATGGTCAGATCTTTCACAACTTAGGAAAACTTTAAGGACCTTAATAACGCCTTAGTACATATAGGTACTTTAATGATACCTAGATAATAAAGATAACTTATATTTACTGTTTACAGCTGCCAGTGTTTCTGTAAAAAAAATCTTCGATATTATAATTTCTTAATCCTAGAAATTAATAATTATATATTACAATTCGGTCATCGAAAGATTAGATTCCTAACAAGCCATAGAAATTCAAATTTGAAATTGTTTGCTATTTCCCCAGCTGCCGTTTTTCACTAGGATCAGGACATATTATAAACTGTGAGACACACACAAATACATATACCTACATTGAAATCATACGTAATATGTGGTAACATAAACGATATTATGAAAATTGGAATATGGTCAAAAGTCTTACCCCCTTACAAATAAAAATATTTACACAACGAATAACTTGAGTTAAATACAGCAACATTGTTTGAAAAATGTTGCTATCTTTGTCTGTCAAGTGACTTTTACAATATTTATTGTAAAAGTCACTTGACAGAAACTGCAACAAAGATGTTGTCAAATTCTAAATTTGACAAATTCAAATTCTTCAGTTGTAAACTATAATCCACATTTCAATTTACTTTTTATAGCTTAATCCTAAGGGAAACTTCACAGTAACAAAAATGAGTTTCTTAGTTTTGGTTTATCCTTATTACATAATATGGAACAATTTTGTTTTCTTCTTTAACTTTTTTTACATCATTTAAAACAAATTTTGGACCCTATCAAAAAGCTATCTTTTGGACAATGAATAATATATTTAAAAAGCATAAAAGTGCTATTGACAGCGAAACATGTGAAGCTCCATTGCAGCGATGATCAAGAAAGCAGAAGCACCATATTGTCTCATCGTACCAATCCCTGAAAATTAAATAAGTACACTTATATAGCACAACACCAATGACCGGCTCATAGACATTTAATGCTCACTTAAGGAGTAGAGATAATAATAATAGATATATATATACATATATATATATATATATATATATATATATATATATAATTATTATCTCTATTCCTTAAGTAAGTAGAGATTTGGGCAGAAAATATATGGACTTCATTTCAAAATCGCTACGAAGTAGCTCTTTGAGTAAACATTAAATATCTCTGAGTGCAGCCGCTACTAAATTAATAAATTGAAAATAATATCAAAAGTAATAAAGTCTACCTAATGGTTGTTATTAATGTAGTAAGACTACAAAAAAAAAATGGAATATCAAGGACACTTATTTGATCATTTATCATTTACCATCCCCTAAATAGAAGAAATTCCAATGATATTAATAATTACATTTATTACACAAATAACATTTATTACACAATCTTGTAACAAGTTCCAGATAACTTATTCAGAAGTTTTTTTTCATTTCTCTTGATCTGATTGAGATCTTTAAATCGATCCACAGAGACAAAACATGCAATAATGATATTTATTTGAAGATTGAAAAATAGCTTTTTTGCAAAATCAAACAAATTTATGCAATTGAATAATTTTATAACCTAAAATTTCTTCCATAATTTATTACCTTTTGATATCCAGTTCTTTTATTGAGTTATTGACATAATTTGCTAAGTTAACATCCTTAGCTGCGACCCTGCAGCCTTCATATGTATCAGCCGGAATGTCCGTACGGAAAGCCTTGAAATTGCTTAAACAATCTCTTGTTATTACTTCTTTCGCTAAAAAAATAAATATAAAAAATGAAGACATTCACTTGACTTACATACTCATATATAGACCCTTAGATACTTTCTTACTTTTAAGCCCCTATGTTGCAAAAGCAAAATCAGTAACATATTTTGTTTATAGTTTTATTTTTTAAGCTTATTGGCTTCTTGGCTTCGCCCGCATGGAAGTGTTCTTTGAGTAAAAACTTCTTCAGCAAATAACTCTATTCACTGCAATATACTTCTGTATACAATATTGAAAATGTTTTTTAGGGTTTCGTAACCAATGGGTTATAAAAACGGGACCCTATCACCTCGACGCGACATGCGAGACTGCTTGAATATAAATTTAACGATATCTCAAAATTAAACTGTATGGTTTAAAGTTTAAAGTGAGTAACATATTTAATTTCATAATGATCATACTGTATCCGTCTAAATAGGTTCTGAAAATACCATACATAATAATAAGTATGAAGTGGGCACGGGCAACTAGTTTTATGGTATTGTCCAACAGGTATGTATCTGCATTTTAAATCTGTAATATCTTCGAAAATATTCATTTAAATTACATGCTGTAAAGGGCCATATTGTTCTATATTGAATGCACAATGTATTTAAGATTTTTTTTAAATTTATCTATTGAAGGCAGGTCAAAATCGACTGCTGACGCCACTGCGACCCAAGTGGAAAATATAAAAAAATTGGATAAGGGTAAATGCTATATTGCTTAAAATCGAATCGTAAATAAGCTATTGTTTCTCGTAAAAAGTAAAGGATAAAAATGGTTATTGTGGGTTATCCCTAAGATATAGACATATACCAATGTGGATTTTTTGTAGATCTTTTCAAGGTGTACTATACTGTAGTAGTACATTATTTTGATCTATCTCGTAGAGTTCAGCCAGCATTTGCAATGTAGCGCAAAAAATGTGTTTATTTACGACATTAGAAACCTCTAAAATGATCAGTGTTTATTTACTATATAATGCATGTTATATACATATAAACCTTCCTCTTGAATCACTCTCTCTATTAAAAACACCCGCATCAAAATCCGTTGTGTAGTTTTAAAGATCTAAGCATACATAAGGACAGAAACATTTTGTTTTATACTATGTAGTGATTTAAGGTTTAAAAATATTTTCGATGCGAGATTTTCCTAGATGTTGGACTATATGACAAAAACCTAAACCCCTCTCCTACCAGGTGACCAAGCATAGTACCTCCCCCACCCTAAACACGTCACACAGTATGGGTATGTTCCCTAACTAATGTAGTCCTACTGAAATAGATATATCATGAAGATATGGTCGAAGACATGTTTTAACATACCTCCTTTCCTTTCAATGAGCTTAACACATACATCTTCAGCATCAGGACATGGGTTACCTAAGTACCCCATGCCGCGCCAATTGAATGGTGTGTTACAACCAGGTGTAGCAGGTGTACATTGGTAACACCAAACGGCATAGCCTGTAAATAAACAACAATTAAAACAAGTTATAGCTAATACAAAAAAAGCAATTTAATGTAATACTTAGATTACTTCGGATCTGTGACATAATATATAAATGAAGAATAAGAGATCCTTGACCCGAACATGAATTAATTTCATTTATTGTTATTCAAAAGCTGTTAAAGCCACACCCCGTACTCAGATATCACGTATCCATTTGTATGCTTATACTTTACCAAATTTAACTTACTTTCATAACATAAACTCAACAATACTATTAAGATGCACAAAAAATTCATGTTTTTAGAAAGCATAATAAGCTCAGTAAATACAAAAACTATAATTCGGTGGCCGGTAAATAGAATTCAGTAAACACCAAACGGCTGTGAAGTGTGAAATGTCAAATGAAAATGACATATTATTTTTTTTATTATTATTTATATATGGCATCGGCTTATAACCATTTGCCAGTTAGAACTTTCTTTTCAATTTTCAACACCGAATTCCTATATCGTCAAGTCTAAAGTCTAGTCAAAGTCCAAATATATAGTCAGTACAGTCTATGACTCATGTCAGTCGATTCAGTAAAGTGGTAGAAGCTTTACTGAAAGTTCCTAGGGAGTTTTGGCGGGAAACACAAACTAGCACGTTTTTAGAAGTTGTACCACTTTCCCACACTTGTGCACGATAACGAATATTTAATGGTTAATATTCTACCAATATTACACATTAAGAACCGAAATAACACAAATTTATGAAGTTTTACAAATTCCACAACATTACTCATTGAACTCCCCGGCAAAACTCTCGAGATATTATTTGACTTTTTTTTTATTTAATTAAATGGCGTCTGCTTAAAACTATTTAGCAGTGTCAAGTTAAAAAGGCGGGAAATAGAATTTTCGTTTCGATTTTCAACACCGTATTCCTAAATCACCAAGTCTAGTCAAAGTCCAAATAAATAGTCAGTGCAGACAATGAGTCAAGTCATTCGCCTCAGTAAAGTGGTAGAAGCTTTCCTGAAAGTTTCTAGGGAGTTTTGGAGGGAACACTTTTATGACTTTGCTATTGTTTTTTGGCCACACTTGTGCACGTTAACGAATGTTTAATGGTTAATATTCTACCAATATTACACATTAATACCGAAATAACACAAATTTATGAAAAATATACAAAAACCACAACGTCACCCATTGAATTCCTCGGCAAAACTCCCATTTTTATGTTTAACTATATTGTTGCAGTACTCTTCCGTCAGAAGTGAATGATACACGAATGTATACCTACGAAGGAATGAATATTTATTTACAAAACCTTATCCTATTCATACAAAATGAATAAATAGAATAATAATGAACTACCTTAGAATAGAATGGCTAAACCACTTACCGCCATACATACGTTGCGTGGTCTCCGTCGACAAAGAATCTTCACTTGACACACTCGCAGCGATAGCCGACAAGATGATGGAGTATTCTAGTGACAACAACAACACTGAAGTATCAACGTCATCATCATCAAGGAGCAACGAAAACAATAACCTAGAAAAAATTTCAAAGAAAATCGAAGAAATTACCTTACAGTGGCCAAACTACGCTATCGCCGTCCCTTTCACTCGCGCTCGAAGTCCGCCCGCACCGAAAGCCTACAATGAAAGATGAATCGACGTGGGAATGTAAATATCACTTCAGATTTAGCGACAAAGCAAAGAAATGCGAATCGCCATGCTGCAGAAGAAACAAAACGTAGGAAAACTAATTCCGACACCGACTGTGGCGTTATATATCCGTGTTAGCCGCCACTAAGAAAACCAGAATGAATAAAGCAACCCGTACACACTGTAAGCCTCTAACTACACACAAATAAAGACATACGGCGAGAAAACTATCAAGCTGAACCTGGGGCTACAGATCATTCACATGGACATTCATTATCGCCGACGTCAAGGCCGACGTCAAGACATCTATATTAGGAGCTTACTTTCTTCGCCACTATCAACTACTAGTCGATTTACACAAGAAAAAACTAATCGACAGCGTCACAGAAATAGAAATTGCACGTCGAAAGTATTCGCCTCTTGAACTCCGGGCAAATATATCTCGTCGGGTTCACCAATGCGGGAAGAGTGGATGCCCCAAATTGAGATCTCTAACCGAGCGAGGTGGAATGCTTGGTCAGGCCAAAGCCCGGTCAGGCCGAAACAACCGGATAATATAGTCTCAGTCTAAAGACATTGAGAGGTTGCCAAAACTATTTTTTGTTTTAGGTATCTATTTGCGAGATATTCAACTTCAAAGACAGTCATAAGTAGGTAAATCAATCCTTTTGGAGCTATGAATTAACTTAGACCCGTATTTTAACTGTTATTCCTCTGGAGATTGGGCCCTTTGGATAAATAGATTATTCAAAAATAATTTACACTATAAAGAGTCATTTGTGAAACCTCAACTTTATTTAAAAAGACCTAGGTACTTATTTTTTATCCCCACTTCACATTTATGGAAAGCACCATTAGAATATGAAACTTCTGTAAAAATACAGTAGTTAATAGTCAATAGTGAAGTGTTATAAATGAAAATAAAACGCCCAGCCTAAAGCGCTAAATTTAGATAATGCCATAATATTGACACTGCAGCTGCACATAACACATTATAAAGGGCACATAGGGCTTACGTCGCGCCGCGCCGCCGTGGTCCTCGTCTCTATAAAACATTCAACACCTCAGTTATTTTTTTAACTCGAAGCCTTTGACCAAAAATGAAACGAAAATATTATGGAATTATTTCATGTTTATGTTACAATTATTATGGTCTTTATCAGAATTTCTTGTGTTTATTACTTACTCGAAAATCAAATCGATACATATTGTTGCCATAACGTCTTCGATACCAATCAAACCATCGTTTCTTATATCCACTTCTTTAATCAAGAGATTTATCTGTTTCACAGGCATTTTATAACCCATAGTCGTCAAAATTTCCCTCATATTGTCACGGTTTATTAGTCCTTCACCCTGTTCGAGGGCTTGCAAGGCCGATCGCAAGTTATCTTCAATTGATGTACCTCTATATCGAATCGTAGCTATTTTAACAAATTGATGAAATTCAATATGACCCTCTGGGTGAGGAGGCCTAACGCAAAATGCAATGAGCTCTTGAAGCTGTTCAGGAGTATTTGGCATTAAAAACAGTGACTTCAGCATATAAACTAATTCTTTTTTCGTAATATACCCGTTTATATCGGTATAAGCCGGTGTATAATCCTGATAGAGATCCCAAAGGTCTTCTAGTTCGGCCATTTGATCAGGTGTCAGTTCAAATGGCGATTTGAGCGCTTCACTGGAATCGGTCAAATTGTAAGGTGCTGCTGGGTCTGGAGGAGGTTCTTCTACATATTTAAACTTTTCGAGCTCATCTGGTGCAATTCTTTCAATAGTGAAGTGTTATAAATGAAAATAAAACGCCCAGCCTAAAGCGCTAAATTTAGATAATGCCATAATTTTGACACTGCAGCTGCACATAACACATTATAAAGGGCACATAGGGCTTACGTCGCGCCGCGCCGCCGTGGTCCTCGTCTCTATAAAACATTCAACACCTCAGTTATTTTTTTAACTCGAAGCCTTTGACCAAAAATGAAACGAAAATATTATGGAATTATTTCATGTTTATGTTACAATTATTATGGTCTTTATCAGAATTTCTTGTGTTTATTACTTACTCGAAAATCAAATCGATACATATTGTTGCCATAACGTCTTCGATACCAATCAAACCATCGTTTCTTATATCCACTTCTTTAATCAAGAGATTTATCTGTTTCACAGGCATTTTATAACCCATAGTCGTCAAAATTTCCCTCATATTGTCACGGTTTATTAGTCCTTCACCCTGTTCGAGGGCTTGCAAGGCCGATCGCAAGTTATCTTCAATTGATGTACCTCTATATCGAATCGTAGCTATTTTAACAAATTGATGAAATTCAATATGACCCTCTGGGTGAGGAGGCCTAACGCAAAATGCAATGAGCTCTTGAAGCTGTTCAGGAGTATTTGGCATTAAAAACAGTGACTTCAGCATATAAACTAATTCTTTTTTCGTAATATACCCGTTTATATCGGTATAAGCCGGTGTATAATCCTGATAGAGATCCCAAAGGTCTTCTAGTTCGGCCATTTGATCAGGTGTCAGTTCAAATGGCGATTTGAGCGCTTCACTGGAATCGGTCAAATTGTAAGGTGCTGCTGGGTCTGGAGGAGGTTCTTCTACATATTTAAACTTTTCGAGCTCATCTGGTGCAATTCTTTCTGCATCTTTTTCATTTTCCTCTTCCTTGACTGTCTCTTGTTGGTCTTTATTTATTCCTCCCGATTCTTCTATTTTTGAAGCTAGAGAAGAAGTTGAATTAGACAAGTCTTTTTTAATAGGTTGCGTTTCATCCTTTGCGGTGTAATGCTCTTCTTGTGTATCATCAGAGGCAATTTTTTTAGCTTTAGTGTTTTTTGCGTTTACGTCTTCATTCTTGTAACCATTTTCGATATTCTCTTCCATATTTAATTGCAATAATACATTACAGTCTTTTCAAATATGTGAAAACATTGATAATATCATTTGGAGTCATTCACGTTCAAGCAGCAGGGCAGGTCAATAAAAATAAAACTAAGAAATATAAATAAGTAGGTAGGTATAAAATTGTTCGATTTCCATTGAAATAAATTACATAATATTTTCCGAATAAAAAATATTAGACTTAAAAATGTTGACCATAATATTTTGACGTTCACCTGAGCAAACCTCGTATTATCCTCGTATGTCCTGTTTAAGTTTTTTTTTAACAAAACTTTTATCTAAAGTCTATGAAAAATTGTGGACACGTTTATGTAGTTAGTTGAGATTTGAGAATGAAAATAAAAACAATTGAGCAGGTTAATTTGCAAGAAGTTGGCATACAGCCAAAGTCTTCGAATACTAAAAGTAAAACCCATAATAGTGTCCGCAATTAGAGGGTCTGATGGCATTGAAATTTGAAATACACGCCCTCGATACTCAGCTTTGTTTTAACCACTGAACTTTTGACCTTGTGAGAAAACACCATCGCGAGTTAAACGCTTCATACCCAAGAAGAAAGATACTAAGGTATAGTGACAAAATAATCGTTCTTTTTCACATTTCAAAGCTAAATTTAGTACGGTCTACGATTTTAATAATTATGTAAAAAAACGTCAGTGTAAAACGTGTTTAGGTACAAACAATATCTATAAGCATAGAGATGCTGTTTTTCAAAAAGATTCTCTCCAAATAAACGAAAATTGAAAATGTTAAGTAACGCCCGAATTGTCAAGCAGTACCTAAGCGAGTTGATGATGATGAATTATAGCTAAGAACACTCTCGATAATGTTAGCTATCAAACAAAACAAAAGCTAGATGCAGAACACCCCTCTTTTTGCCTCGGGGGTAAAAAAGGGATGTTGCATAATGTTAACAGTATTGTAAAGTATAAATATCAATGTCATATTGACAGATGTCACAAGCATAGCCTATCTAGTTAGTTTATTTTAGTTAGCCAAAAATGCTATATATAGTGTAGACGTATCTGTGTTAGGCAGGGGCGTGCGCTTCTTGTAGGCAGAAATGCAGTGCTTTACTTGTCATTCACAGATATTTTAATAAAACGTTCGTACGTTTTAGATGAGTTTTAATTAAAAAAATATAATATAATAAAAACGCCTAATATTTTATAAATAGCAACTCATCTCATGCCGTTGCGTTCTGCAGGACATATCATCGCATGTATGTGTAATTTTCATACTTCGCAAACGCACACCCACGAATTCAACATGATTATATAGCGGCAACTCCCGCGGCAGGCGATGGCTCTCGGCTATCCGATCGCTTCCGAAAACCGCTGAACTGGCTTGTCGGAAATTATTCGTTGCCTATAATCCGAGTAAAAATAATAGACGGAAATCTAATAAATCACGTATGCACATTATGCATTTTTGTTTAGTAAGGTTTTATTTGTTTAAATAGAAGAAACGTTTTGTGTTTCGCGGCGGCCATATTGCATATTTCATGTGATAAGTATTGTTTACAATTTAATCGCTCCAGTTTATTTATAGTTTTCTTAAAAGATTTTTCATTTTAACATTTGAAAGTGTGTACATTTAACAGTTTATTACTGAGTTTCTATAATAATTCTAGTGATTTGCTTTGACTAGTGCGTTTGTTGATTTTTTTTAAATGTTATTTGATTGTGAGGTTTGAAAATTGAAAATGTGTGTTTATTAAAAATTAAAAATAACAAGTTCTCACA
The DNA here is from genome assembly GCA_963565745.1 of Phengaris arion. Classification (NCBI taxonomy): domain Eukaryota; kingdom Metazoa; phylum Arthropoda; class Insecta; order Lepidoptera; family Lycaenidae; genus Phengaris; species Phengaris arion. The sequence goes on along the minus strand of OY751438.1, from coordinate 15,458,895 downwards.
ATTGTCATTTAGTGAAAAGATTCAAATTCTGTCTAAAGGTAGGTGTGTACCCGAGTTACAACAATTAAACCAGCAAAAAAATAATGTAACTCGAAAATTTCATGTTAAAAGTTATGAAACGTATAACTGGCTGTGTGGTTGTGTACACACGATTAAATTATATTGTTTTCCTTGCATATTATTTAGTAATTCTAGTACAGTGTGGACTGATTCGGGATATTCAGATTTAAATAATTTCTATTCCGCGGCCAAGAAGCATGACCATACAGAAAAACATCTGGAGGCCTGCTTAAAATTAAACACATCTCGTATTGAAATGAGTATCAACAGTCAGTTACGATTAGATATTGAGAGGCATAATGCTAAAGTTGATCGCAATAGAAACATTTTTCAAAGGCTGATCGATGTAGTTTGCTTTCTGGGAACTGCTTCCGCCGCGACGATCGATCGCTGTTTTGTCTGCGTTGCCGTAGAAGATGTACATGAATAGTAGTACATCTAAGACTTGCTCTGTTGGCATGGTTTCGACTTAGAGATCCGTCGCTTGGCTGTAGCTATGCTAAAAATCTATAAATGAAAAAGTTTTTGTGACCGAATACTTCGCCGCATACCCAGTGTCATAATCCTGTGCACGCCACTGGTGTTAGGCATATCTCATATGTAATACGTATCTGTGTTAAGCATCTCTCTCATAAGTACCAATAAAGGAGAATATAATAATTGTTACTGTATTATTATTATCACCACTCAAGCGTAAGAAGGATATGTAAAAACCAAGACGTCATAGTTCTCTACAGTTCCGACAGCCATAAACTCCGATACCAGTTTAGCTCTTCAATGTTTGTGCAATGTTGGAGCCGTGTGCACTAAGTACAAAAATACGCCTCTAACTTTAGTATTATTAAATAATCTACAATTATTTAATAACAATACTTACTGACATTGTAATACTTATTAGTAAGCATCGTTTAACTCTAATCTCTATGGAATCATTATCAAGTCGCTAACTTGCTGAACAATTATTGCAGCTTCTCTACAAAATTCCCAATGTTATGTATTATGTAGTGCTTTCAAACGCATCACGTGCTTTGATGGAAAGATGCTGCGAGGGAGCGGTGAGCGGTATGGTAAGGCGATGGTAGTGCCGGCTGACAAACATACGAGTGAAACACAATCCAAAGACAGCCGTACGCGACGCGCGAATCCCACATTTCGCGCGCTAAACGAAAACGATTTGCGAACTCCAAATAAGTTTATTAAACTTGTATTGAATAATACGATAAATTTATGTTATTATGGTAAGTTAATTTATATTTATTATGCTTTGTTATTTACATTTTCAAATTCAAAATAAACCTTTAATTTGAATTTAATATTTTTTTAATGTATTAGAAGTATTGTTATTTATTGAGTTCGTTTAAAAGGTTCAAATTTCTCCTGGAGGCTGCAACCCTAGCCTACAGGTAACAAAAAAAGCGCTTGGCCTAATTTTATTAAATTTCACCACATTGTGTGATGCATTTTAATGATGGTATGGGAAATTACTTTAGCCTACCATACCTGAAAGAATGCCAGCAAACTTCCCATACTTTAATAGACAGTTGCAACGCGAACTGTTGTTTTATCAAGCACTTTAGGCGGTAATGTATGAAATTAATTTAGAACTTTCAAAATATAATATCATGTACCTACCTATTTTTCTAAAGAAGGCATTGGTGCTACTTCGTTGTAGAAAATAGAGATGAAATATAAGGCTAGGACTATATGATCCGGAATCCGGCGGGCCCAGGAAAATTGAGAGCACTGAAAATAGAACTCTGCGCTATTACAATAGAGTTGAAAATCAAAGTGTCGAGTGTTAAGCTGTCATAATTATGTGACATTGACATTTGACTCGACACTTGTGTGTTCGATTTTTAGTCTTAGGCAGGGTTTTTTAGCCTTATTTATTGAAAACTCTGAAGTTTTTCCGGCCGGGGAGATTCCGGCGCAGAAAACAGAACTCTGGAGTCTATGCTAATACATAAAGTTGAAAATCGAACACACGAGAGTAGATTTTTTAAATGGCTGTCGTGTGTTATCATGTGTCCGATTTTCAACTTTTAAGTTTTAGTCCAGAGTCTATTTTCAATGCTCTTAATTTTCTCCGGGCTTCCGGATAATATCTGCAGCCTTAGGCTCTATTATCCGGAATGACCCTATACCATTTATAAATTTAAAAATACCAAGCACAATGTAGGACAAACTCTCCGTACTAGAAAATTCTACAAAGAATAAGCAAGCAAGTCAGTACTGTCAGTAGTGAGTTGTGACTTGTAGTGACTAAGTTATTTTTGTTAAATTACTCTTGATTAAATCATTAAGCTCACCTCTTGCCGTGCCGCACTTACCCAACGCAAATTGCGTCCGAGATACGTCGTACTTGTAGCAAAAACTGGGATTATCATTTAATGGTGCTTTCAGATAAAAAAGTTTGCCAATGTGTGCACAATGAAATAGGTAATAAAAACCGGCTAAGTGCGTATCTGGCAAAGCATAGAATAGAGTTCCGCAGTCAACTTATTATTTCGTTATTTTTGTACGAAGTTTTTCCAAGTAAGCGCATTTTACAAGTAAGTGCCCTATAACTCCTGAACTAACAAAGTTATATAATAAAGTTATAGTTTTCTTTCAAAGTTCATCACATGGACTATCATCATGAATTTTCATGGGTTCGTCAGAACTCAGACTCAAACGAAACGATACGCGACATAGCACTGCATTTTTAAGATACCTATACAAAATTTAACTTTATTCATTACACAAGAAGATACACGTTTCATTGTAAGAATTCGTATGTCAAGTTGCACTGCGCTACACAGCGCATGTGCAGTGAATGAATGATATTATATGAAACCTGTATCTTTTTGTGTAGTGAATAAGGTCAATTTTGGATAGCTATCTTAAAAATGCAGCTACGCGTAGCGTCGCGATCCCACAAAAAAAACATTTTCATGTTAAATGGTGCCCAGACGAGACCAACTGTCACGCACTGTCAAAAAAAAATTATCAGAATATCTAATCTAGAGCCAAGCTTCGGACTCCTCACGCTCTAACTCTACAAGTTCCAACTTCACAAATTCAAAATCTTAGTCATTTAAATGTGGCTTAGCCATTTCGCTACGTACCGTGAAAACGTAAGGTGAAAAAATTAATTTTATCTGTTTATTAAGTGTCTGTATCAGTGGTAATGTACCGACTTCAAAATTAAGAAGATTGAGTAGTGAAATAGTTCAATTTTAGCCAAATTGAAAAGGGGTATAGTAAAATATATACATAGTACAGTATAATAGTTACATTTTTAACCGACTTCCTAAAAAAGGAGGTGGTTATACGTTCGGCTTTATATATATTTTATTTTTTTGTATGTTCAACGATTACTCCGCCGTCTGTTGACCTGATGATGGGATCCATGAGGAATCGAGGGAACTCCTCGAAATTTATATGGACACATATGGCGATTTTGACTTTCTCTGAAGTTGTCCAAGCATATGCTACCAAAAAGTAAGATTTTGCTCCTAGGTATACCCTGGATCCAAAAATACCGAACAGAACTCCTGACTCCTTATAGATACATACGCATTTACCACAAAATCAATTAGAGTAATCATCATCATCACCACCATCATCACACCATGCATCATCACATTATGATAATATAAATTCTACCTACTTCAAAATTGAGAAGATTGAGTAGAGAAATAGTTAAAATTTTAGCCGAATTTAAAAGTGGAATTATTTAGAAAATAAGATTTATTTCATGCTGTGTATTTTTACTTTGAAATTCGATTTAATTTGTTGTTTATTTCAACATAATTTTTGGTGTGTCCAAACTCCAAGGTATCTACAACGTGGAACTGGCCAAGTGACATCGGGATTCGGGTATGTTGTACCTGGGGGCCACTTTTAGACCTTTTTATTAAACGTTTTAAATCCATATATTTGGTCGGGTATACCCAAATGTTATTTTATTGTGAGTACCGTATTATATACTTTCATATATATTTAGTGAAAAGCTGTTAATTTAAAATTACAAACAGACACATCAATTTTATTTATTTGTTTACTTAGAACGAGCTAATAGTATTTCTTAGATTCGATTCATCCTACGGGTCGACCTCATTAAACGTTCAGCTAGTAGCAATTCAATATGTATATATATTGAAGATAGCATAAAGCTTTATTAGCAATTATTAGCCTCCATTCGCCTTATGAGTTCGTTCATCAAAAAGGAAAGGTTTATATTATTCAAACATATTTGAACAAATGTAAGTACGTAAGTACAGCCACAAGGTCAGGCTGAGGTTTGTTCCAAATCTTGTATTACGTCTGTTACGAATGATACGAGTATCAAATACCTATATAGTATCTTACTAATAAAAAAAAGGTAGGTATATAAAAATATTATAGAGAATAATTGAAATATTTTATTGAAAAACGGGCCAAGTACAAGTCGGACTCGCGCACGAGGGGGTCCTTTTATATTCAACTATCAGTACTATTATCGAGCGCTACAAAGTATTCACAAAACTGGCAATTGTCACAAATAGACGAATTCTTTAGCTAAAAACTATTTAAAAATATTTAGTATAGCTTAGCAAAGATAATTTTCCAGATTCTCTTCACCCAAAATTTACAAGAAGAGGAAGAAGAGAGTTTAGGATAATTTTTCTGCTTTTATGTAGTTTATTTTTATTGTTTAAAAATACCCAATGATAGCGGATATAATCACCTTAAAATTGGTTAAAAAATTAAAAAATATTGAAAATTTATTTGGAAAACAAATTGTATGCTATGCAGATGACACTGCCATCGTATTCCATGATACAACTTGGGAACTAGTAACTAAAAGGGCCGAAGAAGGCATGTATTCCGTATCAAATTGGCTAAATTTTAATCTCCTCCCCTTGAACACCTCCAAAACTAAATTCCTGTGTTTCCATAAAACTGCAGCTTCCAATCCATTTTCGGTCAATGATGCTCTTATCCGGTCTAACAAAATCCCTGTAACTGTCACTCTACAATCCAACGCTGTGAGTCTACTCGCTACCTAGGCGTGATTCTGGACGATCGAATGTCCTTTAAATTACACATATCGGAAATGTCCAAGCGCGTTAGGAAATTAATGAGCGTCATGAGGAACTTACAAAACGCGGTTGATGGTCAGGCATCAAAAACTGTCTACTATGCCCTGTGTCAATCTGTCATTAACTATTGCATTCTGGCTTAGGGTGGTTGTTCTTCATCTACTCTCATTCCGCTGGAAAGAGCTCAAAGAGGAGTACTGAAAGTAATATTCAAGAAACCAATAACTCCACCAAGAGCCTCTATGATGAAACCGAGGTACTTAGTGTGAGGAAACTTTACTATGTAAGAGTCTTTGAAGCCGTAAATAAATCAGTCACTAAATCTATTGATACTTACGAACAAATGTTAAGTAGAAGGGTTTTTAAAATCCCCAATGTCACCGTAGTCACATCTTTCGCCTATCGCTTTGGAACCTTCCTGTTACCTCACATTTATATACAAATTTGAAATTAGTAAATCTATTTAATCTGAAGCTTTGCTCTGTCCGACAAGGGAATAACGCACTTACCAAATCACTGTTGTCATGGTCATACGATGAATCTAAAAACTTGATGAAAGTGTACAAATAACACAAATACATACATACCTACATCACGCACCGGCATATATCACACAAACTCACCTACATACTTGCATATACACACTCACACCCACACTCACAATTTTTTTAAGTAAGTTCCCATAGAATGTTTTGTTGTATTATTTTGTTTTAAGTTTTAAAGAAATAGTGTTTTTGTTTTATGCCGCAATTTATATCTTTGTATAAATAAGTCCCTCATATGACAGGCGTCGCGTCGCCTAGTTTGAGGGAACGTTACTTCTGTAATATTGTTTTGCTAATGTTCTGTTGAAAATCTATTTGTATTGTATTTGTATAAAAAGCATAATAAGTCTCCTAAAATTTTCACGTGTTTTGCTATTAATAATTTGCCAAATCGCTATGCCAGTAGCAAGCACACAAAAACACACACAATCATCTTAACGCGTGGCAATAAGGCGCTTTGCACACGACGGGGCGGGGCGGGCCGGTCAATTTCGCCGCGAACGATAGCACAAAGGGAATCCTATATTACCAACGCACACAGAGGGCAAAAAGACCGCGGCTGCCCGCCGTGGATCACACAAACCAGTTTATATGCAGTAACGCAGACGGCGGCGCGGGGCGGCTAGCTCAGTCCGCGCCACGCGCTTTTTAGTGATGGACGTCATCGATTTAGATGATTAAATTGCTGAAGTGCAGAAAAGATCGCCCATATATGATACGTCGTTAAAAGAATATCACGACGTAAATGAAAAAAAGAAATTGTGGTACTAGAACGAACGTCCTGAACTGACTGCCTCCGCCCGTCGTGTGCTTTGTGTACGCAGCGAGGGCAGCCGCAGACATCGATGGGCAGACGCGGTCTTTATTGCTTCGCGGACAAAAAGCCCGCCCCGCCCCGTCGTGTGCAAAGCGCCTTAAGAGCCATTTACACGGGTCGGTTTTAGCCGTGCGGCGAGCCGTCTGACAAGTCGCCTCACCTCGTCCCGTCGCAAGCCCATTTACACGGGTGACTAAAACAGCATGCGGCTTTAGGGTCAACTCACACTGACGCAGAGTCTAAGTGACGTGACGTGACGTGACGACGAATGATTTCAAAACTAATGATGGGCTATGACGTATATTTGTCAGAAGAAACGTCATAAAAGAAAAACTTACGCCATCTTGAATTCAGAAGATTTTGTCAATTACATTAAGCACACCGAATATACTGCGGTTAATATAATTTAAGTTTGGATACTTATTGTTTCGACATTCCTCATCTATACTAATAAATATAGATCTAAACTAGTAGATTGATTTTGATGAATTGATTTGTGGAGATATGGAATAGAACACGGGGCTACTTTTTATCACGGGAAAATGTACCCCGTGGGATTTCTTTTTGCGTGCACAAATGGCAACATCTAGTCTTTAGTATAAATGTATAGGTATAGGTATATGCTTAAAGCATATTCATTTGCTATTTTTCCATTATTGAGGCACAAATTTGTGTTATGATACAGTAGCGCTCGACGTCGGTCGTCGGCGTGCGTATCCGCACTTTTTGTTAAGTAGTAGTCGACGCGCGTCGCCGCGTTTTACTCGGGCACAGTAACGCGTCAGACTTTGACAGAGAGCGTATTAAATATTTTGGTAGAATAAATTTTTCAGAAGTCATTTTTGAAAACCTTGAAATACATAAATAATATCGATTTGTAAATAATCGTCACCCTATATATTAAGAAAGCATATATAGTTAAAACTCGCGAGTACAATCGTGCTACCAAGTCTCAAAAAAAATCCTAAAATTAATAGTACGGTTCCCGCAAGATTCATCGCCAGTGTGAGCTGAACCTCAGTCAACCTTCTTCAAAAATATGAAATGATAAATTGTAAAAAACTTATTTGCCGTTTAAATTTCATTTCATTTAATATTATGTTTAGAACGTCAAAATTTGAATGAGTTCTACGTAATTTCGGCTGCATCGCGCTATCAAAGCACCGACGAATATTGTATAATGGCTAAGAATGTATATTACTAACGTATAATTTATAATGCCAAGTATTAGTTCTGAAGATTTGAATTGAAAACTAAATACGTCTACTAGTGCTACTCTGTAGTTTCATTTAGTATATATCTTTGGGGATTCTGTTTAGATATTATAGTAATGATATGATATTATCATAATTTTTGTCATTTTCATTTTTCGCCTGCAACTGAGCGTTTGACCAGTGTGACCAGAATAAATTAAATCGACCATTCTGCAATTCACATAATAATCGAGTTCTGCTAAAATCTACCAAAAACTTTTAAATTGCGTTTTTGAGATTAAAAACGTACCCCAGGGCAGAACATGCTGAATATACATGAGGTTTGTTTTAAAAAGAAATTTTTTAATTGTCTTCTATATCTGGAGATTTTTTAAGATTCTCCTAAAAACCAATATTTTTCAGATCTGCAACACAATCTACAAAACTCTAAGAATGTATTTTGATTCTGCTAAAATCGCAGGATTTTGCTAAACCTGGCCACATCGGGCACCGTGCTGCGAAAGTCAAATGATACCCAACTTTGGGGCTTGCAGCTTTTAGTCACTCGCGGCCTCACCGAATTGCCATTAATACGATGGATTTTCACCGTGTAAATGTTATAAAAGTTGGGGCTTGCGGCTTTAGTCACTTACGGCCTCGCCGAATTGGCATTTACACGGTTGATTTTCGCAGTGCAGCTGAAATCGTGCGGCTAGTCACCCGTGTAAATGTTATAAAAGTTGGGGCTTGCGGCTTTAGTCACTTACGGCCTCGCCGAATTGGCATTTACACGGTTGATTTTCGCAGTGCAGCTGAAATCGTGCGGCTTTAGGCACCCGTGTAAATACCCCATAAGGCTTAACTATTTTATTAGGTCACTGTATGAATTTATTGCACAAAACGTATCTAAAGATAATATGTCATTCCATACTCAGAGAAACCTGTCAATAAACTTTTCGTAAACGCGCGCGCGCTCTAAGCGCGATTTTGACAGTATCTTAAGATCGACCTCTTATTACTTCGGTATATATTAGTCAATGCATTCCCGGATTTGTATGTACAATCGTGACTCCTTCTTTATTTCATATGTAATTAAAAACGACCTTGTTAATAAGAGTTGATAATTCAATCATGCGCCTAAAGGTATTTTGAGTGCTTAATAGTGTCCTTGCTGCATAGTTTCATAGTCACAATTCACAGTTATTAGCAAATATATAGGTAGGGAAGAATAATATTAGATATTTTGATAATATTTAAAACTAACATTAATTGCCCGATTGACTTTATGAGTTTCGAGTGTCGAGCTGTCATGTCGAGTCAAATGTCAATGTCTTATACATTGACATTTGACTCGACACTCATGTGTTCGATTTTCAACCCCATTGAATACAATAGGGTTGACAATCGCAGCTAATAATCGCAGAGTTCTATTTTCAATGCTTAGAATTTTCTACGGCCTTCCGGATTCCGGATCATATAATGGTCCCAGCCTAGGAAGGTCGATTCTGCTAATTGAATCCTGCCATAATACAGTTATAATCCAGTCCCGTTATGTTAAAACTGAAAAATGGTATTCTCATAAACGACAAACCCAAGTCAAACCCGTTTTGATCGGTCCGAACTCCAAACATTGCCTGCTCTAGAAACAGAATGTTTATCGATGTTGGCCGCGACTGCGTATGCACTAAAGGAAATCACGCAGGGACCGTACATTTTGCCGCGATAAATAGTAGGCTATGTCCTTCTCGGTGGTCGGATCTATATCTGTGCCAATATTTTTCCAAAGTTATGGAGCCGCTTCAATGCGGACAAGCAAACAAATCTTGCCTCTTTTTTATAAGTATTAGTATAGATTTAATAAAAAAAGTTTACCCTGGAGTCCAGGACCTGGGACAAAGCTGTTTAGGCTTAAAAATAATAATACATAGCTCATAATCAATCAACATATTACATAAGTAGGCATAGAGTATATTGTGTACCTTGCGGTTTTACATAGCAAATATGAATAATGCATCGCTTAAATCAATACAAATATATATTCTTCAATAAATATTATCGTATACCTAACTGCCTACTTCAAACTTAATTAAAGTTGATGATTTGTAAATATTATTATAGTGACATAAACACTATATATTATGGTCATGTGTATCACTCTCAAGCACGTAAAATTCTTCTCGCATTCTTATTCTTATTGAATAATCAATAAGAATAAGTAAGAATGCGAGAAGAATTTACGTTCTATATATTTATTGCCACTTCATTCGCAGGGGGGGGGGGGGTAACGACCTTTTTAAACGGATTATACTTTTTAAACGGATAATTAAATCTTACAATAATACAGTTTCGATGCTGTCACTGTTAAAATAGCAAAATGATATTCTCATAAACGTTAAACCAACGCCAAACGCGTTTTGATTGGTCCAAACTCCAAAAATCAGTTTATGATATCAAGTCGATTAATTTATAATTCATTAAAAGTAAATTGAAAGTCTAAGGTAAATACGAGAATTGGGGTAGGTACAGTTGCTGATATTTTGCTTTACAAAACTTGGACCCCATTTCACCCCTACAGGTGCGAAATTTCAAAAAACTATAAAATACGTAAGCAATAATTTGTATTTATTACCTCGGATATTAAATTTCATGGAAATCGGGATAGACTTGAAATAATTTTCATACAAACTCTCAAGTCTCAATCCTTATTAAACACCCTGAATTATAATAAGCCCTGAAACATGTAAGTATTTAATTTAATGTATTTATGAGCATTAATCTCAATCTCATTTACTTGTTTTTAATGTGGGCTTAGCACGGGCAATTAGCAACGATGTATACGGATCTTTATCGAATGGGAATTGTATGAAAATCATGACGCCATACTTAGGTATAGGTGCAGTTTTATTGAAATTCAATACAATATACATAAATGTAACAATAATATTAGGTGTCTGGTTAATTCATAAAACTTTTTATGAATAAGTGACCGACTTGCAAAGTCGATGCCATGGCGATGGCAAAGCGTAGGTACCTATGCGTGGAATATCATTAGTGTTATGGGACAGGAAAGCGGTGACTTCATCGCCCCCATCATTAGAGCACCATTAGAACAGTACACTTCATTCGTAACACTGGGCCTGGATGTATCGTTTACGTTAACTATTTAGTAACCTTTGGTATCGTGTTAAGATAAGCAATGGACACCTATAGCATAGACGATTATTATAGACGAGGCATGTCGAGGCAAAAACTGGCCCCATATAAACGTCCCCACTTTTGGGGTTGTTGGGGGCCATTTTGACATTTCAGGTATGGGGAAATCAAGATGGCTGTCATTTGAGGTATGGTGAAATCAAGATGGCGTTACTTTATCTTGTGTGAAGGCTTGCTTGTCAAATGTACGTCATAGTCCATCCTTAGTCCAATAGTGGTAGTAGTTTAGACTCTGGATTAAAACATAGGCTACTTATTATCCCAAAAATTACAGTGTTCCCGTGCGACACTCTATTTACGCGAGTGAAGCCGCGTGAAAAGACAAAACAATGATTTTTAGAATTTTTGTCTGATCTGAAAAACGCCTTAACCGATTTGAATGCATTTTTAACTAATGCGTTTCGATTAAGCTACTTTTTGTCGCAGCAAAATGGACAGTTCTCGTGGGATTACATTTTGCGCGTACGAAGTCACGTGAAACATCTATGAAGTGTAATAAATAATAATATTAATATGTAGACTGCAGCCTAGTAACAGATTTTCATGCAAGAGTTTCAGGACCATTGTAAGATCTCCTAGACTATTAAAGATAGAAGGAAGAAATTTTATTTTTTTAATAACTATTGTTTCGAATACCTTTCATATTTATTATAAAACGCAAATCACAATTAATTTTTATTAAAACCGTTTTAAATAATTTTTGGGCACCTACAATATCCGCAGTCCGCACCGGGTGCCAGCCATGCTGGCTACGCCACTACTACGTACATATAGTAAAGGAGTTCCAAATGCGTAGCCGTCCTATTTGAAAATGGGCAAACTTAGATAAGGAAAAGGTTGTTTGTTTTATAGATGTGAAAACCATTATACTCGCGAGTCGCGACAATGTTACCGACCGCGACACCGGTATCAGGAAGGGCAACACGTACGGTTCGCGCGCCGCATGCTTGCCTCTGCGCTATTGTTTTCTCTTCTGTGCTCACTCCCGGAGTGCCACAGTTTTTTATCGGTATGTTAATATAGTTAGTTTATCAATACCTATTATGCAGGCCATGTTCATTCGTAGAACAAGATTCACTTTCGCCACAACTTAACATTCACAGTGCAAGACGAAAACTACTAATCATCATTATTATTATCTAATAGCTGACCTGACACACGTTGATATGTATATATATATATATATATATATATATATATATATATATATATATATATATATATATATATATATATATATATATATATATATATCAAACACTCTTGAATTTTAGCAACGCCTTTAACACCGTCGACCACGATATTCGACTGATTTTACTTAGGCTTATAAATTTATCAGAAGATGTACTTTCCTATTTGTACGTCGACAGCGCGGCGCATCGAAATTAAAAGATCTTTAACATGTGATGTGATATATATGCCGGTATTCCGCAAGGCAGTGTGTTGTCACCTCTAATTTTCATAATTTTTATTGGGCTATGAAATTGGGCTTCCAATTACAGAAAATATGTATTCTGTATACCAAATGTTTGCAGATAGACAAACATTCTCCACTTTCTTCATAAATACACTAATGGAGTAAAGACTACTGCCTAAACCTTAACACGACAAAAACTCAATATATTAATAGTAGTTTCATCCCCTATTTTACCCACCTAGGGGCTGAATTTTAGAAAACGATGAAATACGTAACTTTATTTTTTCTCCTACTCAATTCATACGAAATATCATTGCAAACATTATGTCCAAGGAATAAAAAGTTTCATCAAATCAGCTTTTCAACTTCCTCGTTAAAAATATTTAAAATTATATTTGTGCTCTTTTTGATCACATTCTGACATGGAATTCCAGATACTTCTTAAAAAGCTATCTGCCGCCACTGCTTCCCTCAGAAGTCTAAGTAATTTCCATTCTATTCCAACTAAAATTACACTTGCACAATCCTTATTCCATATTTCTAATTTTAGACCATGCTGACGTAAGCTACTGTTACCTTAGTGAACAACTTCTATCCTCTATCGAACGTCTGCAGAACTTCAAATAATATGTATCTGGTTCGTATTTGGTCTCGGGAAATACGATCATGTATCGGAATACCGGACTAAACTAAAGTCCCTGTCATATTGCGTCGGAATGAATACTCGCATACTTTATGCATCACTCTTTTATAACATTATTTTTAATCCAAATATTCCTCACTATCTAAAAGATAAATTTTGCTTACTTGATCATAAAAAAATTTCGCATTTAATTTAAATGAGTCATTTTTTTAAAAGAATCATTTTTTTGTGTTAATTTTAAACAATGGCGAGCGAGCCGAAATTTTTCGAATATGTTGTTTCTGGAAGGCTCGAAACTTTGAAATTATCTAAAATTTAGTTATGTAATATTATGTTAACTAAATTTTAGATGCTATCCGTGTCTAAAAGTTGTCGTATGAAAATAATTTTAATATTTGTATTTAATTAGCTGAGTGGAGCGGGCCAGATAGTTTCAAAAATATAATACCGGTTCCAACTTATCAAAACATTATAATTTTATTAAGCAATCTGCAAAACTTCATCATCAACAGCGAGCGAGTCGAAATTTTTGCGTATTTTTTAGTTCTGGAAATTTTGGTAAAATAATGACTGGTCAACTTTCACATATGAGTTGACAGACACACATGATAATCCATAAGTTTTCTACGTGTTTCTCAAGTTTCTGTATTCATGGGCTTTATAAATTATTATTTTTTTATCGGGAAGTACGGGCTAAGAGTGAGACTGTGTAATATGTAGATAATATTTTGCGATTTTTCTAACACACGTTCGGAGGCACCTGTGGCCCAGGGGCCCCATTTAATTGATACGGCTGATACAGCGGTAGCTACGCCCCTGCTATACATGGAACTAAATACGTAAATTATATATTAAATTATAAATTACATATTTAATTTTTATATCTTCGAATAAAATTTTGCATAATGAATAAAACTAAAATACGCAACAAAAATCGGCGTAAAAAAACCTACTGGCGTATCAACAGATCTAATAAGCTTGTGGTTTAAAAAAACAGTATGGAAAGGTGTTGTTTTTTAATTAATTGTAAATCAGTATATAGAATAATATTAAAAACAGTATAAGAAATTTGAATGAATGATTTATTTTTTAATTATCACATAAAGTGTGAATTTGGCCGCCCTCTGAAATTGCCGCCCGGGACATAGGGGCTGTAACCAGCTAGTAGTTACGCATTCTTCAGCTTTTACTATACTTTAAACTATCATAAAGATCATGAGATCATCAAGTACAACTTTTTCGAAACGCAATGTTACATCATAATATTATTATAGAATCTGTCAATTTTGTAGATCAGGAAAAACATTATTGTGATAATGTCATAACATTTGCGCCAACTGCAATTATTTGCAACTTTTTCTCTGAAGTTAGTTTAGAACACGCGCCTGATATAGCCACACACAGCATTCAAATTTGCAAATAATGATGATGCAGGAAAAAAGTGAAAATAATGTCAAAGTTAAGTTCTACAGTTCTTAGATAGGTCTAAAAAGTTCTAGCAAAAAGAAGGCCTTTTCCTAGAACTTTTTAACATAAGTATAGTATAATAACGTCGTAGGTAATAACATAATTAAGATATGTGGAACACTGTTTTATAATTGTTAGCAAATAGTAATTAGTTATTAGTTTTTGTAATACAAAAATAGTATAACACTCCATGTGTTTGGCGTTTGCCGAATTGCACTCCTTTCCACGCCACTTCAGAGCTCTGCTTATTATGGCTTGCTGATGGTATATAAAGTACACATTACCGGATCAGAAGACAGAATGACCCCAACTTTTCCTGGTGAAAGTCACCATCGCGCAACACACGAATCATCTTAGGCTGAGACTATATGATCCGGAATCCGTAAGGCCGGGGAAAATTCAGAACACTAAAAATAGAAGTCTGTGCTAATACATAGAGAAAATCGTAGTGTCGAGTGTCGAGCTGTCATACATGATATTGACATTTGACTTCACACGTGTGCTTTCAATAAAGCTGAAAATCGAGTCCAGCTGTTGGAGGCCATTTTAAATAAAAAGAAGACGAATCCAGCTGTCATAAATGACATTTGACTCGGCACTCAAGTGTTCGATTATAGTATTAGCGCAGAGTTCTATTTTCAGTGCTCTGAAATTTTCCCGGGCCCGCCGGAGATCGGATCATATTATAGTCCCAGCCTTAGAAACACGCGCCCACAGGCCACAATAGTAAACACTTAACATTATTGATATTTACATACTACGGACTGCCTCTATAGAATTTGATTAATCATAATTTATGTTTGTTATGCTTCCATATCGATTAAACTAATAATTACGTAATACATGATTGGTCTATGGTGACGGTGGCCGGTTCATTGAAACCAGACCTAGGTACGCAGGAGATATTTTATAGTGGCCAAGTGTGTGCGCAGTACACAAGAGCACTCTCTCTTCCTCTCGAAACCCAGTGGGACGGACAGACCGACACGACTGGCGAGAGATCAGGCGCAGGTCCGACTTTTTACATGCCCATCCGACGCATGGATCATCTTTCTTGTCAGACAATCGGGTAATCAGCCTACATTGTCCTAACCAAACTTGGAAACGACACTTTTTGTTGTTCCAATGCGGGCATCGAACCCACGAACTCCGAGTCGAGAGCCAAGCTCTAAACCATTGGAGGCTGTAAAAAAAAAACGTACATAATTAAATATGTAGATCATTTCGCAGATTTCATAGGATTTCAAATATAATTTAGTGCTTCCTTTATTATTGAATAACCTACTAACGAGGAACATGTCTGAAGGGTTCTGTAACTATGAACGCTTAATGGGTTTTTCAAATAACTTCAAAAGTACAAGCGTTCATAATAAATTTCCTAAAGCGTATTTAACATGATCTATCAGCATGAAAAATTGCAAGTTTCCACTATGAACGCGTAATGGGTTTTTCAAATAACTTCAAAAGTACAAGCGTTCATAATAAATTTCCTAAAGCGTATTTAACATGATCTATCAGCATGAAAAATTGCAAGTTTCCTCTATGAACGCGTAATGGCCATAGAAATGCCAGGGGGGGGGGGGCAACTTGTAAATCACTTAGGAGGTCGATTTGTGATGATGGTTTATATTACAAAAAACGTCATGTTAGAAACGTTGCCATTATTTAGAACTGGACGTTGCCCGTGACTTCGTGAGGAAAGGAAATACTGCGAACACCGTACATTTTGCCGGAATATAAAGTAGCCTTATCCTTTTACCCGTGGCAAATATTCTATAACTGTGCCAAATTTCATCAAAATCGGTCCAGTAGTTTCGGAGCCTATTCAATGCTATCAGACAAACAAATCTTTCCTCTTTATTATATTAGTATATACAAGACCTATTCGACGATACATATGGGATGGAATGAAAAATAAAATCATCCCCAATTCATGTGTGTATGGGGAGGTACACCTAAAATACAAAATTATAATTATTATATTATTATAACGCCAAAATAAAGTCTATATTCAATATAATATAACTATACAAAATTTTGGTCTACATATTATATTCATAATTACCAAAGTTATCGAGAGGGGGACAGACGGTCGGACGGACAGAGCGAAACTATAAGGGTTCCTTGTTACTACGGAACTCAAAAAAATACTTCCAAGAAGGCCAAAGTGTTACTTTCGAAGCATAAGCGTATAGCGTACCCTAACTACATGCCTATTAACTAGCTAATAATAAAAGGGGAATTATTCAGAAAATAAGTTTTATTTCATACTTATTTGTGCATTTTTACTCTGGAAGTCGGTTAAATTTTTTGTTGAAAATAATATAAATTTTCCTTTTTTAGTGATATTTGTTAAATTATTATTAACACATTTTATGAACCTTTAAAAATAAACGATCGAATGTATAATTGAATACGCGCCAAGCTCCAATTAGGTATTGTATATAAGAGATCGTAGTATTGTATATAAGATTGTATATCGTTGAACAAAAAAAACATACTGCCCAACGTATAGCCTCCTTTTCTTGGAAGTCGGTTAAAAACCAAGGATGTTATGGAGCTCCGTAACCGTCCGTACCCGAAACTATCGGATATCTGAATAAAAACCGGTTGTCTGTAAAGTCGGTTTACTGACGATAGTTGAACGTGACAATGTCATAAGAAATGAGTCATGTTTAGCGAGGTAACGCCGGTAACGCCGGTAACGCCGCATGAGTCATGTTTTTTCGTGCGTGCAGCCGGCTCCATCGAATTATAAGACGTTATCACGTCAAAAACTATCCGTAACCTTAACCAAATCCGATATAAAAACTTCTAATCATTACGGATATAGTCGGAGTATAATTTGACATGTTTATTTAATTTGTTGCCCGTGCCGACTCAGTAGCTTTTTGGGCCATATAATTACCTAAACTTCACTTATTCGCATTTTACTCACACTCGTCAGAATCCTAATGTCCTTATCCGAAACTAACGTATAATCCGAAATAATTTAATATCCGTATCCATATCCCAAAGGGATATAATTTTATTCCTATATCCGTATCCGTATTTCGATGCAAATTTCATATCCTTAGGCTGGGACTATATGCTCCGGAATCCGGAATACGGAACATCGGTGAAAATTCAGAGCACTGAAAATAGAACTCTGTGTTCAAAATAGAGTTGAAATTCGAAGGGTCAAGTGTCATATTATATGACATTGACATTTGACTCTCGAACACTCATGTGTTCTATTGTCAACTCTATTGTATTAGCGCAGAGTTCTATTTTCAATGCTCAGAGTTTTCTACGGCCCTCCGGATTCCGGAGCTTATATTCTCAGCCTTAACATCTCTGTTAAAAGTTTCCAATTTTTTTAAGTGACATCAATACGTACATAGATGTAGGTACCAATTTTACGCAATCGGCCTTGCAGACTCTTGAGAATTGGAAACTATCTCAGGATGCTGATTTACAATACATTGGGCAACATATCGATGCACTGGGAGTGGGTGGATCTAAGTACCAGACTAAATATCTATCTGTAGCTGAATAATAACAATAATAATAATGTCTATGGACTAAGTGCTAAGTATCCGATGACCTTGTGTTACAGGTACCAGACAACGGGAAGTATCAATATTTCATACATTTATACTATACATATATTTAAGATTTTTATTATATAATACACATAATATTAAATCACAGATTGATAACCCAGGAACATAGAAAACTTTTTGTTCCCTCGGCGGGATTCGAACCCGTAACCTCCGGCTTGAGCCACAGAGGTTGTCTGAATGATAGCATATGATAGGTATTTTTGACCTGACTAGCTCAGTGCATATTTCGTAATTTGTCACCATGGTGTTATAGTATTCCGATTTTAACAAAGAACACAATACAGACTTTTAGCTTGGAAACAGTTCTCTAATCTCTAAATATTATAAACTAGCTGTTGCCCGCGGCTCAGCCTGCGTAAATACAATATCCTACGCGATAAAAGGTAGCATGTGTAATTCTGAGTTCGAACTATTGCCATACCAAATTTCATCAAAATCCGTTTAGTAGTTTTTGCGTGAAAGAGTAAGAAAGATCCATCCATCAATCTATCCATCCATTCAGATGGATTATCCATCCATCCATTAATCTAACAATTCATAACAGTAGTAGGATTAAAGTCCCCCGCCGCGTCTGTCTGTTTGTATGTTTGCACTTCGCGATAATCTCAAAAACTACTGTGCAGTTTTTATCTACCGCCAAAGTGGTTCCTTAGGAAGGTTTAGGTGCATAATTTGTTAAAGTTTTCTGCATAATGGTTGAAATATGATTTTGTCGGAAGAAATCAAGCTGTCTGGAAGCTTTCATCCTAAACGCTGCCTAATCCGTTGGAGATATACAAAACAATGTATGTTGGGATTGTTTATATGTATATAAATATTTTAGGGATAGCTTACTTATACCCATTCTAAGTTTAATGTGGTATTTTCAGAAGCCATTTAGGATTTACGGATACAATATTAATCCTTATCAAATTAAATACGTTAGTCACAAATCACAATAAGCAATTCATACACATTCTAATTGCACAAACACCATACAGTTTAAATTATATCTTAAGAGATATCGTAAAATAAAAAAGTACGCACAAGAAAAATTAATCCAAGCGGTCGACGGCGCGCGGTGTTTCGACTACCGATATAATATCATACATTATACGGATATATATTATGTATACTAGTATATAATATATTGGGGTTGCTCGATGCCCCGCCCGTAGGTACCCCGCCCGCAGGTACCCCGCCCGCGCCCATATTATAACGAGTACATCAGAATTACAAATAGGCTATAAATTATAAAGATATTGATAAAAATAGAAAAATATCGGTTGTCTGTAAAGTCGGATTACTGACGATAGTTGAATGTGACAATGTAAACAACAACAACAATAATAATAATAATAAAATGCGAGGTAACGCTGGTACTTGGTAACAGTACTTGGTAACAGTACTTGGTAATGCATGAGTCATGTTTTTTCGTGCGTGCAGCCGGCTCCATCCAATTATAAGACATTATCACGGCAAAAATAGAATTGAAAATCGAAGTGTCGAATATCGAGTATCGAGTATCATATATGACATTTGACTCGACAGTCGATTCGTTCGATTTTCAGCTGTATTGTATTAGTGTAGAGTTCTATTTTAAGTGGCTTGAGTTTTAGCGGGCACGTCGGATCATATAGTCCCAACTGCCAGCCATTCATAAATAGAAAATGGATCACGTTTATGTTACTTATAAGTTATACGTTACAATTCGTTTTCAGTGAGAAACGTGGTTCACGGTAAAGCAATTACCGGATTTCTCGCAAAATTAGCAAGACGGAGCTGAATAGTTAACGATGATAGAAGAGTCCCCTTCACTAGCCTAGTTAGCATTCGTGCTGCATCGATTTTGATAATTATTTTTCAATTTTACACCTGACTTTTACACATTATTTACGTGTACGAGATAGATAGTATTAGTAACAAAGATTTCATAGCCATACGCAGTAGGCGGAAAGCAAATGTCAAAATGTTAAGATAATAAATGTCAAACCTTGGCCCCAAACAATCCCATGTTTTGGGCCATTTAGGTGTAAACACTTTTTGCCTCGACTTGCCTCGTGTATTACTATGAAACTAAAAAAGTTTTAAAACCGTTGATATAACCTACAAAGTTAAAAAATAAAATTTTATTGCAACAAAAAATTTTTTTTCGTCCACCATTTAAGCGCCATAATTATCTGACGATTCTACTCACCTGTAAAAGTTTGCTGGTATGTTAAATACTACCTATACCTATGCCTACCTGCACCGATATATCCACTGTAAAAGTAGGTATTGCCCATACCAGCTCTGTAAATTGAGTGCACCTTCTCCCATAAGGGTCATGTGTCCCTCTCCTCCCCTAGACTACCAACAGGATTATTTCCCTGATAGTACCTATAAGTTCTAGTAGGTACCAGGTTACATAATAACAAGTACCAATTAAACTTACTTAAGTAGTAGTAAGTAGTTCTCGTTAAAATAATCATGTGCATGTTCTAAGTACATCGTTAAAATTACCCATATCGCACTAAATACCCACAATAGGCTATTCTACATTTTTTTTCAAATATATTTTGATATGTTCGTATCGATTCGATAGTCAACTAGTATTTTTATTTCCTGGAAATAATATCTCTTTATGCAAAGCAAAAAATATTAAAATTTAAACGACAAATGTTTGCGCCATAACGACAGCCACAATTAAACAGAAACAAATAAATGTCATATGTGCGTGCACTACACACATGAACTTTATAGGTATTTAACTTTCGCTGTTGTTTATTCGATTTGATTATGTTCTTATGACGTCACATACAAGAAAAATATGGCGGCTGGCGTTTTCGGTCACATGACATACAGTTAATAAAACTACAGTTTTATTTTCGAAACTAAAAAGAAATCCTATATTTATATAACAAAATAGTGTTGTATTTTTATTTCTTATGATAGAAACTATACAATTAACATTTATATCATTTCATTTTGATAGATGAATCTAGCCGATTATAAAACAATAATATAAGCCGCAAAAGTTACCGCCTTGTTGAAACAGCTAAGTATAAACAATTAAATATTTCTATGAAACTAGCTGGTGCTCGCAACTTCGTTTGCGTGGAACTATTAATGGAAACGGAACCCAAAGATAAAAGTAGCCGAAGTCCCTCCATATAACATCGGCTATCTGCCAGTGAAAGTCCGGTAGAAAAGCCGAATTTAAAAGGGGAATTATTTAGAAAATAAGATATATTTCATACTTTTTTTGTGTACTTATTTCTATTACTAAATCTTTTTAATAATAAAACCTGAAACATCCCAGAATGAGCGGCTGGCAATTGGCAGCATCTACCTTCACTCTAAGCTGTAATTTGATTTTTTTTTCAATCTCAATTATTTAATGTTCTCAATTAAACTTATTGTGATTTGTGCGTCAATCATTGTTGAAACGTTTTTGTTACACAATTAAAGCAATATCACGTTTTGGTTGCCCTTGGTGTTCACATTAATTAAGGTAGTCTAAGGTTTGTGCCTGCGATTCTTAAACTAAGGTTAAACCATTAAACTTACAATATTTTAAACGAACACAAGAGTTTAATTTACTTTACGACTTCAGTTAGAAGTATATTATAAGTACCTACCTATGTAACCGAGTTCTGAGCTCTAGTAGATAAAAAAAAAGAATCCCAAAAATATTTTACCGGGATTCGAACCCACCACATTCCGAATTTCCGAACAACGCAGAAATTAACCAAACCGCCAAACGGACTGACATTATAGAGTCGAAATTATTGATATATTCTTGCACGGCGAAAGAAAAAACATATATAACTTAAAAATGCGCAGTTTCGCAGGGATAAAACCTAGACCTAATTTCCTACCCCCAAAACTCCCTGCATATTAAATTTCATGTAAATACTTGCAACCGTTGCCGAGATTACGGTTATATAATATATACAAGATTGACTCGTTTAAAGTATATATCAAGATTTATTTTTTGAGCTAATGCTGATTAGGTATATTTAATGCAATGTTCTTATTCGTTTAGATAATAATAAAAAATGGTTGTCTGCTAACGGCCGGTTTCAATAACCTATCATGGAGGAATTAGTTTTATTGGTCCATTTATCTTCACGTCGTCATTCAATCATTTGCCGGTTTTTTGCGATACAAATGTGACGTTTTTAACAAATAGTTATTGGTAGAAAGGTTATTGAAACGGGCCGTTTAGTCAGTTTACGGACGATGATTTAAGTGATAACGTCATCACAAGCCAACCGCGTAAGCCGATCGTGCCTCTCTATCGCTTTTCCGCGCTCACGCTTGCACGCTGGGCTAAGGCGCGCGAGGCGGAACGTGACCTCAAATGTGACAATCAGGCGGAACGTGACAAGTTTAAGCAGGCGTTTATCGTAGTGATAGTATAAACAATGTCGCTCCATCTGTCTGTCTGATATAGTGATTCAAGAGGAAGGCTTATATGTATATAACATGCATAATAATAGGTATAGTAGAGCAATACTGATGCGCTTACATTGCAAACGCTGGCTGAACTCTACGATAATCGAGATAGATCAAAATAATGTAAGTACTACAGTATTTTACACCTTAAAAAAATCTACAAAAAAGTCCGCGATGGTATATTTCTATCTCTTAGGGGTAACCCACAATAACTATTTTTTATCCTATACTTTTTACGAGAAATAATGGCTTATTTACTAAGCGATTTTAAGCAATACAGCATTAATTCCTTATCCAATTATGTATCTTAAATACACTGTGAATTTAATATACATCAATATGGCCCTTTACAGCATGTAATTTAAATTAATATTTTCGTAGTTTATAGTATTGAGTAGAGTTATTTGCTAAAGAAGTTTTTTCTCCAATAACACTATTCACGCGGGCGAAGCCGTGGGCAAAAGCTAGTCGATTTATAAGACGTTATCACGTCAATAGATACCTACCTATAATAGTTTTCTAAGACGTTGGTGTGAAATCGGTTTCACTAACAGGCCTTTTGCTTAGTTGGTCCTTTAGTTTGAAAACTTTATAATTTTAAAATAAATTAATATGATACAGCCCTTCCGGAATATTCGTCTACAGAATTCATCCCAAACCCCTCCGGATTGGGATACGTCACAGATTAAAAAAATACGAACAGATAAACAGCTACATAGTTAGCTTTTGTATTGATTGCACTACTACAAGCATACGGTGTGTCCACGATTGTGTGGAAAAATTGTGGGCCGTTGAAGGGGACGTCAAAATTTTCAAATTTGGATCGATTTGGATCGTTCTATGAAAGCTGTTTCTCTGTACGTAAGTATATATGTATTATATTTTCCCCTCTGTCCTATATGCTTTACAATGGATGACAATAATAGTCGTACTTATAATAATAATATCTATGGACACTTTCACACCACGTCAATATGGTCCGGCGCGAAGATCTTGAAGAACTTGTGATACTGTTTACCAGACAACGGAAATATATTTAATACGTTTATACTATACACATATTTAATACACATTACACCTTCTAATACTTAATACAAAAAATATAATAGTTTAAAAAAACTAAAAAAACACGCTTGGAAAATTATTATCGGGTTATTGCATTGTCATCGGCCCTTAAGACGTGTGCAAAGTTTCAAGTGGATCAAACGTCTAGAAACCGGTGAAAATTAAGCTCAAAGATTCCGTTACATACATAGATACATACAACACGAGCTAATAAAAGCGTGTTAAAAATAGATTTATCTTTTTGACGATAGATGCCAAGTACCTACTAACATACCAAGATGTTTTTGTACCTTTAGTCGTTACGTTATGGTTACTCCTTAGCCCTTATCATTACGAACGTACCTAACTAACTATTTTCTTTTAAAAATCACATAATATTACCAAACAAGTATATTGAAAAGTTATTCTAATAAAAACTAGTCTAAAAAAAGTATGACCTATAAGATTTAGAACATCGTTGTCCTATGTATCCTATTCACTGTATACAGCTATGTATCACTGTGTACACTGCACAGTGCAGGCAGGTACACGAGACAAAAGTGGGGTATCGCAACATACAAATTGAATACGTAGATGTGTCTGACGTCTGTCCTTGATCAGTCCTGTGATTCGGTTTCGTGACCGTTAATGCCACAGCCCACGACCACATTTGTGAGCTCCGCAGAACAAGAGGGCCGTCTCCTTTGTACGTATAATAGTTTGGTGATCAAATCAAATCAAATCAAATCAAAAAATTTTTATTCAAAATTGGTATTTTTAAATACTCTTTTTGAACGTCGTTGCTACGTGATGCCTACCACCGGTTCGGGAACTAACCCAGCGAGAAGAGCCGGCAAGAAACTCGTCTGGGGCCATCTTTTACCAAAAAGATGGAAAATTATTCTTTTAAAATCAAAATTATTACAATGTTTGCTTATTTCTATGTAACAAATAATAACATAAGATAAGGAGCCACCTTATTCCCAAGGTGTGCCGTCTTGAATGAAGTCATTAATTTTATAATACGCTTTGGCACACTGAAACTGGTGGTCGCTGAAAGCTTTGTGGACCGAATGGTGGTGTATGTTTACGATATTTTATACTTTTTATAGAGTAGAAACAGGCCCTCAGTGGTAGTAATAAATGAGTCACTCGGCATTCGTAGCTACCTATGTCGAAAGTGCGTGACATAAAAGTAAGTCATTTGCTATGATTCTGTAATCCACGCACGACTTAATGTTTTCTAGCTCAGTGTCACACTTCCGTGCCTCTCGTGACATTGGTTACATCAATAATTGTCTTCCACTATATATGTATATACCGCCTTACTAATAAAAATATTTTAACAGTGGATAAGTTACATGTACAATACAATGTTTTGTCTTTGTCTGATACGTGGAAAAAGTCGCTTGGCAGACAAGGACAAAAAATTGTATAATATTGCTTATCCGTTGTGTAAATATTTTTATTAGTAAGGGGGTAAGACTAGATCATCATCTAATAACATTTCAATTATCTGAGACTTGAGAGCTTCGCAGTTCAGCAATTTTTGTAGGAAATCATCACCAGGTTGTAAAAGTGAGAGATTTTCCGTTGGATGACATATTTACTACGTTTATTTTTCTAGTTGCTGATACTGTTTAACTATTACTTTAACTGCTGCAGCACTCGTTGCTGACTTATATCATGGACATAGAGTTATCTAGTTCGGCTTTTGAAGTCAAACTCATTTAGCGGCGCTGAGATATAACGCTATCTATATAAATCCATCTGTCGTAAGCTACTTTTACTTCTTACTTATCAATAGTATGGCTCAATACACAGATAGCGCTAGGTGTACAATTTGTTATTTTTCTATTCTTTTTTAAAGTGATGTTCTTTAGGCACTATTAACGTATATTTGGATTTTCGGTGATGAATGAAGTTTCACTTCTGCTACGTGAACTCTGCACATGTCATGTTTTTTATCCAGTCTATAGAGAGAGTGGTCAACAGTCTGAACTACTGAGTAGACTTTGGACTGCTACGTTTACGTCACGCTACGTCACGTTATCGACCATCTCAATTCAAAAGTTTTGCAACTTTTGTTAAAGCACTTTGAAGGAGTGACAGATCGTTTATGCAATTATAAAGAGATCGGTCAATTGTAGGCAGCCAAATATGTAAGAATGTCCGTAGATCCGTAGTAGTCGTGACTGTTAACACTGGCGCCTAATTACCGATCAACGTATCATTAGATGCCAACGTTTTTCGATTGCGACAGCCTGCTCTCGATCACGAGGTCCATCTTTACTGTGTATGTTCTCCAAATTACCAAACGTATTTAGGCCATGACAATAATATTGTTTATGCTCCGAAGTAAGTAGGTCGTCTAAGTTGTTTATGATTGTTGGTTTTGTTGATATCAGCATTTTACGACTTATAATTTTACATTTACACAATTTTTTTAATTTTTACACAGGGCTGCCTCTAGTGTAGTTGAATTCACTTTGAATCTAGGTTTCCTTTAACTTCGAGAACGAAAATTGTATATACAAAACCTACTTTTCATATACCCTCATTCTACAATCGGCACTATAATTCTTCGTGTAAGCTGTGTTAAGTGTCACTGTATTCTTATCAGATATTTGATAACAGGCCGTAGAACGAGACACACTATGTTAAATTCTTATTTATCTCTCTCTAGATACATACTAATTTTATCTGTCGACATTTTACGAGTAGGTACCTTAAAATTTGTAATACGAGACAGTCTCCAAGTGAGCGTATTGGTCTTAAATCTTGACGCTTCTTCCTTCAGTTCAGTCTGGTGAGGTAATCGATACATAACAAGACTTCCTTTATCTACACTAATATTATAAAGAGGAGAGATTTGTTTCTTTGTATGATTTGTTTGTTTGCATCGAATAGGCTCCGAAAGTACCTACTGGACTCAACATAATGAAATTTGGCACAGATATCGAATAAAGAGTAGACCACGAGGAATGACACTGACTTTTTACTTTTTATCGCGGGAAAATGACGTACGAGTTGCTTTTGCGAGTACGAAGTCGCGGCACAGAGTAGAAAATTCATATACCTACTACGTACAGAGAAACCGCTTTTATAGAACGATCCAAATCGATCCAGATTTGAAAATTTTGACGTCCGCGTTCCCTTCAACGGCCCACAATTTTTTCACACAGTCGTGAACATACAGTATGCTTGTAGTAGCGCAATCAAATCGAAAGCTTACTATGTTGCAGTGGTGTGAGGTTCCTGTAACTCCATTCCTATTAGCTTCACTTACCACTTGCCTTTTGAAGACTCTCATCCAAATCCCTGCCTATTATACAGGCTAGAGCTTTCCTATAAAGGAGAACCAGCCTTCGCCACTCTTTCTGTTCCTCTTTCTTTAATCTGTGATTGCGGGAAACATCTAATAACACAATAAAGTCTTGGAAAAGCTTTGCTTTTTTACTCGAATTCACTAGATCTTTTCTGCGTGTCCTATTCCTTTTCTACTTCTTTATTATTTTGCCCTGGCTTTTAGATATGCTAATAACAATTCGAACACATTTGAACAACGCATCTTGCAAAATAAATTATAGAATAAGCGAGTAATTTTTATGTTTAAGTACAGTAGGGTTGCCAACCGTCCTGTTTTCCCAGGACATGTCCTAGTATTTGCAGTGTCCTGGGGTGTCCTTGATAGTTTTAAAGCAGCGTCCTGGCTTTTAAAGCACCATATTATGGTCTTGTATTTTAAAACTCGCGTACCATCCTTACAATTTTTCTTTCTAATTTAATTTTATTTAAATACTTTTATGAAAATTAAATGCATATTAGCATTAAATGTATTTCATTGAACCTATTTTCACTACAGACTGATTTAATGGTTGCAACTTTTTCACTGCGTCCTGTTTTTAAACTGGATTGTCCTGGTATTTGTAACTTCAAGTCCTAGTTTTTTAAATTTGGGGTTGGCAACCCTAAAGTACAGCATGTTATGTTGCAACATGGCATACCTATCCGGCTTTACAATACGAGTTGAAACTATGAAATGATTTTTCTAAAAGCAGTCCGTATATAGTGCTGGCTATCATTGATTTTAGGGATACAGCGCAGCTTGTAATAATTATTTTGTGCAACTATCCGGCTACCATAAATTTATTTCTAAACCAGTTCCGAATTTATTAAGTATATGTATAGATTGTTGTGACGATCAACAAAGACCCCGGATTCTTAATAACATCCGCTGAGAGCTTCACCTTGATCTGCCTAACATTTTACTGCTATTAGCCGCTAATTAGGGCTATTATTCTCTTTGGTACCTCGTCAGGAGCTTCAGCATGTTTCTACTTCCTACGTAAGCGGAGATAATAGATATAATAAAAAACCTTCTTAGATATTTTGTAAAGGGGAGATCTAACAAAATTCACATATTGAGTCATGAGATGGGTTGAAAACACCAACTTACTTAATACCAATACAATCATTTCATCAAGGATAATTAAAAAAATAACATTTTAATTTACCTAAATGTTGTTGACAATAATAATTGATGTGGGTATATTAAATCTAATTATTTCAATAATAAACAAGCAAAATAGCATTGACATTATCGATAGGTATCCAACATTTTTGACACAAATTATAATGATAGTGGCTTTTCTCTTTTAACCGACTTCCAAAAAAAGGATGCATTCAACGATAATTCCGCCGTCTGTGGACCGATTATATATATTCTTCTTATCTTACTCTTAAAAAAATGAATTGCAATTCCAATGTCTCGCTAAAACTCGAGAACGGCTGGACCGATTTGGCCAAATTTTCTGTCTTGAAAAAATTATGGAAGTTCAGGAAAGGTTTAAAGATTAAACGGTGAGAAATATTGGAGGTGGAGGTGTAGTGATAGGAGCTATTTCTGATAATATCTATTGAGATATATCTACTCAAAAAAATAACAATGCTCAAACGTTGCACTGCGGATAAAAATGGGTACAAAATGAATCAGTATTTAGTCAGCCGGCAGGTCCGATTCAAACGACAATCTGTCGCAATTCGCTACCACGCCAGCGTGAGACTATAGAGTATCACGGTCACCAGCAATCACCATAGATAATCTCATCTTTCCATCCTCGCAATCTCAGACTAATATGTAATGTGCTCACAACAACACACGGAAATCGTGTACCTACTGAGATTTTTGCAACATCGAAAATTATTAAATACCTACTAGATGTTGCGCGCAGAATGAAATCCTGCTGGAACCGTACATTCTACCGCGATATAAAGTAGCCTGTGTCCTTACCCGTGGTTTACGCTATGTCTGTGCCAAATTTCATCAAAATAGGTCCAGTAAGATTGACGTGATATAAGTATATTTTTAATTATGTATTAATAATGTTTTTGTATGTAAGATTTTTTCTCTGTGTGTGAGTAAAGCAGTTTTAGAGCCTATTTAATGCAAACAAACAAACAAACAATAAAATTTTTCCTCTTTTTAATTATAAGTGTAGAAGTGTAGAAGATAGACCTTACGAGGTATCTATCTAACCTAACCTAACCTACTTCTTCCAAGTTGGTAGTGCTAACAAAAAAATTACACGTCGGTTAAGTTATTCAATGTTGCTCTCATTGTCGAATACGTTGGAAAAGACACTTGACAGACAAAGAAAGCAACATTAAATTGCATCCGTTGTGTAAATATTTATTTATTATTAATTAGTAAACAGGTTAGTATGTTCGTATAGAAAACTTGTTGGCGAACGCACTGTTAATATATATTTTTACTATGAAAAGTAATTGAACTCAACAATGTTAATTTTAATTAACAGTTTAATTAAGTAGTATATTGAAGGTAAGACAGAATGCAACTTACCTACTTACGTTCCAGAGTAAAGAGCAAAAAATAAAAACATAACTGTAACAATAAACTTAATGTTTAATGATTAAAGATACGATATCACCCCATCTTCAATATGTAGAGCAACTGCACTCGAAAATCTTTCCTTGACGACTTCCAGTTTAATAGCACATGTTATTACATGGCATTGATAATATTCCTTAAAAGTTAAATCCAGTCTAAAACTCTACACAATACGGACTCGTTACGGATGGAGATTGTGTCTTGCGAATCCGTCCTCTTGAGAATCCGTCCAGTTGCTGCGCTTTTTGCGCAATTGCGCCGCGCCGGAGGGAAAAGTACCTACTTCTTATTACTTTTTAAATTTCATATTAATATTTTAAAGTTGATTATCTCGCAAAGATACCTTAATCCCAAAATCGCCTTTGTAGCCCCTCAATGTTTTTAAAAGACCTATCTAATTATACCTCACGCCCACACTATGAGCTACACGCAAAAAAAGTCATCCCCACTTTACGTGTTGGCCCTGGGCTAGGGCTGCCATCTGTAAAACCTGCTCCCCAGGACCGGAAGCGTAAGTTCCCCGGATTTTGGAGCTTTCACCCCGGACATTTCAATACTTTTTTCATTCACTTACATCTTGATTAAAATATATTTTACTCCGCGCTAAATAGATCGCTCGCGCTCGCCATTCGCCAGATCACGCCATGCGTCGGTCAAGCGCGCCCCACTCCCGCTCGCGTAGTAAAATAGCGTCAGCAGCGCGTGCGGTGAAATACCTAACCCATAGCTTTTATTTACATAAATTATGACAACGGGATCTGATCGAAAACCCGGACTACAATTTAAACCCCGCCCGGACGCTCCCCGGACGTCTTCCAAACTAGGACAAATCCGGGGAAACCCGGACGGATGGCAGCCCTACCCTGGGCCAAAAAAAATATTTTTCATGATTTTATTTTAGTACTTTATTGACGTGGTGAATAGTAAAATACACATATTCATGCAAAGTTTCATCTTTCTAGCACTAACCGTTTGGACGGTAAGCCGAAGATAGACGGACGGACGGACATGACGAAACCATAAGGGTTGCGAGAAATAAACAACGGAACCCTAAAAACAAGAAAAGGTGCACAAAAAAAGTAAAAATACACAAAAAAGTATGAAATAAATCTTATTCTCTAAATAATTCCCCTTTTAAATTCGACAAAAATTTTAATTATTTCTTTTAATTAATTCTTAATAATTTAATTATTTCTTCTTAATTTTGAAGTCAGAAAATAAGATTTATTTAATACTTTTTTGTGTGTTTTTACTTTGGAAGTCGGTTTAATTTTTAGTTATAAATCATATTTATTATAAATAATATTTTTAGTGATATTTGTTAAAATATTATTAATACTTTTTAAGAACGTTTAAAATAAACGATCGAATGTATAAATTAATGTGCGTTAAGCTTCCATTAGGTATTGTAAATGAGAAGATGATGATGATTACTGTAAGTTACATAGTGGCATATGCTTGCAGTTCTTTAAGCATCGCTGAAATCCCCAAACATGTAACTATAAGGAGCCAGGAGTTCTGTTCAGTACTTTTGGATCCAGGGTTCAAAATCTTATTTTTTGGTAGCATATGCTTCTGTTACTTCAGAAAAAATCAAAATTGCTATGTGTGTCCATATAAATTTTGATTCCTCATGAATCCCATCATCGGGCTTCCACTTTAGTGACTAAAGGACCAATTTCGAATTATACCCCTTACAACAACAAAAGAATTTTGCAAATAGGTCCATAAACGGCGGAGTAATCGTTGATACAATATAAATATATATTAGGTCCTTACATATGAAATTGGCGTTTTGTCGTACTGGCCACTTTGATCTCAAATATATCTTCTTTGGTTAGGAATTCCAATTTCAAATTTATACCGCTATTTACTCATGCATTTGGGTTTCGAAAACCGTAATTCATTTGTATTTTCCCCTTTTGGTTTTTTTTTTTGCCGTCACTCTGTTTACAAAATGGAAAACTTGAAATGTCGTATTATTTTCGAGTACGAGTTCCACCGTGGCACCAGTGCTGCAGAAACGACTCGACGGATTAATGATGTGTATGGCGGCGGTGTCGCAAAAGAAAACACAGTGCGTTTTTGGTTCCAACGTTTTCGTTCTGAAAATTTCGACCTGCAGAACAAACCCCTCGGTCGGCTGGAGACCAAAGTTGATAATGAAGAATTGAAGGCTATTGTGGAAGCGGATCGCAAACCACGTCCGAGTTAGCTGCAGACTGCAGTGTTAGTGATGAAACTTTTAATCCACTTGAAGCATTTTGGGAAAGTGAAAAAGCTTGAAAGGTGGGTGCGCCTCATGAATTGAGTGCAGGAAGCCGACAAATGCGCGTCGACCGCTGCATTATATTACTCAATCGGCACAATAATGAAGGGATTTTAAATCGAATCATGACCTGTGATGAAAAGTGGATCCTGTACGATAACACGGACTAGTGCCGGTGTCGTTCACTACATCTTTCTTAAATCTGGCCAGACGATTACGGCAGATGTCTATTGCCAACTACTGCAAATCATGATAGAAAAGCTAGCTGCTAAACAACCGAGGTTGGTCATTCGCTCTAGGCCACTGCTGCTTCAGGACATTGCACAACAGACGGCTACCAAATTAGAGGAGCTTCGATTGGAATGTCTAAGACATCCACCGTACTTCCATTTTTTTTTATTTGGATAACTTCTTGCAAGGGAAAAAAGTCAACTCCGATGGAGCAGTCCATAGCTCTTCAAAGATTTTATTAATCCCTGTCCGAATGTTTTTTTTAATAAGGGAATCAATGAACTACCTATGAGATGGCAAAAGTGCATAGATAGCAATGGTACTTATATAGTTTGATTAAATAAATATATTATGCTTAAAAAAATCGACTTTATGTTCCGCCTTTACAAAAGCCAATTTCATATGTAATGATATTACATATATATTATAAATACAGCCGAACGTATAACCGCCTCCTTTTTTGGAAGTCGGTTAAAACTGAGAACCAAACCATAAAATGGCGCTGAAAAAATGTTATGGTAAAATTAATGCTAAAACACCGTATGCGTATACAATAATAAGTAGTAATTTATGCTTTTAGTGATTTAGCAAATTAAGGTTAAATCAACGTTTTTTTTAACCTTTTAATGTTGCATTGTAATTGTATGGGGGACTAAAGTGTCCTTATATGGGGACACTTGATACAATTCCCTGTCTTTAGTTGTAGTAGCTAAATTAATATTCTCTATACTGATATTCTGTTGGTTGTCGCAGCTTCTTGTAGCCAGATAAATTCCACATATTTTAGCGCCAGTTATATTCTGTCTACGTTTTTGAAGTTTGCCCATTCCTCTACACAGTACCTACAGTGCTTACACACATATATATCATACCTTGTTACTATAAACAAAATTAGAAAACTTGAGTAGGTGCCTAACCCCCGAATTGTCAGGCAGTGAGCGAGCTGATGATGATGATGAATTATACCTAAGAACACTCTCCATCATGTCAGCTTTAAAAAACTAGATCAAAATCGGTTTATCCGTTTGGGAGCTACGATGCCACGGACAGACACGTGAAACTTATAATGTTCCTATTTTTTCGTCGGGGGCTAAAAGCATAACCAAGTAAGTTCATATCACTAAGTATATCCTAAAATGTAAAAATATATTCTATGTTTTGTCGTATTTAACCATTTATGGCGTTCAAAAAGGATACACTTGTTACTATGCCAAATTTGGTACAAGACCATACCGAACATGGAAATTATATGAATAAGTTTGACTATGTTCTGGTAAGTAGAACGCAACCGGCGATGCTATCACAAAGAAATCTCTGTACATACCTATTATTATATTTCTACATTCGGGTATTCAAGTTTTGTTACGTCGTAGCATAAACACATTAATTTCAACTCATAATCATATCAAGAAATAGAAGTTTAGAATTGCATTGGCCTAAATATGAATTTGGCAAAGATTTGATAATTGATTGTAAGTTTTTTGAAACCAGCTTTGAGTCACATTCAAATTATTGTTACCTTACTATTATATTATTTGTTTATTATCTATTCTATAATTGTTTACTTACACTAGTGATTTTTGCATTTATTAGGAATTTGCTATTAGTAGGTATTAATTAGGTATATATATTTTTAATTATTCTGTTCTCCTTAACTTGTCGTTTACTTTGTGCATCCACCCTTTCATACTTCTTGGTGTTATGTTTCTTATTAATTTGTATGGTTGCCTGGAAGACATCGCTTCTTAGCGATAAAGTCGCCAAAATTGTACTACATTATCATGTTACTATTGTTCTCATAATTGTACGTTTTGTTGTGTCCAAAAAAGATTACTATTAGGTAATATTACCTTATAGTTCATGGTACCTATAATTACACATTCCCCCTTACGAATAAAAAGATTTACACAACGGATAACTTTAACAACGTTGCTGCCTTTGTCTGGTGCGTTGGAAAAGTCACTTAACAGATAAAGACAGCAACAGAGCAGTACATACCTAGGTATGGCGGATTTTTTAAAATAGTTTAAGTAAAAAAAATGTTTCAGAAGCCCTCACATAAGCTGGTATTGTGCCTCAGCCTCATCTTTATGAAAAAGGCATCACCGCACGAGCTCACACGGACGAAGTTTGCGTCGCACGTCAGTGTGAACACACCAGCGAGCAGTTTCACTCATGGCGTCGGGGACCCTGTGTCGCTCGACAGAAGGAACAACAGATACTCGGCACCTAGTTATCGAGGACCGAAAAGTAAGTTAAGGTTACTTTATAATTAGCTAATCTCCTACTTCCTAGCTATCAAAAGACTAAAGGGGGTTTAATACGTGACAGTATGAAACCCCTACTGTCACTGTTCATGTTACGTACAGGTACCTACAGGAATACTAAAAAGGGGTGACATAGTAAAAGTCGAAATTTGCGTGACGTAATATGAGGACGGCCCCATACAAACTAGGTAAGTGAAGACAGACAGTGAAGACACCTTTATTCATTTTTTACTACCTATTTAAGACAAGTTTAAGTAGTGAGGACGACATAGGTGATGATGTATGTTGTCCAGGGCCCCAGCGGGGACATGGCGCTGGGTACGCGCGACAAAAGCCTGCGATACCATTCCAAGTCGAAGAGGTCCCTCGCCAAAACGGAGTGACTGTACCTTGGCAGTACAACAACATGGGTGAGAAATAGGAAAATCCTTTTCGAATTTAAATTAACAGAAATCCTACGGAAAATTAAAAGAAGAATATACCAAATACTTAATTCACAACATCAAACATGAATAAGGGTATCACAGACGGCGAAAATACCTTCTATTTTATTTTATATTTAGTTAAAATAACGCTTGCTATATGTTTGTATGAACTATCACAGACTGCTAAGATACTATATATTTTCATATTACGTACTGTAATATGAAATGTATCCAGGCATCTTAAGATGAAATATGATAGTATCTTCGCCATCTGTGACGCCCTTCATTATTTTTATAACTACTTGATCGATAACTTTTATTTGCAGACTATGCTATACCAGTGCTGCCTCCTTCGCCTTATAAAGTGGACTCGCCTGATCCAGAATCGCTTTGGCCGAACGGACTGTTTCTACCGCCAATACCTCCCCATTTCGGACCCAGCTTACGGAGATTGGACAATTCAAATGGAGAAACAGGTTATTCGATTTTGCATGTCGATTTGCTATAGATTAAATTATTATTTCAATATTTCAAATAATATCATGTGAATATATTCTTGAACTTCCTTCAAACAACAAAAGATGGCGCTGTTGCATTCTTTGGGCAGTTGCATTTACAGCTATGTTGATAAGAATAAATTGACTTTAGTAATACTTATACAATTATTATACCACTAAAATATATAATATTCTAGTGGTATAATTATTAATTTATTACTTTTATGTGAAGGGTGTGTCATATAAAAACTACCACGAACGTAATAAACTGATAATAATGAAGTAGGTAATAATTAGTTTTACTGTTAGCATCGTCACTTAGGTGCATAATGGGCATTTCATTTGATTTTAATTGTTACTTAAATGATTATTTGATATTTCCAGATGTCGATAATGATCCCTATCTGCTAGAAGGTATGGAGGCGATAGCAGCAGTGTCGAAATCCCGACGGCACGGCCTGCTATACTTCCACGATGTTCCACACATACAGTCCCTACTGGAGAACCAAGAGCTAAGAATCGACAACAATCTGAAGCCACATCGCATAGGCAGCATACGGCATACGTGGCCGTACTATAGGACCTAACATCGACCACCGAGTACTGTTCATAACAACTAAGTGAAATATGACCGAGCTACAAGAAATTTTATTTAGATATTAGCTGACCTAGCAAACATTGTTTGTTGTTCTATCTAAATTAATATAATTTATCACTGGTTGGTATAAAAAAATAGTTTACGACCTATTCTCATTTCTCATACATATCGAATGCTAATACTAAAAAATTTAACAATATTCAACCGTTTCTGTTACAATGTTCTGTTACAAACATTGTCACACCAGAATTTTATTAATTAAATTTTGAAAACTTTGTAAAACTTAAAACTTTCTATAGGTATTCGAAATAGACTGCAGTGAAAACCTTACTTTATAAAAGGTTGTTCAAAATCAATAACGGATATTCTGGGCATATGATCTACTGCTCAACTGCTTATCAAGACGTTTAGGCTGAAAATAATTAAACATTTCGAAAAAAATATATCAAAAAATTACATTACGCTCTTTACGGCGCTGTTATGGTCATTGAACTCATACAGCTGTGTATTGATGTTCTTTAGGCAGTCTTCGCCTAAATAAAATCAATACATAAGCTGTTAATCATATGCCGAAATATCCGTAATTGATTTTTGAACAACCTTATATATAATACATCTCCAAATCATAAAGTTTACAATTATAAAGTTTATGTATATAAAGTTTATATCTAGATAAGTTGTATTAGACCAGGGAATATAAAGTAAATAAAAAATTAAAGTGTGTCATATTTACATTATAATAATATAAAATACCTCATTTTTAATATACATTTCATGTGTAAATATTTATAAATTGAATATAAAAATGTACAGTCACCTACTTACAACATGTATAAAAATATAAAAAATTAAGAATACGGTTTTATACCCATTTATAACAAGCCTTATTGTAGCAAAGAAGCTTAAAACTAAACTTGAGTATTTTAATTGAGATTTAGCAAAGACTTTTGTTTAAGTACTATGATATTGTTTACAAATTCTTGCTGTACTGGACATTAAGTATTTTTATTAAATAACTCAATAAAGTATGTACACCTCATAATAAAATGATATTTTATACAGATCATTCAATTATTATTTAAATGTATCGTTTCAATAAAGAATTAAACTGTAGTCATTTTTTTTCAAGCTACCAAACACATTGTACGTCTTCCAGTAATTAGTAAAAAGTTGGTTAATAAACCATAACTATTTTAAAAAACCCGACTGCGTCAAATAATTCTAATGTGGGGTACATTATATGGTGTATTATATAGTATCTATAGATATACATCTCAAGCTCAAAATTCAAATGCGACAAGCCGTTTAGGCTCTAAGGTGTACCAAAGAAATATACATACCTACACTCGAAAAACATACCATAAACATACAAAAGTTAAAACTTGATCTAGATATTTTTTTAGCTAGCTTTTGCCCGTGGCTTCGCCCGCACGTTTACAGGAACTTAATAATTTACAGCCTATTCGTAATTCAGATGTAATATTATGTGCGCGGGCGGGATACCTACCGTCCGTACTGTACCGTCGAGCGTCGATGACGTGTCATCGAAAGTACGCGAGAGATAATTTATATTTTTTTCGCGCGTACTTTTAGTTTTTCGATAACTCCTAGGAATTTAAACTGTATGGCATAAAGGTATTTATTAATGTGAATGATATACTTAAAATGATTGACGTATTTTAATGTGATAAAGAATAATACTGTATCCGTCTAAATAGCTTCTGAAAATACCACTATCGCAGACTATTTTGTAGGACTGTTTAAGATAATCATTTCCAATATACATTATTTAAGTACAAAAATATGAATATGAACTCTAACGGTTTTTGCAGTGCAAGTCAGAATAGCTCGCGTATTATGGCAATTTTTTTTATATAATAGATAGATATAGATAATTCGTACCATATCTTTATAATTTATGTGTTATTGTGATGTATACGGTTTCTTCATAAAGTTTCATTTAAATCCATTCCGTAAGTATTGCGTTTACATCCATTATTACAAATTTTGGCTTGATTATATTAGTAAGGATAAATTTCGTTTTGATTTAAATCTTATACTGTGCTACAAGTTACAACAATGTTACTTGTAACTTTAAATGAATGCAGGACTTAATATATATATATATATATATATATATATATATATATATATATATATATATATATATATATATATATATATATATATATATTGTATAAATAAATACAGTATAATACATTATTACAAATTTTTTTACAGCCTAAAACAGCTTTTCCCAACTGCCGGGTTGCAACCGTGCCGGCCCACCAAAATAAAATACCATGTTGCAACATTCCTGCCTTGTTTTGAAAACAATATGTTCTATCAATCAATCGACGCATTTTAAATATTCGTAAGCGGTAAGCCGATACCAAAATATGTAGTAATAATAAAACATTTTTACTATTAAAATTTTAGCTAAACTTAAATCCACGCTGGATAAGCTTGGATTTAAAAGTATTAAGTGGGCCACAAAAGGACAGTGTGAAATTACCTGGCCATGGCAGAACAAAGTTTGGTAAAGACTGGCCTTAAACAATGACAATTGATTTATATCAGCAGTTATTAGATTTCAATATGAAGACTATTTTATACTTTACACTCTCGGGCATAAACATTTAAAGATGACTCATGCTCGACACACTCAGTGTCTAGCATGAGTCATCTGGCATAAGTTCTATATTATAACAGTATTTAGTACATACAAATATTTATTGTCATTTTTTAGTATTAAAATATGTTATATAAACATAAATGTTTTATGCAAACAAAATTAAGTATTTTTTGATCCTTGGTTAGTGAAAGTGGTCACCTTTTGTGGGTGTCCACAACCATGATATATATGCACAAGTCAAGTAATGACAACACTTCACCTTATTATTAAATAAACAAATCAGGAGAGCCATATACTGCTAACATTAATTTTCAGTAGCACTTATACACATCAATAC
Organism: Phengaris arion; assembly: GCA_963565745.1. Taxonomy (NCBI): domain Eukaryota; kingdom Metazoa; phylum Arthropoda; class Insecta; order Lepidoptera; family Lycaenidae; genus Phengaris; species Phengaris arion. The sequence goes on along the minus strand of OY751438.1, from coordinate 15,420,236 downwards.
CAAAGTAATTATGGTAATGTTGCCTAAAAATGCTAAAAGTGAACCTGATCAAATACAATATAAATAATTTACTTTATTACAAACATACTTCTGTTAATGTCATAGTCAATTATTGAGCATGGAATAACACATCCATTTTAGAGAAAATCTGGTTATATGTAAAATTGGAATCATTGATAACAAAACATAGGCATACCATATCATAAACTTCCTGCAAAGTAGAAATTATATGCAACTACCAGTCCTGTAAATAAAATCACAGAAGAAAATATTGGCACCTTAGTTGCACTATTGCAAAGATCTCCAGTACAGAAACACATGTAAACTTTTTTGTGATTCCAAACTGTATATGCACATCTCTCCTCATCATCACTTGGCGATCTTTGCAGACACATTCTCTGAGTAGCTGCACCATAATCTGAAAACAATTAAGTCAGCTCATAGAACCAAATCATTGGGAAAACAAATGCAAAGTATTTTTTGCCAATGTGATGTTAACATAATTTGATATATTATATTTTTTTAAGTAAATTTCATGCATTGCAAATTCAATGCATAATATGAACCTGTGTTACTTGAAATTAAATATGATTTATTTAATTCATTTAATGTGTATTTTTGGGAAGCCAGTTAGTGCTAAGCCAAATAAACAATCCTCATCCTCCTCCCACAAATTGATAGGAGCACATTATATTCCTATCATGCTTTATTTAATATTTTTTTTTTATGCCAATCAGTAGGTACCCTAAACATTTAAGTACGTAGTCTTGCAGATTTACAATTTTAATAGAGCAGGATTACTGTTATTTTAAAGGCTTCTCTCTAAAGCATTTGGATCATAAATATATGATAACACTTTTTTAATTCAATAATTGTGTTTTAATTAAATTATTACACTAAAAGTTTTCTCTCAATAGTCAAAAAAATTTAAATACCATCAGTTCGGAAGGCTCCCGTGGTGCCTTCAATCATTTTTCCACACCAGCCCGAAGGGCATGCAACAACATGTATACCAACTTCAGCCTCCGGGTCTGTCACATTAAAAGGAAAAGGGTCTCCGCATGAACCCAATTCACCCCTGGATCGACATCCAATACAGCGCTTTTGGAGGCCTGTAAATATAATTACTTAAAGTTATAATAGGTTTTTCTTTGATTTGTCTGTTTCAGATTTACCTATTCAGAATAATAAAATTTATTTTTAAGACGAGGGGTCTTATACCTAATAATAGTTAATCATTATTATAAATAAAACATTTTCTTTCTGACAACATAATACTACAATATTGTCAAAATATACTGTATTTTTTATTTAAACCTACACAACTTTGATAGCCGTAATATTTTAAACCATACAAAATATTTTAGGCAAAATAATAATTATTTACATATTCAGTTTTAACAATATTAAAAATTAAAAAACACACTACCTTGAAAACTTGAATCAAACAAAGTATGATGATTATTTTACTTACAGTTCACACTTTTCATCCAGACGAAACTAAAAATAAGTATTAAAATTTTTGTAGAGTTCATTTTGAGATTAAAAGTGAACTAATTCCTAGCTAATTGCTTCTGAAATTAATTTAATTTGAGATTTAATAAAGGTACCTATTACTTTTTCCAGAATTCGAAATTCCAAATTTCAAGTCTAAACTTTCACAAACGTCTTTTTTTTTAAGATTGTAGTATAGTATAAACTCATTGCCAGCGTCAAGAAAGGCAAAACACTATTCTTAGGTAACCTGTACCTAAAGCAGGGGCGTAGCTACCACTGTATCAGCCGTATAAATTATATGGGGCCCCCGGGCTACAGAGGCGTGTGTCAGAAAAAAAAACCGTAAAACATTATCTACACATTACACAGTCTCACTCTTAGCCCGAACTTCCCGATAAAGGGGCAAAAACTTGATAGTGGCGCCGCCTCCCTTCAGTGTTTGCTATAAACTGTTAAAACTGTCAAATGTGTACCTAGCATTTTTTGTGACCATTTGTGAAAATAATAATCTATTAATTTTAAGCTTTTTATTATTATATACTAATAACTTTATTTGTGACATAAAACAGAAATACAGAAAAAATATATGACCAGAAAAGACTACAACTACTACTACAGCGTGGTATCTTTTCTGCGAAAGAATCTATTAGCTCCTCAAAGTTCGTCGCATAGCTAGTTTTGTTTTCAAACACTACGTACGCGTTCATATAAATTTGCTTGGGCTGTTAATATGCGTTCATAACTCACTTAGTGTGTGTAGCACTAACTAATAAATTTAGAATTCTTTTCTCAAGGATTTGGCGCCCCCATGAAACTGCCACTCGTGGCAAGTGCCCCGGTTTGCCGCACCTTATAACCGGGGCTGGTCGATTTTTATGACCAGTATCATGGACCAATAAAACCTAGTAATTCCTCCATGACCGTATTTTTTTAATTTTGAGGTTTTCAGAAATAAAAACTACGAAAAAATTTCGGCTCGCTCGCTCGCTATTGATTACGTGAAGTACCTATATATTTTACTGTAAGTTTTACAGATATAACTTAATAATGTTATTATAATGTTTTAATAAAATATAGGAACCGTTATTATATTTTTATAACTATCTGGCCCGCTGCGCTCAGCTAATGATTTTCAACGTGTAAAAACTCATAAACATGGGCAGCATCTACAATTTAGATAAGTTAACTACGCTGCTAATTTTATGTTAGTCTTCCAGAAACAAAATAGATTTTTTTACATTAATTCTTTATTATTATTGTAGAGTTTGAAGGTTACGTTATAATGTCTTATAAAATTTAAACTGGTAAAATATTTAAAAATATGTAGCCCGCTCCGATTTGATAATGTTTTTAGTACACATTTTTCAATGCAACGTGCGAAAACTCTTGAATAGGAACATAATCTAAAATTTAGTTGAGTGAATTTCGCTGCTGATTTTCTGATCAGTTTTTTTTCAAATGTTCTCAGATATAAAAATGCATCCATGAAATGGATGGGCAGTGAGTATCACCCATGTCACCCACCCAGCGCCATACTCAGGCCCATCCAGCAAATCCAGCAACGGTACTAATAGCCGTCATTAGTGTCAATAGTGTCAATCAATCATTTATAATTCTTGCCTACAAGTCCGCGTCTTGGACTTGCAGGCTGGATGGTCAGTATGGCCCATAAGACAGAAGAAACAGTATATCAAAAGTCAATATTTTCAAAGGTACAAACAGTGATTTGAATACAAAAGTCTCATGAAAACGCTCCATACTAAAGTCGTACCTAGCTGTGACGTCACGTCTAGGTAAAAGTGTATGAAGTATAAGGCCGCAGGAACATATTTGTAAATAACTCGATATATAACGATATATTTTGTGCCTTTAAGTTCATACTTACCGTAATTAATGTTTTTGTATAATATGATGTAAATAAAGTAATGATCTTTTTTTATTTTTTTATTATGGTTTTTTTTATTATTTTAGCAAAAAAAAATTTTTTTATACTTTTAGACGTATCCAATAGTTCACTAAATTTTTTTTTTCATCTATTCGATGTTAGACAACATGTTAATCAAATCAAATCATATTTATTTCAGGCAAAAGATCCCTAAAACTACATATTGTATAAGTAATAAAAAATAAAAGTAGTAAAAACAACAAAAGATCATTATTAAAAATTAACATTCAGACAAAATTTAAACATTCAGATTTTAAAAATTAAAAAAAGTAAATATATTCAGCTATTAAACCGTAGACACATAAGACATTTCAAGTAAAATAAATCAGCCTGTTTTGTTTTTGTCGCGATGTACTGTCAGCCAGTGATTTAGAATCGAGTTTTCCAGACACCCGGCACACAGACTGAGGATCTCGCTCCCAGAAGAACGAACGATATACCAAAACGCTGCGACACGTGCCCTAATAATGGCGAAGTAATCGGGGACTCTGGCGTCGGCGAACATACCCGATGCACTGCAGTACTTTGGCAATTTCATCAGCATGCGGTATGCATTATTGTACTGCACCCTGATACTGCTTCTCGCGGTTTTAGAACAGCTGACCCAAAGCTGACACGTGTAAAAGAATTGACAGTATGCCCTAAATAGTGTCAGCCTTGCCTTAACGCTACACCGCGCAAACCGACGCGCGAGCATGTTACAGCGAACGGCCAATGCCCGTCTTTCACGGACTATGTCTTCATTGTCAGAAAGATCCTCAGTCAAGATGTGTCCTAGGTACCTATCTGAAACGCTCAACTCTTTCCACTACTTGACCATCCAAATAAACCAGCGCGACCCTCTCCGGGCCTTTGTCAGCCCGAAACACCATCATCTGCGTCTTCGCGACATTATATTTGAGACCATGGTTAATAGCATAAGTCTCACAAATGCCGAATAGCCGCAGATTGAGGGACTCAGAAGTACCATATCGTCGGCGTAACTCTGGTTGTTAATACATGTTCTCGTGTGCTTCTGAGCTCCTCAATCAGATCATTAACGTACAGGCTAAACAGGTTCGGAGATATAAGCCCTCCTTGGCGCACCCTACACCCTAATCTAAAATCATTGGAGGTGGCGTCGCCCCATTGATCGCCAACAGATCCACGGTTTTATTATGTACATTAGATTCGTAGAGCTTTCGCCAAAGTAAGTTGTAATTTATCAGGTCGAAAGCTCGGCTGAGATCTAAGAAGCATGCATATATAGATGTGTTTCTTTTTATATAGAATAAGACCGTCGAATCAAGCGCAAAGATGAATCCGTTGAGAGACCGGGACGAAAACCAAACTGTGCATCATCAATCTTAATATTAATGTTTATGTCAGGGTAAATTAATGTTTCCAAAACTTTTCCTATAACAGTTCCTAGGGAAATTATTGGTCTATAATTTTTAGGGTTAGATAGATCACCAGTTCTGTTTTTTGGCACGGGAACCACCATAGTCTTCATTAAATTTTTCGGCAAATAACCTATGTTGACGCACATTGTAAAGAGATCTGCCAACATAGGAGTGACATAATCACTAGCAAATAAAAGATGTTCTAAACTAAGCCCATCAAATCCAGATGCCTTACCTTTTTTCATTTTCAAGACAACTATGCTATGTCATCAGGATAGAAGCCAGAATAACTAGCAATTCCCCCTTTGTCCCCAGTCGCCGTGGTACTGGTATTGCTAGACACGGGCAACGGATTCACTTTAAAATTATGTGCAAATAGTTCAGCGATCTGTGTTTGGTCCTGAGCATTTGATACAAACCGGTAAACCCTGCTAGATTTCCCTTATTCAACAATCTAGAACCCATTTTCGTATAGGTATCTTAAAAAAATAATAACGAAGACACAAAACAATTCAAATTTACCAATGATAGAGAGCGATATATCGGCCTGTGACGGCACGATTTGCTCCCGTCATACATTTTCCATTACAAAATGTATGGCGATAACAACTTGTGACGTAACAAATCGTTTTACGAGTAAGAAATCAATATTTTTAATTTGCTTGTAATTTTAAATCGCGTCAATCTAAATACCTATATATTTAAGATGTGAGTATGTATCTTTAAAAAACAATTTATAATTTAATTTATAAAAATGTGATATTATTCCACACTAAGTCACATCCATAATAATAAACTACACTTAAATTTTTATATTTTTTTACTTTTACCAAGTAGTAATGCATCAATATTTCTGAGTAGGTATATTTAATGAAAGTAAATATTTTCGATGTAGTAATCTCCCCTACTCATTTTAATTTTTTAAAATAAATATTATCATCAACACACCACCACAGCCACATATAACCTAATATTTAAAATATCTTAATCTTTGGATTGCTATTAATACCGTTGCTGGATTTGCTGGATGGGCCGTGAGTATGGCGCTTTATTCACGGTACAGCCTGCAAATCCAGCACCGGTACTAATAACGGTCATTAGTGTCAATACGTGAGTACGGCGTTTAAAGGGCCTACAAATTCAAGGCCGGCGAACTCGTAGGCAAAAATTTTAAATAATTGACACTTGACAATAATTAGTAATGATGTGTTTGACTGATAGTCATCACATCACTAAATTTGACGTACTGGTATTGGATTTGCAGGCTGGACGGCGAGTAAGATGTTTTATAATTCTTGGAAAAAATACCGTCTGCGTTTTTTGTTGGGTAATAGGAGAGGTATAGGACAAGTTACATGGTTGCCTCAAGCACTGCTCAAAAGCGCAATACTCACGGCCCATCTAGCAAATCCAACGCCGGTACTAAAAGCCATCATTAGTGTCAATTATATAAATTTTTTTTCCTACAAGTACGCAGCCTTGGACTTGCAGGCTGGATGGTCAGTATGGCCCTTTAAACGCCGTACTCACGTATTGACACTAATGACCGTTATTAGTACCGGTGCTGGATTTGCAGGCTGTACCGTGAATAAAGCGCCATACTCACGGCCCATCCAGCAAATCCAGCAACGGTATTAATAGCAATCCAAAGATTAAGATATTTTAAATATTAGGTTATATGTGGCTAAATGTTATGTATAGTCCCTATACTCGAAAATCCGGAACGCCGGTGAAAATTCAGAGCACTGAAAATAGAACTCTGCACGAATATAATAGACTTGAATGAGATAATTACGAAATGATCCTAATCCGACTTGTATAAAAATTATATCGTTTAAGAACCACAAATTTCTTTTTTTTTAGATGTGGCAACATGATTTTGGCAGGCTTGAGGCTTGGCGCTTTCGTGACTTCGTCTTCAAATTAAATTGTATAAAAATTATCATATAGCAACATGGCGGATAAGTGGGAAAGTAAGTTTATTTATTTTAAAAAATTAGCAAAATTGACGGTGTTAAAATCGAATAATGCCACTTTTTAAACTTCTATTTATAAAAGTTTTAACCACGGTCTTTTTTACTACTTGAGCTCCCGTCTAATTTCGAATGTTGAAATGGTTTGAAGCTGGTTCAAAATTCAAAAAAATTCAAATTTGTTGCGGAATTGTCACATTATATTTAAAAGTTGTTTTGATTTTAGACGTTCTTGCGGCAAATACTTGTTGCATAGTAATTAATTTCTAACAGACCGGCTGATCAATTGTGAAATTTTTTATAAAAATTGAGTTAGATTTAAAAGGTTTGTGTGGTGTAACAGGTGAACACAGTGATGGAAAACAAGCACCAAGATTATCAATTTCTATCAAAGATGAGGCAGTGGAGTCGGAATTGGAGGATGATGATGCTCCTCCAGCGTTTGGTCCGGCCGCACTTGGACTCCACAGGGTAGGTACCAAATTACCGCCGAAACCTACGCCCAGTGAACCCGTACAGAAACTAAATGCAAGAGGTATGCCAGCACGTATCAGAACAAAAAACAAATTTATATTTGTTGATGACTTCGTGAATACTTCACCGCCCAGACAGTCGCCAAAGAGGACACCTAAAATTTTGGTGAAGACTCCCAATAAAAAGTCAAGCACCAAGAAGCTAAGGTCTCCTATGACTGGTCGTCAGTCTACTGATGATAAGTATGATGAGAAACCAAACAATCAATCTCCAGATAGAAAAAGTGGTCAACGAATTGGTATGAGATTAAGAAATCTGCTGAAATTACCCAAAGCTCACAAATGGGTATGTTTTGAATACTTCTATAGTAATATAGATAAAGCCCTCTTTGATGGTGAAAACGATTTTATGATATGCCTTAAGGAGTCTTTTCCCCAATTAAAAAACAAAAAGCTTACCCAAATACAATGGACTAAAATCAGAAGAATGATGGGTAAACCCCGAAGATGTTCACAAGCTTTTTTTGCTGAAGAACGTAAAGAACTAGAAAGAAAAAGAAAACTTATTCGCTATATTCAACAAAGAAAAACAGCAGATATTTGTGTGAAAGACTTACCTAATGAAATACCAATGCAGTTAGTTGTGGGAACTAAAGTAACAGCAAGACTTCGTAAACCTCAGGATGGATTATTTACTGGATGTATTGATGCTGTTGATACATCTAATAATACTTACAGAATATCTTTTGAAAGACCAAAACTAGGCACTCATTCAGTACCTGATTATGAAGTGTTGTCAAATGATCCACCAGATACAATAAATTTATCAAGTATTACCCACAAATTCAGACCTCGTCAAGTTATGCAGGAAATATTCAACCTTTATCAACCATCATCGCCTAGTAAAAATAAGAATGGTGATCCTATGATAGGGTGTTCAATGATATCAAAGCACATTGAAATGCCTAGTTTTAATGGATATGGCCCATACCCTCTGAATTTTCTAGAGTTGATAATAAAATTGACAAAAGTGTTGCAGACTAAAAGAAATAAAATTAATAGATTGAAAGAATATAATTGTGAGGCTGAAAAGAGGAAGTCGTTTGAGCAGAAAATGCCTGATGACTTCAAAAGAAAATATGCCGCTGTTGTTACAGATCTTGAAAGAATTAATTTAGATATGCAAGAATATATTGATGAAATTCAAGTATTTTGTCAGCAAATTGCACCTGGACCAAGTTTAGCTGCTAGACTTGCACCGTCCCAACTTAGAGAAAAATGTAATGAAGAAGCATCACTGATTGTGGAAAAAAATAATAATGGGTCATTAAAAAATCCAAAAGTAATTGAACTTATTACAGATCTAACTGCATTAATGTTACAAGTAAAAAGTTTATCAGATTCAAATAAAAATGCTTATGAGTTGAGTGTTTTACAAGGAACAATGGATAAAATTAAATTAAAACTTGATCCACAATATAGAAAAATCTTTCAAAACAACATAGAAATCCATATGCTGAGAATTCAAAGTGGGTTGGGTCAAACTAATATGAGTAGTTATGTAGGAAGTACATAATGTAATTTTTAAATACAAAAATAACAATTTTATATTGTGTCTGTTATAATACTTAAAAAATATTTCATTTTGTATAGTATTTAAAGAGTATAATAGTGATATTATTAATGACAGCGTGTTTCTGTGTCAAATTTTCAATGTATTTGCAAATTATTTTTTATAATATTATATTAATGTTCATATGGACTGAGTTCCCCACCCTGCCAGACTCCCCTTTATTTCTTATTGATAAAATGTATGTCATATTGTAGTATTGGTTGTGTATAATAAAAGTTTGTGTACCTGCTAGATTGTGAGGTGGGCCAATTCTCAGATACAGGGCGCCAAAGCTACAAAAATTGTACAACTTTTCTTTAAACTGATTCTAACTTATTAATAGTAGAATAATGACATTGAATAATGAGAATTGATCCACCATACAGTCTGGCTGGTATACAAACATTCATTGTACACAACTAATACTATAAATATATAATACCAAATATGACATACATTTTATCAGTAAGAATATAATAGAATGGGAGTCCGGAGGGGCTCGGATCTCAGTCCAATAAGGACGAATTTGCAAAATGTGTTGTTTGACAGCAAATGAGTGCAGACCGACATTTCTCTAGAAATGTTTTGTGCAATAAATCCAGACAGTGACCAAACAAAATAAACCTTATTAGATTAGAATCTACCCATTAAGATTGCAAAAGATGAAAATTTTGAGAAGACTGTTTTTTTGATTTTTCCAAATCAATTTTCAGTATTGGCTCAGATAATGGAAAAAATTATTTTTTGGCAAATTTAAGGTGATTATATCCGCTAAGAAAACAATGAGCTACATAAAACAAAAAATTGATCCTAAACATGACCTCTTTATGTAAAATTTGGGTGAAGATGTTCTGGGATTGTTTTTTTAATGTATTGCAATCAATATAAAGACAAATAAGTACTCTATTTGTGACAATTGTTAGTTTTATAGAATTTTGGTTCATTTGGTGGCAAAATCGACCAAAAATATGATGAGGCATCCCTAAGATATCCAGCAATATTTTTCAACTTTTGATTAAATTATTAGAGTAAGCTGTGTTAATGCATGGACTTGTAAAATCAAATACTGCAAGAACTATCCCCAAGATGTGTAATATATTAATAAATATATTTGTATTAAATAAAATTTTATATTATTTTTAATTCTACTTGATTCATAGATTACTAAATAGTTACTATGTAACTTCAGTCCCGTCATTTGTGAAAACTAAAATTAACTATATTTCAATTTATAATAGTGACATATACAGTGTCCCAAAAAGTACGGTCAAACCAAACTACAGCCCTCATTGGGTGGTCCCTTCATCCATAACAAAGCTATTTTTTAAAGCTCATTACTACGGAATCTCCTCATTTTAAGGTACTTTATCCAATAGAGAAATACCATACTATAGTGTCGCTAGTAACAAACAAATTTAATAAATGAGAAAACAGCATATTTTTAGCATTTTATTATTTTGCCCAAGATTTTACCATAAATTTCGTCAAAATATGAGGCAGTTTATACTACACTTTCCTAAGGTTTGGTAAGGTAAGGTAAGGTTTCCATATACCGTTACATCAGAGAAATTGTTCCACGGTGGTGGTGGTGGTGGGCCATATTGTAGCAAATACACATTGTTCTTTTATTCATTTTTATTAATAATAATTACAGAAGTTAGAAGGGCGGACAGACAGACTGATAGACAGCGAAACGAAACTATAAACGTTAATTATAGTACTAAAGAAGTTGGTCTTAATAAGAAGTTAGAGTATTTTAGAACCAAGAACCAAGCAAAGTTTTGGATCTAGTATTTTTTTTTATTAAATATTTAAGAACTGACTTCAATTAAAGTGGGAATGTATTTTTATTATAATTATTGTGAATGACTCACAAATTCAATACAGTTACAATACATAACACATTTAATTAAAAAAATTAGATATTCCAAACACTTTATTTATGTAGGGTTATGACTTATATTTTTCTAATGTACTGAGTAAATCATCAGCTTCTTCAGATGTTTTAACTCGAATAAATATGGGTACTGGTGGTGGTTTAAAATCAGGAGTAGGAATACACACCATCATTATATTATTTTTACCCATGCGTTTAGTTGGCAGTGATGAACTTAAAATTAGGTTAACAAGGACACTTGCCAAGCTTGTATTGGCTCTTACAAGCAATTGATATTTTCCAGACTCTAATATTTTTTTAACATATAATGTGCCAACACCTTTATCAACATAATTACCACCATTTTTTACAAAGATTTTACATTTCTTGTCATATACACTGTTTTCTTCTGCTACTGGTGTATATTCTACTTTAGGTGGTTCATCTTCATCTTCTTCATTTTCCTGTTTAGCTGGAGGATCTTCAGATGACTTTATGTTGGAATTAAAACTAAAAGGTTTTCCAATTCCAAATGAAAATGGAGCATTACCATTACTGGGTATAGTTGCAGCAGTAGAATCTACTCCTGAAGGGGATTTTATACCAAAAATGCCAGAATTACTAGTAGCTAAATTGGATGTATGAGAATTTGTATTTGTTCCAAAAGTAAAGTTAGGCTTGTCACTTGGAGGTAATGCTCTTAGTGAACTTGATGAAAACATTGATTTGATATTATTAGCAAAGGGAGAAGATGAATTAGTGAATGTTGTAGTGTTAATAGTTGATGTGGTAACACTTTCTGCTTCTTCACCTTTTGACTGTTCTTTACTCCTTTCATATTCATCTTGAATATCTTTTAAATATTTTTCATAATCTTTAAATATTGGTGATAGAATACACAAAGGTGTCTTATCAACATGTTCTTTAATCCAATCTGACACACTGACATTTAAACCCTTCAAATTGCTGTAATACTTTGCCTTAGGATCTTCAGTTTCATCATTTTTATTATCTATTTCTTGTTTCGATCTGGTAACAGTTGGCGTGGAATTTGTTTTAAAAGATGTTAAACTACTAGCTGTGGAGCTGTTGGAGGAGGTTGTGGGGATTGGCATTGGGGAATTAGAATTTTTAGGTGTTGCATTTCCACCAAATATATTTGTTGGACTTTGAGTTGTGGTTAAACTTTCTGACGTTTTAGGTGAAAAGCTTGCAAAGGCTGAAGAAGTGGACTGGTTATTAAAAGGATTGGCCAATTTTGAATCTTGAGAGGCACTGAACAGTGATGGACCAGACCCTATTTTGCTTATAGCACCACCAAATAAAGGTGTTGAATCTTTGGATTCTGCTGGTTTAGCTGCTGCTCCAGTAATGTTAAATAATCCACTATTAGATACACTTGTCTTAGTGTTATTTGTGCCAAAAGTCATTGGTGTGTCTGATTTTGGTGTTGAAGAGGTGACATTTTTATCATTTGTTAAATTTGATAAAAAGTCAAAAGATGATGGTTGGGTTTTATTGAATCCAGAAAATCCACTGAATACACTCTTTTTACTCTGTAATGGATAATAAATTATGTTAATAATTTACTCAAAATCAGTTTTTATTCATATTATTGTCTTAAAATCAAAAGTAAAACAATATTGTGTTATAGATAGATCCACTTTTCAAAATACAAAACAATTGAAAAAAAAACAACTCTAGTTTAGTTGAACTGTAGTAGCTAATAGTTAAGCAGGCTACGAAGATTTGTTAGTAAGAATTTATAAAAATATGTAGCAATTTGGTTCACTAACCTCCTCTCCAGAAATTTGAGATCGTCTTTTAGCGGTTCTTATGACACGTTTTTCCAAAACGGCTTTAGCTGCTATTTTAAAACCTGCATCGTCTTCTTCTTCTTTAGGGTCCTCCTGATCCCAATTATCATGGTTAAGCTCTGTCGTCGCCTGCCGCTTTACAGACATATTTTAAGTTTTTCACACAAGTCACAATCTGGTTGGGGTAACGAACGGTTCAATTAATAGTTTTCAAGGAATAACTTTAACTTTTACGGACGATAAGTTATACCACAGGTACACAGTAATATAATTTTTTTATTTTTCCTAACATTTGCTAGCGCGCACAAATTACGATTTCGCCCAAAATTTCATTTCGCCTATTTCGCGTTTTTAGGTATTTGTCACATTTGACAAATAACTTTTTTTATTTTATTTATATATGGCATCGACTTGTAATCATTGGCCAGTGTCAAGTTAAAAAGGCGGGAAATAGAACTTTCGTTTAAATTTTTAACACCGTATTCCTAAATCGTCAAGTCTAAGGAAATACAAAATCCACAACGTCACCCATTGAATTCCCGGCAAAAAATGTTCAAAATTGAAACGAAAATTCTATTTCCCGCCTTTAAAACTTGACACTGGCAAATGGTTATAAGCAGACGCCATATATATATAAAAATATATTACCTAAATTTTTTTTTTAAATTTTTCTTAATCCAACCGTCAGGCGTTCCCCACTGCCAAAGGTACGAGACCGCCGGTCATACCGGTTATATAAAACTAGTTGCCGCGCGTTATTAACGTATTGGGCAAATCACAGGGAGGCGGGACGAACGATGTAAAAAGAGATTGAAAACTTCTGATAAACAAAAGGACATCGTTACTTTCCAGCTGTAAGTACTGTTTTGTCCAAATATTATCAATTAATAATGCAATAAATAAGGTCGATAAGTGTTGTCACTGAATCGTGCAAGTATATTTAAAAGTAGAAAATAAAAACTTCTATATCATATTCCTTCTTGTTATTACTGTTTCATAATGAAGAAACATAACTAATTAATTTGCAATTATTTTTTTCTTCATAATATTACGTCACTAAAGACGTTAAAAATTTGCAAAATATTAAAAAATATTTATTCAATTATATTAACAAACCTTTGTTTAAATTTGTAATTCTTTATTAAAATAAAATATGTGAATTATTGTAAAAAAATTAAAATAAAATATTAAAATAAACTTATACTGAAATTATGCATTTTTAATTTATAAACCAGCCACGCTGCAGAAAAAATTAGGGATGGACAGCACAAAAAATATCGATATCGACTTTATCAGTATGTTATTCTGACTATTAATTTTTCAGATTTCCTAAGGATACAATGATTTGGGATGTCTGGATTCGAGGTTGTGCAAATCATGTTTCGTGGACTAAACGTACGAACACACAGCATTTTGAAGCTTCATGTTTAATATACAAGCGGCTAACAAGAGGAGATATTTTAATACGTATTAACTATAGTTTATTATGCCTAATTGTAAATTAAATATTGTAGTAAAACAAAAATCAGTCTAAATTAAAAGTCTCAAAAGAAAACTCCAAGTGTTTCCAAAATCAATATTACTATACATATTTTTTAAATACATTTGAAATAAAGATTTAAAGCAGTTTTTCAGTTTAACTTATTTCAATTTTTCTGCAGACGTCGAAGATAATATAATTTTTTATCTTAAGATGCCTGGATATTTATTTCATATTATAATACGTATTGAACGTAATGAAAATGTGTAGTATCTTAGCAGTCTGTACATAAAATATTATAGTATCCTGGCTGTCTATAATGCCCCTTAGAAATAATAATAAAATAGCTTAAAAGGTTTGTCATGCATTAATTATAAAAAAACACAGTTATTAAGTAGATGGAGAACTACTCGGAAATGGTTAAAATTTTAGCCGAATTTAATTAAAAGGGGAATCCTACTACAATTATAAATGTGAAAGTTTGTGAGGATTTATGGATGGATGTTACTCGTTGTTTGTTACTCTTTCACGCAAAAACTACTGAACGGATTTCAATGAAATTAAAACATAGGTTCTTTTTTATCCTGAAAAAAGTACAGTATTCCTGTGGGATACCCGTTACTATAATTACGCGGGCAGAGCCGCGGGGAATAGCTAGTTATTCATAAAATACGTATTTTTCCTTTTTTTTGTGCAATTTTACTTTGTAAGTCGTTTTTATGCTCTAAACTCATACATTTTTCCAAATAGTAATTAGTACTTACATTATGGCAAGAATGAGTTTTGGTATAAAATTGTAAAAATAATGGCAATAGAACTCCAGCAAAGTTGTTCATTTAGTTCCGGAGGATAAAGAAATAAGGAAAGTTTGGTTGGCAGTTGAAACTCGCAAAAATCATTTACAACTAAAAGTTGATTCTATATTTGTGAAAATCACTTCAATGTAAGTAAATCTCTATTTCATGGTACAAATCAACATGCTATTAATCAACACAACTATTCATCCATAAAATTAATTAGACTATATTATTATAAGAAATATTGCATCTTTTCAATGAACTTTAATAAAATAAAATCAATCAATTTATTTAAACAATTACGAAAAAATCACTTAAAATTAATGTATTTATATTTATTACGATTTTGTTCATCATAGAAAGTACCCTATTATTATTCGCCGAATTCATATAGGTATATTAAATTATTTAAATATCGATAGTGTGAAGCACTAGCGTAGCTTAAATAAAATGACATTTGTTGTACACTGATAGGCTGTTTCCTTTGTATGTTCGTACATGTGTGCGTATAGTATAAGTCCAACGCAGGACAATATTTTCGTGTGAAATATGTTTTCGACGCTCGAGTCTCCCAAAAAAATTAATTTTCAAAATTAACTTAAGTAACTACCAAAAATTACATATAAAATTAATACTAAATATAATCTAGTCGACTTTGGTTCGGTTGGAGTACGTAGTAACTAATAATTAATCTGTGGGTTGAAGGCTAAATGAGGTGGATTCTTCCATAGCGATCCAGTTACACGTGCGCCGAGTCAGCATTTAGTTTCCCTGAATTTCGCTTCTATTTTACCAACGATTATGTATGTTGCAGCGGCGACAGTAAAATCCATCAAAGATTATGTATCGATGTAGAGTCGATATTAACTTTTAGAATTATTTTCAATTGTATGATTGTAGGGGTGAGGTTGTATATATCATCTCTCCCCTTAGATTAATGACTATTGGAGTTTACTCCTTAAGAATCGATTTTCATAAAAGGCCCCCGGTATGAAAAAAAATATGAGGTGTAAAAGCTGCTGAACGCATGACCTCTTTACGTTTTCGTGCGCAACCTATTCTGCGCATCTGTCACTTTTTTTCACATGGCGCGAATTTTTGAACTCAAATCGATCGCTAAAGTTTTTTTTCCTTCTGAGGGACGTGTTTTACTTTTTAGAGTAAGCTCCAGTCGTGCGTCGGAGCTGACACACACTCTTTTTTTTTGAACAACGGGAAAAAATGTCATTGGCAGCTTCCCATGATCTTGACTTGGTCCAGGTTCAGCATAACTAAATTTTTGACATGGCCGCTTGCTTGATTCTTTTCTCTCTTGATTCTTCTTTCTTCTGTTCAGGAAAAGTCTTCTACCCAAAATTATTAGAGAGCGTGCAATAGCACTGAATAATATAGTACAGTAGGTTTTAATATAGAATAGAATTCTGTCTTGAATTTCGTGAAGTTTCTTCAAACTAATTGAATTAATTTTAACAGAAAATGACGATGTGGGCTCTTTTATATGAGCTGAAAATTTAGATTTTTTTATGGAAATCCCTTGATGTGATCGTAGGCGTTGACTATGGTGAAGTCTTCTGTGTGCTTGCAGGTATGTATGCTATGTATGCTAGGTAGCTTCCATTGAGATTGATAAGTTCTTCCCGTTCACAGGATAACCGGGCATGAGTTAGCTGCGGAAACACTACGACGTAGTGGCGGTCATCAAGTTTTTCAATTGCAGGTTTCATCAGATTCACGGTCGTCATCTCGCAGGATTTATCTTCATTTAATTTTCCTTCACCGATGTTGCTGATTCAATCCAGACGGGGTTTAATTAAGTGGTTGATTTCATCTTCACATATGTACCTCATGCCTATCTTCGGGCATTCTGCCTCCATGTAAACGTGTATATTACCAGTGATTGCAAGGAATGGAGAAGGATGAATAATAGCCTGTTTATTCTTATTAGGGACAATAGCTAATTTATAAAAATTATATTCAAGTGGTGAAACTATAGGGAATTTTAAAGCAAAAACTAATTGATCTCCATTATAATAAGATTCTGGTTTAATAATATCATAATAATCTCTGATTTCTAAATTATTTGTTCTTTATTATAAAATGTCTTAAGCTTACTTAACATATTTTTCATGACGTCTAAAATTCCTGGACCCTCTCCAAGTTCCTCAAGTTTTATCTCGAGAGCCAGTGTCGCTGTGAGAAGTATCATGATCAGCATCCTACAACAATTTCGGGTTCATAGTCTACTTCAGGTTCTCTAGAAATGTTACACCGTTCAATAATAGCTTCTCTATTCGCAATAGGTGTCTCATTTACAACTTCATAAACCTGTTTAATTTGTTCTCTATGATATTCCATGTATTGTTGGAGTAAATGAACTATTAAATCGACATCAATCAGATCACGTGGATGGGTATACCCTAATATAAGATCATAAGGTTTACACTTAGTAAAACTATGTATCGAGCTGATAAATGCAATTAACGCGTAAGGCGTTAAATTAATTACTGGTTGATCACGTTTTTTTTAATAAGAATATACGGAGATGTTCAAGCAATGAAACGTTCTATGTTACCATTAGCATTAGGTGAATGAGCCAAAGTCTGATGATAAATAATTTTATGAATTTTACAAAATTCTGAAAACATTTCGTTATTAAATTCTGTACCTTGATCAGTAATCATGGTGAGTGGTAAGCTATGACGCTGAATGTTAATAAAGCCTGAATGACACTAAGTGAAGTACCATCCCTAAGTAAGTATGCCTGTCCATATTTCGAAAATACGTCTATGAGGGTTACATATTTTTCATTTTGAGCTGTAAAAGTATCCATATGCACAATTTCAAAAAGCTTTGTAGCTGGAGGTACTAGATTGAGCTTAGGTCTAATAGGGTTCCTATCATACTTAGCTTGGCCACATATTGTACAATCATTAATATATTTTGTTACATGTTCTTTCATTTTGGGTCAATAGTAACGCGCTGATAATGCAAGATAGTGGTATTTACGAATAACTTCATGTTGTCTTAAATATTTTTTGACATTTTCCAATTCAGTTTTAGCAATTAAAACATTCATACAAGAGCTTTTGAATTTTTCCTGCTTAGTTGGGACAATTTTGTACGTACCTAATGGAGGGTTAATAAGTATACCGGTCTTTATTTAAGGTGTTAACATATTCTTTAATTGTGGTAATTAAATCTGTCTCTAAATTTGATTCTGATAGTTTTATGGATATCCTAGTGTGAGTACCTATCAAATGATTTAGTAACTATTTCGCGTTTCTTTACGTCACTTACAATATTTAAAATTAACTGTCGATAAAATTTATTTAGGGGATCAAAAGATATGGGGATTTCAAGTATTGGGCTTTCATTGGAGGTGTGTGCGGTCATAGTGCTTTCAGAGTAATCAGCTACAGCTTCGGATGCTTTCGACGTATTTTCTACCATTGAACTTATCTATTTCTGTTACAGATTTCTGCACGAGAAAGAGCATCGGCGTTTATGTTTTTTTTGCCGGGCTTATATTGAGTAGTAAAATCAAAATTCGCTCAACTTTTTTACTCAACTTTAACTCAACTCAAAATTTTGAATTTACGGCCAAAAAGATAAGGACGAAAGTAATTTGTTGCCCATACAATAGCTCACAATTGTGCTATAATTTACTTCACTATCATTTAAAGTACGAGAAGCGTACGCTATTGGTTTATCAGATCCAACGGCTCCTTGTGAAAGAACCGCGCCTATAGCAAAATATGATGCGTCTGTTGTTAGTAAAAATTCCTTTTTAAAGTCTGGGTATATTAATATTGGATCATTAGTCAAAAGTGTCTTACATCGTTCGAAACTGCGTCAAATGTTATTTTATTTCCCTTTTTTAAACATTTAGTTAAAGGTTTTGTGATCTTAGCAAAATCAGGAATGAATTTACGGTTGTAACCGACTAAACCCAAAAATGATTTTATTTCCTTAAGTGTCTTAGGAAAATGAACTTTTTGTATTGCAGATATTTTATCGGGATTAGGTTTTATCCCCTCTCTAGTAATTACATGTCCTAGATATGCGGTCTCGTGTTTTAAGAACTCTGATTTATCTAACTGAATTTTAAAATTAGACTCACGTAGACTTTGGAAAACTTTTTCTAGATTTATTACATGTTTTTGTAATTATGTTGAAAAAACTATGATATCATCGAGGTATGCCAAACAGATTACATTTTGTAGGCCTTTAAGGACATTGACCATGATTCTTTGGAACGTGGCGGGACTGTTTTTCAAACCTATTGGCATTCTAAGAAATTCATATTTACCATTTTCTACACTAAAATCAGTTTTATGTATTTTCCTCTGACATTTCTACTTGATAAAATCCTGATGCTAGATCTAAGGTAGAGAAATATTGGCAGTTTCCTAACGTATCAAGGATATCGTTGATATTAGGTATAGGATACTTTTCGTCAATAGTTTTTTTCGTTGAGTTTCCGAAAACTATGACTGGTCTCCATTTTTGATTTCCCGAGGCGTCCATCTTTTTAGGGACTATCTAAATCGGAGAGCTCCAAGTGGACGCTGATGGTTGATACCTTGACTTAACATTTTATACATTTGATCTTGTACTTCCTCGCGTAAAATGTAGGGATAGCGATAACTTTTTGTATAAACGGGGACTTCATCATGCGTACGGATTTTATGCTTGATTTTATTTGTAAACGTGAAAAACTCGCCTTCGATATAAAATACGTCGGCGTATTTAGCGCAAAGCGATGTCAAATTAGCTTTTTCTAAATGCGGCGGCGTTTAAATGATCCGTAAACGTGGAATTTGCGTCATTAGCAGGATGTGAAAATTCTTGTGAAAATTCCAAATTAAATATAGTAGCATGCGTTGGATGATCTAATGAAAAGATTCTATTATTTTTGTAGGGTTTGTTAACTGGACTATTCCTCTATTGTTTTTACTATAGTTAAGCATACGCTTATAAATACAATTCATTTGTTTCGGACTAAAACTTCACCATATGCGGCGTTAATAGGTAATTTAAGTAGTAAATAAGATTCATGAGGTGTAACTTTTGCGTACAAATTTAAATTTCATGAATTATATAACCGAATAGGATTTATGGCATTTATAGTAATTAATGTTAAATTTTTAATATCTAATTTAGCTTCAAAATTAGTTAGTAATGGACTTACTAACTAAATTTGATCCTATCTGTCAAAATCATTATGGAAACTGTCAAAATCATTATGGAATCTATAAACGAATAATTTTATTTTACAGTCATCATTAAATTCTGGGAAACACGGTAAAGTTATTGAGTTATCATTTCTACTTGTTGCATGAACGTTAGTGACTTAAAACGGATCAAAATTTAATGGTATATGAGAAAAGTATTTTTTCACAGCCTCTGGACTGTTATAATATGACTGGTTTGCTCCAGTATATAACGAAAATTTTAAATAAAATCCTCCTTTAAACAAGAAATATTAATTTTCGGTCTCTCCAGTGTGATTTTAAAGTTTTGAACTTGATGATTTGAAATTTTTCTATAAATCCTAAAAAATTAACCTCAACAGCTTGTTCCTAGATAATTATGGTAGATGGCGTAGTATTAGGGTACCACGTGTGATCACTAGATGGCGCGCCAAAAGTATCGGATTCCTCATAAAAGTACTTATTTAAACAGGTACAGTGTCGTATGTATTGTATTGATAACAATCGTAACTAGGTGCTACCCGCGACATCGTCCGCGTGAATGTGGGTTATCACGGTTGGATAAAAAGACAACGTTAATTATGAAAACAAAAGTAAATACCTACCTATCTTAAAAAATAATACAACTCCTGAAAAAATCAAGTAAACCTATTATGCTAAATTATATTGTAAAGAAAACTACGAAATCAAACTGTAACTTATTTAAAAATATTAAATTAAACGATAATTAATTGGATTGAAAATGTTTAAAATTACAATTCTCTAAGTCAAGTGCAGTCACGGACAGAATAAGTGAACTTTATTTTGAACCTTAGCAATAAGGTTGAAAAGTGATACACCGTATCTGTCTGCGACCGTACATACATAGCTACATAAGCTACATTACGTTGCGGTCGGGAGTGATTAGGGAGTACAGCGTTTTCACATTACACGACACCGACATCAGATTAAAAAACTTGAATGGCTCTTATATCTTTGGCATAAGAGCGTTTCAAGTTTTCTATCGTACTACTCTGCGCTAATACAATGGAGTTGAAAATAGAAGTTTCGCGTGTCGAGCTGTCATATTATATTACATTGACATTTGACTCGACACTCATGTGTTAAATTTTCAACTCTATTGTATTAACACAGAGTTCTATTTTCAATGCTCTGAATTTTCACCGGTGTTCCGGATTCCGGAGCATAAAACATAGTCCCAGCCTTACACTTGTCTTTGTCATGTTTCATATTGAAACATAAGTCTGTCTCTCTCTAATATGTGAAAACGCTCGTCAGGAATGGGACTCGGGCAGTAGCTACACCTGCACACACACCCACACACACACACACACACACACACACACACACACACACACAGACACACGCACGCACGCACGCACGCACGCACGCACTCACGCACGCACGAACGCACGCACGCACGCACGCACGCCGCACGCACGCACGCCGCACGCACACACACGCGCACGAACGCACACGCAAATTATTATGATTTCTCATTATATGTTGATTGAAATCTAGTGGTGTTAAGGGCAATAATTTTGTTCACCATTATTTAAACTTGATAAAATATAACAGAATACTCGTATTAATTTGGATAAGGATAAATATAATATGAAACTGATAAAACACCTTCGCAGATATAATTACTTACTATTACATACTATATATTTTTTCGAACAAATTTTATTCCCATAAAAAGGTTTTAGCTTAGAGCATCCAGTTGGGTTTATGCTCTAAGAGATTTAAAGTGCTAAAACTGAATATGTCATACTGAATTTCTAAGTTGGCGAAAGATTGCAAGGCACATAAAATTCCAAATCTGGCGACTACATATTATTATTTTAACAAACAAATATTATACATATAACAAACTTGGCAACAACTTGAAAGCACACATTTTATTTACGAATGGGCACAATATATTTTTACCTTAATGTATGTACCTAATTCAAAAAATAATAAGCAATGAACCGAGTACTTACCTACACATGAAAAAACTAATAACCTAATCAAGAGCATGTTGGGACATATCTAAGGAGGGTCCGTCGTTGTGTATCAAAACAAATGTTTTTCTTTCATGTTTTCTGTGTAATCTTTCGAAAAAACATGAGCAGGAGACGCGCCTATAAAATGTTTACCTATGTTTTTAAGTTTTAAACATAAGTGTTTACAACGCGGTCACATTAACTTGACGCATGGGCTTGATGACGTCATTTTGGCGTTCAAGTACGGTGCGAAAACAAAAGCATTAAAAAAATACGTTTGATTTTAGAGCATAGATTTTATTTGTTAATCTCGCAACACGTTGCTTCATGTATTAATTTAATGAATGTTACTATAAATTTCAAATTATTTTATAGATAGTATACAGTATTTTAATTTTAATGTTATTTAATTTTTTAATTTCTCTCAATTTACTATACGGGTGATATCTGAAATAAAAAATATTTATTTATTTATTTATTTAAAAATATTTGATCACAATTGGTACGATATCATCATCACTGACTTCTTCGCTTTGGCTGTCGGATGACTCATAAATAAATAAATAGTCCAAAAGTAAAAAAAAACAATAACAATAGTCCAAACTTAACAAAACAATAACGAAAGCTTAACAAAATGTCCAAAAACTGCAACAGAAAACTAACGAAAATATGGACGCGTGTATCTGTAACAGAGATGCTGACCATACTGACGTTTGCCAGGCGAGCTAAGGGAACGCGGGGGGAAGCGGGCAGGGCTTTGCATTCCAGCGATGCGTCAAGTTAATGTGACCGTGTTATAGGTTAAAGTATAAAGATAGACGTGGTTCAAATGATTAAAACGCCGTAAATAAACACTGGTCATTACAGAACCAAAATAATATCATGTCAAATAATTGTACACTTTATATAAATCAAGAAGCTTAGGGTATAAGCTAGGACCAAGGGTATAAGCTTCTTGATATAAACACTTATATACTTTTTTTTTAATTTATATATGGCATCGGCTTATAACCATTTGCCAGTGTCAAGTTAAAAAAGCGGGAAATAGAACTTTCGTTTCAATTTTCAACACCGTATTCCTATATCGTCGTCTTTTTTTTTTTTTTTGAAGATTTAATGGCCTGGTAACAAGACCTTTAAGCCAAGTCTTATATTTTAGAGGTGCTTCTTTTAAATATATACTTTAAATAGTTCCCACAGTACTTTTTATATATTTGAATAACGCACTATAACACTTTTTATTTTGGAGCAAATCACACAATAATTGGCGGCGGGAGGTATCACTGACTTCCATTATTTCACTTGCCAACACTAGTCTTTGAATGGCGAAGTTTGGGCACTTGAAGAAAATGTGGTTCATGTCGGCGATCTCAACGTTACAAAATGTGCAAATATTACTGTTTATTATGCTTAGTCTCATAAGATGTGCAGGTGCAGAGTTATGGCCAAATCTCAGTCTATTTATAGTTGTGATAAAATCACGGCTAGCTATCTTCAGCTCGTGGTACCATGGTTTTACTTCTAACTTTTTTTGTATCCGTTCATACCACTTTCCTTTGAGTTTTTGGTCTTCATTCCAAAAATATTCCCACATTTTTCTTAAAGATATATTTACATTATAATAAAAGTCAGTCAAAGGTACTCTCACTACACTTTTGACATTTAGGGCGTTGACCCCATCATATGCAGTTTTGTCTGCAATTTCATTTCCAGAAATACCTTTATGTGAAGGAACCCACATAAAGGCAATTGTTACTCCTTTATTATGTAACCGCCAGACAGAATCTTTAATAAAATAAATAATATAATTCGTTTTAAAATTAAAATTAATATGCTTTAGACTATTAATGAGACCTAAAGAATCTGATAAGATTAGAAAATATTTACAATTATTATTTAAACCACATCAATTTTAAGGCTTCAAAAACTGCATATGCCTCTGCCGTAAATATTGAACACTGTTTATCTAGAACAAAGCTTTGAGCAATCTGTTTTTGTGGATCATATATGGCACTTCCCACATGTTCATTACCTTTACTACCATCAGTGTAGATTGCATAGTAGGTACTTACTATTTTCTTCTAAAAATGCAAGAAACTCTGAATTGTTGTCAATAGACTTAGTTAAAATCATAATAGGATGTATTATACTACTATATGGATGTGTGTAACATGGCCAGTGTGAATGTTTTTTGATGTTTGAATAATGAGACTGTATTTCTAGGAAAATCCGGCACAAAGTTGGAGATGTATGTGTCAGAAGATCTTGAGGTGAAGCTAGTGGACCATCTGTAATGATTGGGTGAGGTACAATTCTATTTATGATTTGTAAATTATTTGATGACAATAGTTTGAGACAATATCTTTCTGCAAGCAAAAGTCGTCTCAATATCAAAGGCATAATATTTGTTTCAACTTCCATGGCCCTTATGGGAGTTGAACACATTGCCCCTGATATAATCCTCAAAGCCTTGTTCTGTATCACATCTAATTTTTGGGTATGTGTGCTATTTAAATAGGCCAAAGAACTGTAATCAAAATGGCTTCTTACAATAGATTTGTATAACACTGAAAGTATTTTGAGATCTGCGTCCCATGTAACACCAGCTAGACATCTTAAAATGTTAACACCTTTCAATGCATTATTGGATATATATTTAATGTGGTCTTCAAATGATAGCTTCTGATCAATGTAAACACCCAAGAATTTGTGTGAGGCTACTCTTTGAATAACCTCACCATTATAAGTAACATCTATTGCAGGTGTGTCTTTTCCAAATATCATGACACTACTTTTAGTTGCATTTATTTTCAAATTTAATCTTAGCTGGTAATAATTACATAACTGCATTAAACAAGCATTAACATTTTCAATTGCTACTGTTAAGTTAACATCTGAACTGTACAACACTAAGTCATCTGCAAATTGAAGTATATTTACATTTTTAATATTCACATATTTACATATCTCCCATATATACAAATTATATAGCAAAGGCGACAATGTTGCACCTTACATTGTTCCCTTAGATACAATTCTAGGTCCGTGTAAAATATTATTATGTTTAACATATAATATTCTGTTAGTAAGAAAATCATAAATCGATTTACATAAGTATCCAGGTACACAGGCATTACTCAGTACCTTCACCAGTATGCCAGGATCCACACTATCAAATGCACCTTGCACATCCAAAAATACACAAACTGAGTGTAATTTATTACCTTTTGCATTTTTCAGATCATTTATGAGGGAAATGAAGCTATCAGCACAACTCCTTCCTCTGCAGAATCCATATTGAACATGAGGGATGATAGTATCAGATTTTGCATACCAGTCAATGCGAGACTTCACCATGTTTTCAAATATCTTTCCAAGACATGACGATAGGGACATTGGACGATATGAACTAGCCTGATCAGGAGATTTATCTGGTTTAAGTATGGGTATCACACATTGAGTTTTCCATGAATTTGGTATAAACTTTTTATGCCAAAGACTATTTAGAATGTTCAAAAATATTTTTTGTATGGTATCAGGTAAATATTTTATTAATAAATACGGAAAATCATCTAAACTAGGACTAGTATTTCTCCTAGAACATAATTATACTCACTAAAAATTCAGACCATGTAAAAGGATCCAATAGAAACCTTGATTGAGGATTTTCATTATTAGAATTAAAATAATTTTCTAGTAAGTTCGGATCAACTAAATTGGAATTATCTGATAGTTTGTCTAAAAGTGGTTGTACTAATTCATTTGTATATGACTTATTATCAGTTCTAATACCCTTAAATCTTTTAATGAAATTCCAGATTTTCCTGATGGGAGTAGTTCTATTAAAACTATTACAAAAACTATTCCAACTATTCTTCTTTTGCTCTTTTATAGTACGCTTTTTTAGAGCATCTATTCTTTTATAATTGATGTAATTGTCTAATGTAGGATCGTTTCTGTAAAGTTTCAGAGCTTCATAAGATTTGATGACGGCTTGTTCACATATAGTGTTCCACCAGAGGGCTGGTGGTCTACTCCTGAAGTTGGTTCTAGTAAATCTAGGAACAACCATTTGCTTAAGTTTATCAAGCCTGCTACAAAATTCCTCATAAGATTTCATTGGGTCCTCTTCACTAACCATCATTTCGTGAAAGACTGAACTAGATAATTCTTTATACTTAGCCCAATCTGTTTTATGGTATAAAAATCTGTCATCATACTCGTGGATTGTGTATCTTTCAATGCACATTGTAATGTTTGTAATTGTTGGATAATGATAACTACCCATGGCATCATCATGTACAAACCATTCACAAAGTGGGGCCAAATGTGGACTAACAAAACTTACATCTATTGCTGAGGGATTGCGTGTAGGATAATTTACTGTTGTGAAGCTACCATTATTCAAAATGCATAAATCAAATTCATCAATTATATGATACAAATTTTGACCTCGACTTTTGGTGGACAGACATCCAAAAGCAATATGATGTGCATTGAAGTCACCGCTTATAAAAACAGGTTTTGGTAAATCTCTTATAATATTGCGCAATTTATTCATTCTTATGTGCCCACTGCAGGGAGGACAGTATACACAGAGAATAGTCAATGTTGTATTCTCAGTATATACACATGTAGCTATTGTTTGTATATCTTCATAAAAGGTTGTATTTATAATATTGTATTTCAAATATGGTTTAACCAATATTCCAACACCATTACGTGGGTTTTTAGAATTTTTGTTGTAAAAATTATAACCAGAGATACGAAAAGATTGATGGTCTTTTAACCATGTTTCATTTATTACACAAATATCAATATATTTTTCATTTAAAAATTTTGTAAGAAGAGGTTTTTTATTATTTAATCCTTGAACATTGAATTGCGCAATACGTAGAAATTACGAATCACGAGATTGCGTATCCATTATGTTGACAGATTTTTAATAAGCATATCTTTAATTAATGATGTGGTAATAGGTTCATCATCATTTTTATTACCTACTTGAACCAGAGTGTGTACTAGGGCCATAAGTACATCACTGTTTCCAATTATTTGAGATTTAATATCAGTAATAATTACATCTTGAGAGATAGGTTTAATATTTACAGATTTATTTACATGTTTATTTACACTTTGAGACATATTATTTACACTATTTACATTTTTATTTGCAAGGATGGGACGTGATGGCAGAGGAGGAAAGTCAACATTTTCTTTTGTAGTGGTGGCAGCGCTTGCATAAGTAATTTTATTTTTCTTTTCTAATATTTTCTTTATCTTAATTGGACATTGTTTGGAAATAGCCAGATGAGGTCCACTGCAATTAGGCTTGCCAGGCCATAAAATGCAAAGGCCGGACTGCGCACTATATAAGGCCGGACATTTTAGCCTAAAAGCCGGACATGTTTTTTTTATTGCCAAACATAATGTTTTTACAGCTGGGCTGTTGAAAAAAGTATTTATACGTGGTGAAAAGTGAGGATATTCGATATTTATTAAAAGATGGACATAATATTTATAATAAAAAAACTCGTTTACGAATTTGAAATGTTTATTAAGTTACACTATTACAGTTTTACTTACAAATGGATCATCAGTCTTTTGTAGATAATTAAATATTATTAAAACTAAAAAACAAATGAATATAGCTCTCTTTTGGCATTCTTAATACTATAAACTAAAAAATATAATAAAACAAATAAAAATAATCATTCTTCTGGAAAGTAACAAAAAGATAATATTAATTTTACGGCTAGGTAAGAATTTACTTTATAGTAGGTATTTATAGAACAATTTAAAATCTTTAAAAAATAACAAAATCTAGTTATATTTGGCACTTGCACCTACTTTGTCAAGAATTTCGTTTTCCTTAGAAATCATATCGTAAAATTCTTTACATGTTAATTTTAAATTGCATAACAAGAACATCATCTTAGCAATTGTATCTGTTTGTAGTCTACTGCGTTCCTTTGTCCACTGGGCGTTTATTAAAGAGAAAACTCTTTCAACGTTGGCATTGTGGCCTGGTATTGCAAAATAATATTCTGCCAACTTAAGCAGTTCCGAATAAAATTCTTCATTATTAAATGATTTAAAATACGAGGTCCACTTCTGATGTGCCAACAGCTTTTTAAAGTCAGAGTCATCTTCGTGTTGCTTTAAAAATTTTATGAAGTTTTGCCACTGATCAAAAAATTTATTGTCATTTAACTGTACATTTTTTCTAGACAAAGTGTCTATCGTTTTTGCCCCTTGTTCCCAGCTTGGAATATTAGCTAAAGTCATCCACTGAAAGTGTTTTAGGTCAGTACAAAATTCACTGGTCCAGGAATTCAGGTAATCTTTGGCAATATTGTACATTCTTCTCATGTTTTGTTTAAAATCTTCTACCTCATCCCGACGAGCCTCCGATAAACGCCGTAAAATTTCGGTCACTTTCATTGGGCAAAAATTTTGTTCCAATCTTTCGTTTATATTTTCCACTACTTGCGAACACTGATCAATTACTTCATTGACAGAAATATCAGCAGTTTCAGTGTGTTTGATTCGGCTTTGGTATATAGACATGAAAGAATGTAAGAGCCATAAATAACACTCAGAGAAGTCATTTTCGAAAAACATTTGCAATGTTCTGGCCGGATAACTCAGTGAAAGAAAGTATGACTTTAATGGCTCGTACATTTGCAAGATTCTCTCTATGGCGGGATAAAGAGATAGCCAGCGGGTTTTTGAATGGCTAAGCATACGTTTAAAATCAATTTCCAATTCTGAACAAACTTTTTTTAAAGCTTCAGTACGAACTGTGAAGCTGGCAAAATGGTTGTGCATTTGCATCACTATGCTGTCTACACAGATTGGTAAAGATTCGATTGCGTGATGTACGGAATTGCTGAAGATATGTGCAATACATCCAACACCGACCATATCATCGTTTTGAGTAGCTGATTTGAGTCTACTGTAGACGCTGTTGGTCCCACTTCTCTCTCTACCGCCAAAGTTAGTATTGGTGTTGTCCGCTGAAAAAGCTATTAATTTATCCAATAAGTTTTTGTCCGTCAAAATGGTGTGTATGTAAGTGGATATTGTTTCAGCAGTCTCGTTCGGTAAGGCCTGTAGCTCCAGTAATTTAACTTGAATTCCTCCCTTTTCAGGGTTGAAATATTGTATAAGCACAGGAAATAGCTTAATAGCACCATGGTTGCTACTATCTGTGGAGACGCTCAAGTATCTGATTTTTGACACTTCTTTTAACATATTTTCTTGGGCAAATGGGCCTAAAACATTTTTTAGGATAGCTTCAGCTTTTGAGCGGGAACAGGTTACATCTTTTGCGATTTTCGAATCTGGATATATACTCTTGCAAAGTGGAGCTGTGCAATCTAGTGAGTTAAATGATTCGTGATGTTTAACGGTATGATAAACCAGAGTAGCTTCTGTGGCCCGAACGCTCCGTTGAAGATTTAAGTTCGCATTGGATTCCATGAAAATATCAATTTTTGATGTAGATGCCGTACTACGAATCTTCATTTTGTGTTTTTCGGTATTTAAATGCTTTTCTAAGTCAGCTTTGCCCTTATTAGCAATGGAAATTATTTGATCACAAATTACACATTTTGCGTCCCATGGCTCTTTGCCAGATTTGAACATCTTGTATTGACTTTTTAAACTGTCAGAAAATATACATTTTCTTTTCGACATGACTAATAGAGAGATCTGAAACAAAGATGTTGTACTTGTATTTGAGGTTTGTCAATAACACATTAATGCTACAAATAGGAAAATATAAAACTAACTCACCAAAAATACGGTCGCCGCTAACTGAAATACTTAATTGTACGTGAACACACGCCAAGCACGCGCAAACGCCACGCGTTCCTAGGGCAGACTAACGGGCGCGAACCTGTCTGCGGACGGTGCGAGCAGCGGGGCGGGGTAACCACGCTCACGCACGCCACGCGCGGCGCGGCGCGAATCGCGGGCCGGAAGATAGTTTGCTCTCCGCTCGCCCTTGTCCGTTCGGGTCGGGCGCTCGTCCGCCCATCGTCGTACGAATCGCCACTCTGACAAAAAGCCGGACAGGCCAAACACGTACATATTTGGCCGGACGCGACTGCAAAAAGCCTAACATGTCCGGCTAAAGCCGGACACCTGGCAAGCCTAACTGCAATTGATACAGCAAATCTCATTTGTTTTATTACATTCTTTATAAAAGTGTTCGCCTGAACAAATTGAACAACACTGCTTGCCATTACAAATCTTAGCCGAATGATTAAATTTAAAACATTTATAACATTGTTGCAAAGGAGCAACATAATCGAATACTCTATAGGAAAATGAGTCATATTGTACATTGTCAGGTAAAGTGTTTGACAAAAATGTAATGCTAACAGTTTGTGTACCAATTAGATCATGACCAACTTTTCTCATGAATCTTCTTACTGCAACTATTTCATATGTAGATGTTAAATTAGTAAATAGTTCTTTATTCGATATATTTGCCGGTACAAATCGTATAATGCCAGTTTTCTCAATTTGAGCAGCTGGAATATACGCTTTCATGTCATATTTTTCGAGAAAGTTAATATTGTTGATAAAATTATTGGCCGTGTTATGTTGTTTAAATATCACAACTATCTTATTTGCGTTAAGACGCCGTATTGCCACAACTCCTTTTATGTTGGAAAATATACTGTTAAGATAAATTGGACTTTTATTTCCAAGTCTCTCCTGTGCTAGTTTGCTTTCTATAAATACTTTGAATTCTGTGTTGATCGAATTTTCGGAATATAGTCTCTTATAATTTGGTTTTCTATAAGCTAAAAAGTTACTCTCACCACCTCCGCCGCCAGCACTTGAAGCCCCCCGAGAATCATCAGGAGGCCGAGGTCTTTTTGAGGTGGGCGGGTTATCCCCGCCCGCCTCGTCTCCGTCCATTTTTATTATTTATGCACTATATTTATTTAAAATAAAGCTATTTATACTTATTTACAAATAAAATAATAATAAATAAAATTTTTGTTAATTTCTGTAAAAATTAACATGCGCGCCTTTTCAAGTTCCCGCCAAGAATCATCGTCAAGTCTAAAGTCTAGTCAAAGTCCAAATATATAGTCAGTACAGTCTATACTCTATGAGTCATGTCAGTCGATTCAGTAAAGTGGTAGAAGCTTTACTGAAAGTTCCTAGGGAGTTTTGGCGGAAACACGAAATAACACGTTTTTAGAAGTTGTACCACTTGCCCACACTTGTGCACGATAACGAATTTTTAATGGTTAATATTCTACCAATATTACAATTAGAACCGAAATAACACAAATTTATGAAGTTGTACAACTTCCACAATATCACTCATTGAACTCCCCGACAAAACTCTCACTTATATTTATAGCTTAATTGAATAAAATTCCAGAATATTGTGATCTATTTTTTATGTATGGCAATATTAATTCGCCCTCCACACGCGACGCAGAGAAATTACAAATTTAGGAGTTTTGCCGGGGAATTCAATGGGTGACGTTATGGATTTTGCATTTCTTTCATAAATTTGTGTTCTTTCGGTTCTTAATGTGTAATATTGGTAGAATATTAACCATTAAATATTCGTTAACGTGCATAAGTGTGGGCAAGTGGTACAACTTCTAAAAACGTGCTATTTTGAGGTTCCCTCCAAAACACCCTAGGAACTTCCAGTAAAGCTTCTACCACTTTACTAAATCGACTGACATGACTTGGACTGCACTGACTATTTATTTGGACTTTGACTAGACTTTAGACGTGACGATTTAGGAATACGATATTGAAAATTGAAACGAAAGTTCTATTTCCCGCCTTTATAACTTGACACTGGCAAATGGTTAAAAGCCGATGCCATATATAAAAAAAAAACAAATTTACAAAAATATAGGAATGTACGCTAGTCGGCTAGGTACCTATAATAAAAAATCAGCTCTGTACACTTAAGTTGTTTAGCGCCACTTAATGAGTTTTTTTTTCAATATAAGTTAAACTATGACGTGCTTTAAACATAGTCCTAGAGATGGCGTTTTTATTTTATAATAAATGACTAATTTTGTAGATTTGATACACTCATCGTCATCTAACGGTCAGCGAGAGAACTATTAATTAATGATGTACGTTTTATAGTTATAGGGCTTTGTCACTCCATAGCAATAATTCCTCCATGGATGTAGCCTGTAATCTTTGGTTGAATGCTCCAAGGTAATCTTGTAGATCGTAGACATTGTAGGTAGTAGAGGTATAAAGTAACGAAAGAAGCGTACCCGTATGTATTCATTACTATAATAATTATTATTATTCGTTACTATAATAATTATTAGTACTCGTTACTATAGTATCATTACGTTACTCGTTACTTCTGATACCTCATAACATGTTACGTTATGTTAGCAGTTAGAGCAACGACTCAAGTCATATTGCGAACGCGTATAGTATGTTGTCGCAACATTCGTAATTTGTAGAAAACATACTTAAACATCACATACCAAGCTGCGTAAGGTGCATTTTTTCACTTTTACGTTTTTTACCCATACTACGAAAAATCCGATAAACGAAATGTATTCGTGTGTAACGTCTCGTTACTCGGTACTAGATGGCCGTTACTCGGTACTGAATACATCAATACGGTTTGCTACAGCTCTAGTAAGTAGTTGTTGCCAGTTGCGACTTTCGGCTGTAGCTGGCGATTAGTAAATTCTCTGTCTAAACTTTATTGCTATATGTAATTTGTAGGTAGGTAGGTAGGTACCTATTGGAAAAAAATTAAATTTTAGTACATAAAATACATTTAGTAAAAAGCTTTTTGAATTCTATTCCACAGTTTTAAGTGTTTTGAATTAAATAATAATATAACCGTAAAGTAAACGAGAGATTAATACCTATTATATACCTAATAATTGTGATAAGAACTTAGGCAACTTAAATGTTGCGACTTGCGAGTTGCGAACTAATAAGTAGGTACTTACTTAAATAATGTCACCATTCGCCAAAAAAATACTTTTAGTCGTAGATGGATTTTATTAAAGAGGCTTTTTTGCTATAAGTATTTTACTTCCTCCAAGTTTAGACCATCGCAGAGTGATTGTAGATTACTTGTTTATTAGTTAAATTATCCATTATACCACCATCCATATTTTAATCTATTGTTTGTTCTTATTCATGGATAATATATAGAATAAATAATAAATATTTTATTATGATAATAAAAATAGGAAATATGGAGTAAGCAAAATACTATACACGATGGAGGTTTCGAATGAAATAAAGGAAGATATTCGGAAAACACAATCTGAATTAAAAAATGCTATTCGAATTCATCAGGTAATTAATTTTCTTTATAAAATACTAACATCACTCAAGAAAAAGCTCTAAATAAAATTTGCTTTGTTTTAGATTTGGGCCTCGCGATTGCAAGAGGACGAAAATGTAAGATTTTACATAACAATATTAATTAGAATTACGAAAATATTGTAAGTTACTTATTTATTTTTGGTATTTACTTTTCAGAACATGCATATTAAGTGTAAAGTAAATGAAGCTGAAAAAGAAATTATTGCTATTGGACAAGCCCAAGTAAGTAACTTCTAAATTATCTTTAGTACTTTACTATGGTTTTTTATGACTTTACTATGGTCACTGGTAAAATACAAAATGTTTTTATTATCTTGTAAAGTAACTAAATTATGTCGGTTTGTATGTTGATTTTTAGAAACGGGTTGTGGATAGATTGAGAAGAGAATTAGAGTTGTATCAACAAAGGCTAAAGGCCAGGAACAAGCAAGTCAGTATTGAGAATGATAATCGCTATGTGGCACAGCAATTGAGAGACCATCAGATGCAATATCGGGGCAGGAGCCATACTGTTTCCTTGCTAAAGCCATCGGTTCTAAATGAAATTCAAGTCAAGTCTGAAAATGCTCTTGACGATAATAGATCAGATTCAGATATCGAGAATAAAACCAATGAAAAAGAAAATTCTAACAACAGTGAAACAGATGAAAAGGATAAATATGTCAGGAAATATTCTCAGCAGGCAAATATTGTCCAAGACAGCAGAAGTAACTTTGCAAATGCTCTTAACAAAGTCAAGGAATCATTGATGTGAGTGAACATGAAATTATAAATAACATTGATCATAAGGTTCAGTTCATGATGCAACAAAACGCGACACAGTGTTGCATTTTTAAAATAGTTATTCAAAATTGATCTTTATTCACAACACAAAGATAAATTTTTCGTATGACATCAGTCATACACTGGACATGCTCTGTGCTGTGTGGTGCTTGACTTGACATTCAGACTTACAATTCGAATTCTTGTGTAATGAATAAATTAATTTTGAATAGCTATCATAAAAATGTAGCGCCATGTCTCATATCGTTTTGTTATGGTGTGAATTGACCCTAAGGTTGAGTGATGACACTTTTTTATAGATATTGAAATGTGAGAGAGAAATTCCAGAACATTCTAAGAAGTTACCCAAGTTTAACTTAAGTCGTAGTGAATTAATTTCAGCTGTACCTAATACCTAACAATGCAATACACTTAGCTGTTGGAGGGTGGGCCCAAAATGTGCATTCTCCTAGCTGTAAATATATTATATACTGAATTTAATTTATTTAATTTTATAAATGATCACACTTCCATTATCACAGACACAAAATCCTGATTTGAATTTTTTTTCCCAATTGCCAAAATAATGTTACACTAACTTTTACAATTGGGCACATGACTACATGTAAAATATTTAGATTAATCTATGTATTCAGAAATATTGAGGTATTATTACTTGATAAATGTAATGAAAAATATACAATTTTATGAGTAATTTTGTAATGATATACATCTAAAAATTACACAAGACTTACGAAACTGTAAACAAATCACAGAACCTTTAAAAATATTGATTTTTAAATATACAGTACCTTCTAAGAACTTACTCGTATTTTAGAGTACTATTCATAATTCATTTGTTCAATAAAAAAATAAGTCATCCAACCTAGTGTATGAATGATTGTTTTAGTGAGAATAAGATACAAGATGATTGGTCAGAACGGAGGTCAGATTCTGAGTCATCTCATGGTACTGAACTGTCGTCTACCCCGTCACCCCCACCTCTGCCAAAGCCGGGTGAACCAATTACAAAGGAAGTTTTTTTGAGGTACATATTTTATTAAGGGCCTATTTCACAATCTTCTAATAAGTGTCAGATTGCTTGACAGTATGTTATGTCACTGTTGTTCCATATAAAGTAAGCAGTGACAAAACTGACGAATAAGCTATTTATCACATAATAGGCCACTATGAAACAGGGCCTAATACTTTAATAGATATCTTTTTGAAAACAGTTTACCAAAAACAGAATGTTTGTTCATATATAATACATTTTTATTTCAGACTTATTGGCCTAGTGACAAACATGCAGAAGGAATATATATATAAGAAGAGGAGTGAACGTCGGAAACGATCCACAGCCGGCACTAATAGAAAAGACTTCCATTATGAAAACTTTGATATGCTTCCAGTAAGTAATTTCTATTAAAAAAAAAAGAATCTTAATTTTTGTATTTTAATTTTTATGTATTAAAAATGTATGCTTCAAAAGCAGTAGCTTTACCATTATATTTAACTCCATTTCAGAAACGCAAGAAATACAACCAGTTTTCATACTTACAATCACACAATGATCCACCGCAAACAAGATCAGCCAAACTCCGTAAGCAGCAGGTGAATGACATATTATGTAGGGGAGGGTAGGGTAAAATGTGGTACTAGGCTTTTCACGTGTTTCCAAATTCAAATAGACGGAGCACATCCTACACTTGCACCTAACAATCAACCATCATGATTTATTTTAATACTAAATATGTTGATGAAATTTTTTTAGATGTTATGCCCTGATTGTGCCCTGGTGGTATTGGTGGTGGTGATGGTATTAACCCTGAACATATTGTGGGTTAAAATAGGTTCAGGGCATAATACCTTATCTAATCTTGCCTTATCATATATTTTATCAATTAATTAAACCTTTAATTTATGTATTTGTTTCATAAAATGTAAAAAAAATATGGATGACAATGGCTAAAGTAATATTGAAAAATAAATGAAGATGTTGTTTATTTATTGCGCTAATTCTTTAATTCGCTTTTATCAGAGTCAAAATAAATCATCACGCGAAGGATCGCCGTCAGGGTCTTCTACAGAAAATAAAGGTACGTACAATACAACTCAGTATATAATGGCCTTCGGGAATCATCTTATTTCTATGAAAACTACAGACAATGTATGAAAATCGTCTGTAATTTTTTGTTTCCGACAGACATTAGGAAAGAGAAGAAAGAGTGGTTTTACTATAAGTTATTTTTATACGTTCGCCATTCCGGGTCAAATAAATAAACCCGTTAAATAAGAGTTAGACCCTAGTTTAGAGTTAGATTATAATTTCGTTGGTGAAACTATTTGTAGGTGAAATGCTTATTTCATATAACTAAATCGTTTTTTATGACTCAACATTCCGTCTTAGTTACATATTATATGCATTTTTAATTTTAATATTACTGTATTACTTTAAGTGTTACTATCTGTTACCATATTTTTATTGGAATTGCAGCTAGTTGGTCCAGTAACAAGCCGTCGTGGGTAACGGCGCTGCCGCCCGGCTTATCGGTGGAGCCCGTGTACGCTTCGCCTAAGAAAGTCTGCCATGGCTGTGGGAGAAACGGTGAGTGGAAAATACACCAACATCAGCTATAAAATAAAATAAATGCATATAATTATTTTGATATTATCAGTTCCGTTTGCAACTATCAGTTGGTAGTACATCCGCACTCAAACGTGCTGATACATACCTAATCATATTGTAATCTATAGCTCTATTTGTATGTGCGGTTTCTCACGTTTTATAGTTTCGATGTAGGGTACGAAGTCACATTCAGAATCAAGTCGTACGACGACGTACTGAATGTGACTTCGGGAAATTCGTGTCTATCCAAGTCTAATAATAGGACTACTTAAACAAATACTGTCACATATTCATATTTGTTTTTTAAAGAAAATTTTAAATCTTAAAAAGGTGTAACACAGTACCCAGGTATGTTGGCTAAAAGCAGGCCGTTGTTCGCAGACGTGCCATCGCTGCTGGTGTCGTGCGGCGCGTGCTCGGTGCGGCAACACACGGGCTGCGGAGCGGCGGGCGGGCGTTGTGCTGCGTGCCGCGCGCCGCTGCCCGACCCCGCGCCCGCACCCGCGCACCCCGTCGCCGCCGCGCCCACTGACCATAGGCTCTACGCCGGTACGTACATTAAACTGTGGGCCTGGCAGGAAAATTTGACAGCGGCGCAAACATCACGTTATCGAATGAGATTTGTATGAAAATCTGTCAAAACTATGACAGCGCCCGTACAAATTTCATTCGATAACATTACGTTTACGCTGCTGTCAGATGTTCTTGCTTGGCCTCCTGAAGCAAAGTTTAACGGCTGTAAGTACCATACGACTTGATTTTGCACGCTACTTCGTAAAAATACGTCCGTCGTAGTCCTCAGTCTTAGTGTGGTGTATATGTGGTGACATATACACCACACTATGAATGAGGACTAAAATTGTAAATACCGATAGATTTCAATATATATAATTCATTATTTTATATATTAATTCATTATAACTAGCGAGTTTCTAAATCGTCGACAGATTGTGAAATAAACATTCTTACAATTTTACGCATCATTTTATATTAGCTATTGTAGCCTGTGGCAGGGCAAGGTCCGTAGTACTCAGAAGTAGTATATTTTTGAGATCAAAATCTAATACTTGTCACGCTCCTTGCATATGTAATTTTTGTTAGACAACAGATATTTATAGTATTTAATAATCTCTTTAAAAACTCTAAAATTTTCACATAAAAGGCTTCTTTTTCCTTTTTTGATATTCAACAGTTCACCTTGCACTTTATCAATCCTTATTACACAAAGTTATGTGGGACAATTTTGGTATGACTTTGTTGTTGTTGCCTATTATATAAAATTAAGATTTTCAATAAACGTTACAGAAAAGCTAGCCGAACGGAAAAGGCTTCACGAGAAGAATATAGAATTGTGCGTGGAATTGCGTAAATTAGAAGCGCGTGCGGCAACCCTGAAAGAGAATTTAGACGAGCACAGCGATGAGAAACGACAGCTGTTAGCAGACCAGATCAAAACACAACGGAACCTTCAGAAACTTCTAGACTTTATCAGTCAGTTCAAGGACACGTCGATCAGTATACGCTCGACGTCAGCCAGCGAGTCCGGCAGCGAAGTCAGTAGAAGTAACGAAGAATAGCACAGGACTATTGTGGTAAGCTAGTTTTTATTCTTTTACTGTTTTTTATCTTTTACCCGCAGGATTTCCTTTTGAACACGCTGGCTTAGTTTAAAATAAAATTTGTTGGAGATTTTGTTTCGAATAATCTTAACTAAAATAGAAATCCTAGTTTATTTTTAACAGCCTCCGTGGTCCAGTGGTTTAGAACTTGGCTCTCGACTCGGACGGTCGTGGGTTCGATTCCCGCGTTGGAACAACAAAAAATGTTATTTCCAAGTTTGGTTAGGACAATGCACGCTGATCACCTGATTGTCTGATAAGAAAGATGACACATGGGTCGGATGGGCATGTAATAAGTCGGACCTGCGCCTGATCTCTCACCAGTCGTGTCGGTTATCCGTCCCACTAGGTTTCGAGAGTAATGGGGGAGAGAGAGTGCTCTTGTGTACTGCGCCCACACTTGGGCACTATAAAAATAACTTGCGTAGCTGGCCTACTTTCAATGAAACCGGCCACCGTCACCGAAATCGGTGCGGGGAGCTGTTACTATTATTATTTTATTTTTAACATACAAAACCTACCGTATTTCATAATAACTCTTATTTTCTCTTTCAGATGCCACTATATTTGGTGTTCAAAAATGAATGATTCCGAATACGAAAAAATTAATTATGGACGTTACGTGTACATGATTACTCAAGTAAAATTGGTTTTGTTTTTCTAGTTTTGACTTTTGTTGTGTGTTATCATAATATTATGTATACAACATCGTCGAAGAGCTTAAAATTTATGATAAGTGTTTAGACCTCATCATTTTGGTTACGAAATATAAAAATTAGTTACGACATATCTACTTTCTAACACTGTTTCATTAATTAATAAAGTGTAGTTTGTTTATCTGTAAAGATAAAAATAATGAGCATCAATATTTTTAAGATAAAAAAAATGTAGGCAAAATAACAGTAAAATATTTTTTCAATTCAAACTAGTAGTTCCTAAAATTTGCGTGTTAAACCAAAAAAACTCTTCTGTTTTATAGGTTATGTTAAGTAGATTAGTAAAGATGTGGATTGGCCAAACATATCACTAATGTCGCCGACTTAAAGATACACACACACACACACACACACACTGCCCCGGTGCCTTATTAGTATTGCACTCAACAGAATTCCGTAATTTTGAATGGAATATAGTAATAAATAGGACTATGTCAACAAACACTGTCTTCCCTTAAATCTTAGTTTACATATGTTTTTTTATTATACGCTAGCTGACCCGACACACGTTGTATTTGACTATGTACTGGAATAAATAAATAACTACACCTACAGCTACCCGCATCCTACCTACCTACCAAATACTTATCCACAAACACCTATCAGCACCCACAACTACAACCTACAGGAAATTTATAAAATGTCCTGAGCGTATTAATTGGGCATTAAGCCTGTAGTTTGTTTATATATATACTGGTGCCGATAATTTTTCTGAAATATAACTGTTTTGTACTCCAACCAAACATAATATATAAACTAAATGCACCTATAGATATTATGTCTATAATATTTTTCAAGATAGAAAATGTTATTACGGGAAATTTCAATAGGCTACTTGACTCATATTTAATTTCATACATTGAAGGAGTATTTCCTTTAGTACTTGGCTTAGGAAAACGTATTCTAGTGATTTTGAAAATTAAAAAGTTACTACTGATAAATAAAGTTGATTTAAAAATACGTATTTTTGGTTTTTAATTTCTACTGACGAAAACACCTCGAAGTAACTTCCGGCAATGATGTGACGACACAAACTTGCTAAACACATAATATGTAGTAGTGAAGCTGAACGTTTCTGTATATAAAAAAAAGTTCATGACATCTTAAAAAGTTATTTATGTGAAAACGTCAAACGGAACGTAATACCTGGCGGTATTTTACGGACTATAGCACAGATTACAAATAGTACTAGTATGACGTCACAACACATAATCTATCAACCAACATGGCGAATAGTGTTTTCGGCGGTTTTTAAAAGTGTATTTTTTTTTATTTTTTTTGTAGGTTTTTAGGTTTCAAAATAATGTTATATTATTTTTTGTCTGTAATGAAACAATTATGAAGCGTTTAGGACATAAATAAAAACAGGCTCAAGTAAGTAGCCTATTGTCGTTTTTAGTATTTTCCTCGCATTTTTTTCAGTAACTGAACATCTGCAATTATTTAATGATCAAAAATAGCCAATTCGGTTTAGCCGTTCCCGAGTTTTAGCGAGACAAAGAAACTGCAATCCATTTTATATATAAGAAGAATAAGATAATGCTATTGCAGTATTAGTATGGTATTAAAAATCATTAAACATTACAAAATACGATGCTCTCCGTCCGTAAGATTAGTACATACATTTTGATATTATTTGTAGTAATATTATGTTTGTTGAAATGTCGTCTGTGCCAATGAGATCAGATAGTTACAATCGTGGACATCGAAAAGCGTTTTTTATAGATTATTACAATATTATTGCCATCGACCTCGAGACCAATCATTTATCTATGGATTTTGGTATTGTAAGTTCTTGATATTTGGTACAGTGCGACCATGTTTAGCTACTTTCTAATGGATTTCGACAGTTGTCATCTTTCTTGCATCGTCTGTCAATGAGTGTTTTTGATATTATTTTTGCCGTTAGGGGGCACACCCAACTCACACAAAGCTCTCACACTCACATGGTGGCGTATGTGGTATTAAAAATAAGAATTGTCGATTCTTTTTCTGTCACCAGTCGGCGCTTGGTAGCCCGACGGTCCTTGTATCAAAAAGCTGTCAGATGTCACGGATTTAAAAATCCTCGTTAGCTTATTGGTGCTACACACGTGTTACTTGTTTACTGAGTTTTTTTATTAAATCAAATAAAAGTATAATAATAAAAGTGACAATGTAAATTCGATAGCGAATTTCGAAAACGTTAAAACTTAGTGGATTGACTTATTTCATCGCCAAATCACGTACTTTATATTCTTTATGAACTTCGTTATCCTTCCGATATTGCTCATTGTCTAAGACCCCTGATATTGTTTTTGAC
Organism: Phengaris arion; assembly: GCA_963565745.1. Lineage (NCBI taxonomy): Eukaryota > Metazoa > Arthropoda > Insecta > Lepidoptera > Lycaenidae > Phengaris > Phengaris arion. Next base: position 15,378,785 of record OY751438.1, on the reverse strand, counting down.
AAAATCTGTATTCTAAAAATTAAACTCTCTCGTTTTCCTTAAAATATTAACTTTAATAACATTGCTCAGTGGTCACAGTGAAAAAACGTATAAAGTATATTAATTTTTAATGTTTTGCTACTTTTTCTTCATTTATGTATTCGGGTAAAAATGGCTCCTTAGTGAATCGCCAATGTCAGAGTGTGTTGACGGTGACTGACTTACGAGTAGGTTTTATGAAAAAACAAGAGTACAGTGAGTAATGCTACTTAGCAAATCCATACCTTTTATGTTATAGTTTGTCACTTTCTATGTAGGTAATATCAAAGCAATAGTAAATAGAGAAAATTGAATGTTAATTAACAAGGTCTTTTGCCGCTTTATGAATATATAGTCGAGTTCATGAGACAATAAAAAATGTAAACAAACATTTAGGGGTTCTAAATCTTTGGATTAAATTGAAAAAACAGTTTCGTCACTTCTTCATTAGCTTTAATAACAAATATTGCAAACTTACCGTTGTCGTGACCGTGTCAGGCGCTGGATTATAATCCGACCAAGAGAAATTGCTTATAAGTTTCGAATGACGCGTATGGTACTTTGGGTTAATTGAGTTTAGAGTTAAAGGTATTCATTTTGAAAGGCGTATATTGTTTACTTATTATATTAATCTCTCTCGTGGTTTTTAGTATAGGTAGTGACTAGGAGTTGATAATACAAAAGTAGATACTAATTAATGTTTGCAATAGGTAGTTAAGTTTTGTGCAACTGTGATATTATTAGTTTTGTCTTTGTCGTTTGAACAATTATTTTGCTACCGATGTATGACATTTGTAAATAATAAAAACGTTTCAATTAAATCAGTGTATTTTTTCTTCTTCATGCCTATTATAAATAACTCGTTTAAATTAAGATCTGAACTATGGTAATGACGTCTGCGTCATTACCCTATGGAAAAGCATACAAACGACTACTGTTTCCTCCCTGGATAATGCCGGTAGAGTAACAATTTTTCTTCCTCAATATTTATGGATACTATAAGCATGATTACCCTCTATTGATTACCCTATGATTCCTTTTTTTTTCATAAATTAATTATTAAAAGAGATATGGACGTTAAAAAATTTAAACAAATGGCCAGATTTTCGCTGTGTTCAAACATCCAAAAAAGCAAATTTGACTAAATTATATAAAAAATGAAAACAGGAACTAGCCTTCAAGCCTTTTTTGTAAAAAATGAATGAATTCTTGTATGAAAAAACTACTTAAATCGATTATGTTTTGGAGAAGGAATCATCAACGAATCGTTTTTTTTTTTTACTTTTAATAGGTATTTTCAAATCAAGTTACAGTTGTCTCTATCGCGCTCTCACACATTGATAGCTAGCCTGTTCAGGCACTGCGGGACAGCAATAGATTTTACAAAAAGTACCTATTTTTCATTTCTCTAGCCCTTGATATTTCTCTTAATGATGCTCCCACACTGCTGTTAGAAAATGTTTACTAACGTTAGTAAACATTTGTTTACAAACATATTATGATCACAATGTTAGGCAATGTTAGTAATGGACTGAGATCCCAGCCCCGCCAGACTCGCCCTTACATTCTTACTGATTAAATGTATGGCATATTGTATTAGTGTGTACAATGAACGTATCCATACCCGCCAGATTGTGCCGTGGGTCAATTTTTAGGTACAAGGCGCTAAAGTTGCGTAACATCTTACAGTTCGTAACAAAATGAAACAATTTGTAACATATTTTGTTAGTAAATGTTTGTAAATGTTTTCTAACGGCAGTGTAGGAGCACCATAAGGTCGGCATGATATAAACGTTTTTACTGCATATAAGAGCGTTTTTTCCATCATCCGATAGAGGTATCGAACGCCCATAGCCGATATCCGATAGTCAAGGGCAAGTAAAATGTTTGAAACAAACCTGTCTGTCATATTATATTATTATCAGATACCTATATCGGATGATGTGAAAATGCTCTTGGTTTTGTTTGGTTTAAAATTAAAACAAAGGAAATAAAGATGGCTTCTATCATAATCTCTCATATGTATCTATATATATATAAAAGAAAGTCGTGTTAGTTACACTATTTATAACTCAAGAACGGCTGAACCGATTTTGCTGAAAAATGGTGGGGAGGTAGCTTAGAACCAGGAGAAGACGGACATAGGATATCCCGTTCCCGTGGGACGTGACATAAAGTTGAAAAAATGTGTGATTTCATATGGAAAATAACAAAGTAATGGAAAATCTTATTTTATATAATATAATAAAAATGGATTGCAATTCCAATGTCTCGCTAAAATTTGAGACCGGCTGGACCGATTTGGCTAATTTTGGTCTTGAAATTTAAACGGTGAGAAATATTGGAAAAATTGCGAGGAAAATATTAACATTATATTTATAGGTGCGACAGAACAACGTGTGTCGGGCCAGCTAGTTAACAATAATGGCAATATCATATGTATTAACATATTGCTGATTGCACCTCTGCATCCATGTCTCCGTCACACGTTATTTGCCTTCTATATTCGCACGCATATTTATTAATAATATTTATGAAAAAATTTTAAATTGCATAGTAAAAATATTATTAAATAGTTCCCGAGCAAAGCAATAGAGTGAGAAACACTGAAACATTTTCACGAAACCAAAGAAAACAAAGGAATATCTACCTTTTTCGTTTTACAGCAGTCGTGAAATAAAACTCTTGAAAAGCCAACGAGGTATCTTTTCTTAGCCGTAGAAGTTAATAGGTATTGTAAGTGCAGGTTCGATGCTGGACAAATAGCGGCTGGGAGGTCCAAAGTAGCCATACGAGTCGCATCTCATTCAGGACACAGTTAAGAGGACGCCGTATCTGTGCTTAGGGTGAGTTTACCAGGCAATATTTTTCCCAAGTCTAGATTATGTTTCGCTGTACCTATCTACACAATAAAATAATGTACTATCTACCTATGCAGAAATCCATCGCGACCCACGACATACGACAGCAGAAACCCTAAAAACTGTACATGATGATATGCAAATATTGCTTATTTCTTTTCTGCATTTAAAGTTATTTTTACATAAGCTTCAAGAATTGTGTATAAAAGTATACCTAATAGAATCACTTACAACTGTGGACGCAGCCTAAGCTAGAATTTGAAACAGTTACAGCCGCAAATAAGGTCTGTAACGAGGGGGTTAAGTTTGAGATAATCGTCATGTGGCCGTACGCCGGCGCCGGACGGTGCGCGTCAGACATGGACCCAACGGGTGTTAATGTGACCTCGTCCAACTTGGGGTATTTACAGCCGGCTTGGGGTTACAACTTGGAAGCTAGTTTATGCTTAGATAACGTTTATATCACGAAATTATTGCTAACCTAAATCATTGAAAGTGATGACTGAGGTTTATATAGAAAATTGTATCCAAATAATGACGGTAAGTGTGATGACGTGGCAGTTTGAAACTTGTTCCGTACCCGGTCCTAGTCAGGACTCAGGAGCTAATTAGGTATAATAATAAAATAAAGGAGGTTTACAACCAAATCAATCAGCACTTTACGACACACTTATCTAAATATTGACTCTAAAGTAAAGATTAAGTAAACTTACGAGATTAGAGTAGCAAAAAACACATCCGCCGCAAGTTACTGCCAGAAACAGGTGACGGGGAGGCCCCTGGGGGTAGTCCCCGGGGGGTGATTGGTTCCCGCCTTCAGACAAGTTAAGTATGGTTTTTGTTACCATTATGCTATTGATAGTAGCTGAAACTATTCGTTTTAATTTTATGAGATAACCTGAGTCCTAAGAGCATGGCAGAACACAATTTTTTTATGTGACGTAAGTACTTAAGAAGTACAGTACCTACAGCATCCTAGTATCTAATTATTATTTATGTAGGTTATATAACCGTCGCGCGCGTCGGAGTGATTGTTAAAGGTACATAGCTGTAGCTAAAATGTATAATATCTATGTATTATTGAGTGTAGACAGTAGATCTAAATCTTTTATAACTGTTTCACCAATTTTTACCCGACTACGGCGAAGCCAAAAGGAAGGGTAATGATTTTGGCAGTCTTTGTATGTATGTACGTTTGTTCCCTCGTAGCGTCTAAACTACTGGTCCGATATTAATAAATGAGACGTCAATAGATTCGTAATGATGCCGCGGGTAATATAGGCCATATATATTTTTAAATGTTGTATTTCGAAAACGAGACCTCGGATTCTAACATCAAAATAATTTAAACCGGGATAATCATCACGTGTTTGATATCAAAAGAAAGGTCTTGGCAATCACATTAAAAATATGTATATATATATATATATATATATATATATATATATATATATATGTGTGTCATAATATACTTTTAAGAGCGGTCGTACAATTCGTACAACCCAGTTGTCCAATTTTCGAACATAACGTAATATATGACTATAAATATATAATTTATATATTAATATATATTATTGTACCTTCATAAAACTTTTTTTTGTTTTATAAATATAATTTATTATAGACAATACATAAGAGAATAAAAAATTTAAATAACCCCTGAATTGTCAGGCAGGGAATGAGTTGAAGATGATGAATTATAGCTCGATCACGTCAGTTTTCAAACAAAAAAAACTAGATTAAAATCGGTTAATCGGTACATCCGTTTTTAATTAAAACATGCAGATGAAATAAATTATTAGCACTTTTATTACTACGTTCGATAGATGTCACTATACGGGTCTTACATATTTCTGAATCGCAGTATCGTTATGTTGTTGTGAGGATATAATATTCGCCTACATTTTTTAATTCAATTGCTTATGTCAATTAGTGAAAAGGTGTTGCCTGTTGAATGGTCTCTAATGCATTTCTTCATAATTATCATAATATTATAATTTTATTATGGCTCTATGGATCAAAAAAAAATTGGCTCGCTCCGCGCTCGTGAAGAAGATATTTTTCATTTCAATTATTTTGATTACTTTTTAATTATTAATATTATTATAAAAATATGTTCGATTGGGAAACGGAAAAATACGAAATAAAAAAAAAAGTTTTATAAACCTAAAAAAACCCGACTACGTAAAATAACTTAACCAAGACCATGTCAGGACATGTCTAAGGAGGGTTCCGTAACTATAAACGCGTTATAGGTTTTTTTCAAATTAATTCAAAAGTTACTGTCGGTTTTCGTTTAAAATAATTTTCCTAAAGAGCATTTAGCATAATCTATCAGCATGAAAAATTGCAATTTTCTAAGTCGCATAGTTTAGAAAGGCCGATTACTCAAAAATGGTTGACTTTGTAGAAATGTCATGTATGAAACCATGCCTTTATTTTAAAATACCTATTCAACTATACCCCACACAATGTGGTAGAAAAAGCCACCCCTAAATTGTAAAATTATTATTATTTTACGATGCCAAAACCGAGATGTACATACAGTCTTTAACTATACCAAATTTCATCCATTTATATTCATAATTACAGACGCTACGCTAGAGGCTCGGACAGACATATAATACAGAAAGACGGACGGACAGAGCGAAACTATAAGGGTTCCTTGAGTATTACTGAACCCTAAAGAGGGGTCTAAAAAGGCCAAAACAAGAAAATAATTCAGATATAAATCCAGAAATGCATAGGTACAAAAATGGTCAAGCTAGAGCCGTGGTCGTACCCACTAATGGGATCTAAGCGTCAGTTGACACCGAGATGCGTCGCCTAGAGAAGTTTATAGGAAATGCGTATATTCGTCAAACAGACACATGCATACCCCAAGGTAGATACAGACGGCTGCGATTGGACATCGACTGTTCCGAACCTTATATGTAGGTGCGACCACAGCTCTACCTTGACCATTTTTGTATATTATGCATTTCTGGATTTCTATCTGAATTATTTTCTTGTTTGGGCCTTTTTAGATTCCTTTTTTCATGTAGTCGGGTTATAGTTTTTTTTAACATTTTTTTTAGTTACTTTGTTAAAAGTTAAAAGGTTGAGCTTGAACCACAGCATTGACACGTCATGACAAAGCCTTCTTCTTCTGGTTCTCTACAAACAAAGTCAAATTGCACCGAACAAGTCGTTATCTCAGCAAGTTGTTAGCCCTCCGCGGCAAGAATTGCAAATGGCGATAATTCTAACTACGCCGATAAATCAGCTCCACCCGTTCAAGTTTTTTCCCGAGGGGGCACCTCGGCCTGTTGATCGATCACCGTTTCCCATACTTACAACTTTCTTTACAAACTACCATGTGTTCCCAAAGAGTTGCACGACACAGGGTACAACGCTCGATTGATTTCATTTTAATATATCAATAACATGTAGAAGTGGGCTTTGTTCAGAGGCGTATTTAAAGATTTGGCGCCCGGGCCTATTAATTTGGTCGCCCCAATAATGTAGTGGAGGATTTTTAATTACTATCAAAATCATAATATTTAATTAATAAATGATATAATATTATGCTCTCTACTTATGTCGAACGCGAGCAAGCGAATAAAATATGTTTCTGTTGTTGTTGTTGTTGTTGTTGGTTGTTAGTGTTAGCTCCGTAAACGTCGTTGATGTTTCGTGCCGATGTGCCGCTTTGCTGCCACGACGGTACTCATATTCCATAATTATTAGAATTTTTAACGTATCCATGATGACGAAAAATATTGAAATGCGATGAAAATGTAACACTAATCAATAAACAGATGACTAATTTTGGAAAAAGAATTCCATGTTTTTTAAAATAAAATTAATCTGAAATTAGAATTCTTAGCCAAACAAAAATTATTTTGATTTGAAATGGCCAGTACTGCAGAACGGCAATTTTATAGGTAAAGGCCTAATATTATATCTGTTTTTTTTTACCCTGAATATGGGAACTTGGGAAAAATACAATAAAATCAACAGTCTAAAACACAATATCGGCAAATAATTAATGTAATATGTTCTACAATATTAACGCGAGTGAGCAAACAATGTTTTTCCTATTTTACAGGTTGAAATCTGTTGAAACTAATATTATAAACGTAAATGTTTGTATGGATGGATGTATGGATGGATGGATTTTGTAGAAATTTGGGATGTTAGTAGTTAAGGCTCTGGATGAACACATAGGTACGTCTCGCGGGAAATATCTAGTAATACAATAAAATCAATCTTTAAGTTGATTGTGAGCCAGCGGAGCAACCGAGATTTTTTTTCATTTTATAGGTTAAAATCTGTTTAAATTTTAATCCCTAAGAGATTGTGCACATTAAAAGAAAATATTTCGTTTCAAAGGTTCGTTAACAGAGGCAAGCGCAAGCGGAGAGAGAAAGTTTTTGCTTATTTTGGTAGTTAAAATTTGAGAAAATCCTATCAGAAAGCCAATGCTTTCTGATAGGATTTTCTCAAATTTTAACTACCAAATACCAAGTACCAAATACCAATTTTTTCAAGTACATTGGTACTTGAAAAAATACTTAAAAAATTTAGTTACCTTCTACAGATCGTTAATTTGTTTTAATTTGATTATCAAATAAATAAAAACTTACAATAATAATAGCATCCAAAAAATTCGAGATTGCTTACCGCCCCGGGCCCTGGCCCCATTGGCCCTAGGTTAAATGCGCTACTGGGTTTGTTGGTACGAAATGTAATTAATATTATTTAGTATAAAACTATGGATTTTCATACGGAAAAGGAAGTACATACTATACATAAATATTTCACGCTATCTATTCTTTAGTTGCAACTTGCCTTATACTTATACTTATAGGTAAGGAAGAAGAAGGAAAGAGGTATTCGAGACGGTATGTAAATCCAATTTTACCCACATTTCGACAACCATCACTTTAATTTATATCAGTTCTCAGTACTAAACACTACGACTAAGTATATCGAACCGTTTCAATGTAGAGAGGTTGTTGAATGTTCGCCGCTCGCGAGTAAAAACTTAACGAGATAGGGAACTAATAATTGCAATTATCTGGAGAAGACAGTCGGCTCCAATAAAAAGTTCCGTTAAATTGAGCCCAGATGACACCCCTGGGAGCCGATGATGTTATAACTGCCACTAATTGCCCTTCATTCGAACCAGCCGACGCTGCGTACGTATGTGATATGACGTTTATGCTCATATTCAATCTTTTAACTTTTACTAGCTCATACATATTTATACTTTATAAAAACTTTATAAAAAAACGCTAAAAAGGTTGAAACCAAAAAAAATAAACAATAATTTTGGTCGAATTTCGACCACAGGGCAACGAACTGACTTACTAGAAGTACATAAGTATTAAGTAATTTAGATTTTAGAACACAAAGGTGACGTTGTGGCTTTTGTAATTTCTTCATACATTTGTGTTATTTCGGTTCTTAATGTGTAATATTGGTAGAATATTAACAATTAACGGGCACAAGTGTGGGCAAGTGGTACAACTTAAAAAAACGTGCTATTTTGTGTTCCCTCCAACACTCCCTAGGAACTTTCAGTAAAGCTTCTACCACTTTACTGGATCGACTGAATTGACTCATTGACTGAACTGACTATTTATTTGGACTTTGACTAGACTTTAGATTTGACGATTTAGAAATACGGTGTTGAAATTGAAACGAAAATTCTATTTCCCGCCTTTTTAACTTGACACTGGCAAATGGTTATAAGCCGACGCCATATATTTAAATAAGAAAAAAATACATAAGATTTCTGCTATAGCAGTTTCATATTAAAATTTGTTGCGCATTGCACCACAGGTAAACACAGGCAGGCGCATCGAGTGTATATTATAGAAATTGTTTTTAAATTGTTAATGATTTCTGGCGATTAAGGATCAATTAATGCTAGAATGTAAGAGTCGAATCCACTACGTATGGCACATATTCCTACTGTGATAAAAATAAGCGTTGATCGTGCACAGACGCGCGTTTTTTTTAACCGACTTCCAAAAAAGAGGCGGTTATACGGGCTGTATGTATTTTTTGTTTTTTTTTTATTTGCATTTTCAACGATAACTCCGCCGTCTGTTGACCGATTTTCAAAATTCTTTTTTTGATGTAAAGGGTGAAAAATGAAATGAAAAAGTGGTGACTTGATGATGGGATCAATGAGCAATCGAGGGAACTCCTCGAAATTTATATATGGACATATATAGTTATTTTGACTTTATCAGAAGTAACCTAAGCATATGCTACCAAAAAGTAAGATTCCGCACCAAGATATACCCTGGATCCAAAAGCACTGAACATAACTCCTCAGTCTTTAAAGATACGCGTTTGGAAATTTCGACATTGTCTAAAGAACTGCAAGCAACCATTATGTTTACTCAAACTCAACTCTTGTAATAAACTCAAACATATCAACTTACAGTAATCATCATCATTATCTTAGATTCACTACCTAATGGAAGCTTGGCGCGTATTCAATTATACATTCGATCGTTTATTTTAAACGTGTAAATAATAATTTAACAAATATCACTAAAAAGGGAAATTTTTTTATTATTTTTAAACAAAAAATTAAACCGACTTCCAAAGTAAAGATGCACAAAAAACTTTGAACTTCAAAATTTTGAAGATTGAGTAGAGAAATAGTTAAAATTTCAGCCAAATTTAAAAGGGGAATTATTTAGAAAATAAGTTTTATTTCATACTTTTTTACTTTGGAAGTCGGTTTAATTTTTTGTTTATTTGCGCCTCATTTTTATCTCAGAATAAATACCTAAGTGTTTATTCGTTATGGACATATTATGAGTAAAGGAGACCGGCAAGTCCCGATATTTTTGATGTCCCATTTACTGCCGGGTAATTAAAATACGTGGACACAAAAAATATTTATTGTAAGTACGAAACAACGGACTAACGAACGTACTTTACGAACATAGGAACAAAAATACAATATTATTATACATCAAACTCAAGGGATAAAAGATAATTGATTAAATTTAACCTAACCTATTGTTCAATAAATTACCCTAGTGGTGGTATGCAGAAAAGCGACAAATATTATTTATTAGTCAATTACGCGTTACGTAATGACATTATTAACTAGTTTGTTTGGAAACGCAATATAAATGATAGATGTCGCTTTCACGTTACGAAAACCAAAACATAATAATTATTTTTCTTTATATAAATATAAATAGTATAGAGGGATCTATTTCACACCCCAAGTAACATTTTTTTGTCATAAAACTAGTACTAAATTTTTGAACTATACAAAAAGATAATAACTTTATACTCCAATAAAAAATAAATCTGCCACTACCACTAGATGGAGCTTTTACACCTCAAATTGTCAATTTACAGCATGATAACCATAGACTATACAGAATGATGACAACGATAAGTACGTAGTGTAGTGTCGAGTCAAATTTCAAAGTCATTAATGACAGCTGGACACTCGACATTTCCATTTTCAACTATATTGTATTAGCGCAGAGTTCTATTTTCAGTGTTTTAAATTTTCCCGGGCCTGCAGGATTCCGGATTAAACAGTTCCAGCCTTAGTAGCGAAGCACAGGCTATTATATCCCCCTTAAGCGCCGCTGCATACTGGCATGGCATGGCTTGCAGCTAGATAAACCACGTCGTGCAGTCACGTGGCCGACGCGCGCCGCGCCGCCGCGCCCCGCCGCGCCCCGCCGCTCCCCGCCTTGCTAGTATACATACCACACATACACTCGAGGTTTTATTCGTTACAATTATTAGCACAGAGTAGAAAATATATCATATACATACTTACGCGCAGAGCTTTCATAGAACGATGGAAATCGATCCTTTGAAAATTTTAACGTCCCCTTCAACGGCCTACATTTTTTCCACACAGTCGTGAACACACCGTGTGCTTGTAGTGGTGCAATCAAATTGAAAGCTAACTATGTAACTGTTTATCTGTTCCACTTCCTTTAATTTGTGACAATAGTGACCAGTAAGACGTACCTAATTAGATCCGTCAGCTTAAATGTTTTTTATCGCGATACAATGTACGGCTCCCCGGGATTTTCATTTGCGCACGCAAAGTAGCGGGCAACATCTGGTAAATTAAAATAATTTCCGTTAAAATAAAATATTGTTTCTTACAAAACAGGTGAAAAAAAGAGATACCTTGACCAATGAGTACCAAACAATATCTAACTGTACCAAATAATCTATAGAATACCTAAATACCAATAACGAGAATAAAATTACGTTTCTTGTACAAAAGGAGATATTTGACGATGTCTGTGGCTCAGTGGTTGAGCGCGTTGGTGCTGAAGCCGGGGGTTGCGGGTTCGAATCCCGCCGAAGGAACAAAAATAGTTTTTTTGTGTTCCTGGGTCATGGATGTGTATAAAATATGTATATAATATAATAAAAATCTTAAATATATGTATAGTATTAAAGTATTAAATATACTTCGGATACTTAGCACGGGGTCAGATTGACGTGGTGTGAAGCGTCCATAAATATTATTATTATACTATTATATTAAGCATAAGGAGAAGGGCTTGTTTCACATTCTTCTGATAAGTGTCCAATTTATATCTTTACTTTATATCGAGCGACAGAGACAAAACATGCAGATAAACTAAGCTAACCGACACGTCTTGTCAGATTGTGAAACAGGCCCTAAAACGAAGAATATTTTTAATCAGCGTTAACATAATGCATAGATATTTATTAGAATTTGTAACGGAGGAGTTCCCAATTCTCGTAAATAGCTTACACTTTCATTTTACTATTTAAATGAATCGTCTTGATATAATAAACTACAAAACGGGTTTAATGTTGGTTTGAAGTTAGTTAGCGACAGCTGTGATGCGGGCAGAGCGCGGGCGGTGCGGGCGAATAGAGCAATAACGATCCTCTTTCCGTGAATATCAGAAAACGATCAATTAGCACGGTTAGGTTTGCCGATATAAAGCTGCCACTCATTATTATTTATGTTGGTTGGTCGACCGCAATGTTTGACATCTCCATTGAAAATGGAAAAAATAAACGCAAATTCTGCAAACAGTTTATTTTATGGACATTTCGCAATGTGCGATGAAATTCGGCCAAAATTGTAAGTTTTAGAAATTCTAACTGACACTTTGGACCGCAAATTTTTTAAAATACAAAACGGCTTAGATTTAACTGTAATATCAGCTATGTATGGTATGCCACATACGCCAATATCAATATGCCAATTGAGGCACATACAAATAAATGTACACTTAAATAAATAAATGTAAAATCGGTCCGTGAATGACTAGTCAGTAGTCACTAGTGCTAGCGGACGGCCCTGCAAGCTTCAGGCTACGTTCCCACGAGCGTTATTTAGTGGTCACAATAGAAAAACAGCACAGAACTGTGCGCTACTACACTAGAGCTGAATATCGTATAGAATTGTCAAATCTGACATTTGACACTTGACAGTTCGATTTGCAACTTTATTTTATGAATGCAGAGTTCTATTTAAGTATTTACAGTGCAGTTTTTCTGTCACGACCACTATAAAAAAAACACTCATGGGTACGAGGGCTTAGGGTCTGTTCACACCGAGACACGACGCGACGCGCCGCCACTCGCAATTCGAACTCTTGCAATGAATCGTGTATATTTTTGCGTTGTAAATAAAGTAATATTTGGTATGGCTATCTTAGGTATATATAGGCTCGTGTGCACCGCAAGCGGCACGAGCAGTCAGTGAGCTTCACTTTACACTTTATTAGCTCCAGCTAATTGTGATTTACAATTGCGATGTATTACACTGTACAATGTACAAACATGACGGACTAGCCTGCTTAAGCCTATGACATGGAATAGGGATGTTCCCTAGTGTGGAATATCACATTTTTTGAATTTAATTTTAAAAAGAAATAGTATGACGCGATTAAAAATTATAAGTAAATAAAAAATATTGCCCACCTCTGTCTCGCAAAACGTTTTGTTACGTCACAAGTTGCAACCGCCATACATTTTGTAATGACAAATGTATGGCGGGTGAAACAGACAATGAAGAAGAAACAGAGCAATATATCGGCCTGTGACGTCACAAGTTGTGTGACCTCACAGGCCGATATATTGCTCTGTTTCATATATTAAATTTAAATTGTTTGTATCATCGAATAGACGACAAAAAATTTTTATGCAACATGCCTATTCTGTGTGAGTCGTCATGCATGCGACTTATGTAAGTACCAAGTAGTACTGTCTCATAGACGTGTTATACTAGACAATAGACTACTAGTCTACTCAAGTCGCACGCATCTGAATAGACCGTTCATTTAGGTACTCCTTGCAGACAGCCGTGGAGTTTTTGGCAACTTCACAGGTGTTAATGTCTCAAACTCACATTTTATGTTTACGATCGCAGATATATATGACGTGTTGATCCTCTATGTTACCGCCTTGCTTCATAATACTCTATACCTCATAGTAAATCTTGGGTTCAGTACCTAAGTACTTGAGAGCAGTAAAAATGTTTATGTATGAAGTGCGACACTCGTGCTGCGTGCACGAATCGATACCGTCAATGACATGCGATGGCCATAACGCCATGATGGTCCCCTAATCGGTGCGCGTCCGTTAATGCCGAAACAGGATTACATACCATTAAGATTGGCTTCGCTCTAACCACAGAATAAATAAGGATTATTATAACTAGTGGTTAAACGTCGTGAGAACGACTCGGTTAATAAATCTTTTATTATCGCGATTATGTAGTGCGGGGGGTGCAGATTTATTTTAACGTCATTGTGTTCTGGAGTGTTAGGTCAAAGTTAAAAGTTATACTTACTGTGAGATTTGTTTGGATTTAAGGATTGTATTTTTTAATTATTTGCTATATAATATCTACTTATTTATTTTATGATAAATTGTTGAAATAGATTTGTGGAGTGTCGCCTTTGATTTGGTTCATTGATCGATCCATTCTTATCATACAATTATTGCTAGACATAAAAAGCAGATTTTTTTATTTATATATAGCGCAGTTAAAGCTCATTTACTCTATTCTCCACCCAGTTAATGAAATTACACGCAGACAAAGCACAAAACATTAAAGATCTAGTCGTCCGATTCTTAGCCATTAATCTTAGATTCTACTTATCATTTAATTAGATCCGAGCGCCCTTGCGGCTTCAATTTTATTTTATAACGTCATACACACGTCCCCTTAACTACAAGTGAGTACGACAATGCGACTCATTTTGCGCGAACGTAAGGTCGGGATTGCCAGTGGCAACCTTGCGTGCTCTAGTCCTTGTCTATTCGCTAAACTGTCCAGTTGATGCGGCAAATTATTAGGGTTATGCTATTTAACATTTTAAAAGAACCTAGATATTTTTTATTTCGGTAAGGTACCGATTAACATAAGTTTTTGGATGCAAGGCAGTGTTGTCTACATTAAAGCGTTTACCGACGTTTTAAAGTCTTTTAAAGTAAAGCATTTTAAATGAACTGAAATTTAAATTATGAATTTATAAGCTACTGGTAGTGACTATTTACTATTCACACAAAATATTTATTTTATATTTTTAAAGATACGAAAGAAAAATCATTTGGTCAACTAAGTAGATCTACTAATTGCAAAAGAAGTTATGAGTTCTGGCAGCCCTGCGGTTGTAATCTAAACTGTATTTTATGTGCTGCGTCCCGGATATTAAGTCCCCCCAACTCTCGTCCTTGCAATATTGTACAGACGAAAAAATTTTACGCCACTCATTACGGCCACCTAATTCCCACGAATTTAAACTTTTTTATGGCGAACCTTTTTATTTTCACAATTAGTTTCGTCAAGTAATATGTTCACGCTGCATAATTTCTTCGCATTCAGTTTCAACGTTCCATTTTTAATTGAATGAACGAGGTCTATTATACGCTTGGTATTTACGCGCTACAACTTACAAAGCCGGTACCTACCTTACTTTTATCCTACGCTCACGTGTTAGGAATGCATTAGGGGAATTTACAATATACTATTTATCAAATCTTAAATAGCGAAGGGATTTTTTATGTCTGTTGTGATTTACATTTATAATTGATTCTGAATACACGAGATGGAAGTCCTTTATAATTTGACTGATGCAGATGTAAGATCTAGAGTACCTGCTTGATTGAAATTAACTCGGGTAAAGTATAAAGCTTCGCAAGTATGTGCAGTTTCTTCTACAAATATGTTGGAGAAACCGACATTATGATATCACAAAACCTTAATGTGTTTAATCACGGTAAGAAGGCAGTAGACAAGGTACATCCAATTTAGAATCTAAATTCTAAATAAATAAATCTAAAGTTTAGATAAAACCGCTTGATTACCTTAATCTCGACGTATTAATATAGCTTGCAACATCTGACGCGATGGCGGCCGTAACGAAAAAATACCGCGCCAAAAAGAAGAATTTAAACTGTATTTAAATTTGCATCAGCCCCGGTTGTGATGCAGATGAGTGACGTCACGTGACGGTCGGCAGGCGGTTGAGAGGGGAGGGGGGGTCAATTAGGCCCCGGATAGGGTTGCCCCCTGAAAAGGCAATCAGGACAAGACGCGGGAAAACCTCGTATTTTGGAGCTTAAAACCAAAATATCAACACCTTCACCAACCAACAAGGTCAACTTTTAACATTTTAAATGTACCTATGTAATTAAACAGAATATTATATAAATAGTATGTTACAAATAATAATTATTATATTTTATGACTACAATTGAAACACCACCAATACCTTTCCTGGACTTGGGGCTTGGGTTTCCTCTACACCAAGACAAATCCAGGGAAACCCGGACTGATGGAAACCCTACCCCTGTAAGGGGTGGAGCGGTTTCGTTGAATATTACATGCACTGATTTTTGTTTCTTTTTTGTTTAAAAAAATGTGGATAGGTATGCAAAATTATAATCCTTAATACCTTTATGAGAGTTGAGAACTTTGGTAGAGCAATTAAGGGTATTTTTTATATTAGGGTATAATATATTTTGCTCTATATAAGGTCTAGAAAAATCAATTACGGATATTTCGGGCACATAATTTACTGCTTATGTGTTCACGTTTAGGCGGAAAAATAATTGTCCTATTCGAAAAAAATATTAGTTCTTTATATGGGCGAGTTAGCGTTTAGCGGAGAGTCATACATGAGATGATTTTTTACTTTGAATATGACAAATATTTTTTTGTATAAACGTCTTTACATAAGCAGTGAATCATGTGCCCGAAGTATCCGTAATTGATTTCCGTATACGTTACATATAGTATAAATCTATTCTCTACCATGAGCAATACGTATATCGCGCCTCACAACTCTATGGAATAAACTCGTCTTTTTTAGTTTTATTATGAGTCATATTATGTTCATAATAGATATAACAAGAAACCACTTCAATTATATTTAATATTATATTATACTTTGATAAATATTTCAACAGCAAAAGTCACGTGCCAAACATATAGTGCCTACTAGCATACCTAATACTCAATCTCCCCCCAAAATATTATAAACTAGATTTTGTCCGCGATTTCTCGTGGCAGCCGTACCTTTTTCCGAGATAAAAAGTAGCCTCCTTCCTAATGATTTAATCTATATCTGTGCCAAGTTTCATCTAAATCGGTCCAGTAGTTGCGGAGTCTATTCAATGCAAACAAACAAACTTTTCCTCCTTATAATATTAGTATAGAAAAATAGTAATTATTGCTTACCTACGGCACACACAAATTAGGTTCCATTAACAAGATGTCAACATAATATTTTTCTGTATTTACTATTTACCAATGGGAATGGTTTCAATAATAATAAAACCAAACACAGGGTCCGAGTTCCGATCCGGGCTGTAAGCCGCGATATTTGTCAGGCCCTAGCCCTGCCCGTACGCGATCTTAAAATCAATTTCCATTTATTCGCAGATTATCCGCCGTAGTACCCACACGTTGCTACAGTATTTCGAAACACGTAGACAAGCTCACGAATCTCGTGTTTATTTAAGTCCCTCGTTTAATTTAAAGTACATTTTCTGCGGCAACTGAGGTTGTAGAGATTAAAAAATACTTTGTCCAGAATACCAAAAAGATCCAAAGTAAAGTAAACAATATTAAGTACAACTACAAATTGAAAACCTTTTATTTGTACAAAAAATTAATAACAATATTATAAATTTGCAATTTTGGGCTGTGTCGAGCAAAAAACAACATATGGAAATTATTAATTAGTTGTAAGTACTACATAAAATCTGCCTTCCTACTTGCTCTCCACTTCAACAGACTTGCTGATTCCCATTAGATGCTTTGTAGCAAAAGTCAAACATGTGTGGTAAATTGCACTGTCAAAATAATTTCTAAGTCTATGACAGCGTATGGTCAAAACAGTGCAGTGGCGGGTAGGCGGACAAAATCTTTACAAATGTGTCCCGTTATCGCGGCCGGCCCGATCGCCCGCACATTTCTCAGTCTGAAAAATAACGGATTTACTTAATTTTATGGCCGCGCGACGTGCTGAATGGACGATTGAGTCGTCGAGCGAGATATTTGTTTCAACAAAACAGATCCGTGCGATTTGTTTTCATGTTTTAATAAAGAAAGCCTTAATGGTAATTGAGGTCCAAATTCAGTTAGTAAATGATTTTTGCGCGTCACGCTTTGTCGAGGCAAGCGTAAGGTGAAGGTTGAACCACTTATCTTCATTGTAAATAGCTCAGATTCTATAAAGGAGGCAGATACCTATTTTAATAGAAAATTGTATGAAATTTTTAATCTGCGCGATTCTGATTGACCTTGAGTTGAAAATCTTTAGAATTCACCTCACTTCGCTAATGTTTTCTTAGTTGTAATGTGCGCTGGAGCCTGAAGGTATTTCTGTATCTTGTTGAATTTCTCAAGCGGTAGAGACGAGGTGCTGACACTGCGCACTACGCGTGCGAACTGCGATGCGCCATGCGATTTATCTGCTGTGTTTGCATTTCCCAGGCTCCAGCTGTTGTGACTTGTGCGGCAGGGTGCTGTCATTAGTTTAATCCGTCAGATTATAACCGATTCGTCACAGACGTTTAATTCGACTTGTTCTGGTTATATTACGATCTTTGACGCCAAAGTTGACATTTATGACTTTCTCTTCGGCTCCATTTCCCCTAATTCACACACAAATGTTGGTATGTTATTTCAAAACAATTACCCATTGAAACCAGCCATTAAATGCCTGAAAGCAGATACACAACTTTTTTGAAGTGAAACTCCTTTAGCTTTGTTGAGAGTGAAATTTCACGTCACGACACGCGTCACGATATGATTGTATATATCCAGTGCCGTTATATCGATGGCGTTACAACGGCATTGATTACTTAAACTTGTTACATGATAACTACGATACTAACGATACTACGATACGATACTAACGTTCTATTTTCTAAAGTATTATTTTATTTTTTATATAATTTTTTAAGCGATGTCCTTTAGGCACGATGAGAGTATTTTTGGAATTTTAATGATGAATTAAGTTTCACTTACATGTACCTACTCTGCAGTTAAAAAAAATTGCTAATGAAGAAAACATAATTAAAGAAATAATATGTTTTCTTCATTTACAATTTTAAATAAATAAATAACCGACCAAGTGTGAGTTTTACTCGCGCACGAAGGAATCCGTACATACCGGCAAAATACACGTTTGTTGTATGAAAGCAACCTAAAATATTTATTTTATTATGTTTTTAATTATTTGTTGTTATAGCGGCACCAGAAATACATAAACTGTGAAAATTTCAACTGTCTAACTATCACGGTTCATGAGATACAGCCTGGTGACAGACGGACACACAGACGGACGGACGGACAGCGGAGTAGCGTTAGTAATAGGATCCTGTTTTACCCTTTGGCCACGGAACCCTAAAAATCATTTTCATAGCTTCCATCAGGACAATGCCCACTTGTAAAAAAATATTATCATTCACCTGCTAAATGATACACCTCGTGTTACTTTTCGCTTTATATTTATTTGTTTTTCAATGATCTTGTAAAGATCTCAATCGGCCCACGCATTATCGTCAGTTATGCAAGTGACTCGCGACTCGCAAGTGAAAAAAAGTGAGGCCAGCGGTTATTGTACCATGAAATTGTCAAATATTTCTAAATAGGAGAAAAACGTATTGTAATGTAAGTTTTCACTTTATATTGTGATTTGCAACATTTTTATCTGTTACCAGTTAATGCGTTGTGGAGGTAGGCAACCTGAAATACTAGTATAAAAAAAGGTAAATGCCGTTTTTTCAGTAACTCTTTTTGGATGGTATCTACCTACTATGTAATGAGTAGTTGCAGAGAGGTATCCAAAGGACATATCTGAGGAGGGTTCCATATAATCAACGCGCAATAGGTTTACTTGAAATTAATTCAAAATTTACTGTCCGATTTCGCTTTTAATAATCAACCTAAAAAGTTTTTAGCATGCTCTTTCGGCATGGAAACTCACACGTTTTTATCTCTTATAGTTTAGGAATGCCGGATTGGGGCAACTTATAAGACCGGTATGAAATCTTGCCTTTATTTAAAAATACCTATTCGTCGATACACCACACGATGGTGAAGAATGAAAAAACTTTTCATCCCCACTTTACATGTATGGAGAGCCACCATTTCATCAAATAATATGCTTAATTGCTGAAGTCGGAAGGGCGGACAGACAGACAAAGTGAAACTATAAGGGTTCCTTGTAGTACTAAGGAACCCTAAAAAATCGGTTGTCTGCAAAGTCAGTTTACTGACGGTAGTTGAACGTGACAACGTCATAAGAAATGAGTCATGTTTAGCGAGGTAAGCCGGTAACGCCGGTAACGCCGCATGAGTCATGTTTTTTCGTGCGTGCAGCCGGCTCCATCGAATTATAAGACGTTATCACGTCAAAACGTAGCATTCAATAGTCCCTATGTAATACTGATTTAGATTTCTCGTTTCTCGAGCATTAGTCTCGAGTTATACGTCGCCTACCGCGTCTAGCTCTACATTAGAAGGTCGATTCTGCTGATTAAATCCTGAAATAGTAATACAGTTAGTCACGATCCAGTCCCGATACGTTAAAACTGAAAAATGGTATTCCAAGTAAATGGATTGATCCAAACTCCTAAAGTCAGTTTATTATATAAAGACGATTCATTTGTAATTCAACAAAAGTATAATGAAAGTGTAAGTTACTAATTTGGGTTCAGTTTGCAGCGCACTGTTATAGGTATCACACAATTTGCAGCGATCAAAAATCGTGCATTTCACGCTAAATTAATAACAACGATACGCTTTATATTGACATTTTATCGCAATCATTAGAAAAGTTACTTTTCAACACAATATTAAAGTTAATGAAGGAAAGAAAGAAAAATTTATTTTCATTTCATCAACATATAATAACATAATTATTTAATATTATGTTGAAAAGTTCGGAGTTCTGATAAATTTAAAAAAATAAAGCAAAAATTATACAAACGCGTACCAAACTCCCAATCGGACTGACATAATAGAGTCGAAATTATATAGAGCTTAAAAATGCGCAGTTTCCTTCAATACCTAAGCTACCGGGAAGCTAGCTCGACTTTTCTCCTAAAAAAATTCCCTGCATACTAAATTTCATGGTTGCAGCCGTTTTCGAGAAACTGATTATATGCATTAAAGGGGTGTCTAAGAAAATTGCATCATAATCTGTAAAGCAAGGTAACTTTTTGTACCCGCATAAAACAATATTAATAAAACAGGGTTATAGGATATCTCCGTGTTGATCCTTTAAGGGGTTGTAGTTCCCATCATTTTCATTATTTTCTACAATTAAACCCAAATTCCAAAATCAATATATTACGAGATTTTGAACTTTCGAATTTTTTACAAAAATTTATGAATTTTATCTCTCTTATCCATTTTTGTTCAAATATTGTGTTTTTAATTAATTTGTTTTATAAGAAGTTTTTATGTAGCTAACGAGCTGTTTTATTATTATTATTAACTTATAACCCTGTATAATATGAGTGTTGGTTTACATCCCTATTAAATTGGTTTCGGTTATAGTAGTAATATAATTCCTCCATGAATTATGTAGTATGCAATTATAGTACCCACGAAAATTAAAATAAAAAAAGTAGTTTTTTAAGAATATTAGGTATAATATATAGGTTGCTGACTGGAAATTTTGTTATAGGTATAATACATAGATTGCTGACTGGAAATTTTGTTATAGGTATAATACATACGTTGCTGACTGGAAATTTTGTTATAGGTATAATACATAGGTTGCTGACTGGAAATTTTGTTATAGGCAATTTGTAAAAATTCAAGGAAAGTTATTTTTTGTACTTACCTAGTACCTACTCGATATTTAATTGAATGAAAAATTATTTAATAATAAATAAATAATTCTACAAATTAATGTTTATTACTTTAAAATGCGTTACATAGATTGTTTTAGTAAACTTTAGTCCAAACAACAAATTATATCGCAATAACTTGCCCTGATTTCCAATAACCTTATACTTTTTGTCGTGGAAGTTTTTATTTAATTATTAAGTGTTGTACAATTTTCACGGCGCTTATTATCTACTAGTTGCAACACAGTTATAATCAAGATCTTTGATCTATTATTCAGCAACTATAGCAAATGATTAATCTCGCTAAATTCATACTTCGATAAAGTTTGTAGGTTTAAGACAAAATGTTACTTTACTTTAATACTTACGTCCCACCTACTCGTAGAAATCTATCTATATAATATATAAAAGGCAAAGCTGATTGACTGATGTACTAACGCACAGGCCAAATCCTTAAGGCTAGACATTTTAAATTTTGCACACGTATCCCTCATATGACGTAGGCATCCACTAAGGAAGGATTTTTCAAAATTTAACCCCCAAGGGGGTAAAATTGGGGATGAAAGTTTAAAACCTTATTTCACGCGGGCGAAGCCGCGGGCAATTAATGCTAGTTTAATTATATAGGTACTTAAGCGATTTTATTTGCTTATAATATTAAGCGCATGTTGATTACCTACTAACTCATAAAACTAAACTTATATCTATACTCAACCTACGCCATAATAATAACTCCCCCACACCGATTTCGGTAGCGGGTCAATCAAACCGGATTGAAACCAGGCCAGTTACGCAGGAGTAATATTATAGTGCCCAAGTGTACACAAGAGCACTCTCTCTTCCTTTACTCTCATAACCCAGTGGGACGGGTAACCGACACCACTGGCGAGAGATCAGGCGCAGGTCCAACTTTTTACATGCCCATCCGACGTATGGATCATCTTTCTTGTCAGACAATCAGGCGATCAGCCTGCATTGTCCTAACCAAACATGGAAACTACATTTTTTGTTGTTCCAATGCGGGAATCCAACCTCCACGACCGCCGAGTCGAAAGCCAAGCTCTAACCACTAGACCACGGAGGCCGTTACGGTATCATATGTAGTGATCAGAAGGAAATACCACTTGTAAGACTAAGGACTTTGAGGACGTATCTAAATCAGAACTAGGATTATATTATTATTTTATATCGTAGGTATTAAATTTATTAACAAATTTTCATTTGGCAGAATCACGTCACGTGGAGCGAGTCGCTCGAAAGCGTTAATCTGTCATTAGCACACTTTGTAAACTGAATATACCTTCTGTTTAATTTATGTAAATTTCTATTTCGTTGTTTTCTTTGCCGGGACTTAAGGGCAGGCGCCAAAGAGGTGAGGATTACGTTACATCCGCTCAACAAAATTGGGGGAAGTTTAAGGAGCAATTGCTTTATTTAAATTAACTTAATATCTCGGATATTTAAGATTTTGAGTAAATTAAGAGGGATTGGAAATTAACATTGATGTTTAAATATAATTATTATGGCATTATATAAGTCTACGTAAGTAATTTTTGCAATCATTTTAATTTATAAGGCTTAATATTCGTAGGCGTATTAATTACACTACTTCATACATACACTAGCTTTTGCGCGCGACTTCGTCCGCGAGGATCCATGGACATTGTACCCCCATGTGGAATTAATTTAAAAAAAAGTCTTTTATAACTGATATCTACATCAAAAGAACTATCTGTTGCCAAATTTCAGCACAATTCGTCCATGGTTGATATTTCTAATTTCACCAATCACCATACACACTTCGGGCAAAGAATAGTTATATTATATTACTAACGTAAGAAACCGTCATTCGATAGGCTTTCACGATTGACAGCTCGCAGCTATGTGTGCGTGACTAGACGTATGCCGGGGGAGCGCGCGGCGAGCGGGGCGTTAGTTTTTTCCAGACACGTCTTTCGTTCACGGGGCTGACCGCTGTTCGTTTCATGCTTTGACATAATTGACAATATAGTTACATAGTATTTATGATAGATTTGACTGACGCGACGTTCCAAATTCTTTCGGTGTCAACCTTAGGCTTAAGGCCACCACAGACGAGAGGCCGATCGTTTCAGTTAGAACTGACGTAGGTTCGGCCTGAACGGATTCGAGCACATACACGGAAAAAAATCGCATCCAACCCAACTGACGTCATTTCGGCCTGAACGGATTCGAGCACACACACGGAAAAATAGCATCTGTTCCTTCTGGTTTGCCGCGAGCTACGGTCGTTTTTATTAATTGTAAACTCACTACGCTTGTACACGATACACGCCGCACGGCCGCGGCTCTGGCGAGAACAGAAGCGATTTGTCACACATGGTCCGTTCAGTCCGTCCGAACAGTCCATCCGTACAGTCCAGACTTATTGTTACCAACTTAGTTATTTTACAAAATTTTACTACTAAAATAAGTATTTTATTCCCTCTTTAGTAGAAATTTAGTTGTTAGTAGTGTTTAAGTAGGAAAGATGAAGACAGTAATCATATGCAAAATGGTCTAGGTTAGGCACAAAAAAATTTTTTATACCTTATCATAATAATACTTTAATTACTACCCATTTAATTACTATATGCGTAATATTTCCTAGAATATTTTAATTTAACGATACAATTTATAATATAATTCAATAAATAATAAAATTTTAATATAACAAAACCTAAAATGCAGTGGTTTTTTGGGGGCTCTAGGGATTCCTAAGTTGAGTACCTTTTTTGATAGTTTTCAGTATTCTTTTAGTAGTTTTTAGTAGAAATAGACGCGAGTTTAGTAGTTTCGCAAGAACAGAGCTGGCAATACTGGAACGAATCGCTTCAGTCCATCCGGCCGACTCATGCGATCTCGAAATTGCACACAGACGATACGATTTTCCATCCGTTCAGGCCGAACTGAAGGAAAACCGGACCGTATTTAGCGTCCTTAACGACCCTTACGTCAATATAGCTGACATTCGCCGGTTCTCGAGCTGTCATGTGTAGAGAGTGTCGCCGCTGTGCTTTGTTCCCCTATTTGCAAAAAGGGTAAAATATATGTTTAATTATTTGTATTTATTACTCCGGAAATTTAATTTCAAATCGGTGAATATATTCAATTTTTACTAAATGAACTTTCAACCCTTATTTTACATCCTCAGGCGGTAAATTCTCAAACACGTGTCTCATGAAATGTATTTAAGAGTATAAATCTAAATTTTTATTGTAATCGGTGCAGATTTAAAGATTTTCTATACATACTTTCAACCCTTATTTCACCCCTTTGTGGGTGGAATTTTTTAAAATCCCTTCTTAGCGTACGTCTACATTGTAAATTAAAAATACTGTCCAAATTTCAGCAGGTAGGAGTAGGCACACAGACATAATCACATTCATTACCACTACGATTTTCACGATGTTTACTGGAATGCCGCATACATTTTACGTTGGACTCGCTAGGCGAGTCGCCGGCGCTGCAACACGAATTGAATCGACTCGCCACGCGAGTTCAGTGGCATTGCGTTAGGGTAAAAACAATAATATGTTATTTTTGTGGCCGTGATAGTGTACGTTACGTGTTTAACGCAATTAAAAATTGTTTAACTGGTCTACGGTGTAATTTAACATACAAAAATGGCAAGAAACACTATAAATAATAGAAAAGGTAAGTTTGTTTCGTAATATATGCAGTGGCTGTCAATATTTTTATTTTAATTGCATTCAAATTTTTAAAATTTTTTAAAATTAAATTAATTTTTTTTTAAATTTTTTCAAATTTAGAAATACATATATGTTCCTCCTCTAAGGATGCCTTTCTTAATTAAACTTAGATATAACATGATTCTTTTTATTGATTACTAAAAAACATACGCTAAATAAAAGTACGTACATATATTGGCATTCGCATTCGCAAGAAACAGAATTTGCTAAAGAGACGTATCATCCTGCCCGTCTTTTGTTTTGCCGGCTATTTTTTAACAATGCAAAGGTATCCTCTTTCAATTACAACTCTTAATTTAATAGACCGAGAGTTGAGTTTGTGTTTTTTGTACGTTTCTTTCAAAAAAACCGCAAGAACACACTCAAACACTTACGGCGGTTTTCAATATCCTATCTATCTTAATATTTTCTTATCTATCTTGAAATTTTGACACATTTTCTTACAAAATCTGTCAAAATTTTAAGATAGATAAGAAAAATTTAAGATAGATAGGATATTGAAAACCGCCATTAGAATTCTAAACAGAAAATTAAAAAATATATATATTTATATATATACAACCGAACGTATAACCGCCTCCTTTTTTTGAAGTCGGTTAAAAATAAAAGTATGTCTACCATATAAATTTTTCATTAATAAAAGTTTGAGAATCTATGACAGTGAACTCGCCTAGCGAGTTCAAGGCATTGCAGAATAATTTATTTTCTTTCGATTATAAACTGGGTCTGCACACCCGGCCCGCCACGTAATTCTTTAGAATAGTGTATGTTTAGTCTTCAATATTATTTTAAGCAAAAAATTGCAATGCGTTTTGGAAAAAAAAGGAAAAACACTGAACTCGCCGGGCGAGTCTACGGCGTTGGAATAAAATTTACATGGACTCTCCGGGCGAGTCGGTGGCACTGAATGTGTTAAACGTATTTGGTGTAAGATTTCCGAACCCTCAAGAGTCAAGACTAATAGTAAACGGCGACCGCGCGGTCGCGGCCACCATCAGTCGCGAACACAATGGAGCCGTAATAGGGTAAAGCGGCGCACAATGGCCTCGGTTACGGCGCGCCGGTCAGCCCCGAAAAACTCGACGAAACAACCCGATAACAGTGATTAATTGGCTTAAGCCGCATTCAATGAAACCCGTGTCGGACTTCTGTAAGAAACGCTTTTAAATCTTTGTTGTAAAATACTTAAATGTTTCACACGATAGCCGGAGTGAACGGCTTAGGTCTCGAACAAAAGAGGAAGGAAGAAAAGAAAAGAAGAAACGGGACAAGTCACAGCAGATTATCCAGTTGCTCATGTGCAAATTTGATTAAATTTTTCCCTGATGCTTTGTAAGTATATCTTGCGTAGGAGAATTATCCAAAATTTTAAAAAATATACAAATCACAAGTTATAAATAATTATAAACTATCAGTTAAAAATCACTGAATGTAAAATATGTTACAGGAAGAATTTTTGTCATGATTAATATGTAATTGTGTTACTGTACCACGGGGTTAGATGAATGGTGTATAGAAATAAACTGTGTTAATATAGGCCGGTAGGTCGCCTGATGATTCGCTTCTCGCTAGTGTTCGCATCGTGTCTAATTTTATGGTATCGATATTTTATGCTGGTTCATCGTTTGGATTTTTGTATAACTTTTGGAAATAAATTATAATATAATATGTTGGTGGTGCTATGGAATCCAAAACAGAAAAGATTAAACTTTGTAAGACCTTTTTACATATTTTTTTTCTTATTGCAAAAAATTATTCATATTTTGTACCTATTTATAACAAATTTGAAATATGGAATGTTAATATTATATAAGCGATGAGACTCACAAAATAATAAGGATTTCCCACATTTTTTAAAATGTATTTCTGCTTTTTTATTGTTAATTATGTAATATTGCTACTCCGACTTCCTGCAATTAGCTAGTAGTAGGTAGGTACATATAAGTAGAATCGACAACCGCAAACTGCAAAGTAATTGTAAAAGGTAATAATATGTAAATAAGTATCATTTATCGACTTTAATGGTCGATAGTTTTTATCGATAGCTATATTTATATTTTAAAACGCTTCACAACATTACTTTTTTGGTGGGGTCGTGTCACTTTGAATGGCTTGCAAATTGATACAAGCAAGTCTACCCTTCGATTTATTTAGGAATTTTGCGTATTCATGTCATGTGCGCTTAAATTGATCTATTCTATTCAAATGGCGAATCAAATACTGCCTTACGTAAAACGCTCATTGTGAGTTATTCATACTTTACACGAAACCCGTCATCATTACGATGATGCTGGCCAGATATCAGATACATTATTCTGCTTATTTAAAAAAAAAAAATGTTCTATATCTTATGATAACGATTTAATTTATTATTTTGAACCTTAACTTCTAACTTGCGTGCTTAAAATGAGGCAGAGAGTAGCATATGAAAAAAAACCGCAAATTTTTTATTTTATCACTATGTTCGTTGAAATTTAGAGAATATTAAATATGATTGAAATTAATATGAATAGACAAAATCCACTTAAATATAATAAATTAAAAACCACTTAGTGATACGAAATAAACTTGTTTCCATATTCAAACGGTGATACTTGAAACATTAATTGTAAGTATTGTGATTGTAGGCCATAAATTTTATTTATGGCACCCCTTTGCTGCACCGTAATTGATAATGCACTGCTTGCGTAAGAAAAGAAAGATAACAAGGCCATAAAGGGCCAGAGCCCTACGAACTGCTAGTGTGTGATTATTGAATATTATTCCATATGTACAAATAATAATATATCAAAACTAATCCATTCTCTCAGTTCAATCAGTTCTCTGCGTGAAATTTGAGATCTGAACATCATGGATGAAAAAGAATTTCTTATTACACAAATTATTATCTTTTATTTAATAAAGTAGGAAAACATACAGTGATAGATATAATAAACAACTTGATGACAATATAAATAAGTTCTTAACACTATTGATACGTTTGAACAATTATATTTTAAAAATGTTTTGATTTAATTAAAATTTTATACAACTAAATGAAATAAATAGCAAAATTGAAAATTTTGAGAAAACCCAAGACGGGTAAAACGCAATAATATCACCTCTACTTATAAAAAGCTTTTACGTTTATTACTTATACCTCGTTACACCCATTAATTAGCTAAGGTTTCAATTATTTTATCCTTTATAAATTTTTTAACCGTCGTGGGTTTTCTAAAATATTTAATTTTGCGTCTTATTGAAGACTTTTTACAGAGCTAGGTGCCACATGTCGATTAACATTATTAAATAGTAATTAATATAAGTCTTGAGACCTGAAACCGCATCAAAATAGGACTCGTAGTTTTGGTTTTCAGCAAACAAATTCCTACAGCGCCCCCTGGTGAGTTGTTATTGTGACATTTTTCTATGAACGTACACTTACCAATCCCGAACCCATTACTGAAAACGGCATTTAAATCAGAATAATAGCTTAGGAGGTAAATGGCAATAATACAAATTGTACAGCAGCGCCTCCTGGTGAGTTCTTATCATTAAAACCTATCTACTGTACTTTTGGAGATACGTGGCAACATAAAAAAGCGACAAACACCATCTTATGCTAAACGCATTATATACCTTCTCCGTTCCGTCGCGGGTAAAAATGTAAGTTACTAGACAGTAAATTGTAGAAACATCAGTAATTAATAGTAATGGCGTGGCTCGCCTACGAAAGTATATAACGATATTGTCATTCCTTCGATACTCTATTCTATATAGCAATTTTGCGTTTTGTTATATTAAAAATTCAAATACAATGGTCAAACCACAGGAATATTCTCCTATACTATTTCATGCAGTATAGGTGTACCTATTGTACCTTGGCCAGTTGGCTTTTTCCTGAGCTTTTGAATTTTAATGCCTAGGGTTTTCGCTACGTCACTACCGACCATATTATATAGAAATAGCTGTTTACCGCTAGAAGCCAGTCTTTAATTTTATCGACGTTTGATTTTTGAAATTCTTCTAATAATGGTAAAAATAAAATATTTGGTGACAAATGTTTTATTTTTACCATTATTAGAAGTCTGATGAGTTTGAAACTTATTATGATAATCAAATCAATTTTATGAAGACATGTAAGCATGCTTTATACATATCTCATATACTGGTGAAGTATACCTAAATAACCGACCTTCAAAAATATGCAAACTTGGCTTATGTGCATAGTGCATACAGTAAGTCAAATGGAAATAAATATCTAAAAACTGAAAAACTGACTAAAGGCTCCCCTACATGTAAATGTAGATTTATGAATTGTGAAATGTTTGTAAATTGACAAATTGCTTTTGTGCATTTCAATAATACATACCCACATGCAATTTGAAGAATGTCGACATTCGCGCGCTCCTGGATAACACACAATATTACGTAATGTGATTTGTATTGTTTATTAATGAGATTGCATCAATTTCTCTTTGGAATTATAGATTATATAGTAAATATAGTATCGGGTATTCCACGGGAAAATTGTATTTTTGGGGTAAAATGTAGTCTATGTTTGCTAAATTTCATCGAAATCCGTTGAGTAGTTTTTGCGTGAAAGAGTAACAAACATCCCTACATCCATCCATCCATTCTCACAAACATTCACATTTATACTAGTAGGTAGTAGGATTTATATACATTTAATTGGAAAAATTATAGTATATGCCACACCCTTGATCTTATACTAGTCAATATTTTATTTTTAAAAATGTTAACATTAGAGATGTTTTTTACTTTACTCATAAGCTCCAGAGGGTTCCACAAATTCGGCAAATTCCGACGGCGAGTTTTCCGTGCTTCGTTCCGTCCTTCAAATGCAACGTATCGAAGTGAGTAACATTATTTATTTTATTGTATTAGTTCACAACAAGTCCCTTTTTTAATCCGTAACAACGTATATTCATACGTAAAAAAAACTAAAAACAGAACAAAAACAAATATTTAGTTATTATTAATAGCAACAAATAGGCGTTTAAAATATTCAGAGAATATTTAGTTGTATAAGTATTATTTAAAAATAAATAAGTAAATCGAAATTTTATTATTATTATTAATTATCAATGTTTATTATAAATTATATTTTATAAATAAAAAAAAGTGTGTGTCAGCTCCGACGCACGACTGGAGTTTACTCTAAAAAGTAAAACACGTCCCTCAGAAGGAACAAAAACTTTAGCGATCGATTTGAGTTCAAAAATTCGCGCCATGTGAAAAAAAGTGACAGGTGCGCAGAATAGGTTGCGCACGAAAACGTAACGAGGTCATTCGTTCAGTAGAATTACATCTCATATTTTTTTCATATCGGGGGCCTTATAGGAAAATCGTTTCTTAAGGAGTCAACTCCAATAATATCCAAGGGACAACAGCAACAACCTACAACCTACTCCTACTCCTACATCTACATGTACCTACCCTTACAACAGGCATTATGACAATTTTTTTTTTGTATAAATGAATAGTACCCACTCTTAAATATGAGTTACTTCTCAGAAGAAACGTCAATATTTTCAAGGGTACAGCGATCTGTAAACAAAATTTCGCAAGTCTCGTGAAAACGCTCCATATAAAGTCGTACCTAGCTGTGACGTGTGACGTCACGCCTAGGTTGAAGTGTATGAAGTATACGGCCGCAGGAACATATTTGTAAATATCTCCGATATTTGTGCGATTCAGTTCATACTTACCTTAATTAATGTTTTTTGGATATGATGTAAGTAAACTAATGATGTAGGTTTTGGTTTACTAATCTAGCAAAAAAAAATTAATTGTTTTTTGTACTTTTTAGATGTAAATTATTACTAAACTACACATAAAATATTATTGTTTTTTACATTTACCAAGTAGTAATGCCTCAATATATCTGAGTATATTAATGACACTAAATAGTTTAGATGTAGTTGTCATCCCTACTACACCACTTACACTACCGACGGTACAAACACCAAATGTTTGACAGGTATGCAGCTCAGCATGGGACAGAACAACAGCTTGTATTAGAAAATTTAGTTGCACTTATTATTATCTTCCTCGCAATTTTTCCAATATCTCTCACCGAAATGGTTGCCAATGTGTTTAATTTAAATTATGTATAGTTATTTGATATTACCATGTAATGGGGAACCCCACAGTACGCCGGGTATAGAAGTTATGATCCAGAATAAAATGCAAAATCAAAAAAAAAATCAAACAAAAAAACCTGGGAATATAGATGTAAATGTATTTGTTGATGTAGGTTCTGTAGGAGTATGTAGTTAGAATATCCACTATGGAGGAAAAGCTTGTTACTTGAAAATCCATTAACCTTAACACATTTTATATTTTTTATTATTGTTATGTCTGCTTTCGTAGTTATTTTGTATTTTGTATTTTTAATATTTATGTTTATTAATAAGTAAGTAACATTACTTTTGAAATATGTATACTTATCTAATTAGTGAAGAAACTTAAACAGTATTTTACTTGAAATAACAAAAAAATATAACTTTAACAATTCATCGCGGAATGAAAATTTAATAAATAACACTGATTCTGAGAGTAAACGATATTTTGTCTTAATGTCGGTTAAATAATAAACTATCTATATCCTACACTGCAGTCTACAATTTGAATTGACCATAAAAAGAGATGTAATAGGTGTTATTAAGTCGTAAGCTAATTTTGTATCGCTTTTAGGGCCTAAATGCAATAGTGCATGATCTGCCCACTTACGGCTATAAGCGGCGACCCACGCGCGGAAGGGCGTAAGCACCGAGTTTAAGCGAGCGAAAAGCTCCGCAATAGCAAAGCTCCATACAGGAAAAGGATGGGCCGACTCCCCGCCTAGTAGACTGTAGAGTCCCGCTCAGTCGCTCACTCGCTGTCCAGCCGCCGCGGCGAACGCACGTATCGCGCTAGCAACCTCTCGCAACACGATCGCGGAAAAACTTTTCAGTGTAGTGTCGTACTGAGCTATGAACACGGTTTCTGTGCTTCGAGTTTGAGTGAATAGACTGATCCAGGCGGAGAGAAGATAGCTAATTAGCTCTGCGGCTAATTGTCGGGGCCGGCGGTTCATGAAGGTGAGCCGACTTTTATTTCCGTTCGGCAATCCCTCTAATTGCGTCAATTAGTGTAATGCGGCGACAGCTTTGAAGAGCGCTCCTAATGATCTCCACCGCGCTTGTACTCTGAGGGAAAACTAATAAAACCCCGAGCTAATTATCGTGCCGTAAAAAATTAAAATAGAAACTCATTCTTAATTAATTTAGACTAAGTCGCCTTGTGGTCAAAATTCACCCATAATAATTATTAATATAGTTTATTAGTTTGAACTTAATAAAGGTTCTTTTGCCTCTTAGATAGAAACAAAATATATAAAATTTTAAATATTGTGACAGATTGACAGACGTAACTAACTAACGTAACGACACTAAATAACTAAATTGTATCCATTAAACGCACGATAGTGTGTGATGCAGTTATTTTTATTCATTTTGTGTTTCTTACCATTAAAAAAAAAAATTAATAGCTTTCTGCACATTAACCTTAAATGTGCCAAATATCATATCGTAAAATATATATTTTCTTTCGCTTAGACTCAAATACAGTCACCTAGCAACACATTTTCTTATTTTGGCAATGTTGGTAATTAAATTATAGCAATTCGAACATTTCATTTATAAATAACCTATGGAAGTAAATTATTGAAATAATTTTTAGACAAAAGGTTTCATATTTCCTTAATCCTTTCTAGTGAAAAACCTA
Source organism: Phengaris arion (assembly GCA_963565745.1). Taxonomy (NCBI): domain Eukaryota; kingdom Metazoa; phylum Arthropoda; class Insecta; order Lepidoptera; family Lycaenidae; genus Phengaris; species Phengaris arion. The sequence continues at coordinate 15,346,045 of OY751438.1, read as the reverse complement.
GCTCTGACCTATCAACACCATTTAACCTCTTTTAGTCTTCAAGAAAACAGTTGATTGCCTTATTTATCATGCAAGGAACATCATTAGGTGGATTATGCGATTGTTACAACCTGTTTAATTTAATATTTGTGGCGTTTTTAAACTTCACACAAAGCATCACACAAAAATATTATCGTTATAGGTAGCTATCACAAAAACATTTTTTAAGGAATGTTAGTAATTGTACTTTTCCACTAATTTAGAGCTTATTGAATTAGAAAAATATAAAATAAAGGTTAGGGAAAAAATATTTTTATTTTTGTTGCATATTGTAGTAAATTTTTTCGCCTAATGTAAGTAAATTATTGATATTGAAAAACTTCACACAAAAATATTGTTATTACAAGTAACACAAAACATTTTTTAAAGAATATAAATAATTATTGTACTATTTCATTAATGTATAGCTTAATGAATTAGACAATTATAAAACAAAGGTTTGAGCAAAAATCATTTTTTATGCGTATTGTAATTTATTTTTTCTCCCAATGTTAGTAAATTATTTATATTGAAAAATCAAATCTAATATGTACTAACTACTAGTAATCCTAAATTAAATAATAAAAATTCAAATATGATAACATTTAGTTCCTTTGAAAGAGCGCGAGATTATCTTTCTGGCAACGGGAATTGAGTACTGAGATTTCAAAACTCATTAATACGTGATGAAAAAAAATTCAATACAGTTTTACGAGAAATGTGCAAGCAGAGGAGTATGAAATTTTGACGATAAATTAAAGTTTTATTATTTTTAATTAATGCTTAGAATTACATAAAATTAATAAAAATTATAACCCACCTTCGATTATATTACAGCTATTATTTATTTAATCTGAGTAACCCACATATCTCAGATTATTATAAAAACACCTTACGTTTGATAGTTACATTTTTTTTTTAAATATGGCATCGTCTTATAACTATTTGCCAGTGTCAAGTTAAAATGGCGGGAAATAGAATTTTCGTTTTAATTTTCAACACCGTCCAAATATATAGTCAGTGCAGTCCATGAGTCATGTCTGTCGATTCAGTAAAGTGGTAGAAGTTTTACCGAAAGTTTCTAGGGAGTTTTGGAGGGAAACTCAAAATAGCACGTTTTTAGAAGTTGTACCACTTGCCCACACTTGTGCACGTTAACGAATATTTAATGGTTAATATTCTACCAATATTACACATTAAGAACCGACATAACACACATTTGATGAAAAAAATGCAAAATCCACACGTCACCCATTGAATTCCCCGGCGGGAAAACTCAGTTACAATTTTGTTATACATTGACGTTTGTTAATATGTCACATTTTCATATTTTTATTATTTTTTTCTACCTAATAAGCAAAAGAACCCTTATAAAGTTTAAACTTAATAATCATAAGTAAGAATTATTATGGGTGAATTTAGAACACAGGGCGATCAAACATTTAAGTAAAATTAATCGTGTTATACATATATAGAGCCCCGGAATACCGCATATTGTTTTCTCTTGATAGTTTTATCACAGAACACATATTATCAAGTTAGCATAGTTTATCTTACGCGGGCGATCCCTTCAGTATGAAAATGTTGTCAGCGATTCAGTATCGGCCAATACTCTAACTTAAATAACTGTCTGTGAAATAGAAAATGTTGCACACATTCGACGGACAGTATTACTAGATCAAGATATGTAATATGTAATTTTTTTGTTTGTAAATTTTATAAATAAACAAAAAATAAATACTAATAAACAGAATCCAACTAAAAAAAGCTATGGATTAATAAATTTCATTTAACTAATACCTCGTTAACTATGTAAAGCTTTTAGAATATCGTCTCAAAATTAAGTAAATTACGTATATACTTGCAGGTAAGTAAGTACTTAAAATATAAAAATACAAAAATTATATGCTATTCAATAAACTACTGAAGCTATTAATAACTGCAGACAACCATCACGAAATAATAAATTGGACTATAAAAATTATATTACAGTGTACTAGATTTTGCGACTTCATTAGACGTGCGCGAAAAAGTTAATCTCGCGGAAACCGTATATTTTTTTGCGATAAAAAGTGGCCTATATCCTTCCCCGTGGTCTACTCTATATTTGTGCCTAATTTCATCAAAATTGGTTCAGTAGTTTAGAAAAAAAGAAAGACTCTTCCTCTTTATAATATTAGTATAGAATAACTTTAATAAACCAAACTTCAATGTATAATAAATGTTATTGCAAAACATGTTGTACCATAGTTAATATTGTGTTAGGGTAAGCTCACACCGAAAAGAAAGGATAAGCGACGCGGCCTATCGTCAATTCTAAATTGACTATAGTACACAGGGGCGATACTCTACAAATCATTGACGTTTGAAACATCGCGTCAGACGAATCTTTTTTTTAAGATGAAATTATATTGTCAATTATGTCAAAGCACGAAAAGAGATTCTAAATGCTTAGTCCTGGCTTGAATAAAAAACACGGCACGGGGCACGTCTAGCCACGCACACAGCCGCGAGCTGTCATTCGTGTAAGTTATTGAATGATGATTCTTTACGTAAGTAATGTAATATTTTTTTTATTTATTAAATAAGGGGGCAAACGAGCAAACGGGTCACCTGATGGTAAGCAACTACCGTCGCCCATGGACACTTGCAACATCAGAAGAGCTGCAGGTGCGTTGCCGGCCTAATATAATATATTCTTTGCTACAGTTTAGATCGGCAAGGCGGAGATGTACCGAAAGCCAATTAGAACGTATCCTGCTGCTAATTAGTGAGTGGCTCATTAGAGCTACACCACTAGACTAGGCGATGCTTCATTCTGTATAATTATGCTTGTGTTCTTATAATTACGTTGCGCAATTAAGGGACATTTTATACCGTATCGTCCGCGAAACGCCCGCTTGTAACATTTCACTATTTTAATTAGCTTTGATATAAGAGAACATTGTTTTAATTACTTATTTATATTATCTTTAAAGTTTTACTGATTATTCCATAGTAAAATTTTACTATGGAATAATCAGCTACAGCGACGAAATGTAAAATTAGGTTAGATGTAAGCGTAATTGGATATCTGGATTACAACGGAATAGGTCGCATATCTGCAGGAGATGGGGTAAATACTGTCATATTTTAACTCATATGAAATAGTCAAATGAAATATAAAATCTCCACTTCTCCATGGATCTGAATTAAAAATAATTACGGGAAATGAAATTCGAATGAAAATTGTACAATCTAATGGTGTTTTGGTTTGTTTTAAAGAGCGGGTCAAAAGCGCCCAGTCTCTTTTAATTATGAAAATTCAAGGAGTGACGAAATATTTTTAGTCACTTTACACTTATAAAAGTTGTATTTAAATTTATTTAAAAGCTTTGAATTTTAATGCAAATTAAAATTCAGGACGTGAGGATTCTCTACGCTTATCATATTTCACGTTCGTTTCGTATCGTGTAGCGACCATGGTTAGGAATGTCTGTCAAACTGTAATGTGGGACAGGAATTATACAGGTGCGACCAAAGCCGAAGCGAATCGACCGAAAATCGACCGTGTAAATATTTATGTGTAAATGTTGAATTGCTTCAATATTGCCATTGAGACGTTCGGTTTTCGCCGTTCGACTTCAGTCACCCGTGTAAATCGGGCATAATTAATTCTACATCGAGCTACTTAGTAAACAATCATGATTGTATTTATCACTGGATCAAACAGACAAACATTAAAATCTTTCCTTTTTATAATAACATATATACACTAGCTGTCCCGGCAAACGTTGCTTTGCCATATTAAGTATTTCGCCCATATTATTTTATTGAAGTGACTAAATAAGTATGTCACCATGGCAACGTCGATCGCTATCCCGTCACACAAACAATATGGTCGCCGTCAGTCTCGAGTTGTAATAATTTACTATTTTTCATTCAACAAATGCACTTATCAATATATAAAATACCCAGTAGCCGATTCTCAGACCTACTGAATACGCATATAAAATTTGGTAAAAATCGGTAAAGCCGTTTCGGAGGACTACGGTAACTAACATTGTGACATGGAAATTTTATATATTAGATATCACATTATATATTCATGTGCATTATTGCCCTAATTGTGTTCTCAGCAAATTTTAATAAGGCCCTATTAGGTTTCATATAAATTATTAAATAAGATTAGATAACGTCAATTAATTCATTTTGGTTAATTATGAAGTTGGGCAATTGCTAATTAACTAGACTGTTAGCATAAAATATAAATTAATCGGGGAGGACCGCCGCGGCCCGCTGCGGTCGCGCTTCTTATATTAGGTAATAATTATGCCTAGGATTATTCGATTTTGTCTCATGATGATGATTTTATATTTTAAATCCGCATACTACACAAAACAACCGAGGTATGCTTTTAATTAACTGGTTTTCAATAATAGGACGATCCTGTTATTGAAAACCAGAACCTAAAACCAATTATACATTGGCGTAGCTATGAACATTTTATTAAGTACGTTCTGGTACAACTTACTGTTATTTTTTAGTTATAAGCTGCATATAATAATTAATATATTCATTATATAATTTTAAATTGGTCAATCCTAAAAATTTTTTGAACATTTGAGATTTGAAATTTACAAAATTAAAGTAGCTTTTTAAATATTAATGTTTACTAAGTTTTTGTAATCAGCGGCCAGCTGTATGTGTGAGATTCCACTGAGACGAGTACCTGTTCATAACTGGCGACGCGACGCGACGTGGTGACGTCATGTGGCGTCGGCAGTACTAATTGCCCGCCCCGGCTTGCAGCTCCACAATCAAATTGGCCCGGAATAGTATAGATGACGGTTTACCAGGGCTATCACACCTTGCAAATTGGGCGTCCAATTAAAATGCTGAAATCTAATCTATACCTACTATATCACTACATAGTATAAAACAAAGTAGCTTTTTCTGTATGTCACTATGTATGCATCTTTAAAAATACACAATGTATTTTGATGCAGTATTTTAATAAATAGAGTGATCCAAGAGGAAGATGTATGTAACATGCATAATATACTCGTAGCAGAGATTTCTAATGTCGTAAATGCTTTTTTGCGCTTACATTGCAAACGCTGGCTGAACCCTACGAGATAAATCAAAATAATGTACTACAGTATTGTACACCTTAAAAATGTCTACAAAAAGTCCGCAATGATGTATGTCTATCTCTTATTCTTTAATCCACAATAACCATTTTATATTCTCTACTTTTTACGAGAAAAAATGGCTTATTTACGAATTAATACGATTTTAAGCAATACACTAAACGAATATTTTCGAAGATATTACAGATTTAAAATGCAGGGACATAACGGTTTGTTAAATAAAAGTATCCGTGCAGCTGTCCGTGCCCGGTTCATACTTATTATTATGTATGGTTATTTTCAGAACCTATTTACGCGGAATCAGTATGATCCTTATCAAATTAAATATGTTACTCACTTTAAGCATTTTATATACACATTATAGCAACCCATACAGTTTAAATTAATATCTTATATTTCGAGGAAAAGGTAAAATTTATATTCAAGCGTGAAAAATATACATACGTCGCGTCGAAGATCATTGTTCCCGTATTTACCCATTGGGTACGAAACCCTAAAAACATTTTCAATATTGTATACAGAAGTATATTGCAGTGAGTAGAGTTATTTGCTGAAGAAGTTTTTTTTCCAAGAACACCATTCCACGCGGGCGAAGCCGCGGGCAAAAGCTAGTAATATTATAAAGAGGAAAAGTTTGTTTGTTTTTGGAGGAAAAGTTTGTAGAGCCTAAACATGTTTGTTTGCATTGAATAGGCTCCGAAACTACGGGACCGATTTTCATGAAATTTGGCACAGATATAGAGTAGACCACAGGAAAGGACACACTAAAGGCTACTTTTTATTGTGGCAGAATGTACGGTTCATGAGAATTTCCCTCACGCCCGCACGAAGCCGCGGGCAACTAGATGTTGCCCGCGCTATTATATAAAATTCTCGTGTCACAAATCACAATGTTTGTGAAACGATTTTTGTTTTTGACCGATTTTTGTGAATATTTTTGTGTATATTGGGTCTGAGAAGGGGTCGCAAACTATTTTTACCCGAATACGGCGAAGCCAAAAGGAAGGTTAATGATTTTGGCAGTCTTTGTATGTATGTATGTTTGTTCCACCGTAGCGCCTAAACTACTGCTCCGATTTTAATTAATGAGGTGTCAATAGATTCGTAGTAATAGCCCGGGTAACATAGTCCATGTAATTTACGTAGTCGGGTTATAGTTTTTTTATAATTTTACCAATGAGGTATAATTTAGATGGCAGAACAATTTTGAAATGGCTTAACCGATTTTTATGTTTTTTTGTATATATTCAGTTCAGTAGGCCTGAGAATAGATTAAAACTATTTTTATACCGACGTGATAATTTAGATGGCAGAACAACGCTTGGCGGGTCAGCGTGTGATACATATATTGTGTTTGGTATCTACCAGCAGACCAGAGTATTTTTACGCAACATGGTTTGCGTAACAGTAACCGATACTGAACCCTATATTTTAAACGGAACCCTACGATAAAAGTAGCCCAAGTTATGGCTTATAACATCAACTATCTGCCAGTAAAAGTCCCGTGAAAATCGGTCCAACCGTTTCAGATATTAGCCAGACAGACAAAAATTAAAAAAAATATATGTTTTATTGCAAGTACCGTAAATACTTTCAAATGTATTCCAAAAATTTGCTATTTTTTTTAAATAAATTATTACACACACACACTTAAAATTAATTTATTTGTATAGATGTTAACTTGTACCTACTGTGTCATGTGCGTCAGACTTTAACCGAGGGTCTGACGTAACGTTATTTATTCCTTCTAAGATTAAATGAAGAAGCGCGAATTTCGCTTCCGTGCGTTTCGACTCTACGCTAGTATGAATTGACCATTAGCGTCCGTTCACACCGAAGCGAGACGATACGCCCCACGGCGCAGCATTTTTTAAGATAGCGATGCAAAATTGAACTTTATTCACTACATAAGAAGATACACGTTACTAATTTGAAGAGTTCGAACGAAAGAACTCCGCCGCCGCCACTCTTGCAATGGAATGTGTATCTTGTGTACTTAATAAAGTTCAATTTTGAATCACTATTTAAAATTGAAAATGAAGCACCGCGTTTTAAATGCCTATGTGAATAGGTAAAATAATAATATATTACACGTACAGTCGGCGACTAACCCGGTGGTTATTATAAATAATTATTGATTATTAATTCGCTATCGATGTTGAACACGGTAATATGATTTTACAATAATTAATAATGAAATATGTAGACCTACATTATTCACGCATGCTTTGTGTGAAATGATGCGTCTTCGATTACAAATACAGCGATTATAATTACTCGTACATTTGTGTCTTAGTGTTACGCGTTTACTTAAATTAGTACCTGGGTAACCGAGCTTTCCTCGGAGCTCTAGTAGATAAAAAAAAATATATCGACGATAGTTGAACGTGACAACGTCAACAACAACAACAATAATAATAATAATAATAAAACAATAATAATAATAATAATAAAACAATAATAATAATAATAATAAAATGCGAGGTAACGCTGGTACTTGGTAACGGTAACAGGTAACGGTACTTGGTAACGCATGAGTCATGTTTTTTCGTGCGTGCAGCCGGCTCCATCGAATTATAAGACGTTATCACGTCAAAAAAGAATTACAAAAATATTTGTTTGAATACTGGGGTTCGAACCCACCACATTCCGAATTTCCGAACAAAGCAAAGATTATATATAATAATATATAGTATATATATATATATATATATACGCGAGACGCGAGTCTCGTTTAAAGTATAAGATATGCTTGAGACGAAAGATGTCCTACATACGATATAATATCAACTCAAAATATTATGTAGATTGCAGACTTCGTTGCACCCATTCTGCAAATAAACGCGCTTTACCATTGAGTATTCTGTGCTCTTGCATCAAATTGAAATAACCTAACCAAGAGCATGTCAGGACATGTCTAAGGAGGGTTCCGTAACTATAAACGAATAATAGGTTTTATTCAAATTACTTCAAAAGTAACTGTCCGATTTCGTTCAAAATAATTTTCCTAAAGAGTATTTAGCATAAAAAAATGCAATTTTCTAGGTCTCATTCTCATAGTTTAGAAATGCCAAGGGGGACCAACTTATAAACCACTTTGGAGGCCGATCACTCGAAAATGGTTGACTTTGTAAAAAAGGTCATATTTGAAATCTTGTCTTTATTTTAAAAAAATACCGATCCACACGATGGGATAGAATAAAAAAAAAATTTTCATCCGCACTTCACATGTATGGAGAACTCCAAAAATGTAAAATTGATATTATTTTTTGATGCCAAAACCGAGATCTATACAGTCTTTAACTGTACTAAAATTCATCTATACATCACAGAAGCTAGAGGCGCGGACAGACAGACAACAGACAGACTATAAGGGGTCCTTGATTATTACGGAACCCTAAAAAGGCAAAAATCCAGCACCAAAGTTTAAATAAATTTGATAGTTTTGAGTTTCGGCTAGCCCTCGTGCAGACTGTGTGGTACAAAATAGTAACAGATGCGTTGTCAATATTGAGGGCTGTGAGATATTGAGCCTTTCTACTATCTAAGGCTGGAACTGTATTGTCCGGAATCCGGAAGGCTGGGGAAAATTCTAAAAACTGCGCTGATAGAATAGAGCTGAAAATCGAACACACGTGTGTCAAGTCCAACGTCAATGTCAAATCTGACAACTCGACACTCATTCGATTTTCTTCGACCCGACTACGTCGGAGCCAAAATGAAGGGTAATGATTTTGGCAGTCTATGTATGACTGTATACGAAACACGATATTAGTTACAAGTGTATAACCGACCTTGTAAACCTTCACATATAAAATAATATATTTATATCTGTGGACGCTTCCACACCAGGTCAATCTTGTCCTGTACTAGGAATAACTTGTATCACAGGTACCAGACAACGGAAATATATTTAATACGTTAACTATACATATATTTAATATTTATAGTACACATAAAGATATTTAATACACATCCAAGACCCAGGAAAACTTTTTGTCCCTTCGTCGGGATCCGCGAATTCCATCCATCGAACCCGCGACCTCTGGCTTAACCGCCGACAGACTACTGAGCCACAGAGGTCGTCCCCTATTACGGTAAATGCATAGACCGTAAGAGGCCCCATATATGGTCCGGCTTTATTTCAGTTCGGCCTGTACGGAAGCAAAATCGTATCGTCTGTGTGCAATTTCGAGATCGCATCAATCGGCCGGATTGACTGAAGCGATTAGTTCCAGTGTTGCCCGCTCTATTTTTGCGAAACTACTAAACTCGCGTCGATTTCTACTAAAAACTAATAAAAGGGTACTGAAATCTATTAAAAAAGCTACTCAACTTGGGAATCCCTAAAGCCCCCAAAAAACCACTACATTTTAGGTTTTGTTATATAAAATTTTTATTATTTTTTAAATTATATTATAAATTTTATCGTTACATTAAAATATACTAGGAAATATTACGTATATAGTAATTAAATGGGTAGTTTTAAGAAAATTACGGAACAATGCTACGATATATTTTACGATAAGGTGTATTTTTTTTTTTTTTTTTGTGCCTTACCTAGGCCATTTTACATAATAATATGATTACTGTTTCGCTCTTTCCTAAATTCCCTTCTTGTAAATAGAACTGAAAATCGAAATTTTAAGTGTCAATAGTCAGATTTGACAACTTTACATGATTTTCAGCTCTATTGTATAAGCGCACAGTTTTTTCTGCCACGACCACTAAAAACGCTCGTGGGAATGTACTCTCAGAATTAAGATGGCTTCCGTACTTTTACACATAGGTAATAAGGACATTAAAAGGTTAGTTATTAAAGGCGACATGTTTTATACAATATACTACACCCCTGGTCACTGGTAATCAGGTTGGCGGTTGTTTTTCAGCGGCGGAGGTTCCTCCTCTTGTTAGTTACCATGGCACTCATTCGATTACTTGGCGACTGCCGCTCCGCACATGCTACTAACCGTATTAACTCTTTACCTGTCAATATCTAATAAACACACATTATGCATGAAGTACAATGGACAAAGAATGCCATGGATGTCAATTCAGAAAGTTTTCTATGTTCCAGGGTCATGGATATCAATCGATGTATATTAAATATGCGTATAATATAATAAATTTTTAAAATATATATTATAAAGTTAGTTTTAATTATTAAATATATTTCCGTTGTTGATACTCGTTACACAAGTTCTTCGAGAGCTTACCAGCGGGACCAGATTGACGTGGTATGGAAGATAATAATAACGCTCTAAAATGCTACCAATTTAAATGTCACGTTCTACGTACTTATCGTGCAATAAAGAAATACATTGACAACTATAATATAATCAAGCCGATTTTTTATTGTTTACGTAAAGATTAAATCGGATCAGAGGGTCAATTCTGCTAAATAAAATCTGCAATAATACAATTACAATCAAGTCCCGACACGCTAAAACTGCCAAACCAGTATTCTCGTAATCGTTAAAGCAGCGTCAAACGCGTCCTGATTGGTCCGAATGTCACAAAATCAGTTTATGATAACAAGTAGCTTCACTTATGATACAATCAAAGTAAAATAAAAGTCCAGTTTAACTACGAGAATGGAGGTTCTGAATTCTGAACAGAGTAAAGTTCCATGCGAGCAATCTACTATATAATGTAACTAGCTGTTGCCCACGGCTCCACCCGCGTAAATACAGTTCCACGTTCCCACGAGAACACTGTACTTTTTGGGGATAAAAAGTAGCCTTGTTTTTATTCCAGAGCTCAAGCTACTACCATAACAAATTTCATCAAAATACGATCAGTTGTTTTTGCGTGAAAGAGTAACAAACGTGCATCCATCCATCCTCACAAATTTTCATATTTATAATGTTAGTAGGACATGTCCTGACTGACTGATTCAACAACGCCGAGGCAAAACTACTAGGTACTAAACTGAAGCTAGAAACGTAATAGTAATAATACCTTGGCTTCCTTATGTGACGTATAGGTCCACTAAGAAGGGATTATCATTAAATCATTATCCTCCCTTTTGGCTTCGCCGTAGTCGGGTAAAAAGGGTTCTGGTCCCATTTACTGTTTCCACGCAATCGAAGTTGCAGGTACCAGCTAGTCCTAGCATCATTAGGAAAGTCACATTGCCGCTCTCCCATTGGAAGCGCGCGGCGATAACAGGCCTGGCGTGATTGTGACGCAGACGTTTGTTTGTTTATTACTTACTAGGATTTATTTATTTGCGCGCGACTTTGTACGCACCTCCGTGGGGAATAAATTTGGAAAAAAAAAGGATTTTTAACGGATGTCTAGGTAAAAAGAAAAGGATTGTGTGGTTTTATGAAACCACGGTAAAAGAAGTGTTGCTATTTCACTATACAGTCTTTAGACTCCCATTTCACCCTTTAGGGGATGAATTTGAAAAAACTATAAAATACGTACTCAATGATTTGTATTTATTAGCTCGGATGTTTATACTATACTAATATGTTGTTAAAACTTTCCATACAAACTTTCAACCCTTATTTTACACCCTCAGAAGGTGAATTTTAATAAACCCTAAAGCACGTATTTCATTAAATGTATTTATGAGCATAAATCTTAAATTAATAATAAAGTAAATTAAAACTGCTGTCCAAATTTCACATTTCTACCATTAAGCGTTGACAGCTGTGCGAGCGTCTATCAGTCAATCAGTGAGTGACATAGTGACATCTCTCTTTATATAAATAAATTACTTGCAATCGGCACAATGCTCGATGTTCATTACTAAACTTATCAACAGTCCCTCTTGCAGTTGCTGAACATGCGACGCGAGACATATTATGTCGCGCCGGCAAAAAAGATATGTCGCGCAAAACAATTAATTTATCGGCGTGAGTCGCTTTGCCATCTTTTATTACATGCGATCTGTTGAAACATACTGCAATAGTGTACCCCTAGTCGGAAATACAGAAAGTATAAATATTTGATATCGTAATTAATAAGGTAAGGATATATTTATCTGAGGATAAAGATCCTCACACATTAAAACTACTTTACAACGCTTTTATTCCATAATTGGCGCAACGTGTTTCGAATGCAAATAAAATGTTATTAGGCAGGTTAATTAAAGAGTTATCGCCAATTGGCCCGGTTCGGTGTATGCCCGCGCCCCGCGCCCCGTACACTGCTAATTAAGAAATTCCTCTTCATTAGTTCAATCATATATTTTATTCATTGTACATACACAATGATAAACCTCTAGGATGCCGCTGTTTATGAGAGATATTAGTAGGTGATCTTCACACATAAAATACGACACCGTGGATTCTATATGTTATAATCAAACCTTTATTTAGCACACAAAATTAGTATACTTAATGGCATTTAAGAATTACTTATATTATAATACTAGCTGTCTCGACACACGTTGTTCAGTCGCACCTATAAATAAAGTATTAATATTTTCCCCGCAATTTTTCCAATCTTTCTCACCGTTTAAATTTCAAGACCAAAATTTGCCAAATCGGTCCAGCCGGTCTCAAGTTTTAGCGCGACATTGGAATTGCAATTAATTTTTATTATACTATATATGATTTTACCTTACTTTGTAATTTTCCATATCAAATCACACATTTTATAAAATTTATGTCACGTCCCACAGGAATGGGATAAAAAGTATCCTATATCCGTCTCCTGGTTCTAAGCTACCTCCCCACCAATTTTCAGACAAATAGATGCAGCCGTTCTTGAGTTATTAATATAATATTAATAACTCAATATAATTAATATTAATATAATATTATTAATATAATAGTGTAACTAATGCGACTTTCTTTTGTATCTATATACTATCTATGGACGCTTCACAGCACGTCAATCTGGTCTCGTGCTATGTGTGTATATGTATCTGAAGAACTTGTGTTACGGGTACCAGAAAACGGGAAGTATATTTTAATACTTTTATACTATACATATATTTAAGATTGTTATTGTATGATTCACATATTTAATACACATCCATGACCCAGGAACACAGAAAATCTTTTGTTCCTTCGGCGGGATTCGATCCCGCGACCGCCGGCTTGAGCACCAATGCGCTGAACCACTGAGCCACAGAGGTCGTCGTCGTATATTAAATACCTTCTTCTCTTAATTTAAAAGAGGTAGAGTACGACCACCTTGTTAATCTCTCTCGACAATCTTTGTTTTTCTATGGAAGTACAGACGATGTATGAAAATCGAAGAGGATGCACGAAGGGTTCCGTACAAAACGGCAAAAAAACACGTTTGTTGTGTGGAAGCCACACTTAAATATTTATTTTACTCCGTTTCCGTTATAACGGCAACAGACATAAATCATCTGTAAAAATTTCAACTGTCTAGCTATCACGGTTCATGAGATACAGCCTCGTGACGGACGGACGGACGGACGGACACCGGAGTCTTAGTAACAGCACAAATTAAAGAGGAACAGATACGCAGCTACATAGTTATCTATAGATTTGATTGCACTACTGCAAGCACAGCTACAGTGTGTCCACGACTGTGTGAAAAAATCGTGAGCCGTTGAAGGGGACGTCAAAATTTACAAACAGGGATGATGACTACATCTAAACTAAGTTTCATTAATATACTCAGATATATTGAGACATTACTACTTGGTAAATGTAATACATTTAAAAAGTACAAAAAGTTAAAATAATTTTTTTGCTAAATTAGTAAAAAAAACCTGCAACATTAGTTTACTTATATCATATTATACAAAAATTTTTTGTTATGCTAAGTATGAAGCGAAGCGCACAAATATCGGACTTATTTACATATACATATTATGTTCCTGCGGTCTTATACTTCATACAATTTTACCTAGGCGTGACGTCACAGCTAGGTACGACTTTAGTATGGAGCGTTTTCACGAGACTTGCGAAATTTGGTATACAAATCGCTGTACCTTTAAAAAATATTGACTTTTGATATACTGTTATGTTTCTTCTGAGGAGTTACTTGTATTTTAGAGTATTATTCATTTATGCTATAAAAAAATAGTCTTCTAGCCTAGGTATAATCGATTTGGATCTAACTATGAAAGCTGTTCGCAACGCGGCACAAGCGGCACGCAACATCAACGACGTTTACGGAGCTAACACTACAAACCAACGCACCACCTGTTATTGGTTTGCTCGATTCCGTTCTGGAAATTTCGACCTGAAAAATGAACCTCGCGGTCGTCCGAGACTTTGCGACAATGACGAATTAAAGGCGATTGTGGAAGCTGATGATACACAATCTACGGCTGAATTAGCAGCATCTTTCGACGTTAGCGTCAAAACAATATTAGTCCAATTGGGTAAAATTGGCAAGGTAAAAAAGCTTCACAAATGGGTGCCCCACGAACTCAATGATGACGTGCCTTGCACTGCTCAATAGACACACAAATGAAGGAATTTTGAACCGCATTGTTACCTGAGATGAAAAATGGATTCTGTTTGATAACCGCAAGCGCTCAGCAAGTTGGTTGGATCCTGGTTCAGCACCTAAATTCCCTAAACGAAAACTTACCCCTAGAAAAGTGATGGTCACTGTTTAATGGTCTAGCGCCGGTGTGATTCATCACAGCTTCTTACCAAACGGGGTGAGCATAGTAATGCTCACCCCGTTCACAGTACACATATCTGCTGCCCGCTCGGGCTGCCCGAGAAATTATGTAAGTGGGTCACTAGTTTCTTAGCAGATAGAAGCATAAAGGTCGTAGTTGACGGCGAATGCTCGGAAACTCAGTCTGTTGATGCTGGTGTCCCTCAGGGCTGTGTGCTATCGCCTACCCTATTCATACTGCATATTAATGACATGTTACAGACCAACGGCATTCATTGCTATGCGGATGATAGTACAGGTGATGCTGTATATACCGGCTCCCCCAATATTTCTCAGCTAAATGTCATTGAGAGTCGAAACGAACTTGTGTCTAAAATAGAGAATTCATTGGAGAAAGTCTCTGAATGGGGTAGACGTAACTTAGTCCAATTCAACCCCGCCAAGACACAAATCTGCGCGTTCACCACTAAAAAGTCACCAATGGTCGTATATCCTCGTTTCGAGGGCACATCTTTAACCATCTCCCCTAGCATTGAGATACTTGGCGTCAACATATCGAGCGAAGTCCAGTTCCGATATCATCTAGAGGGTAAGGCCAAATTAGCCTCGAAGAAGCTTGGTGTTCTTAACAGAGCGAGACAGTACTTCAGTCCGGACCAACGCCTACAACTCTACAAGGCGCAGGTTCGGCCTCATATGGAATATTGTTCTCATCTCTGGGCAGGGGCGCCAAAATACCAACTGCTCCCTCTGGATCGTATCCAACGAAGGGCCGCTCGAGTTGTTGAGTGCCATAGTGTTTCAAACAGCTTGGACCTCTTGGGATTACGCCGAGATGTAGCTTCACTCTGCATCATCTATCGGTTGTATCACGGGGAGTGCTCTGAGGAATTGTTCGGAATCATACCACCTGCAACTTTTCGCCATCGTCCCACGCGAAAAACATACCATCCTCATCACCTTGATGAGTGGCAGTCTTCCACCGTGCGCTTTTCGCGTAACTTTCTGCCGCGCACTGTAAAACTCTGGAACGAACTGTCACCAGCAGTATTTCCGGACCTATACGACCTGCAAACCTTCAAGAAGAGAGCGTATTCCCTCTTAAAAGGCCGGCAACGCACCTGCAGCTCTTCTGATGTTGCGAGTGTCCATGGGCGACGGTAGTTGCTTACCATCAGGTGACCCGTTTGCTCGTTTGCCCCCTTATTTAATAAAAATAAAAAAAAATAAAAAAAACATATGCAGTAGCATATGTGTACTGTGAAGAACTGAACACAATGATGGAGAAGCTGGCACATCTCCAACCAGCATTGGTCAATCGCTCGTCTCCCCTGCTCCTGCACGGTAACGCGCGACCTCATACTGCACAGCAGACGGTCTCCAAGTTGTAAGAACTGGGATTGGAAGCTCTCCTTCATTACAGACTACTACTTTTTCCAGAATTTGGATAACTTCTTGGCGGGAAAAAAATTCAATACCCGAGAGGCGGTACAAACTGCCTTTGAAGAATTTGTTGCCTCCCGTCCAGCTGATTTCTTTAAGGGCATCAATAAACTGCCACTGCGTTGGCAAAGATGCATTATTTGCATGGGTGATTACCTCGATTAATAGGTACAACTAAAAAATACATGAAAAAAATTCGTTTAAATTTTTTCATACAAAACGGCAATTTCATAGGTAAAGACCTAATATATTTTCTACTCTGTGTTACTTCTTACCTACAACAGGTATTTTTAGTACTCTTTCGGTACGGAACCCTCAAAACGACGATTTCCGGAAGACATTGGTTTGGTTCAAAAACATTGGCATTGGTTTTACAGTAGGTATATATTACGATCGTACAGTCATGACAGTTGACTTGCTACTTGCTAGGTAGCTCAATAGCCGATTGTTCGTTTTCTAAAGTTTTTATTCTGTTGTTGATACGGAGGAAGTCGCGGTGGGTCGGCGGGTTATCTCCGGCGAGAATGAGTCGTTGACGTCAACACATCTGACAGCTTTACTCACTTTTTATTGGTGACCCCGATAACCTTATTGGGACCAAATCTTGGAGGCTTATTAACTTATCAACGCTCTAATTGGCAGTTCGTAAATAGTATCTTGTGAGAGTAAACGAAATATGAATAGATAACAATAATTATTATTATGTGATGCAACAGAAAGACATTTTTGACGTGTATACGGAGGCTAGGTTAGGTTCTGCATATAAAAGAGGACGTTCCAAAATATTTCTGAGTAGATGATGCTCGCAACAATTGCACGCAAAAAAATGGTATATAAATATGGTATATAAAAATGGTAATTATATATATACCTACGTACAGAGAAACAGCTTTCATAGAACGATCCAAATCTGAAAATTTTGACGTCCCCTTCAATGGCTCAACAAATTTTCCACACAATCGTGGACACACCGTATGCTTTTAGTAGTGGAATCAAATCGAAAGCTTATATATCGAGGAACAGATAAATAGCTATGCAGCTATTTATCTGTTCCTCTTTAATTAATCTGTGCCCGTGGTGTACTCCATATCTGTGCCAAAGATCCAAATTGGTCCAATAGTTTCGGAGCCTACTCAATGTAATCTATCAAACTATCAAATCTTTCCTCTTTATATTTCTACTAGTGTAGAAGTGTAGATAAAACTTATCTATCTAACTGCCTATCGGATTTTTTGTATTGTAGGTTACTTGGTAGTATAACTTCACTAAACTAAACGGGAACACGGGAACTAAATTATGAAAAAAAAAACCTTGAACAAATTACGTCCTCCTATTTATAGCTAATCAGATTTGAATGGTGCTCAAGTATCGTCAAAAGTTTGTAATGGGCCTCCAGCGGCACGGTATTATGTAAATGACAACCCAGCATTAAGTAGGGGACAAACTGTTCCCATTTTACTACTTCGGTTTCAATATTGAATTATGGACTTTGAAAAGTTACATTTTGTATGGAAAATAGATGGGCACAAGTTATGTTTTTTTACGGAATTCAGTTTTTAAGCTATTGCATAGCTGTTATCGCGGGCTTTGAGCGCGGCGACCGAATCCAGAAATTCCGTAACGAAAATAAACCTAACACCCCCCACTCCGACCGGCACAGCGGTGCGGCGTTGAAAGCCGTGCATCGTCTATCGTCGTTTCAGTTCGGCAGACTTCGGCACGGTGTTTGTGTGCGTGCGACTAGACGTATGCGTGTAGACTTACTATGCATTAGCTTTACCGCGGCAGTCCCCGAGTGCCACACGTATTTATTTTTTATCTATAAACTGGATTCATCATCGAAATACGATCGTATACGATCACGATATTGTCATCAAGTACAGAAACCAGGAGTGTGAGAGCGAGCAATGTTTGTGATCATTTAAGAACAGTTGATTTTTTTATATGCCAATCCTGGTCTGGGTCCGGGTGGGGCCGGTACTTATTGCGTTTACCTGTGATCATCCTTCTTGTACCTTACAAGGTACAGGTGAAAAATAAATACATTTCATACTAAATATCATGGAAATTTACTATGAAATGTAGTAAAAAGCCGTTTCCGAGATTCGGATTATAAATATATATACAAGAATTGCCCGCTTAAAGTATAAGATGTTCATTGCAGTGACAATGGTAATTTGTTGTAAATGTGTATGTTATTTTCGCCTACCTTGTCGCACTGGTCTCAATACTGGGTGAATAGTTGCGCGTTTCTAGAATAGTTCGCGCGGTAGTCCGACATGGATTCCGCAACGGGGTTAATACCCGTTCATAGGCACACTCATTTCCTCTGCACTTGATTCGTGGAGTAGTGGAGTAGCAAACACGGGCGTAATGAGCGGCTGGGAATAGCGACTCCCGCCACGGCAATTTGAATGTTCAGTGGGCCGGCGCGCACCTACACTCCTCTAAATTACTATTGCTCAATACTAACCATGCCACCCGACTGTGCTCGTAAACCGGACTCGCTAGTAAGTGCAAGGAATAAAGTTCACCTATCAAAAAAACGAGCGAGCCTTAAAGTAGTCGCATATGATGTGTAACATTTTATGAAAATATTAAAAAAAAAAACAATGTTTAGTACGATTTTCTAATATAATGATAAAGAAATACGGAAATTTTTCCATTGAGCATTGAATGAAATCAATGTCAAAATTTAAAAAGCTAAATTCTGTAATATTTTATTAACTACCACTGCGCGCCCATTCGTTAATTCAAATAGCGCGCGCTTCCGCTACTTCCTGCGGGCTTAACATGGCGATCCTAAGAAATAAATTTAAAGAAGATATATACTATCCAAATAGTTCGTTGCAAAATAATTCTTCTTAATCCATGGTAACAAGGTCGCCAATAGAAGTCAACATTTCTAAACAGCCATATTTTGAAAATTGCTGCCGGGAAATCTTCTGTCAAAAACGAACAATTATTCAAGTAAATAACTGAACGTAAATAAACAATTTGTCTTGGACCGCCATGATGTGGAGTAGTTGACATTATTCTAAGACTATTTGACATTGAATTAAGAAAACGTTCCTACTTAAGCTGTCAAAAGAAGCTATTTTGTAAGTTCATGCTCGGGAAGAAAAGAAATGTTGTTTCTCATAACGACGATGCATCGAATTTGCTGCCTTACAATAATACCTATTTTGCACCGAATGGTATTAATGTTTCTTCAATCTCATTTTGTCGATTCTTCGGTGTTTTTAGGGTGCGCATGCACATTACACACCCATTCCCATTTCACGAAATCACTCCCACAAATTGCAAGAAAGCGAGAGGAAATATGTTACAAATCAAAAAAATCCCTACTAATTTACAAATATTGAGGACATTGCTGTCGCTCATTTTCATATTGTTATGGTATTAAATAGATGTATCGTATCAAATAGTTATGTAGAAGAATTCATACTATTTTACTATTAAGCATATAATAATGTGATATTCGCTTGTAACTTCATGTCCAAACAAATACAAACATCGTGTTGTAGTAATATTAATTGCAAGAATTCCAAGTACTGAGTGTTGATTCTAGTCACAGTAGCGGTGACTGGGTATCGCCTATCAGCCACAAAGCGAAATAGGATACTATCGTTCTCACAACCTTATATACCTAATGTGCGTCGTTTGTGGCAGCACGGCGTCGAATTTCAACTGATATTAATTCTGCTGAATTGAAAGCTGATTTCTGTACACTCTGTCAATGATTATTATCCGGGCTTCCAACTTCAAGGCGTGTTCATCCAACGACATTTGTACACTACATCCATTAGATGCAAACACTACTGCTAAATATAGGGAAAAATGGATGGAAATGGAGGTGGCCTTTACTCGACAAGGGTACTATAGTATGAATACAAGATCTATAAAACAAATAAAATTAAGAATACTTAAATACCTACTAACACTTAGTAATTACTATTGTAAGCTATAAACTAGGCAATACAGCTTTTATTTTATTATCCTTTAGATGATTGAGGATCTTTGAGTGTTCAAATATTTTCATAATATCTTATGATCTAGTTAACTGTACGGTCGTCGACAAGCCGGTGCACCAATTGTGTGCCTTATCGCAATAGTAATATGGTCGACAAGTGGTACACCGGCTTATCGGTGACCATAACATACCTACACATAATAACATTTATTAATTATTTCTATAATATGCATTAGTAATCGACACTCACGAATTGTATAACTAAACATTTTAGTTATTCATAAAAGTAACGAAACGGGCGCAACATTATATTTCATAAAAATATATCAAAACAATTTGAAAAAAAAATTGTATTCGATTAAAATAACATAGTAGTTTTGAATTTAATTTGGTGGGCGAGCGAGTCCGGTACGTTGATGGCGGGCTATTCGGATTCAATTACAAGCATGCATTCATCATGGTTTGACAAACGATCTCGACTTGTTATTCCGACGACAAATGTTTGAGAACTGCGTGCTGACTACGGCTAGTTGCCCCTTAATTCTCCAATTTTTCAATGACAAAAGCATTTGTGACGGCGACAACATAACGGAGGCATTGTTTTCGTAATGCGGCTCTTGCGAATCGGTTTCCGACTTTTGTGAAAACCGTTCTGTATAGCTAATTTAAACCTACTATGGATTGGAGCCCAACCTCTTTTTAGCGGATATTCAGATTACGAATACTATCATGCCCCTGTGATATAAAAAAAGTATATTTATCGATATATTTTATTAATTTCCATACAAATCTCTTTTTGTATGGTGATAAATGAATATTGTAACTTGTCTAATAACGACTGACTAATCATGAATTAATATTTGCAATAAAAATGTTAAATTTGTGTGTTGTACACAACGATCTTATATTTCTGTAGTGCATCTGATATGTTTGCGTAGGCAAGAACGGACGGATTTCGGGCACTTATACGAAAAAAAGTAGCGTCACTAATAAACCGCGTGCGGGAGAGCGACAACCGCATCCTGAGGATTGTGGCAGATGATCTGCATGCACCTATACTGAGGAACTACGTGCGGGTAATGAACGAATATGAGAGCAGTACCTCCTCTAGATTTTGTCCACGCATGGTTCTATCTTAGGTGCATGACAATAGAGAGGAATAAGTTTAAGAATAGATATTTGTGTGTTTTTTTTAATGTATTTTAATTTAACACGTTCGAGGACAGAACGAAATTATACGTCATAGTTCTAAATTTTGATATGGCACAACGTACTATGACGTCCAAATAACATTTGGATTTTACGGCGGAACGTTCATTTCCGATTAACGTTCAAGTTAAAATCCCATTAAATGTATCTTGTGTCACAACATGTAAAATTCCCGAAGCTCTACTGTCACGTAGAGTAAGTTTTAAACTATTTCAAATAAGTGCCGATGACAGTTGGCGGTGACCGTACTCGCACACGCACAACGTGTTCATGCGTCCCGCGCGCCTCCCACGCTCCTACATTCAGTGCGACTGTGTCACTGCGGAGGTGCGCTCGCGTCCGGGTAACATTTCGTGGCGTATTGTAATATTTTCCGCGACAAAACATCGTAAGTATTTAGTTTATTTTATTTATATGTTATTCCTTGGCTAGACACAATATTATTTAACTATGATTTAATAATTTTATACTGAGAAAATGGATTATTTTATGTGTTTTAGATGAATAAGCGCAAAATAAGACTGATGAGCATTTTCGATGATTCCGACAACTCTACCGAGGCGGATCCTTACCAAGATGATGATGGAGAATATGGTTCGGATAAAGATTCTGACCCACCAGGAAATACATCAGGTAGTGAAAGTTCTTATTCTATAATTTACCGACAGAAATCGTCAAATACTACTGCTAAGGGTCAATCAAATTTGGTCGGCACTTCAACTCAAAAACTTGTTACCTTTGAACCTAGTAGCGATGAAGACGACATACGATCTGTTGAGAGTCATCATTCGCTCACTGTGAACTCACCGTCACCTCAAGCTCCTACCTCATCACGTTTTCAAGAGGAGGGTTATGACTCAAGTTCCTCACAAGAAATTTTTCCTCTAGCCAAACGGTTAAAATTGGTTAAATCTCCAACATCGTACCAACTGTGAATCAAAGTTCCAATGAAGTAACTCTACCGGAACCTGAAACTATTGTACCTCCTCAATATGTGGCTTCATTGACAAATCTGGATAACCATTCTTCACACAGCAACTGTCAAAATGAGACATTGGGTTTGTCGACTTTATCCCTAATTTCGAATGTCTTGGCTGAAAACTGTGATAATACAGGTGAATTTAGACTTGACAACCTACCGCCTTTATTCAACGAATCTCAAAATGTGTTGGCTTTAGATAATTTACCATCTGTCGTTGCTGAAAGCTGCCAAAATGAGATAGTCCAAGGAGAGCAGATGTGTTCCAGCCAACCATCTAATACTCTGCAAGATATAACTACACATATAGAAGATTGGACAATAACTACAGCGCCTATACCAGAATTCAATTTTGATACTGATACTGTGGGGATAAAGTTCACTATAGATAATAGCACAAACGTGTTGGATGTATTTAACCACCTCTCATTTTAGATTATATTATTGAATGCACTAATGCATATGGGACAAATATGTGTCAAACTAATCGACCAAAAACTAGGTACAGCCGTTCTTACACATTTAAATTGACAGACAGAATGAGATGTTGCAGTTTTTAGGACTGTGCTTGCTTGGTGGCCAAGTCAGTGTACCCACAAAGCGAAAACTTTTTACTTTGTCAGACAGTTTATATTACCACCCTGTTTTTGTCTCTACGATCTCAGGACGACGTTATGAATAATTGTTAAGGTGCCTATATGCACAGGGCCTGTAGGTGCCAAGGGCAAAGATAAAATAATGGAATTCATGGACGCTATTACAAAGAATTTCCGAGCGTGCTACTCGCCGGAGAAGGAACTTTCTTTAGATAAGTCGCTCCTATTATTTAGGGGGCGTTTATCATTTAGACAATATATAAAATCAAAAAAGGCAAAATATGGTATTAAATTTTATGAATTGACGGAAGCAAACGGCTATGTTTTAAATATATTAATGTATACTGGTAAAGATGATTCGACTGACTCGGAACAAGGAAATAAGACTGATAAAATTGTCATGAGACTAATGAGATCATATGTTTTAAAAGGCCACGAATTGTTTATGGACAATTATTATAATTCTTACGGTTTGTCACAAAAATTACTCGATCTCAAAACTCATACTGTCGGAACCCTTAGACCAAACCGTAAAAAAAATCCGAAGAATCTTATGAACCAGAAGTTAAAGAAAGGTGAACATGTATGGGTACGAAAAAATAATGTATATGTTTCTAAGTGGGTTGATAAGCGAGCCGTAACTATGATCACTACAAAGGATCATCCAAAGATGATAAATGTGGCAAATAAGCGCGGACAATTAAGCAGAAAACCTATAGAAGTGGTGATTTACAATGAATTTATGTCTGGTATTGACCGCGCTGATCAGATGGTTTCATATTATTCGTCTCCGAGAAAATGTTTGAGATGGTATAAAAAGGTATTTTTTCATTTACTTGATTTATCCATATGGAACAGTTTTTATTTGTATAGAAAATACAAAATGATTAACAGTAAGAAATATGAATTTTTACATTTTAGAGAAGATTTAATCCGAAATTTAATTGGTATTAGCCATTCTCAATGACCTGAACTTTTAGTGAAGCATTCCCAGAACGACAACAGAAGAGTTAATCGGACAGTTTACCCAGAACCGGCCTCGACACAACCCGATAATTATAGCAGTAGTGGACATTGGCCTGAAAAGATTCCACTTCCGCCTTGTTCCAAAAAAACTAAGAACTACCTGAAATGCAAAATGTGTGCAAAGAATAAACGCCGCAAAGAAACTGGATTAAGATGCAAGGGGTGCGAAGATAAGCCCGCACTTTGCGCATTATGCTTTGAAGAATGGCACAAGACGTTACTAGTTCCTAGTTGTTACAAATGTTAGTAATTTTTTATTACTTGTTTTAGATTTTGATTGTATGATTACATTTTATTTTTATGCAGAGGTTGCTTTTTTTGTGATAAATATAAATAATTATGCGAACGAATGGTTGTGATTAAGTAAAAAAGTTTCTACCTAATAATGTTCCGAGTTCCTATACGAAAGACTGAATTATTTTATTACCTGTTTAAGATTTTGATTGTTTTGTTGATTACATTTTATTTTTATGCAGAGGTTGCTTTTTTTGTGATAAATATAAATAATTATGCGAACGAATGGTTGTGATTAAGTAAAAAAGTTTCTACCTAATAATGTTCCGAGTTCCTATACGAAAGACTGAATTATTTTATTACCTGTTTAAGATTTTGATTGTTTTGTTGATTACATTTTATTTTTATGCAGAGGTTGCTTTTTTGTAATAAATATAGATAATTATGCGAACGAATGTTTGTGATTAAGTAAAAAAGTTTCTACCTAATAATGTTACGAGTTCCTATACGAAAGACTGAATTATTTTATTAGTAATTGTTTAAGATTTTGATTGTTTTGTTTATTACATTTAATTTTATGCAGATGTTGCTTTTTTGTGATAAATAGATATTATAATTAATTATGCAAGCGAGAATGGTTGTGATTAAGTAAAAAAAGATTGTACCTAAGATTGAAAAATGATTCTTATATAAATACATTGTTGATTTTCGTATTTTGACTTTTATTTGCATTTATTATTTATTTATTTACACGTGCTTTTTATGATGACACCTAGAACATATACTGACGTTGTTATACAGGCATAATTTTCCATCTCAGGATGCCATGATAAATCGTGTTGAAGCGATGGTCGGCATAGGACGTTGTAACGTAATGATGTGGTTGTCTCAAGACTAAAAGTGACAGAACGTTATTTCACGTTCGACGTATACATACGTTGTGATGGCACTGCTTGTCACCAACATAATATGACGTGCCAGAACGTATATACACGTTGGACGTTATGACACGTTGTGTCCGTACACGTCTAGTTAATTTCACTTTTAATGACGTAACGTATTGATACGATGACGTGATAAAACGGTTGTGTCATGATGTTTATAAAACAATATGTTTTCATGGGACGCTACGTACTTATACGTCGTATAATTTGTATGGACATTTACTGTGTCATTTTGGTATACAGTCTCAAGTGATAGCGTCCTCGAACGTGTTAATATTACTAACCCTAGAGTTTTTAAGTTTT
The DNA here is from genome assembly GCA_963565745.1 of Phengaris arion. NCBI lineage: Eukaryota > Metazoa > Arthropoda > Insecta > Lepidoptera > Lycaenidae > Phengaris > Phengaris arion. The sequence goes on along the minus strand of OY751438.1, from coordinate 15,320,618 downwards.
AAATATGTAATACTAACAATTAGACCATGGTAATGGTTTCCGAAATCAAGAAATTTGAATTTGAATTTGAATTATATCAATGGTTGTACATGTAAAAAGATATCAAGATTGATATCTTTCCACATGTACCTAGTCAACTTTATTAGAAATAGCTTCGCGTTCGCATTGTTTAGATTTGCGATTTCAGGTTTTTGACGTCGTAATGAAGTAAGAAATTTTTCTGTGGCGAGGGCGAGTATACCACTATCCAATGATAAAAAAGGTCCGTTTTAATAAAACGACTGTGACCAATTGTTTAGAATGTATAATGTGGGGAAAACGTCGAGCGTAAGTGTATTGAGTCCTGTGTTGTGTAGGCAGGGGGCACTCGGCTGATGTATGGCGCCGCGGCCGTACAAATTGAACCGAGGTAAATGGTGCGACCGCAGCCGCGGCCTCCACGCGACGATTTAAGGCTGGTGGTACTATATGCCCCGGAATCCGGAAGGCCGTAGAAAATTATGAGCATTGAAAAAGCGCTGAGTTCTAGCGCTTATACAATAGAGTTGAAAATGGAAGTTTCGAGTGTCGAGCTGTCATATATGACATTGATATTTGACTAGACACTCATGTGTTCGATTTTTAACTCTATCGTAGTAGCGCAGAGTTCTATTTTCAATGCTCAGAATTTTCTACGGCCCTCCGGATACTGGAGCATATAGTCGGACCAGCCTAACGAAAACAAACATTTTTTTATATTTTTGGGAGTCGGGACTCATGGGGCAGGTCACACCTAGGGAAACTCAAATAAGCATTTTTTAAGTTTAGACAAACACGCTTGGAAACTATTAACACTAAAAATAATTTAAAAATCTTACGATAAATGGATGGAATAAAGGAAGAAATATAATATTAATATAGATAGAAATAAAAACTATATTTTTCGGCTATCAATGTCAATTTTCATTAATGAACCTACAGGTGTATTCCTATACAAATGACAAAAATTCCAATTTTTGCCATTTACAGAAAAATTACTTTATTAACAACAACTAAGAACTCTTGTCTCTCACCCTCCTCTATGGACACTCTCGCACTGCAGTGCGCTGCGCCGGCTTTGGGTCACCGCGCGTTTATGGATCAACGTTAATTATAATAAATAATAGTTAAAGTAAAATAAATAATTATTATTTTATAAAATAATCTTGTCAAAATTGAAGGTCATATGTTATATAAATTTTGTAATGAGAATCGAATTCTGATCTGGCTGTATAAATTTATCACTCAAGTTCTTAAAATGTACCTATTTTTGATAATAATCAAAATAAACTCGCTGATAAATGTCGAAAACTGCTGAAAGTATTACCATAAAATTTAGAATGCATGGAGTTTTAGGGGAGTAAAATCGATCTAGCTAGGTCTTATCCCTGGGAAACTGCGCATTTTAAGCTACATATGTTTTTTGTTTCGTCGTGCAACAGTATATAATATAATTTTGACTCTATTATGTCAGTCCGATTGGCAGATTGGTATGCTTATGTTTAATTTTAGCTATGATCGAATATTAAGAATGTGGTGGGTTCGAATCCCGGTCAGATAAATATTTTTGTGATTCTTTTAATTTTTTTTAACATTTTTTTAGCCGGGTACTGTTTTATAATATGTTGAATAAATGTATTCAATTAATTTATTCATGAAAATAAAAATCATTTCCAGGAACAAAAGCATATAACATTTTTGTAACGACGTGCATAGCGATTCTAATATTTTATTTACAGTATTAGTATTTTATGTTAAAATTGTATACAATTTATCGATCGATTGTAGCTTATTTATGATTAGTGGAGAATATAGAAATAAGAAACATTTTACTAAGAAGGTTGACTAAAAGAAGATTGGCTGACGATTATGAAGAAGATTGCCTAAAGAAATTATGCCAAGAAATAGAGCAAAACATAAATGAAACAATTGATAATGCAAATGTGTTCGAAGATTCCTGAATGGGGAGTAGAAAGAGAATAGCGTTTAGGGGCGCTTGTCCCTCGCAAATAGTTAGATTATATAAATAAGGCGGTGAACTGTTTGAGCGATACCGATCTGCGGTCGGAGAGGCCCTTTCCACACAAATTGACTGGGGTTTACATACAATTTTATACTTTAAACGAGACAACCTTGTATATATATAATCGTTATCTCGGCAACAGCTGCTAGTATATTCATGAAAATTAATTTGTAGGGAGTTTTGGGGGAGAAAAATCGGTCTAGCTAGATTTTATCCCCGGGAAACTGCGCATTTCAAAGTTATATATTTTTTCTTACGACGTGCAACAATATATCAATAATTTGTACTCAATAATGTCAGTCCGATTGGCAGTTTGGTTAATTTTTGCCTTGTTCCGAAATTTGAAACGTTTATGGGTTCGACACCCGGTAAAATATTTTAAAGTGAAACTTTTGTTACATCGTCTCAAACTTTTTCGTCTGTGTGTTGCATGTCGCGTGACGGTCGGCCGCGGAGTAGGGATAAAGTGAAAGGCGCTCGTCAGAACCGCCGAGGCCAATATGGCGGCGCCTATAGTTCGCATCAGCTGACCGTGTAGTGTATAGACTAGTACTCATTTGTGCCAGTGCTCCACGCTATTTTGTTATTAAGTTTCACTTTTACCGTGGTTTCATAAAACCACACAATCCTTTTTTGTCATTCTTTTTTCTTTTAAAATCTACTAGAGCTCCGAGTAAAGCTCGGTTACCAGGGTACTTTTACTTTAATAGATATTTGCTCCAGGAGCTCCATATAAACTAGATTAACTTTTTAATTTCTAGCCTTTAAATTAATGTTCGTTAGCAGATTATAATATATAAATTTAATCGGGAGTTATTTTAATGTATACAACGTCAACGCGGGTTATTAGATAGTGATATTGCGTGAAACTTGTTACTGACGTTCTTATTATCTTATTTGTTTTTGAATGTACAATAATAATTTCTGCGGTTAGCTAGCCTGGTTTGTAAATGATATGGGCTGTCGCAGCCCACATATACATTTCTTAAGTTACATTGTGTTTTCTACGATTTTGTTATGCGTTATATTATTTTTACCTATTTTTAAATGTAAATAGGTATGTTAAACTACACATTGCATTAGCTTAATAATAATGTATGCTTAAGCAGATTTCCTGTCCGCCTGTGACCGCTGTCATAATTTGTTCGTATTATGTTATAATTAATTATTATGATATCAAACCGACAATATGTCATTGACAATAAGTTAAATTAAAAATTAAATTAAAACATTTATACATCGTTTACATTACACTTTAATACATAACATACATTTAAACAAAGTACCTACATAACAGTTACTTGCCTGTTTGTTTATGTATATGAATAGTGCTCAGAAAAATAAGAAAGTTTACACACCAATAATTCACTATAAAAAGCAATATTTTCAAAGAAACAGCGGATTGTTTGAAGCACTTTTGTAAAACTCCCAATACAAAAGTCCGAAGTTTGCGAGGTTTTTGTTCGTACTTACGATAGTAACTCTTTTTGTATTTTATGTAATTAAACTAATTATTACTAGTGTAAACATTAGTATACAATATACTTTACAATATATTAGTATACAAAAAAAACGACTTTTTTGTATATTTAAAATGCTTATAATAAGTTTAAATAATTACAAAATGACATAAAATCTTTTTAATTTTATCAAGTTATTATTTATGAATGTAAAAAAAAAACAATCTTTACATGTAGGCAAAGTTCCAATTATATTATAATTAGTGACTTGCCGTCATTAGAATGCAAATCAATTATGAGAATACTCTACTTTATATTACTTTATGCTTATAAATTAGATTCCCTGATTTTTCTTTTCATAATGTCTATAAATATATTTTTTTAAATGTTACTTTTAAATCAAATTTTAAAATTATTCACCTAAATGTAACAGGGTTCTGTAAAATGAGAAATGCAATCTTTTAAGAGAATCGAACGAATAGCGAAGCACTTGTCCGATTCAAATAGAGTCGGATCGCAGCGGGGATGGGATCCAATCAGTGAAACTAGCTCCTGCGATGCCTATCGCTAGTTTCACATTCTAAGATTTGTTTCTCGAGATTAAATCAAAGGCGAATTACAGTAGCGGCGAAAAAGAAATATGGTGAGTCCGGTTGGGCGCGCGCGGGCGAGCGCGGGGCTCGGGCGGCGCGGGCGGTGGGGCAGTCCTGGTGAAATTGCTTTTCAATCCCTCGGACTTTGGACTTGTAAAGAAGTTATTACCTTCCGAGGAGATAGCGGCGGGTCCGGCGATACGGATATATGTCTTTTTCATATGTAATATTCCTTTTTCGCGTTTTATTAATGGAAAATATTTCGTGGGACACTGCGGCCGGCTCGGCTGCGATATTAAAAAGCCGCTGTTACACCGGACCGTTTTATTACAATGAAGTAAAGTTGTTTCTTTATTTACGTTTAGAAATACAAGTTTTATGTTTCAAGTTTATATTGTATCGTTATTCGTTGCTGTATAAAGTTATTGATGATTTATCTATGGGTTAACGTTTTATAACGGGAAAAACTCTGTGCGTTTTGGTTTCATTTGTATAATTTGTATTTCACTACTAGTAAACTGAACAGAATTAATATGCCATCGTATTCAGTTGTAAACAAGTAGAAAGTACTACATTTCGTTCGCGTTAAGTTTGCAGCGTCATCAGTGTAAATGTAGAAGTTGACCACTTAGGATTTTGACGTGTTCATTTCGTGTTCATATTCAGTATTCACAAATTGCAGCTGTTTGCTTCATTTTGCCATTTGCACTAGTGATACACTGCAAACCTTTCGCGAATGGAGTTAGAAATTCATAAGCGTAGGGAAAATGCCCAAAAGATTATAATTTTTCTTTCACGTAATTCAATATTTCCTAAGTCAGTGGTAAAAAAATATAAACCACCATACTAATAAAAATATTTACACAACACATAATGTATACAATGTTGCTGTCTTTGTCTGATACGTTGGAATAGTTGCTCGATAGACAAAGACAACAACGTTGCATAAGTTATCTGTTGTGTAAATATTTATAATAGTAAGGGAGTAAGTATTATAACGAATTTTACTATTGTTATTCTGTAGTTGTGTGTACATTAAAGTTGTAGAGTCTTTTCTCCGAGGTATAAGACATTTAGTTCCATTTGTGAAAACAGATTTTTTAATTTGAAAAAATAAATGACATTTAAGCACGTGGTAATTAAACACAAGTCTAGTCATCTACCTAATAAAATCTGCCTCATAAAACAAACTTATTATTTTTTAAAAGAAAATTTTTATTTCAAACATAAAATAATTAAGGAACTCAAATAATATAAAATAAATATACATTACCTAATCAAGAAATCAATTTAAATTCAAAAAGATAATTACTATTCGAATTACGTAGGAAATTTATTATAGTGGCACATGTTTAAATATAAACTTAAGGTACTAACAGAGCTTAAACTACTACCATACCAAAATTCCTCGAAATCCGTTCAGGAGGTTTTTCGTGAAAGTGTAAAAAAAATCCATCATTCATCCATCCATCCATTCATACATTTTCACAAACTTTCAAAATTTTAATAGTAGTAAGAATCATAATATTATAAGATGGTTGCATAATATATTCTGATTATGATACTTTGTTGAACAATAGGGTATTTTCCAAGTTTTTGAAAAATAACGATGTCAAATTATTCATAATAACATAATTTTTGCAAATAAAAAAAAATTTGCAATCTGGACAATTCCTTGCAATTTTCTTTCCTTTCCTATCACATGAGCATAAATTTTAAATAATTAATAAATCCACCAACGCTAAAATATGTTGTCATGACGTCTCATTCTTGTAACCACCTGTCAACTATCAAATCACTACTATTTTAAAATGCCTTTTGTATGGTGCTTTACTATTAATATCTAAAAGAAAAGCTGATATTCCGCACAAAACTTGCACTTAACTTCGACTGACAACTGACATACATTTTTTTTAAATGACGTTTACTGACGGTAATGATGGGATTAGGGAGGACATTTAAAAAAAAAGAAGAAGTAGTGCAAGAATCTAACGTCACGTTTGATGACTGTGCGTTTTTAATCACGTGATTTGTGTTATTTTACTTTTGATATTTTATAAAAATCATTGGTTAGTAGTTAGTAAATGTATTGGTTAAATTGGTTTTAAATAATATTTAGTGATAAGATATCAGTAGTTTGATGTATATTTTCATCATAGGATAATTGCCTATTGCAGACTTATTTTGGAACATTTTATTTAATTTGTGATATTTCATCACAAATTAAATAAAAGGTAATGTAGCGTTGCCATAGGCCTACGCGTCTACGCCGCAGCGTAGCGCGGTGCTACGCGAAGCTTCATCGAAACAACGCTCTCGTTGTACGATCGAATGAATACTTATGCTTTTTGTGGCTAGTATACAAACATTAGCCTCGAACAAATTGTTAAAGAAAATTAAAAAACATTATTCAAGTAGGTAGGTGAGATTATTTACTAGATGTTGTCGTGCGCGTAAAAGAAAATTCCGCGGTAGAAAGAAGTCTATGTCAAAGATTATATATTACTAACGTAAAGAATCGTCATTCCACCGATTTACACGAATGAAGGCTCGCGGCTGTGTGTGCGTGGTTGGGCGAATGCGGAGGCGGGCGGGGCGTGCGTTTTTTTAGCCAGGACTTTCGTTCACGGGGCTGGCCACTAGTCGTTTCGTGCCTTGCCATAATTGACAATATAATTTCATAATATTTATGATAGATATGTCTGACGCGACGTTTACTATTATTTCGGTGTCAACATGGCTGACATTCGCCGGTGCTCATTTGTAAAGTGTCGCACTTGTGTCTATGTCCTTTCCCGTGATCAACTTTACATTGCTAAATTTCATCAAAATCGGTATTTTTACCGATACATATGTTATTATTAGTATAGATATAATATTAGTATAGATATGGATAAAGTTTTAAGTTTTTTTTAATTAAATACTTTATATAGCCATAAAGAAAAATGAAACGTGAAATCGTCAGTAAATACAAGATTCCTGTATCCTTGCTCGATTGATCAAATTTGTATCATGAAGCAACATACATGCTGAAGTAAGTTCCTCAAATGGAAACGAAGTGTTATAACGCTGGGCAACAGACAAACGCTCTGTCGTGCTCGTAAAGTTCACATTATTCACTTTTGTACAGGTGACCAGCAATATAATCTTGGCTGGTGCGGTTTTTCTGATACCAATAAATTAATATTAATTTGCTGTTGTTTGCGGTGCGGGGGCGGGCGCGGGCGCGGGCGCGGGGTGCACGCTCGTACGTTTAATAATGATGCCTGCTCTAATTAAGTCCACTACACAATGTTTGGAATTAATTAGTGTATTGTGTAATTGGCATCTCTTGTTATTTGTTTGTTTGGATTATTTATTCATTAGCGGTATTGTGACAGCTGTTGCTGAGGTGGCCGGCGTTCCGTCGATATTTCACTATCTAGTGTGTAATTATAACTAGCTGTCTATTATACTTTTTACCTACATGCACATACGCACCTTTATATTATACACATAATGGAGAACAATAATTGTGTATTATGTTTTAAATAATTGTGTAATATATTAATCATTGTGGGATACTTTATTAAACTACATACTTTGAAGGTTTAGTGACGACGCAATTCTTATAATTTGTACAAAGCCTTACTGTCAACTATTATAAGTATCAAATATGAGACTACATAGTACCTACACACTTTTATGCTTCATTTCATTATCCCCTGACGCAACAGAGGCGTGTCATAAGTTTGACGTGTCTTTATGTATGTGTGTATCTGTACGTCTGTGTTTGTCATCGTAGCTTCCAAACGAATGAACCGATTTAGATCTAGTTTTTTTTGTTTGAAAGGTGACGTGAGCGAGATGGTTTCGACCTATATAACTCATGATCATCAGCTCGTTTACTGCTCTCCGGGAGTTGGGGGGGTTACTTGAAAATTTTAATTTGTTTTATTTTAATAATGTGTCTGTGAGTTTCGGCTAAACAAAGCTTATTTATTTTATTAGCCTGTGTCAGCGTCAGCGTGAAGTCGCGTCGGCTCGTCTGGCGTGACGCGCGTCACGCGCGTCACGCACAGGTCGGATCAATGCGGGCATGCGGGGCGCTTGATTACACCTGTCCGTCACCATTAATAGAATATTGTGTGTGATTCAAATTGAATTAGACCGCCATTGTGGAATTACCGGTGTATGTTTCGTCCGGGCTATTGCTTTTGAATATTTAGTAGCCAATTTGAATCCTGCTCCTATTGTGATTTGTTATTAAATATGTTTCGTGATGTACTTCATTGAGTTACTATGACAGGAGTTGTAACTTGTAGCTGCAAAACTTTGTAAGTTATGACTCTATGTACAATTTGAAAATGTTTAAATCATACTTTGCATTATACATATTTTATACATAATCATACTGTACTGTTTTATAAAATTCGATTAGAAGACACAAATTTCTGAATATTGAAATATTACTTTGGCATTTTTAGTGGTGCATTAAAAAACCGAATCTTATAACTGACTATATTTCAGATAATACTTTGTTTCAGAAATTTACAACACGTTATTCACGTTTTCCACTTAGATCACGTTAAAGGTGGAGCGGGCAACCATTGACAGTAAATGAGCTCTATCATTGCGCGATGGGTCCAGTTTCCTCCCGGTTTCCAAGCAATTGACCACTAATGCACCACGCCGTATCTGTTTGACAAGATTTATTTACTATCGTTGTATACCTTGTTTAGACAGCTGGTGAATTATTTTCCACTTTTTCGAAGCTTATGCCAGATGAAGTTATTTTTAAAGCTTGATAATCTTATACTTTAAACTAGACGATCTTGTATATAATCGGTATCTCGACTCCGGCTAGAAGTATTACCATGTAATTTTGTATGCAGGGAGTTTTTGGGGAGAAAAATCGACCTCACCAGGTCTTATCACTTAGAAACTGCGCATGTTTAAGTAATATATGTTTTTTTTATTTCGTCGTGCAACAATATATCATTAATTTTGACTCTCTTACGTCAAAATTATTGATATTTTGTCAGTCTGATTAGCAGCTTGGTATAATTATATAAAGTATAATAATAAATAAAGCGTACCTACGTATAATTTTTGCATTGTTTGGAAATTCGGAAAGTGGTGGGTTCGAATCCCGGTAAGATAAATATTTTTGTGAATCTTATTATTTCTTTTTCTTCTATATTTTTTTATTATTTTATCGTTCTACTAAAACAACGCAAAAGAGCAAAGCTCGGTCTCCCAGGTACTATTTGCTTACATGTAGTCCATTTAAAAATTTACTTTTTTTTTACATTGAGCTATGGCTCAATCGGGAATTTTAATTGTGACAATACGGTATTATTCTGTAATTTTTTAGTACATAAATGAAGAGTGCCCTAAAAATAAGGACAGTTTACACAAGCAATAGTTTACTTAAAAACAATCTTTTCAAAGAAACTGCGGATTGATTGAAGCACTTTTGAAAAAGCGCCTCATACAAAATTCTTACAAGCAAGTGACGTCACACGCTTGTAAGTTGCTACGAAATGTAGGGGTCTTAAGCAAAAATTTCTGATATTTCCGTAGTTTGTATGTTTATGTTTACATTCACCGTATCGTTTTTCATTTGATGGTAACTAATTAGGACGGTTTTTTTACACTTATGTTGTAAAAAAAATCAAACAAACTTGTTGTGACTTTGTGATGCTACTATTTTTTTATAATTAGACAAAAAATCTGAATCATTTTTTAATGTTTCAACATGTAGGCAAAAAAACCCAATACGTGACTAACGGGTATTCGTAGTTCATGTTTATTTAAGGAATGCGAATGTAAATACTAATGACGTGAATTGTATATATTGTCTAAAACCGCAGCGTGAATAATTGGATGTGCGTAAACCGGGGATCATACAAACTGCACAGTTTACGTGTTTATTAGTTGTTATCTGCGGTTTTATTTAGTTTATTTTACGAACCTTAATTAGGTTTAATAGTGATTCACTTAGATTTACTTCATTCCAATTTAAAGTTCCTGTGAGTACTGTGAGAGAGTAGTTTGTGAGGTGTGACAAGTACCTGTGAGACCGCTGCCCTAGGGTGCAGATAACCTCAAGCGCTATATCACTAACTGTTACCGATTATTTTATAAGCGGATTTCAATTACCACATACGTTGATCTTCTTCTTAATGAATTTGAAAATTAAAAAATAAACCAAAATAAATGGATTGCTACTCTGCCCAGCCTGATAGTGTGGACCAGTTGAAGGACATTGGGAATTTTGACTTAAAATAAAGAGTGTTTAGGTGTCTAACATAGTACCTATGTAGCTTTGTAGTACTTTAAAAGTAACTACTAAAAACATAAATATAATTTTAGAAATTGTGAATGAAAAATCTCTACTCCGAAAACAAAATAATGCATCAGAGAATTTGTGGGCCAAATTCGTAATGCTATAATCCCTGGTACCAGTTGTGCTGTCAATTATGTCAAAATGAATGTTGTTTTTTACACTATTTTGGAGTTTACTCCCTAAGAATCGATTTTCATATAAGGCCCCCGGTATGAAAAAAATATGAGCAGTAACATCTACTGAACGAATGACAGCGTTACGTTTCCGTGCGCAACCTATTCTGCGCACCTGTCACTTTTTTTCACATGGCGCGAATTTTTGAACTCAAATCGATCGCTAAAGTTTTTGTTCCTTCTGAGGGACATGTTTTATTTTTTAGAGTAAACTCCAGTCGTGCGTCGGAGCTGACACACACTTTTTTTGAACTTGAAAGTATTTGAACATTTCTTGTGCGTTTTTGTAATTATACCAACGATTTGCTGCGATCTAACGGGCCTGACGATTGATTTTAAAACTGAGATCAAGGATTATTACTTTTTACCCGACTGTGCCATAAGGAGTATTATGTTTTTCCAGTGTATATATGTATTTTCTTTGGCACACTAGAGCCTTAACGGCGTATTTGAGCTTGAGAGGCATCTTATTGGTAATGATGATATTCGTATTAGTCGTGAGAGTGACAATGGGTATATCAGAATTATTTGACGCAGTCGGGTTTTTGTGTTTTTTTCTTTCATTTGAATCATAAAGTGCATACAACTAACAATAAACACTTGTTGTGAACGCGGGTATTAAGAATGGACGCAGCAATGTATGGGAACATGCCAGTATCCTTTTTTATTTTTATTTTACTGAATGAAGTCCTATTTTGTGTCCGGTACATATGACGGTGTCGCTTAAGTCCCACGGAATTATCTGGAACGTTCTGAGACTGCAATAAAATCTAAAAATATTTCATAATTTATGAAAAGCGGATAATCTAGGCGACGTCAATAAAAGCGTGCCAACTAGCCAATTAGCAATATCTCTCATCCTCAGCTCATCCTGCTAATAAACATCGTGAGCAGCTTTATACATTTACACATGTTTTTCGTCTTTTATTTTTTTTGTATAATTTTTATTGAAAGCGTTTTTTTGCTTTGATCTCTCGCATACTTTTTAAACTGTCACCTGTGTGATTTGTGCCAGGTATTAAATATGTTGTATGTGATTATTTTATTCGTGTTAGCAGACATTAATTAATATTTTGTAGTTAAAATGTTTAAAATGTAAGTTCAATAATAATTTTTAGTTCATTTAGTTATTTTTACAAAACAGTAAATTTTCACATACTTTAATACCTACAGTATGTTAACTTATTGGAATTTTCTTTGTATTTTTTTCCATTCATCGCTCACATTTATTTATTTACTATCGTTGAATACCTTACTTAGACAGCTGTTGAATAATTGTCGGCGTTTTCAAAACTTATTCTTTTTTAAAAGCTATATTTCGTAATATTTGTTTACATATAAAGTCCATTTAAAATAGTATAATATTAAGAATTTTAAGTAGTTTTTTTCAGAATTTGTATTCAATTCTAGAATACTCCTGTCACATATATTGACATTCAATAGTGGCTATTTATTGTGTGGCTATTCTCCAAATGTTCCGGCTAATTAAGTGTAGAATAATATCTAATTATCTATGGACGCCTCACACTACATCAATCTGGTCCCGTGCTAAGTATCCGAAGTTGTGTTACAGGTACCAGTATAGTATATTTAGTTCTTTTATACTACACATATATTTAAGATTGTATAACACACATCCATGACCCAGGAACACAGAAATCTTTTTGTTTCCTTTTGCGGGGTTCGAACCCGCGACCTCCGGCTTGAGCGCCAACGCGCCAACCACTGAGCCACAGATGTCGTCGATATTGACATATAAGAAGCTAATGTAGCTCGATATGGCGAAGTGGCTTACTATTACTATATAATATCGCCAACAAAATGTCTGTGTCGAGAAAGGGAACACCGACGTTGGGCTAATTTGGCTGGAGATCATCTTCGTAATTAATCCACTTACCAAGAAGCCGCCCGGGCTTTGAAACTGGATGCTATACTCCACACAATAATACTTCACAACTCCCCCGGTGCCTTCCACTATTTCGAGGTTATATGAACGTTCATTGTTGATACATAACATTATATTTGACTTAAAATCCTATACTATTATTAAAACATTGAAAGTTTGTGAGGATGGATGGATGTACGGATGTTTGTTACTCTTTCACACCAAAAACTACGGAACGGATTTTGATGAAATTTGGTATGATAGTAGTTCATTCTCTGGATTAACGCGTAGTCTACTTTTTATCCCGAAAAAATACAATGTTCCCGTGGATACCGTATTTACATGGGTGGAGCCGCGACAGATAGACAAAGAGACGGACAGACAAAATTTAAAAAAAAAGATTTTTCTATTGGGTGTACCGCATTCATATGCATTTAGTGAAAAACTGTTAATTTAAAATTACAAACAGACACGACAATTTTATTTATTTGTATTTTGTATATTAATATAAAGATTGAAATTGTATGATTGATTAACGACGTTCCTTATTTTTAGATCAAACACTTATAGGTAAAGATAGTAAGGAAATAACGTTTTTCAGATTTAAATATGAAGTAGAATTTAATAAAACTGTATCTCCATAGCCAATGGATCTGGTTAAAGGTACGCTTACACCGGGTAGTTAAGGGAAAATTAAATTTTAATAAGTGAAATTAATTTGTAGCAAATTGGAGTGGACGGTGTGAACAGTTACATGTCGAAGCTCCGTTTAATCAACAGCACAAGCACGAACAATTTGCGAAAAAGTATTCGTATCGTTATTGAATGAAATTTGTAGACTACTATGATTTTTATACGGGTTTTGGTACGGTCGGTTTAAGTCGGGCTTAAAAATACTTGTGACCATAACATTAAGGTCAAAACATGGTACTTTTTATTCGTTACACAAAAAATGCCTTTGATCATCCAACTTATCATAATTAGTACGTTGTAATGTAATTAATCATCATAATCATATAAACTTTATCTAAATGTGTTGCTTTGTAATTAAGCATACGCATACTTGACCAGTGTTATAAGTGGGAATTTATCGTATATTATAAACAGGAATGATTTGATTGTTTGTTTGAATTTAATAGGCTACGAAACTACTGGACCGATTTTCATGAAAGTTGGCAAAGATATAGAGTAGACCACGAGGAAGCACATAGGCTACATTTTATCGCGTTAAAATGCATACATTTTTCTATAAATTAAAAACAATCCATAATTATTTGAAACATTTAATTCTTTAATAGGCTGTATCTGTGTATATAAAAACATCAGAAAACTATTTTTCAACAACCCAAATTGTTTCGGGTCATTCATGATGTACACAGCTACGGCCTACGACAAATATTAGTGCTCAATATCTTCAGCGTACGAATTTCAAGGAAAGAGGGGAGCAATTTAGCAGCAATTTTAATAATAAGTCCCTGGTATTTCTATTATGGCGGGGAGGCGATCAGGTGGTGGCGAGGGGTTTAATAACTCAGATTAGCCTATTGGATTCACTATGAATGTTTGCTATTTTTTCTATATCGTCTATGCCCGTTTAAATGAAGCGGAAATTAAAAATAGTTTGTTTGTTGGATGCAAACTTGTATTCCATTATCGAGGCATGCGAGTAACAAACGGCGATGCGATTCAGTACTCAGTAGAGACAGCACACAATGGATTTTAATAAATGTTTTTAACCCTCGATGCAAAAACAGGGGTCTGTCCGTGTTTATCTGTGGCATCGTAGCTCCTAAACCAAAGGTACGATTAAGATGGGTATTTCTTGTTTGAATGCTGACATGATCGAGATTGGCTTGCTCACTGCTTGACAATTTGGGGGTTACCTAAAATTTTATTGTTAAGGGATTCTGCGCTAGATAGAACTGAAAATTGGAAAACTCTTTGAAACCTTTTTTCTCAGTCATGGTCGTATTGAAAAATCCTAAAAACATATATGTTGAACTGCTTTATATTTAGCCGAGGACTGTCTTTTTATAAATTGAAATTTTTAATGAAATATTGATTTAAAAATATGCTAAGTCCACCCTTTTTTAAAAGTTAAAACCTTTTTTCTCTTCTTCTACAAGTCAGACGAGAGTGAAAACGATTTCAGTATTTTAAGTAAGACATGACTCAGGGGAACGCCGTTTCAGTTTTTCAAAATTTTGTCTCAAATATTAATAGCTATTTTTTAAACGATTTCATTACCCTTCGGTCGGCGCGATACCTACCCCCTTGTCGCCTACAAAATCAGTATGAGATTTGACGCTTAATATCACTGGCGTTATACAGAGGCTTAAGTGGTCCTCTATTTTATCTACTCAGGTACCTACTATTTGTATTACGTGCTGATGACAGTTTGATTTGGAGAGTTCCGTAGTAACTACAAGGAACGCTTCTTGTTTTGCTCTGTTCATCCGTCTGTCCGTCTGTTCTCTTTTGCTAACTTCAGTAATTATGAATATAAAAAAACGAAATTTTGTAAAGTCAAATTGCATTCAGACTTCACCTATTTCTAAAACAATAAATCCATATTTAAATGAAGTCTGAAACAAAAATAAACAGACGAATTAAAAATATATTATAAATGTTGCATTTTCTTTTTATGTGAATTAGTTTTGTGTAAGACATAGATTGACAGAATTGTGTTAAACGTATACCAGTGTGTGGAGTGTTATATCTATTAATTTAATGTAAACATCATTATTTAAAAAAAAGAATAGTTTCTATGTACACTTTAACTGTGCCAATTTTCATATATGTATTATCATATATTTTCATATTCATGAAGAGGGGTACAAAGTTTTTGCTTTACGTGTTGATATCAAAAAGATGTTAATAATTTGCTCTCAATAGCAAAAGAGGCTTTGTAATGAAAGAGCCGTCCCTATTAAATTTATCCCTAATTAAAATCATAATATAATTTGCGAACTATTGTTATTATCTTGATGATAACACCTACTACGAGACTATTATTAAGGGTGTAACAATTTTAAAACTTTTATATATTAATTTATATTAATTAAAATATTTATTTATAGTTCGTGTAACATAAGAACTATTACTCGGTTGTAATATGCAGTCGATAAAAAACACTGTAGCATATAGTATTGTATTACATATCGAGGAAGTCGCCTGCTGTAAAAATGTTGTAGTTATAAGAATTTTTTTAATTAAAAGTGTTAAACCGTAATGTGCAGCGTGTACCTCGTGCACCCAGCACGGTTTGGGGTGATTTTTAATTATTAAATATCTACGCCATCAGCCGGTGACGGGCCGCGGCCGGTGTAGCTCTGCACAGGGCACGGGGATCTCTGCTCAGCTACACATTGTTGTATACCGTTTGAACATTGATGAGAGTACGCACTATTGTCCTTGATTTTTTTGTAAAATATTATATTCGTTACGTAGATACTATTTATTGGAAACCGACCAGCTTATTACTATCGGTATAAACTGTTACATTATAATCATTCGTATAGATTCTACCTTTCAACTTGAGATTAAAAATACTACGGAACCCTAATGACGTCGCGAATCGCGATTCAGAGTTGCAATTCAAATTCCGGACAATAAAAACCGTGGGATGCGCGCTACGAATTGAAAATAATAATAGCGGAATGTTTTAATTTCCCTGCGAGTGACGGGTCACGTGACCCCCGACCGGGCTCCGGGGAACCCCCGCGCCGCCGCTTGCGAGCTGTCGTCGTCACTGCCGCGGATAATTAGTCGCTCGCGCTCGTGAGATTAAACAAGTAAGCGACGTTTGCCCGCTTTTTGCCCCGAGCGCGCTGAGGCCGAAGCGATGCTCGATGAATGGATACGTGTGTATGATAGATGTGACGGGCGCGAGTAACGTAAATACGCTGTTCACACAACTATATTTTAGTATAGGGCAGTCGAAACGATACCGTTTTATGACGCATTATGTAAAGCGGCAACTTATCGATGTAAAAGTAATTTGAATTTGAATGATAAAATTCATAATGACTGCTTAATGTTTGCTATAAAAATACCATAAAAAGTTTCTAACGAAAAGATCGTAAAATGTAAGTATTCAGGAGAAATTTATACAGGTGAACTACTGACTCTTATCACTGAAAAAAGTTAATATTTTTCGTTTTAAAAGAGGGGCGGGTAATAAAATGTAGTGCAAATGACTTAACGCGCAATCACGCATAATATGTGGTATGTGGTACTACGCGTTTGAAACTTGAGTGAAATACTCACTGTTTAACATGTGCTATCTGCATACCACATTTGTACGTCATTTGCGGATAGTATGTACGGCGGATTTCATATGTATTAGGTACATATGAAATCCGCTGCCCGGATATCTGCGGATAACCTATACATATTCTGCTAAGATCCAATTTAATCGGAACCTAAACAAAAACATCCAAATCTGCCAAATAAATTTGAGTCTTTATTGAATGGGAATTAAGATAAATTTAAATTGGCACTATGCGTGCTATTGTTCTCTTTGTTTGTAAAAAAAAACATCGGTTGTCTGTAAAGTCGGTTTACTGACGATAGTTGAACGTGACAACGTCAACAACAACAACAACAACAACAATAATAATAATAAGGTACCGGCAATGCGAGGTAACGCTGGTACTTGGTAACGATAACGGGTAACAGGAACGCATGAGTCATGTTTTTTCACCACTTTCAAGCTTCAGCCAAAAAGCTGTTTTTAAAATATAATAAAAATAATAATTGAAAACTATAATTGGGTTCCAGGCACTTGATTTAAAAACGTATTTTTTTCTATAAAAACATAAAGATTTTATTTTTTATTAATTAATCGTAATGATTTTTGTGGGTTACAGCTAACTATCTTTTTTTTTACAATATTTTAATAATCTGTAAGTATGTATCTCTACCAAATACTGCTACAAAAAGTTGACTCTAGTCTCTATTGCCTGCTTTCTGTAGCAGTTTTTTTTGGGACTTTACAACGAGACGTCTCGTCTCGTTCACACTTTTTTATATCGATTCAGAAAAAACCTGATTAAGATTATGTTAAAAAACTTATTTGGATTTTTTTAGTGTTACAGCAATTATGTTTCTTAAGGTAGCCTTTCGGTGCACGTGACGCGCGATGCGAGACCGCGACCCGAGACCGAAATAGGGTCGCGCAACCACTGCTTGGTATGAATTTATATGGAGCACTAAACAATCCTCGCGACCCGCGTCGCGCGACCGGTGGGCGTGGCCAAAGAATCTGATTCGCTGGTTTGCGCGGTCGCGCGTCGCGTTCTCGGGTCGCGGTCGCATGGATCGGGAGGCTACCTTTACGTGAATATTATAACGACTAAAGAGTAGCCAGTATTGCGACACACTGCAGTAAACATACCTAGGTAGGTATTAGTTAACATTCGTAAGTTAGCATGTGAAAGGCCAACCAGATTATATCTAGCAAAAAAACAATATATTAAATATAATCAGACATTGGACATTTCTTGACGTTTTAATTCGTAGAACTGATTCCAAAAGAGGCCACACGAGCGGAAAATTAATAGCGATTGTTGCAAATCCACTGCGAGTCTACCCTACGTAATGCTTGGATTAAAGTAAGCGCATACTGCGTCAAACGTTTATTAAATAGACTTTTGACTACAAATTGAATTACCCTATGTCTAATAATAAAAATCTGGCAAGGACATACAATATACATATTATATCCATATTATTGTTGTGTTGTAAGTTTTCTTTAATTAAATTTCTTCAACAACAAGCAAATGGCTTATGAATCGATTAAGTTATTTATGTCTGTGGATGCTTTCAAACCACGTCAATCAGGTCCCGTGGTAAGTTCTCGAAGAACTTGTGTTACGGGTACCAGACAATGGAACCATGACTAAGGAACATAGAAAATTTTGGCTTCATGGCGGGATTCGAAACCGCGACCTCCGGCTTGAGAGCCAACACGCTAACCACTGAGCCACAGAAGTCGTCAAAACTAGATAAAAAGTGTAAGTAGATCGTCAAAACTATCTAGTTTTAGTGTCTATAGTGTCTACATACTTATCTCGTATTTGTACTTATTATGTTAGTAAGCGTGCGTACGTGAAGCGAGTTTTGGATATTCATTTATTCATATTTGAAATAAAGAAAAGCATCAATGAAATATACCAAATACCAATCTACAGAAGTTCGTCAGGTCAGCAACTGTTAATAATTAACCATGGGACAAGCAAATTACGTCTAGGATATCCAATGTGAAGAATTAAAATAATGCAGCGAATAAAGGCGAGGGTCAAAAGTCGTGGATACAATAGATGCATTGCGATCCAATTAAAATTAATTAGCTTCAGAACACACTGCGCCCTGTACAAGGCAACAAATCAACGAAAGATACGAGCGCGGATAACGCTGTCCGTGGATAAGGACAATTTTAATTTTGCCATCGCAAATCAAATTCTAGAAATTAGTCAATAACGTTTAATATTGTGTGCACTACTATGTAGCTTTATCGACTTATTTTAATTTGGTATTAATTAATTTAACATGTGTAACTGAGGTTGCGAAACATTTGTTTTGCTACTGAAATATATTAAGTTACGCATCTAAGACCCGAGTTGGAGATTGGGAAGATTGAAGTTTTGAAAATAAGTCGTATTTAGGCACTTAAAATTCGACTATCATTACGAGTCGCTACCAAAAATATATAAGAAAACAGCCTATATTTTAAAGGTCAATTTGACAGCCCTAACATTAAATATTTATGATTAGATATCAGGGCTGTCAAAACGCGAACGACGATTATACGAAAATATCGGCTATTTCGGTTGACAATATATCACGGGGCGCGGGGAGGAGACGTTGTTAATCACGGGTGTCGTGATTGCCAAAGTAACCTGTGTAGTGGTGTAGAATGTAGATGATTAATGGTGAATGGTGATACGGCTAACTACAGTATACGTGCGGCTACGGACGCGTCTAATTGACGGCTTTCCTAACGACTACATGAATATCATAGTAATGACAATCATACCAATAATTTGGGTAATATACCTAAAAATGTTTTATAATTAATTTTTATATTATATATTAATATAAAAAATTATTACAAGTGTTTTACAAGCCTCATATAAGTTTTAAATGAACTGTTTACGTCACATAAGAAGTATTTCAATGATTTCTGCTAATTAAAATTTGTTAAAATTGCCATTTATTTTTAATTAACTGTTAATTATACTGTTCTTAGAAGTTTCCAGAGTTGCATTCGATATTCAATGTAAGTAGAGAAACGATACCGCGAAGAACTTCAATAGGGCTCAAGGTCGCTGCCTCGAATGCAGCGGCGAGCGGCGACGTGCGCGGGCGAACCTTCGGCGATAGTCACCGCTAGACAGAAGTACAGTGTCAAGTGTCTAGTGGTGTCTATGATGCCCACGTACCTATTTGGCTTGTTGACAAAACCTGTCAATATTGTGTCAAATAAAAAATAAATGAATACAACGAAACACGAAGTGAAGCTCGCGGCTCGGGCAGGTATCACGTAAGTGTACATAAAATCCCCGTCATTCAATTAGTAGAAAGCTCGGAGGGCGCGGACGGCGGAGGGCAGCGCCTAATAAACATAATATAAATAATCTGCGGCGATAAATCTGCAGCGCTTTATGGCGGGAGTGGGTTGTCACTCCGTCTAATTAGCGCTAGTGCTGCTGCGCGCCACCCATGCAGCGCCGCGCAGCGCTGCAGCGCTGTACACCGCTGTTTACAAAGTATATTTTTTGTAATGTAAAAATAAACAAAACGACATATGTTAACTAACATAATGACAAACTAAAATTTCACATACTTTTCTGTTACACGCTTAACACCTAGGCTCATTTAAAGACAAACTATAGGTAATTAAGAGACCGAGTTTTGTTCGGTGTTTTAGTAGAAAGATAAAATAAAAAATAAATAAAAAAATATAAAAGAAAAGGAAATAATAAGAATTACAAAAATATTTATCTTACCGGAATTCGATTCCCACCACATTCCGAATTTCCAAACAATGCAAAAATTATACGTAGGTACGCCTACCAAGCTGCCAATCAGACTGACGTAAGAGAGTATAAATTATTGATATATTGTTGCACGACGAAATAAAAAAACATATATTGCTTAAAATGCCCAGTTTCTAAGGGATAACACCTAGCTAGATTTTTTTCCCAAAACTCTCTGCATTCCAAATTTCATGGTAAATAGGTAGGTACTTGTAGCCGTTGTCGAATTACCGATTATATAATATATACAAGATCGTCTCGTTTAAGGTATAAGATGTCTTATAATTTAATTTTAATGTGTATCATAATCTATGTATTTTTATTTGAAAATATTGATAATCCGCCACCTGAAGAGAATTTAATTATGTCGGCAACGTAAAAACTAACCCGTAAGGTTAAAGCGCTGCAATCGCTTAGCGGGCAGGCGCTCGGCGTAGCACTCTTCATCGGGCTTAGTTAATTATGAGGACATATCAGCTTTATTATAATTACTCATTTTAATGTAGCTGCGCCCATAGCACGCCGAGCCTACGCCGTTACGGACCCGCAGGAAATTCTGCCGTTTATGGGGGAAATTTACTTTATATTACGTCGTTTCACATTTAATTTTATTAAAACGCTGCCAATGTAATATACAAATTAGTGTGCGAATAATGGGAATATGGTTTTAATTATAAAATATTTAAAACATATGTTACGGATGTCTGTGGACTGAACGTTAACTATAACACACGTGTTGGCACCTAAACATTATTATTAATAGTAATGCAATTGTGGGATAAAGTTTATTGTACAATGTACACACTAGTTCTTGTTGATCTTAAAAATGATTTTAATTATTTGTTTCTGAAATTCGTAGCAGTTAATAATGAATCCTTTTTTTTCCAGGTATGACGAGCTTCACCATTACGAAATGTACACCGACACTCAAAACAGAGGAGTGTTATATGTTTGACCTTTATGCCTGTGGGTGTGTGTCTGCCCGTGGCATCGTAGCTCCCAAACGAACGAACCTACTTTGATCTAGTTTTTTGTTTGAAAGTGGACAGGACCGAGTGTTTTTAGCTATAATTCATCATCATCAGCTCGCTCATTGTTTGAAAATTCGGGGGTTACTTAAATATTTTTATTTTGTTAATGATATGAGACCTTTGAAGTACACGAAATAAAAGCCATATCTTTGTGAAGGTACTTAATATTTTTATAGGTAATTTTAAAAGTGCGAATTTTCGTAAACAAATCGCTATGATTTGTTAACAATAATTCGCACTTCATACAAAAGGCGTACATAACTGTAACGTCACGATTAGGGAAAAGTGTATGGCCGCAAAAACATATTCTTAGTTCATACTTACTGTTTTGTATATGATGTACCTGAGTAAATGAATGATGTAGGTTTTTTTAATAATTTAGGAAAAAAAAATGTCAATTTGAAAGATGTATCTAATTACCTAAATACATATTTTTTTACGTTTATCAAGTAGATTTATACTATATTTGTGAGTATATAAATGAAAGTAAATATTTTACATGTAGTCGTCTCCCCCTATTTGAGCTCTTACAGAAAATCAAAATATTGTGTTAAATAAAATTTAATATGCTAGCAAAAGTGGCACTATTATTTTTTTGAAGTTAGCATAAAACTTAGGCACAATTTTTTTAATTATCAAGTTTCGGTAAAATTTTGATTTTAGGGTAATTTTGCACTGACTCGAGTTAATATTATAATGCTTAATAATAAATACGATAATCACTTATTTCCTTCATTTATTATTTACTAAATGAGAATTTAAAGAACAATTAGACTTAGATTAGGAGTGGGAATACGTTTATAACAAGTTAATATCACTTGTAACTTGTAAGCAACTTTTATTTTATGATAAATTACTTTGTAGTTTTGATAAAATTGAATAGGACATTTTACGATATGTAAAACGAAGAGCTTACATTACCGGCGAGGAAGCACTTGAAGTCACAAGCGAACCGGTAATTATTTTAATTTAAATGGATAATTAAAATATTGTCCACAAACATGTCAGGTGTTGTAAAGTCCAAATTCTCTCGGCCGGTATCACGTGCATGCACCATTACCCCCATAATTTAATTAGTTCAGAGTGATCATCGCATTAAATAGAGTCGATATTTGGCGAGCTCTCGTATGCCCGCGGCTCTGTCAATTTTAATTAATACCCGATAGGTGGACCGAAATGTTGGAATTCTTCGTTAATTAGTCCCGCTCGAGATTTCTAATAATTTAATTAAAGGAGAGTTAATAAGCCCGGGCCATGGCATTCGTGTAACGCGCTGGCATTCGCGCCGTGGGCATTGTTGGCTGTGCCGGTGCGCCGAACGGTTAATATTGTAATATTGTGATGTGTGACCACATCATGACATAATAATAGTATCTATGGACGCTTCACACCACGTCAATCTGGCCCCGTGCTAAGTACCCGAAGAACTTGTGTTACGGGGGCCGTTGTCTGGCAAGTATATTTAAATCTTTTATATAATACATATATTTTAGATTTTTATTATACTATACAAAAATATAATACACATCCCATGACCCACGAACGTTGAACACATTTTTGTTCCTTCGGCGGGATTCGAGCCCGCGACCCCCGGCTTGAGCACCAACGCGCTCAACGGCTGAGCCTAAACGGCTACTTTAAGGGCACTTACTTTATAAAAGTTCTTATGTTGTTAAGTGAAAGAGTTTTCAAACATCCAAAACATGTGTATTATGTACCCTTCGCTTTTATAATAGGAGTTACGTTCCGTCCTCCGTGGAACGACAAATAGAGGTTTGACCACTTTAATAATAAAAAGTTTATGTCACTAAAAGTAGTCACATACACTTTAGATACTAAAAGTGGCCCATAATAATACTATTTGTGTTTAACTAGCTTCCTTGGAAATAGCACTGGAGTAGTGTTTTGGTGAATAACAAATGAACTTTCCGGTGGCTATCGGCCCACTACAAAATGTCGCTTGTCTCTGAGTATTAGCATTTCCTAGTAGCGATCTAATAGCACCAATAAGTAGCCCTTTTGGAACAGAATGTCAGGTAAATTACCGTGAGCATAATGTTGGCAAACGCTGCATATAAGTAGCTGTCGATCGAGTGGTGGGGGACATTGCGGTACAATCCACAACACAATTTTTCGATTTTAAATGATGAAGTTTCACTTCTGTCACGTGGACTGTCACTGTACACGTCATGTTTGTTGTTATACGCAGGCATACCTACTCCATAGTACCAACATGAGTAAGTTGTAGAATATATTATACAGTTTTCACTTATAAGTACCTTCTATATTAATAATAATAAAGTTACACGTACATGTTGCCGCGATAAAAAGTAGCCAATTTACTTTGGTCTACTCTATATCTGAGCCAAATTTCATAAAAATAGGTCCAATAGTTTAGGAGCATATTCTATGCAAACAGACAAGCAATCAAAACTTTCCTCTTTATAATATCAGTGTAGAAAGATTATGAAAGCTATATATTTATGTTCAATGTAATAATTTATTACAAGCTATAGTTGTTGTAGGGATAGAGTGTACCCTTTGTGTGGCGAGCGCCGGTAGCGCCGCCGCCGGCTCCAAAAGGAAGTTGCGAGCAAACAGGATAATAAAATGTGCTAATATTTAAGTTTCCTGCCTCCCCGAGGATACTTTGAGGTGCAATTAAGCTGTTAATGTAATATGTTAGCCAAAGGACGTGGGAACGTGACCCTGTACCTATGATATTTGTGACTTAAAAAGTTCTTCACTATCATCAGCGACTACTAACGTCTCTTCTACTGAGCGTAGGTATTTTCTTTATGCAAATAGGATTTGGCTGTAGTCTTCCACGCTAGCATGCATAGTTGGTAAACTTTACAATAATAATAATATATATGGACGCTTCCACACCACGTCAATCTGGTCCGGTGCTAAGTATCCGAAGAACTTGTATTACAGGTCAGACAACGGAATATATTTATATTACGAAATATATTTTATACTTACTTTTATACTATACACATATTTATGATTTTAGACATGCAGTTTACCTCGTGATAATTTTCTTAATCATTCGAGCGTCCGTATGTGGATCGTTTAAAGTACACACAGTTGACTCCTAAAATTCGCACACCAGCGTAAATATTAAAATGTACCTTTATTACTTCTTGAATTTTTCAGTCCATTGTTTCGTAGATAATTCGTTCCGCGGCTTAAAAGATCTAAACGTACACGGGCGGAGAGCGTCACCGGATTGATAAATTATCTAAAAACTGAAGTTTGAATAAGCAAGGGTGAGGCCAAGCGAGCGTAACCGTATGCAGCAGAATATCTGCAGACCGAAATTCTGCGACTCACGACTCACAAAATTACGTTCGTTACGTCCTAAGCGTAATATAGATCAAGAGGTTCAATCGTGCGGCACGCTCCTCAGCGCGATTTTACAGCATTTAGCGCGGCCGTAGCGCTCACTCGCGTCGGCTCGGCTGACTCGGCTTCCGTGACCCGACGGCGACGTTGACGAATTTCACATTCACGCTTCCACTAAATTATAGCGGTGTTACCTGAAAGCGTAAATAAAGTAGCCCACGGGAACCGTAGTCTACACTATAATTGAGCCAAATTTACATGATGATCGGTTAAGTAGTTTTTACGCGAAAGCGTGACAAACAAACAAACTTACATTCACATTTATGTTATTAGTAAGGATAAATATGTGACAAAGTGCATGTTGTGTTTAGTAGCAGTGGCGATAGTGGCGCCGCACCGCGTCCTAATCCTGCGGCCGGCGCGGCGGGAAAATGGCGGAAATTGAAAATAAACATTCCATCTGCGCTCCGGCACGCACTGCCCAAATTGACAATACAACCAATTTGGCGCCGAACCGACCACCTTTGTATGGGAATTGAAAAATAATATTACTATTTTTTTCAACATGGACGAACAATCTCGAAAATAAACTACGAGTCCCGGACGGCTTAAATAATAGTACAATAACAAAAGGAGCAACAGGCGTTGTTGCAAAAATGTATCAAGTAAAAACTATTTCCACAGGCCAGCGATATTAAATTGGCTCGAGTTTTACAGTTACTTACCTACATAAATATATAAAAATTTGCGGAAACGAAACTGTACTGTACTTCCTGTGACAGTCATTTTTCTTATTTGCTTTAACTCACATGACACAACACACTATACTCAATCCCCCTTACTAATAAAAATATTTACACAACGGATAACTTAGAAAACGTTGCTATCTGTTTCTATCATGTGACATTTTCAACTTATTAGACAAAGACAGCAACGTTGTTTAAGTTATCCGTTGTGTAAATAGTTTTATTAGTAAGGGGTATAGCTAATGAAGTTTAAACTCATTGGGACGATAGCTTTATCTTCTGCAATACGAGTTAATTTACTGATTATAAGCAGTATTTTCAACAACAAACTAAACAAGAAAACAAATAGCACTTCAGCCTTCCGATCTATGCGATCACGACGCGCGACCGATACCAGGTCGCGCAACCTACTAAACAAATCCCGCGACAGCGTCGCGCGACTGATAGGCGTGGCCAGAGAATCTGTTTCGCTGGTTCGCTAGTCTCGGTCGCGGGATGCGGTTGTTACCTTTATCATTAAGATAATAATTATGTGAATTAATTTAAAATCGTGCTGAAAGAAATTCGGCTGAAAAAAATATGACTTCCCGTTTTGTACTTAAAGGGTCCGAAAATTTTCTTTTACCGTTTTAAAAACGTGGGGCACATAACCTGTTGTAAGAATATGTATAAGAATATATCAAGATAAAATTATCTATACTAATATTATAAAGAAGAAAAGTTCGTTTGTTTGTTTGCATTGAATAGGCTTTGAAACTACTGGACCGATTTTAATGAAATTCGGCAGAGATATAGAGTAGACCGCAGGGAAGGACATAGGCTCCTTTTATTGCGGAAGATTAACTTTTGCGCGCACGAAATCGCGTCTAACATCTAGTTGACAATAAATGTCAAGGTACCTATTCTCTTTTAAACTGTTTACAATACACAGGTTTTATTAATTGGAGTTTTGTAGATACCCATAATCGAGAGGCCAAATAATATACTATATTCATTATATGTCTTTGTAATGAACTTATTAGCTATTTATTGTACAACACATTTGTTGTTATCACAGGAAGACAGAACGCCCGATAGTGCGCGTGGCGGTTCATTCAGTTTTTACCGGGGCACCAGCCCGAGAGCACGTGGTCTGCTCCGAAACTGTCTTCTGCGAGATTACTTCGTGATCCAAGTGTAGTACACTAGCTTTATGAGCATTGTAAGTACACAACATATACATGCCTAGAATACATATTATAAACTTTCAATATTAACTTCTAGTGTTTTTTTTTTGCCGGTGCATGTAGTTAAATTATGTCAAAAGTTTCAGTGTAAATGATAAACTCATAAATATCATTTAGACTATATAAAAGTTTAAATACTAATATTTAACTTTTTTATTTAAACGAAAAATAATTATGCAAATTGTGTATCTAAACGTTAGCGGCTATCCGGTAGATATTAGGAAGTTGTTCAGTTTGTCGTCATGCGGTTGTCCAGCCGTGATAAACATAATATTTAACATGGTTTTCTTAAAAAAATATATTAATATGACAACGAAGGCAACTCTGTCTGAGTAAATAAAAAGAATTTGTAAAAACATACAAACATATATAATGAAATTATACGACTTAAGTTTCTGTCCTATAATTTATTTATATGGATTTCTAATTTATACAATTTAAATTGATTTGAGCTAAATGGTTTTAACTTTAAATTTTTATTTTTAGGCAATCTGGACGAAACACTTCGAAATTACATTCTATTTTGATCTCTCTGCTTACAGCTTTTGACAAATTGCATCGTCCGCTGCCCGGTTGAAAATAAAACTTTGTGGAATTGTGAATTTTATGTAACTAATGTGGGTAATAGAGTAAGGAGAATATGAAACTATTAACAAAATACATATAATTTACAATTTAATGTGTAACAGTTTACACGCAACAATGATAATCGTACTTATGTGTACTGTGGTGTAAAAACGATACCCGAATAAGAGATTATAAATATTATATAATAACTTCTAGTGATTTTTTTGCTACGGTAATAAAAAAAAGCATTTCATAAATTACAATAAAAGTTTCAGTGTTAATGATGAATATAGCCTATATGAATACAGATATATGAAATTAAATAAAAGTTAAAAAGTTACGAGTCAATTAATTTCGCTCATCTTTGCACGATCAACGCTTCTTTTTACCCCCACAACGAAAGCAGAGAGGTGTTATAAGTTTGACGTATCTGTCTGTGTGTGCGTCTGTCCGTTGCATCGTAGCTCTCAAACGGAAAAACCGACTTTGATCTAGTTTTTTTTGTTTAAAAGCCGTCATTATGGAGAGTGTTTTAAGCTATAATTCATCATCATCAGCTCACTCACTGTTTGACGATTCAATTGAACAATCAAATTTTATTTTTACTAGAAGTTTCTTTATAACATTGGTTATTTTTAACCGACTTTAAAAAAGGGGGTTATACGTTCGGCTATATTTTTATTTATTTTTACTCCGCCGTCTGTGGACTGATTTTCAAGTTTTTTTTTTTTTGATATATAAGGTGTAATCTCAAATTGGTTCTTTTGATATCAAAGTGGTGACCTGATGATGGAATCCATGAGGAATCGAGGGAACTCCTCGAAATTCATATGGACACATATGGTGATTTCGACTTTTTCTGAAGTAGTCCAAGCATATGCTACCAAAAATAAGATTTTGCACCAAGGTATACCCTGGATCCAAAAGCACTAAACAGAACTCCTCAGTCTTTAAAGATATGCGTTTCGGCATTGTATATAGAACTGCAAGTATATGCCACTATGTAACTTACAGTAATCATCATCATCACCTTATTTACAATACCTAATGGAAACATTCGATCGTTTATTTTAAACGTTCTTAAAATATATTAATAATAATTTAACAAATATCTCTTATATGGGAAAAATTATTATTTTTAAGCAAAAAATTAAACCGACTTCCAAAGTAAAAATGCACAAAAAAGTATGAAATAAAACTCATTTTCTAAATAATTCCCCTTTTAAATTCGGCTAAAATTTTAACTATTTCTCTATACAATCTTCATTATTTTGAAGTCGGTACCAGCAAAGTTGAACGTATTAAGTTCAAAAAAATATTGTTGTATCAGGATGTCGTGCTAGTACCTACCGACTTCAAAATTATGAAGATTGAGTAGAGAAATAGTTAAAATTTCAGCCGAATTTAAAAGGGGAATTATTTAGAAAATGAGTTTTATTTCATACTTTTTTGTGCATTTTTACTTTGGAAGTCGGTTTTAATTTTTTGTTTAAAAATAAATATTTCGCTTTTTAGAAATAATCTTTTCAGAAGGAATGCGTTGCGTTGTTTCAAAGGGAAAAAATGCGTTAGGTTGTGACTTGCAGACAGAATTTGACATAGGCAAAGGGGCCTGTTTCACAATCTACTGACAAGTGTCAGATAGCTTATTTGCATGTTTCGTCTCTGTTCCTCGATATACAGTAAGCAGCGACAAAACAAATAAGTATGTCGTTCTTTGTTTTGTCGCTTTTAGAAGATTTTCAAACATGCCCTAAGTTTTATTTCGCTTAGCTGCGCTTTGACTCTGCGCAATAATTATGAATTGAGTAATTGGACCCATAAGTAAAGGTGACCCTCCCTGTAGAGCGGGGCTGCAGAACGGCACTGCACATCGTCCAAACTGACGGCGACGGCTCGATACGAGTAATATTGTAATATCCTGTAATGGAGGCGAGGCTAATCAAATTTATTAGTTTTATTTATATTACATTATACGGGCGTCCATTACGATATGAGAGGATCCAATTATGTTATTTAATTAAAAACTTTGTTCCATCAGTTAATTATACACTTGTACGCATTATTGTGTATGTTTTCCGGGCAGCGGAAGTTATTGAACAAGATTAAAATTTCGAAAAACTTGTGGCCATCTCCTCTTGACACCGAGGTCGGACATAGTAGCTATTTAATAATCTGTGCCCAGAGTGAGAAGACCTGATTATACTTTTTTAAACAAAAGGTTTACTACGTTAAATGCGGATAAAAGGAGTTAAGGTAATATTTAACAAAAATATTGTTTTGATTTAGATTTAAATGTCTGAACTATGTACATTAACGATTATTTAAAACTAGCTTTTAATACGGGGACCACGGGAACCATATATTTTCCCGCGATGAAAAGTAGCCTTTGTCCTTTCCCATGGTATATTCTATACCTGTGCCAAATTTCATGATGATCGCTTAAGTAGTTTTTACGTGAAATCTTAACAACCAAACAAACAAACTCACATTTACATTTATAATATTCTGTAAACTTAGCATTCTTCTCCTCCGTATATTACGTGATTATAATTTATTAACATTGACTAGTTGGCCACATAAGAAAATAAATAGCAGCAAAAACGGAAGCCCACAATCTCGTGAGTAATATATATTTTGATTAGTTATGCAATTAAAAGTTGCTCATTGATAGATATACATCTATATTACGATTGAATTTTAATTGAAGTAACGAGGGAGTGCACTCCAATAATGGAGTAAGTTAATTATAAAAGGCAATTGATTTAAATGGTTGGTGTCGCGGACGGTATGAGTAACAGAAAAAGTTTTCAATTTCACTAAAAGGGCCTGGCTTGTGTCTCGAGTCTGTTCTGGTTATCGGCGTGTAATGTATGAAGTCTTGGCTTTATTTTATAACTCACTCGAGTAATAGGCTTAACTTTAATTTAATTTATGACGTGTTCGCTCATTTCGAAAAGTTTAACTTTTACGGAAATCGTTTTTCTTGGCGATATAATCGATTAACAAAAGCATTAATTTATGAACTTATCGATAGGCATACTTACATCATAATCATTTAAATTTTTCATTTCATTTATTAATATTTGAATATAATTATGAAGATTGATACGATCTTTGTATGATACATTTTAGGCCTGATATTTTTCGCCCAAAATTAATAATCAATCTTAATCTCATTTTAGCTATCTGAGATCTAGACATCAATACATTCAACGATCCTAGGATTAACTTCACGTCAATTTACATCCATTTTTGTTTGAGAATCTAAGATTGAAGTCAATCTAAGATTTTAGATACGTTATTAATTTTGAGCGTTAGACAACATGGCCGTTTAAAGTACGTTTTTAATAACATTAGTTAAACTGAGTACCTGCAGCGGATTATGATCTGTAGTCTTTCATGTGTCACCGGAGTAAAACATTTTATCGTAATAAAATTGTCTATAAACATGCTTCATAAATTATCATGAATACAATTCGGAACATTTTATAACTGCTATCAAACATTTTACGATCAATAAGAAAGGCGACTTGTATGATCATAATTAATTCGAGACGTTTGTTTTATAATATAATAAAACATCGGCACTGTCTACGCTCATGGTCGTCATCGGGGAAGTAAAAATAAGGGAATGTCTTGTTGTTGCCATAGATAATGATGTCAGTAATAGTATTAACACACGTAAAGATTTGGTCCGGAGCAGACTTGTTGTCAACTTAGGAGTTTCTCCCTATAATTTGGGAAAAAATCCTCGTGGGGGGAGGATTTTTTTAGGGTTATTTTTGGAAATTTGTATATTCTTGTTTTTAATTAAATTAAGCTTTTGAATTAAGTCAACCTGTAGAAAATAAACTTTTGGATGTATATTTTAATGGAAAAAGGACAGAATAATATTACAGAACAATATTGTTTTTATTATTTATTTATCAGTTTATTTAAGTTTCGGGAGAAATATTTTTGAGAGTCATCAAAATCGGAATGCTCTGTAAATAGTACTCTGTTCTTATACAATAGAGCTGAAATGAAATGAAATGATTTGTTTTATTTCCAAATGAAACTTAACAAGCTTTTTTCGGAAAGTCAACTGAAAAAGCTACCACCGGTTCAACCCTAACCCGCCGAGAAGAACCGGTGTAAGAAACTCTGAAAAAACTGAAAATCAAACACACGAGGCTTGTGCTGTCATAATGGTCCGCTCCAGACCAAATCTGTACGTGTGTAAGCAACATAAGTTATATATTATAATATTCATTAACTATTTATAGTTACTTCATATTATAATTTTCAAGTTGAAACTTTTTAAGATTCTTTTGGCTCTAAGATACGCAATAAAAATATATAAATGTTGTCTATGGAATGTGAAAGAAAGATTGAGAATTGTGTCTTACTAATGTTATTATACAAACGCATTGTGTTGTGAGATGGTGCAACTTTTTTTATTAATTTTATGTATTTCTAAGCATTATTAATAATCAGCTTTCTGCACGCCTTCCTCCACATAAACATTAAATGTGCCAAATTTCATACTTCCCCGGACGCACAATTATCGTAAACTTGTACTAAAAGTTTTTGCTTCAATAAGGGCTGATTTTTCAATCGTCAGATAACTTTTACCTGCGGAATAAATATGTGACTGACATATATTTTATTCCTCAGATAAAAGTTATCTGACGATTGATAAATCAGCCCTTATTAATATATAAATTAATCTAATATCTAATTATAATTATTAAATGAATAATTAGTTTAAGGTTTTTACTTTTATATTATGATTGTTAAAAATGATATTATTCTACCTATAAATGATCTGATAATGATGACGACACGGCATACAAGAGTAACATTGCCTTCTTAGTGCGAGTTATAAAGTGGAGTTGTTGATCTAAATTGAGTTCGACATCGCAAATAGATAAAGCCGTATCTATCCGTTCTAAAGCAAACTTTATAGTTTTGTTTTTGGCAGTTTTGACACTGCTCTTATCTTATTTGTTCTCGATGCATTGGAGGTAAAGTTTTTAACTTTCTGTACTACCTGAGTATCGGTTACTTTAGTTTCTAGCTGTCAAATGTAGTTTTATATGCTTAACTATTTCATATCTATTGAGTTTGGAAGCAACGTTGCCATTAATAGTTCCTCATATTTCGAGAATAAACAGGTTCACCGGTCCTCTCGAAATATTACCATTAAAACTACAATGTTTCAAATAACCGATATACATTTAGTGGCGTCTAGCGTCTATTCAAATCGAATCTCCTTAAGGGTGTCAGTTGGCGGGAGACGCCTGAAAACAATAAACGCGAAATTGCCACAATAATCTCCCTTATGATCAACACAAGGACTGTCAGACAATGGACCAGATCACGCGATAGGCTCAGCCGAACCGGCTCGATACGACCATCCGATTGTACTCGACTCTATTAATGTTTGAATTTCGTTGTATCCTACAGAAGTATAGGTATTAATACGCAGTATTGGATATTAGTGGATATTCTGAATTATCTATCGTTCATTATCGTTCAATATTAAACCTTCGGTTATAAACTGAATTTATCTTCGTTTTGCTGATTCAAATTTATTAGATGATAGTCGTAGTCTACGATGAGTAGAACGTACGTTTTACAGCAGAATTGTTTTGTCTTGGTCTGGGGTCTGGAATGAATGCTTTCTATATTAACTTGTATTTTGTATGAATATGAGTATGAATAATAAACAATATACTATGAAATGAAATATCATTACATTGTAAGCTTCTTATTTAGTAAGTGCACAATGCCACTGTAGTATTGTCAATTTGTTTACCCGTGTACAGTATCCCACAGGAACACTGTACTTTTTCATTAGAAACAGTAGCCTATACCTAGTACTACCATACTAAATTTCATCAAAATCCGTTCATTACTTTTTGCGTGAAAGAAGACATCCATGTGAGGATGGATGGATGGATGTATGGATGGATGGATGTATGGATGGCCGTATATCCATCCATCCATCCTCACAAACGTTCACGTTTATATTAGTAAGATTTGCACAGATACGTTGTACTTTTAAGTGCTTCAAAGCTTGGCGTTTAGCTGTGCGTAAAGTAACTCGGCAATTTATTTGTACGCTAGATGCTGCCCGCGATTTCGTGCGCACAAAAAGAAATCACGAGGGTACCGTACATTTTTCCGCGATAAAAAGTAACCTATGTCCTTCCCCGTGATCTACTCTTAACTTAATCATAATTCTAGTACGATATATTTCAAATAAAAATATTTTTTTCATAAAAATTAGATAGTATATACCCGTACGTAAACTTTGGCTCGTAAGCCTATATTGTGATTTTCCTCCCCAAGACTCAAGAGGATGCGAAAATCTCTAATCATAGTTGATTACTCAAAATGTATGTCTGATACATTTTCAATAATACGACCATAGCAGTGAAATTACATCGTATAGAGCACAATAATGCGTAGAGTAATTCGTTTATGAAGGCAAGCGTCAATATTTCATTAAATTAAGGGATAGTTCGTAGGCGTAATAACGAAAGTAAGTTGTAATGAAATAATGGCGTCGTAATAGGCGATTGTAGTCCATCTCGTTAGTTCCTAGCTCCGCAGGTGTAGATCGTCTCCCTCAGGAGGGGGAGGGGCGGCCGTCCTCCGTCGCGTCACTTATTCTTTAATCTTGCTGATGAATTATGATTAGCGAAGTGCACTCGTCCTATTAATGTCTGCCTCCAAATGGACTCAGATTTGCTTATTAGGTGCACATGTGCGCACCGGCGCGATACACATTAAACATATGAAACCGCAACGTCAATAATGGCCTTTGGATGTTTTAATTAAACTATAGTTTGTAGAAATTATATTAATAAGTTCCAGATGAATGCATTCGAAATGTGCATTAAATTTTTCGAAACAAAAACCTTTATGGCCCGCACGGCGTCATAATGGCTCGCTCCGGGACCACAAACTCCGATTATCCGAGCGGCGAGCTCCCGGAACTGCGAACTGTAACGTATAATTGATTATGAACTTGGCCACTAATGGCCGAAAATAGTTTCTAATTTGGAGTGCGGGTAATTGGTCTCGGTCCGCGTCTGTATTAATCATTTACGGTATCGGGGAATTCCCGGTGGCCGCGCTATCCCTCAATTTACCTAGCTCCCCCGAGCGCTGCACGTTGCGATACCAACTCCGTCCAGTACAACTGAAATAGTCGGTGATGTTTAATGATGCTAACAAAGCGGATCGGTAAGTCCTAATACACATAGCGCAGGAGACACTTCTTACGTCTCTTTCGTCGCGTCACGTCACTCGTGATTTTGGATATCACGCTACGGAACTACTACTACGTCGGAAGCTACTCATACTTTTTACATGACAACTTCACTTTTGAAAGTACGGCTCAATACACAGACGGCACTCGGTATAGGTATAAATTTTAATTTTTCTATTGAAAATGAAGACAATTTTTTTTATTTCCAAATGAAAATTAACAAGATTTCTTCGGAAAGTATTATTTCCAAATGAAAATTAACAAGATTTCTTCGGAAAGTGAACAGAAAAAGCTACCACCGGTTCAACCCTAACCCACCTTGCAGGATTCTGAGACATCTTATTCCCAAGGTGTGCAATCGTTAACAAAATCATTTACTTTGTAATAAGCTTCAGCACACAAACGTTCTTTGACTGCTTTTTAAAATTTATTAATAAAAAGGTTTTGAACGTTTTTTGGGATGGGTATTGCACATGCGTATATATTGGCCCTTAAAAGATTTACTTACTTTGCCAAGTCTTATCACTGGTACATCTAGCTTATGCTTATTTCTAGTGTTGATACAATGATTATCAATTTAGTTATTGAAATAGCTTAAGTTTTTTGGAACGTATAATAAATTATCCAAAATATTCTTTTTTGAAGTCTTTAGGAACGATATTTTTGAATTTTAAACTAATGAAGTTTTACTTCTACCACGTGTTTACTGATTGTTGATAGAAGGTACACAAAGAACAGCTCCGGTCGCTACAACAATGAAGAGGAAAATTCAAACATTCGACTGAGTTTTTGGGAACGGAAATATTTTTTGCAGTTAAAGCTTAATTCGTGCGTATTGACGTTTGAAAGTTGCAGTTAATGGACGGCGTGGAGGTTTTTTGTGTCTAATCTCGACGCCATTCGCCACGGATTGTTGTCGGAGTGGCGTGGCGTGTCGCTGTCACCGGCCGCGGTAATTATTCACGATGGCTCGCTTCATGCACTGTCTGTTTCCGAAAAAAGACATTAAACGCAGATATTGCAGCGCAAAGAGTTATTGATTACACATTGATATAACAAAAAGTAGATAGTTGGATGTAGATTTGTAGAGTAAAAAGGCTAGTAATGATAATGGCGATTTTATATGATTTGACTGGAAGATTTCGATAAAATTGCATTGAAAGTTAAGTTAGGCCTTCTTATGTTATTTTTAATCTAACATTTTTGGTAGGAATTTGTTAAACGTCTATAATAAATATTTAATAATTAAATGTCTATATAATAATTGACACCAATTTAAAAACCGGCTGCTGAAAACTGAAAAGTCGTCAATAAGTCTCGAAACCCGTTACCGAATTTGCATTTGCGGAATTAATTTCGATTCAGTATTTTTTCCGAGGTGGGGAATATCAGTAACTGCATTTGCATGTGATTTTCCGTCGCGACATGTCGTGACAAATGACGAGACATTGTCCGCTACTTTTTCACGTGCATTTTTTATTTATTTATATTCTTTTATTAATTCATTTAGACGTAAAAATCTTTTCCCTTTAAAAAGTTATTTTATATGTCTATGTTAAAAAGTATATAGTAGATCAAATAATCTACGCCGTACACATTATGAAACGGGAAAATATGAAGTGTTTTGTAGTTCAACTTCTTTAGGGGTTTCTAATAATATTTTCTTATTAAAAATTAAGCAAATAAATAATTAAAAGAACCTTAGATCCTCCTGAGATCCCAAACCTAACAGAACATTTCAGTAGCACAATACTCATCGCAGTTATCACAGTAACATAAAACCTTAGCTCCTATTCTTCATTACAACTTTGTTGAAAATTATTTTATAAGACTATACATACCTATTTTAAAATTATGATTGTTTTTGTTGGTACAATTAAATTACTTTTAATTACCTATAAGTTTGTGCAAACATGTAAAACTTTTTGTTTTATTTTGATGATATTGATACAAGTATGTATTAAATTGTTTAAATTTTTTTAATGATTAATAAATGAAAAATGAAAAATTAGTAAAGCAAGTATTCAGCAACTTGATACCAAAAAAAAAGGATTGTGTGGTTTTATGAAACCACGGTAAAAGTGAAACTTAATAACAAAATAGCGTGGAGCACTGGCACAAATGAGTACTAGTCTATACACTACACGGTCAGCTGATGCGAACTATAGGCGCCGCCATATTGGCCTCGGCTGCTTTGACGAGCGCCTTTCACTTTATCCCTACTCCGCGGCCGACCGTCACGCGACATGCAACACACAGACGAAAAAGTTTGAGACGATAATATATATAATATACGAAACGAAATATACCTACTATAATTAGTCCGGCACCTTTCCGCAGCATAATTCTCGAACAATAAACAAAGGTCCGATTTAGTACGCGCAGTGCATACTTCCATCCAATATCCGATACCTATTATTTTCCGATAGACTCTCAAAAACATACAAAAATCGGTGGAGCTATTCGTCATGGTCTCTACGTATTGTTTTGGTCAATTTACTATTGTGCCGGACTTTGTAACTTGTAATGCGATATTTGTTCAGCTTCAATAGACTACATGTTGTTTATTCAGTTTCAAATTAGGACTAGAAAGTTTTTTATAGGTACCTAATTAACACACAATATTTAAAGATAAATATAACCATATTGAAACTGTTGTGCAAATACGTTAATTGAATGATCGGCATAAATTTTTCAATTAGGCTTAAACCGAATTTTCGTGCACGCGAACAACCCTAACAGATTTTTATAGCGTTGTCAAAAAGTAGTAAAATGTGTCGCCAAAATAATTGAAAAATGTTCGTATTTAAAGTGCTAATCAACCGTATCTGCGCGCCGTGCACGGAACTGGCTAACAGCGGCTATTTTTTGTCAAAGCTTAAATAAGTTTTTATTCGTAGCCAATATTTAGGCACATAATTTGCCGCATTGCTAAATAACGAATCGTGTTTCACGTTCGGATTATCCGCTTCAGTAGCTGTGCTTTTTTTTTTAATGGACACTAATTGAATGACTTTAAAGACTTCAGACTATATAATATGTATGATATGATATGAGGTGCTGTATTTTAGATAAATCGCAAGGTATGATTGTCTTATGGATATGTCACCGCAAAATTATAAATACCTTAAGATTGTAATATGTCGAAAGACAATTTAACGCATTATTTTCGTTAGATTATATACGCGATAGAAATAACGAGCATTATATATATGTAAATTGTCTGTTCTGTTATCAGCAGTGCGAGAGGAGGACGCCGCAGCAGATCGGCGGCAGTCCCGGGCTCGACTCGCAGATGCTCGCCATGGACGTCACCAAGGAGGCCCGGGCTTCGCCCCTGCCGGCCGCCGCGCCCTCCGGCGCCGCGCCCGCGCAGCAGCCGCAGCCACAAGTCAGTTTCTTTAATACATTAAATATTTTAAGGGAGTTAACGTTATACCTACCTACTAACGGTCTGGTTTCAGGACAACTAGAAAACAACTTAAATCCTAACGGAAACGCTTGAAATGATTCAGTATTGTAGGTAGGTACCCAAAATATTGAGATATAGTGTGGAAAATAGCGATTTAAGTGTCAGGGATATCGACTTAAAAATGATTAAAATGGAGATCAGTGCAATTCTTTCCTATATATAATATCTATGGATCTATAATAAATAGATATTAGTATATATAATATGTACTAATATCTATTTCTAATAATATCTACGGGTCTAGAGGTACTCTAAGTTGTACCTAAGTATGTTCGTAAAAAGTTTTGTATTAAGCTCTTACACTATTGCATGCAGATCTGCGCGGGGTGCAGCAAGGTGATCACGGAGCGCTACCTGCTGAAGGCGCTGGACCAGCTGTGGCACGAGGACTGCCTCAAGTGCGGCTGCTGCGACTGCCGCCTCGGCGAGGTCGGCCACACGCTGTACACGCGCGCCAACCTCATACTCTGCAAGAGGGACTATTTAAGGTACAAAATTATTGGTAGATAAGGCTGGGGCTATATTGTCCGGAAACCATGAGGCTGGGTAAAATTTGGAGCACTGAAAATAGAACTCTGCATTAATACAATACAGCTTAAAATCGAACACACAAGTGTCGAGTCAAATGCCAATGTCATATATGACAGCTCGACACAATACTTCCATTTTCAACTCTATTATATTACTGCAGTTATATTTTCATTGCTCTAAATTTTCCCGGGACCGCCGGATTCCGCATTATGATCCGGAATCCGGCGGTCCCGGGAAAATTCACACGGGTCACATTTCCTCGCTTTTTAGGCTAGGACTATATGAGTCCTAGCCTAAAAAGCGAGGAAATGTAGCCTATCTTCTTGGCCACGGGCGCTCACTACGATACGATAATATGATCATGTGATAAAGATTTAAATTGAATAGTATGAATTTTAAAATATATAATAATCGTAGGCTGTTCGGCAATACGGGGTACTGCGCGGCGTGCAACAAGGTGATCCCCGCGTTCGAGATGGTGATGCGCGCGCGCAGCAACGTATACCACCTAGAGTGCTTCGCCTGTCAACAGTGCAACCACAGGTTAGTAATTTATTTGTTCGTCTGTGAAGTTCTCTTTTGCTTTGACGTTTTGTCTCTATCATTTTTTAACCAGATAATATACTAAACCTTTTCATAACTCAATTGGCTTACGTTTTTATTAGATGTTTGTTATTTGTTATTAAATGATGCCCGCGACTTTGTGCGCGCAAAAAAGTCGCCTAAGTTCTTCCCCGTGTTCTACTCTTTATCTGTGCCCAGCAAAATCGGTCCAGTAGTTTTGGAGCATATTCAATGCAAACAAACGTATTTTATTGCCTCTGTATAAAATAAGAATAGACATAGAATATGAAACGTGAATAACTAAGTACGAATCTGGAATGTTTTATTTGGCGAGTTCTAGCTCGATGCCTTTTCCTCGGTCCGCACAAAAAATTGGGGATTAAAATCCGTGCAATTGTAGAATGCAAAATGAAATCGTGTACGTCATGCATGCAGCACGACTCAAATGACGGCCATGCTGTTAATTGCATTTAAAGTGAATCGTGCCACGGACCCATTTAATTTTCCCACCTGTCAACAACCGCGGTCGTAAAAATTGAACAGGGGCTATATTGAATACGAGTCCAGTTTGGGATTCTTTTAGAGCGAGATGAAATATTCACTGTTATGTGAGGAGTGAGAGGGACAAAGTATCGTCTAAGGCACTGTATGGTTTATTCAACTCACGAACGACAAACAAAGAGCGCGATTAAATTTTCCACTACATAAGGAAGCTTACATGCAAAGGAAAAGCGCTTTAGCAAAAAAGCAAATTTGATTGTTTTTCTGCGGTGTATCAATTATACATTCATAGTTTTATTCGCTTATACTTCTATTTGTGAGATGATGCTGTTAATAATTATGTGTTAGGTTATTACATGCATAGAATAAGGCTTCACTTGGAGTAGCTGATAACGTTAAACAAGTACTTACACAATTTTATCAAGTCAATATCACGTAAACTTGATAGAGTTAATATTAAAATGTTAATTGGCACGTGAAAAAATTACCTCAAAGTTTTTATTAAATTTCGTATTAAATTTATGTAGGGCAGGGATTATCGGGTTTTATAGATATCGGGGAACAAAGGTAAACTGCGCTTGATTTCCCTCGCGCGCTCTCCGCCAACTGAGCGATGATACGACTAGTTCCGACTGCGAACTTATTAATAAAAGCATCGTCTATTATATCGATAAACTTTTATATTTCACACCAATTTAAATTTATCCAATTCAATTTGAATTAAAATGGGTTTCATAGCAAAACTGTTGTGAAAATTAATGGAAAAAAGCCTAGTTTTGATGTGATGTTTAGCCAGGATGGATGCGCGTAACGCATCCATACTTTTATGAAATAACTATGTACTTGAAATATTTTGTAACTTGAATGGTTTGCATTGCTGATTAGTATCAACTAGACATATTAAGAAGTCTTCTTAAAATTCACAGTAATAACACATAGGACTTCTTGCACTATTTCCACTTTAATAAGTATTTTACATTAATTTTAATTTTAATTGTATGTTATTACTGTGAAACATTTTTCCACCAAGAACCTATAGTATAATCAATGACATATCTTCTTAAAATATAACATTTTGTGTGTTGACTTTATATAGACTATAGAGGGTGCAAGGTATATAAAAGTCCAAGTAAGGCTAATGAATTATGCAGGTACTGTAATAAAAAACTACAGTGTGTTTTTTTATGTTATGAATTTGAAAAATGTAATTTTATTCACACATACAAGAGCCTGCCACCTTCGTGAGCAAATAGATTGGCTGGTAAAATTGGAAAAATAGTAGCGGGGCGCGCGCCAATCTGAAGAGTAAGTTTAAATAATAGAGAGGTCGCGAAGATTGGAGCTGTTGCGAATGGTTTATTCGTCGAGTGTGGACCTTTCCCGTGTTAGTGATCTCACGTGACGCTGCATTGTGTATTCATTTCACAGCTTCACATTCATATTGTATGGCCCAATGCAAGAACAGAAAAACTCTATTACACAATTTCTGAATAATATAATGGAGTGGGCAGCCCTTTTCAGTTATTACGTGAAGATTGAGGTTATCGAGATCCATTAATATATGCAAC
Source organism: Phengaris arion (assembly GCA_963565745.1). Lineage (NCBI taxonomy): Eukaryota > Metazoa > Arthropoda > Insecta > Lepidoptera > Lycaenidae > Phengaris > Phengaris arion. The sequence goes on along the minus strand of OY751438.1, from coordinate 15,279,275 downwards.
GTAATATCTACATATATTTTCTGTTTAACGTATAGCTACGTGGGATTTCTCGTCATTGTGATAACAGATACCATCTACTGCAGCAAAATAATATTTGTAACTTTACATAATATAAATATAATTAAGCTTTATGACCGCCAGTCGCAAGTGGTACCTATAGTTGTTATAATGAAGATGATATTAACAAGAATAGTAAACAATATTGCTACGAGTATAATCTTTCATATATGAAATGTGGAATTGGGCGTAAAATGAACATGTTACTTTTTAATTGTAAAAAAGAGCGATTAAAACTGTTCGCTACTGGAAATTAAATTTGCCTCCATCCGTATACATTTATTTAACAATACAGCGAGCAGGCTATTAAATATCACGTACAAATCAATTTCCACGGCCGGCAGAAATCTGAATCCAATTTGCGGGCTGTCCGATCGGAGCGGGCGGGAGGGCATCCGATAGCACGGCGAATATCGCTAAACGGCTAAATAATTTAGTAGCAATCTGCCGGCGCGCCCGCGGCGTCCGCTGCCGCCGCCGGTCGCCGGTCGCCGATACGACGTTGGACGACCAACGCGACCCGCTGGCCGTCGCGTGAAGGCTCTCCGCTGATCTATAATTTCCACTTCACAATCTTGTTTGTGAACGTCACGATTATGTTCCCAATATACCTGCTTTATTTATATTTAACTGTTCTAAATTTATCCTAAGGATCAATTCACACCGAAACTAAATGATACGCGACATGGCGCTGCATTTTTAAGATAGCTTTATTTATTTACATAGCATCTGTCATACCCTGCACATGCGCGATGCAACGCGATGTAACTACACATTCGAACTCTTACAGTGAAACGTGTATCTTATTTTGTAATTAATATACATCTTTTTTTTATTCAATTTTGAGTTGATATCTTAAAATGCAGCGTCGAGTATCGTTTCGGTGTGAACTGACCCTAAAATTCTATAATAATAGGGATGACGACTACATCTAAAATATTTAGTTTCATTAATATACTTAGAAATAATGAGGCATTACTACTTGGTAAATGTAAAAAAATATAATATTTTATGTGTAGTTTATTAATTAGATACATCTAAAAAGTACAAAAAAGTTTAAATTCTTTTTTGCTAAATTAGTAAACAAAACTTATATCATTAGTTTACTCACATCATATACAAAAACATTCATTATGGTAAGTATGAACTTAAACGCACAAATATCGGAGATATTTACAAATATGTTCCTGCGACCGTATACTTCTTACACTTTAACCTAGGCGTGACGTCATAGCTAGGTACGACTTTAGTATGGAGCGTTTTCACGAGACTTGCGAAATTTTGTATACAGTTCGCTGTACCTTTGAAAATATTGACTTTTGATATACTGTTTCTTCTGAGAAGTTACTAATATTTAAGAGTACTATTCATTTATGCAATAAAAAAAAATGTCGTCTAGCCTATTCTGGGATACTAAAATGTTGTATTTCAAGTAATTAATAAATTACATCTGAATAGTATTCTATTATACTATTCGTGTTGCCACAAAAGAACGCAGATTAATATTGAATATAATCTTTGTATCTAAAAGAAAAGTATTTGTCTGTTTCATAGCTGGGGAAACCGAGTAAATAGGTATTAGTCACGTCCGATTACGCAAATCGTCAAACTTGGCGTCGGCTGCACAATGGTGCGTCGCACAAAGCAACTTGCGCCCGTTCATTAAAATTTCGTTCTACATCTTTTCCATTACGCGACAGCAGACAAAAAATAGCAAAATACAACGACAACCCCCAAAAACAAAAGTCGGGAGCCGAGAGAACAGGAAATAAAGTTAATTAAGAGCGGCGAAATCGACTGAGTTGCGGTGGAAATTGGCCCCTTAAAAAAGAAACATTTGTAGCGGAGCTATTGCGCTTAATTTTTGTGACAAGTGAAACAAAAGAGTTCGCTGTCTGGGCGAGGGAAGACGGCCCGCGGCGGTGGCGGGGGGAAGGGAGGGGGTGAGATAAGGCTCGGCGTTATCAGGGTCGGTTCCGGGCGGACAGTGGCGGACAGTGGCGAGTCGAAGCGGCGATACCTTTTGTTTCGCCACATTGAGGGACGCTTGCGTGACGTTATCGGCTCTCGTTCCTCGGGGTGACCTTTCACTCGATGATACTAAATTTTATTTCTTAGACGTTTTTTTTTGGTTGTTTCCTGAAAGTTACAAGTGGGCAATGATAAATAAAGATAAAATCAAAGTGCCTCCAGGTTTTTTTTTGTGTTACCGATTTTATCATGCAATGAATAGGGTTAACTAGACCCTATTTATTTAACTTTCAAAAAACACAATACAGAACTACGGAGTGCTATAAAATAAAGTGTGTAAAAGCTTGTCAATATTAAAATTCATGTAAAAGCTTTACCTCGTTAGTCGTGACTCTATCCTATCTAGTAGATGTTTTCGATTAATTTTAATGTTTTAAGCGCTTTTACGCACTTTATTGTAATATCTACTTATTCACTATATAGGGACAAGATAATCTTCATCGTCCTTTAGGTCCAAACCTATTATTGATTGTGAAAATATGATTATTATTATTTTGTACTTAGATTCTGCGTGGGCGACCGCTTCTACCTGTGTGAGAACAAGATCTTGTGTGAGTACGACTACGAGGAGCGGCTGGTGTTCGCCAATATGGCGTACAACCCGCCGCCGCTCGCGCACCTCAAGCGCCAGACCACGCATCTGCCGCCGCCGCCGGTTAGTCTCTTCAGTTAAATCGTCTTCTCTTCTCTTCAATCTTGGTCAACGTAATTGTCAATGTCATAACTACCACCAACCCTACTATCGACATTATTATCATCATCACGGTCATTATCAACGTAATATCATTGCCACTTTCAATATGATTGAAGCCATTATCCTCGATGTCTTCTCCATCTAAAACTTTAAGGGTTCGCTAGTCTGTTAAATATTTATTGACATTATTACATAATAGGCGCCTCCGTGGTCCAATAGTTTATAGTGGGTTCGATGCCCGCGTCGAAAGAAAGAAAAATGTTGTTTTCAAGTCCGGTTAGGATAATTCAGGCTGATCGCCTGGTTGTCTTACGGGAAAGATGAATGATGATGATGTCGTCAGATGGGTGTGTAAAAATTCGGTCCTACGCCTGATCTTTCTTGGTCGTGTCGGTCATCCGTCCTACTAGGTTATGAGAGTTGCTGAAGAAATAGTACTCTTGTGCATTGCGCCCACACTTGGACACTATAAAACACTCCTGCGTAGCTAAACTGGTTCAACTATATAGGAAGCTATTTATTAGGTAGATACTTTGGAATGTTATTTTAAATAGTGTGTTTTTCCAGACCAGTAACGCGATGAGCCTGATGAACGGATCAGGGCGCGCCGGAGACCTCAACAACAACATGTCGGGGTCGTCGCCCGCCGCCTTCGCCGCGCCTCCGCACCTTAAGCCCCTCAGCCTGTCGGCCACGAGCTGAGAGTTTCGCCCCTGAGATTCGGCTCATCCCTACGCCAAGTACCAGATGTAAGGGCATAGCGGAATTGGCAGTCGACTGTCGTGTCTTCGATAGTACGAATCTGGAAAAAAACTGGCCCTTTAGTCAAGATGCATTCGATAACTTCGACCGCGAAGTTCGAAAATAAAATGTATGGGATTTGACATAAATCATCGCAAGCGATATGTCACTTAGCGATGACTTGTGTCAAATCCCTTCGCCGTTGAAATTATCGAATGCATCTTGACTAAAGACCTAGGATATCTCTTTGACGTGTAAAAAAGTTAGGTAGACGTTTTGAATACTAAGTATATCTCATGATCTCATAAGTACGGCGTGTCTCAGTACTCCTTGTAAGTGTAGCCATACAACAATATGCCTATCGTCCACTAGGCATGATGCTACCGATTGGATCATTTAGAACTGAAGGTGTATAGGCGTGAATGGGCAAGAGAGTTTAATATTTATACTTTTTATGTCAATATGGAACTGATCCAATCGATAGCGTCATGGCGATTGGACTATAGGCAGTATGGTGTATGGCGACTATAAGAGTACTGTTTGAAAGAGCCTCGACACTAGTTAATGTAACTATAAAAATTGTGTAATTTGTAAATAATATTACTTAATCAAAGTAAATGTATAAGATTTTTGTTAATTTATCAATGTCGTGTTAGTTCACAGTACCGCGTCCGGCTGGTTTGATATTTTGTGGCCGGATTAGCTACATACGTGCTCCTAATACTAGCCACTTGTTGTTTAGTTTTGTACCGCGAGTAGGTATTGTACAATTGTTAAGTTTTCCATGATCATTGTTGTAATGTTTGTATTATTTATGTAAATAACTTGTATGTAAGTAGCATATTGTATTCAAAAATTAAATATCCTCCTAAATGTAATATGTACTAGGAAATCGTGTCTATAAATTTTATCATAAAACATATTTGATATTAGTTGACTTAGTGATATAATTCAAATGAATCTTCGTACGTTTAATGACTGTATGGCGGCATAGTACACCGTTACATTCCTTGTATAGCTATATGTTTGGACGATGATAATGCCTACCGCGTCCGGCTCTCCTCATACCAATGATATGACCAAAGAAGTAGCAGAATAAAACATTGTTCAAATTAACAAGCAACTTTTATTTTCATCCCTAATAGTTTTATTTCATGCTAGATGTCGCCCGCGACTTCGACGAAGAGGAAATTCCGCGAGGACCATACACTTTGCCGCGTAACATAAAAAGTAGCCTATAGGCTACTATAAGGATATATCCTTGGTGACCGATTTTTATGAAATTTGGCACAGATATAGAGTAGACGATATCTGTAAAATCGGTCCAGTAGTTTCATAGCCTATTCAATGCAAAAGAAACAAACATACATACAAACAAATTATTATTTCCTATTTATAATATCAGTATATACAAGTATTGTAAGAAGTATGCCTATAAAATAGAGGCACGATACATTACATAGCTCGTGGGCCCGCGGGCTTTAGCCCCCGTGGGCTAAACCAATCACTTCTGAATCACAGCTGAAAATGGGAAGTTTAGAGTGCAGCAGATAGATTGTTTGCTTAATGTTTCACCGCTGTGAAATATTTTTAGAAACGATTCATGACTAAAAAAACATATTTTTCTGCGACAAAAGAGCGGGACCTGGTACTGCTTCATACGGTACAAAAGCGTTGATTTTCCCCGCCTAATTTTACCTGAAGTATGTGGGTATAGTCTGCCTTAGCAGCAGAATCCATACGTAAAATTTAGTTCGTGATATTTATGGAATGGAAATTGGATATTATACTAAGCTGCTGGTATAAGGCCGTGTAAGGGAGAAAAATCACAGCGATTTCCTGCGTCATTCTCCCTCCCCCCACCACCGACTCTGATAGAATTGTTATCGATAAAGATCTTTAATTTCATAAGTAAACAAAAATAAAATTGCTAGAAACGCGTCTTATGTAAATGTCTAATAAAGGAAGCGGCTCATTCTGTGTACATCGCGTATTGAAGGGCTCCGTTGCATGAAAGGCGTGGAAATGCTAAGCAACTAATCAACTTAAATTTAGTAGCCAATACTAAATTATTATGCTAAAAAATTTCAATGAAACCGGCTACCGTCACCAAAATCGGTGTGGGGAGTTTTATTATGAGACTTATTATTATGCTACAAAATATATGTAATTAAATCATCACGAGCTTTGTGAAGTAACATAAATATTAGAAATAAAGAAAAGGAAATTTATTCGTTAAAATAACACAACACAGAACAACATACATAAAATTGACTTAAAAAAATACAAGAAATGCTACCAAATTGGCGCCCACTCAGCATATATTTCGAACATAGTTCACAGCGCTGATTTTCAGTGAGCACCGAAAAACAAACAGTAATGTTATAATAAATAAACATTTGGCTTGAATTTTAAAACTAAATGGTAAAAAAAATTGATCAATTGCGGTCATCACTTAAATATTAACAGTAAGTTTAATTAACATTTAATACTGACCCCGTTTGTTACTTTGTTAGTATCTTATCACCGGAAATCCTCCCAAATAACTGTTCGATTGCTGTCTACACTATGATATTATGAAGAGAATGTATTCAATTGTTTGCATTTAAATCTGAAAGTACTAGACTGATTTAGATGCAATTTGGCACATATATAGAGAAGACCACGGGGAAGGTCGTAGGCTGCTTATTTATCGCGGAAAAATTTGTGGTTCCCGCGGGATTTCTTCTAACGCGCACCAAGTCGCGGGAAACACGATTTTTTCATAACTATTCGTATAGTCTCCAAAGTGCATTACAGGTTAGTCCCCCCTGGCATTTCTAAACTGTTTGTGCTATGTCCCGTGACCACGGCTGCTGGAAAGTAGCCGAAACGTCGGGAAAAATTAAAGTGCACCGCGACACAATCCGTAAATATTTAAAACAATGAACAATATTCGCGTAAACATAAGAAATCAATATGTTTGCGTGCTTTGTTTAATTTAACCCACCTTAAACCCCATAATTTCTATAAAAAAAATCGGTTGACTGTAAAGTCGGTTTACTGACGATAGCTGTTGAACGTGACAACGTCATGTTTATAGTGCGCGCGGAACTAATTGGCCGCGCCTTAGGTAGGCGTGTTGCCGCCGCGAAGTCCGGCGCCGAACTGAGTAATAACATCAAGTGCATAATAATATATAATAATACCAACAACAATAATAATAATAATAATAATAAAATAATAATGAGGTACCGGTAATGCGAGGTAACACTGGTACTTGGTAACAGTAACAGGTAACGGTACTTGGTAACAGTACTTGGTAACACATGAGTCATGTTTTTTCGTGCGTGCAGCCGGCTCCATTGAATTATAAGACGTTATCATGTCGAAAAGCGATGAGTTTAAAATATACGAAGCAAATTTTGGCCGTTTACTGTTCGGTCGGTCGTTCACACGAACACGTAAAATGAAAATTTTAAAAAATAGCTACTTTAAAATATTTGTGATATCTACGCCAAATCACTGACTTGCAATAAAATATACCTACTGAACGCATTCATATATTTTTTTTCACTTAACTATAATCACTTTTTCTCAATTATTAAAAAAAAAGCTGAAACTTTTTTTTTATTCGTATGACTTACAACTAAGTACATGTAACTCGTATGACGATGGTCGATCGTTAAGTGCAAGAACGGATGGGCTCGTGGACCATGTGAAAAGCCTAGTTACCCGTCTTACCAGCCACCTCGTCCTGTGCTACCTTCCTTCCTCTATATTTATTTTTCAGAATACACATTTCAACAATATTTGACATCGAGAGTCTAGAAAAATAGCAAATAAAGTCTAAAGATGGAGATGGATGCATAAAAATATGTTAGAGCCTATGATCGATTAATCTTATACTTTAAACGAGCAAACCTTGTATTTATGTATAACATAAACGAAACCTCGGAAACGGCTGCAAGTCTTTCCATGAAATTTAGTACATTGAGTTTTGAGGGAGAATTTTTAAGTTATACATATAATATGTTTTTATATCGTCGCATAATAATTTATGGATGATTTCGATTTCTAAATGTCAAATCTGAGCCTAAAGTCAAGATGTATTTGCTACTTGCGATGGCAAAGTTCGAAATCAAAAATGTATGGTATTTGACACAAGTCATCGCTAAGTGACATGTCGCTTGCGATGCCTTATGTCAAATCCCATATATTTTGTTTTCGAACTTTGCCGTCGAAATTATCATCTTGACTAAAGGCCCTGCAGGTTATGGTTAGAAATAACTTTTTGCGTTGTTGGCATCGGGTTCTTGTGATTATTTTTATTTCTTTTTCTTTAGTATTTTTTTGTTTATTTTTAATTATTTTATCGTTCTACTAAAACTCACTTATAGTAATACTTAAATTAATCCAGAAAATCATATTTTACCTTATGTTATTTTAGATATTCAGACACAATATTACCAGCCATATTTTACTATGAAATAGTAAGAGTAAAAGTTACAGGTTTAAAATTGAATAGATCAGATAAGCACTATTGAGTGGAAGCTGCGAGAGGTAGTACCTAGAAATGTTAATTTGTTTAGACTTTATGTGTACTCCTTATAGTTAGAAATGTTAATTTGTTTAGACTTTAGGTGTACTCCTTATAGTGTTGCCGGCTGTAATAAATGCGGTAAGCGTAACATATTAATTGGCAATCACGCTCTGTGTATTATTATCCAAATTCTGAAGTAAATACCAGGAACCCTAAAATTTTATGTGTAATATAAGAGCTGTTTTAGCATAAAAGAGCCAACTCGATAAACAAAATAAAAAAAAAAATACTCCCTAAATTGTCAAGCAGTGAGCGAGCTGATGATGATGAGTTATAGCTAAGAACTATCTCGATCATGTCACTCTATGTCTATTCTATTTGAAACCTAAAGAACGAGATCCTATTTTTTTACTAACTTATTTACTCTTTAAATGAAACCTATTGTTATATTACTTACACAGACATTAGATAATAAATGAAAGTGAAGATAAAATATTTATCCTTAAATATACAGAGAGAGAGATGCTGGAGGGCAAAATGTCGGTGTCAATTGAACACAGTAAAAAAAAAGTGGACACTGCCCGCAAATTACAACAGTGTAACCCAAAAAGCACAATAAAAAAAACCGCATAGGAAGCCAAGCGCACGCCACTGATGGCTTCTTGCAATAATTTCCGTTTTCAATGAACGCGCTGCTCCTTTTTATCTGCTCACAAACTAAGACGGTTGGGAATAAATTGAAATACAAAATTGATTGTTGACTTTTCCCGGTCGCTTTATTACTCTCATAAATAGAAAATTGATTGAGAATTGCCTACGACTGTGTCGACAGATTTGACGATTCCGTTGTAATTTTAGAACGAGTTACATATACGAATGTGCATTTTGGTCTTATTTTATTTTATTTTTTTGAGTTTTGGCGGATAATTTATAAAATACATACTTTCATAATTTTTTTAAAAATAAATATGAGGTAGAGGTACCTACTTATATTTTTTATTAATTTATTTACCTAGGCAGACGCATGCCGCATACATATAACATTATAATATTTTACTTATACATAATTATGTTACGACATGATTCGAAATTGCTTTTAGCTAATTGATTAATCTTATAATGTTATCGGCCGAATACTGAAACGCTAATCAGAATTAAGAGCCCTCCTATTAACAGGCTGTCGCTGTCTCTGCTAGCTGAAATGACAAGGACAGCATGTGATTAAAGCCTCACTCAAAGGCCTCACTTAATATAACTATCGTTTCAGTATTGGCCGTTAGTCTATCATTATGGAGATCCAACGAGTAGCTAAGTATAATATTGTGCCGTAACTTCACAATATAGGTATTAGCTACTAGAATCTCCACCCATTTAAATCTTGTTTCATGAAAAATATCTTTATACAGGAATATATAAATGTGGATGGATTTTTAAAATTAATCTAAAATTACATCCCAACATAATTTTCATATAATATTTTAACTCGAAATTTTTACAATGACTGAATTGCTTGCTGGTAACAGACATTAAGCTCCTCAAACTGATAGCCTGTTTACGACCAGTGTAACATGATCTCAACTTGAAATACTTCTACCCTAATCCTTGCTTACAAGGTAACGTAGCAAATGAGGGGTCTATAAGAACTGGTGAAACATTACCCTAGAGATTCTTTTTATTCGAGTTTTAATTATTAAAAGTTTATGAACTGCTTATTTGTTTTTATGAGGTCGTTGAATTAATTTCTTTTGTTTCTACGCTTGTCTGTACTTTTAATTACTGTCATTCTAAAAATTGCTTTATCCTCACCCCATTTAAACTTTGAAACATGGATGCAAATAAAGTTGTACTCATTTTTTTCTTTTAGGTTTAATTTGATAGATACTATATCTAAATTATGTATTTTTTTGTTTGAACTATAAACCTTTTTATATTACACTAGAGGTTCGCCCTGTGGTCGAAATTAGCTAATTATAATTTACATAACTTTTAAGTTTGAACTTTTTACTTAAGGGTTCTGTTGCCTTTTAGATAGAAAAAAAAAGTAAATGTTGCGACTGCTTGACAAACGTCAACTTGTATTCTTCATTGTGTCTATCAAATGCGTTATAAATCATAGTGTGTTATTAATCTGAGGTAGTGTGTGTTGTTGTTATTTTATATTAACTTTATGTATTTCTAAGCATTTTTAAAAATAATATTGGCTTTCTGCAAACCTCACTCCACATAAACTTTAACTTACCGGCCAAATTTCACACTCCTCTGGCTGCACAATTCTCTTAAAACTTTACTGAAAGTTTTTTTCTTCACGTATTAATATAAAGTACCTGGGTAACCGCGATTTGCTCGGAGTTACGATAACTTAAACAAAAATATCCCAAAAATATTTCTCTGACCGAGATTCGAACAAAGCAAAAATTATAATCAAACTGCCAATCGAACTGACATAATAGAGTCGATTGATATATTGTTGCACGACGAAAAAAAAATTGCTTAAAAATGCGCAGTTTCCCAGAGATAAGTCCTAGCTAGATCGATTTCTCTACCCTAAAACTACCTGAATACTAAATTTCATGGAAATACTTGTAACTGTATTCGAGAAACCGAATATATATCTACAAGATTGTCTCGTTTAAAGTATAAGATGATATGTGATATGATATGATGATAGGTAATTTTTAAAGCTGGCCTTGTAGGTGAGCTTTATCTAACATTGAATAGCCTTTAAAGGGAGCTGTTGCGTTTGTATAGAGAATTACATAATACACAATATGTAGGAATACCTGCATATTGTGTGCTATGTTATAATAATATTCAAAGAAAGTCGATAGTCCTTTATACTTGCAAATTGTGAACACAAAATTCATGGAAGCGTTGTATCTCAAGCTTCGCTACAGAAGACCTTAAAGTTTCATAAGTATTTCGTTACTTAGAAGCGATTTAAGAGTAAAGTGGGATTAACACGGATGGATGAAGCTGAATGATTTTTGCGGCACGGCGAAAACCACCAGTCACCGGTGTGAGTCCTCCATAACAAGCAACACCAATAATATAGTTATTGCTATTTGTGATTATACAGGCATTACAGGCATTAATAAAATATTAAACCCCGTTTTAAATAAAGCGTGGATTACTCCTCTAAAAATGTGTCAATTTCCTAGGTAATTTAAGATATTTTACCTACCTATTTTTAATTTTGCTTGATAGTTAGTTTTTAACATTTAACGAAAAAGAAATAGCGTATAGTAGTTACCAATTCTACGATATTATTAACAAAGATCACGTACCTTTTATTATCATAAAACAGTTTAGCTTCAAAGAGATATTTCCGTGGAGTTTTCATTCGGCGAGGCGAGTCGGTTATAAGTAAATTTAACTTTAAAATATGCATAACAGTTTCCCGAAGCGATCCCCTTTTGGAATTTAAACACATCGACTCATATTAAGATACATTTCGATTCCAATGTGCTACGAAACTTTTTAAAGAAATTTCACTCAAGATTTTACAAGCGAGTTCAATGGTCGCGTAGAATAATGTTTAAATTCACCACTGATATTATTATGTATTAGGTATATAGTTATGTAGTTACTGTTAATAAAATAAAAGATTGAAGAAAAATGATGTCTCCATTAACAAAATAGTTACCACAAGTACATTACAAATCTTCAATTGATTGTATACCAGTGGCGTGGGGTTCCTATAGCTCCATCGCTATCGGCTTCACATAAGTGATTCACTTACCTTTTGAAGACCCTCATTCAAAATCTCTACCTATTGTACAACTGGTTAGGGCTTCCCTATGAAGGAGAACCAGCCATCGCCACCGTTGTATACAGTAACGAACGTTAGAATTTATACGCACCAATGTTCCAATGATAATATGTAAAAACACAAGATGCTATAGAAATAATATTACGTGTACGAAAGTTTCATGTTTTCGTGCTTTAAACGTTCTAACATCTGTGACCGAATATTCCCACTGCATAATACTAAATACTTACGACATGAGTATGAATAATATGTAAAACTAGCTTTTGCCCGCAGCTTCGCCCGCGTGGGGAAGTGTTGGAGGCAAAAAACTACTTTAGCAAATATACCTGCAATATAGTAATAGCACAGAGTAAAAATATTATATACTTTATAATAAACTAGCTGTCCCGACACACGTTATTCTGTCTCAACAATGAACTGGAATAAATAATTAACTATACCAACATCTGCACCTATAACCTACTCCAACATCTACACCAACAACCTACACTGACATGTATACCTACATCTCCACCTCACCGTTTAAACCTTCAAGACCATAATTAGCCAAATCAGTCCTGCCGTTCTCGAGTTGTAGCGAGACATTGGAATTACAATCCATTTTTAGGGTTCCATAATACTTAAGGAACCCTTATAGTTTCGCTCTGTCTGTCCGTCTGTCTGTATATCTTTCTGTCTATTCGATCGCCTTGGCCTCAGCATTGTTAATAATAATATCGCCACAATATATATATATATTTTCACATGTACTTTTTAATTTTCAGATATCTCCTAAATATAATCTCCTAGATAAGGATAATATTAAATTCTGATTTTTTTTAAACTTAGAATGGGTATTTATTATATGGGTAATAGACATATCTATGTCATCGCGAACTTTTTATAAACCTATAAAGTAGAGAAACAATCCCACCACACATTGTTTTGTTTTCCATTTATCTCCAACGGGTTAGGTTAGGTAGCGTTCTCGATGAAAGTTCCTAGACGGCTTTTTTCCGATACCTTCAACTATTATCGTCATAAATCAAACAATTTCCACAAAACCTTAACAAATTATTAACAACCTAAACCTTCCGAAGGAACCACTCTGTCGGTAAATGTAAACGGTATGAAAATCATTTCAGTAGTTTTTGAGATTATCGCGAACATAGAGATAGACAGACTCGGCGGGGCACTGAAGTATGTGCGTCCGTTTCCTGGTTCCAAGCTACCTCCCCACCAATTTTCAGCCAAATCGGTTCAGCCATTCTTGAGTTATAAATGGTGTAACTAACACAACTTTCTTTTATATAATATATAGATGTATATACGAGGGCGGGTCAATAAGTCCGTGACTTTTGGAATAAAACACAGATTTTTTGATAAATAAATCATTTTATTTTTCAACGTAGTCCCCCTTGAGCTCTATACACTTTGTCCAACGCTTCTCCAATTTTTTTATCCCTTCCAAAAAATATGATTTGTCGAGGTCCTCAAAATAGGCCTTTGTTTGCGAGATGACTTCATCATTGGAGTCAAATCTTTTTCCACCGAGCCATTTTTTCAGGTTTGGGAACAAGAAGTAGTCACTCGGAGCCAAATCTTGAGAATAGGGTGGATGTGGGAGCAATTCATAGCCCAATTCATGGATTTTTGCCATGGCAACTGCACATGTGTGCACCCTTGCATTGTCTTAGTGAAAAAGAACTTTTTTATGGGCCAAATGAGGTCGGTTTTTTTTCAAATCCTCATTGAAGCGGTCCAATAAGTTGGCATAATATTCCCCATTAATTGTTCTTCCCTTTTGAAGATAGTCAATGTGGATTATCCCACGTGCATCCCAAAAAACAGTCGCCATAACTTTATTGGCTGACAAACCCACCTTGGCCTTCTTTGGCGCCGATTCACCCTTAGAAACACACTGTTTTGACTGTTGTTTGGTCTCTGGTGTATTGTGATGGATCCATGTTTCGTCCACGGTTAAAAAACTCCTCCATATTGTGATTAAACAACGCTAAACCTTCCTGTGAAGTTGTTACACGATTGCGTTTGTGGTCGACTGTGAGCAAACGCGGCACCCATCTTGCGGAAAGCTTTCTCATGCCCAAGTGATCATTCAAAATTGAAACCACTGAGCCATGCGAGATGCCTATGGCTTCCACAATCTCTTGCACTTTCAAACTTCGGTCGGCCAACACCATATTGTGAATTTTTTCGATTGTTTCGGGTGTAGAGACCTCAACTGGGCGTCCAGGACGTTCGGCATCTTCAGTGCTTGTAAGGCCACAACGAAATTCAGTAAATCACTTTTTTACCATTGAAATCGATGGTGCAGAGTCCCCATAGTATTTATCAAGCTTAGCCTTGGTCTCGGTAATGGTTTTTTTTCGCAAAAAATAATGCTTAATAAGCACACGAAATTCACTTTTTTCCATTGTTTCCTTAAGTTACTGGATAGTCTGATAAAAATAGCTGTAAAACACAAACTAACTGACGCAGCAAGTTCAAATTTTGATAGGAGTCAACTGACAGATGCCTGTTGATAGGAGTAGTGTTGCTTTTTCAGTAAGGAGGTTAGAAATTCAAAAAGTCACGGACTTATTGACCCGCCTTAGTAATATGTATGAGTATAATTTTCAGCCTATTACCTAATTTAGGTTCTGAGAGCACCAGCGGTCTCGTCAAGTTTTTAAACGGTCGTCCTTTATTGTTTTCTCGAAGCACTTCGTGGCTTTTTCGTTCTTAAATTATTTGAACTGTGATGAACTGAACTGTGATGAGGGTATTTTTTGAGACAGTCTTATTATTTATTTCTTCTATTGCTGTGCATACAAATGTATTTAGAAGGTATATATATATATATATATATATATATATATATATATATACATATTATCTACCTATAACGTACTAAGAGTTAGTAGTACGCGCAAAGTTCTGGTTTTATTAAACGTTGTGTTTAATCAGACAACTAAAGATGTTTGAGTAGGGGTACAGCGGTAGGGCAAAGTTTTCTGAATAAGTAGAATTAAGTAAGGCGAGCTTAACGCCTTCACAGTTTGCACTAATAGCATTATCAAGTTTCCAGACCGTATTGAAGGAATACTGGCACATGTTTACTTAAAATTTTACAATATTATTTATTTATGATAATGGATAGCTAAAAAGGGTTGCGTACTTAAAATGTAGTTACACCTTTTTATAGATAAGAGGATCCACTAACGCAGTAAAAAAAACAATGAATAAATAACCTGACCATGAGCATTTTGAGATATGTCAAAGGTGGGTGCCGTTACTAACAACGCGCAATAGGTTTTCTTTAAAATATTACTCAAAAGCGATGGTCCGACTTCACTTAAAATAATTTTCCTGAAGAGTTTTTAGCATAATCTATCAGCATAAAAACTAACAAGTTTCTATCTCTTATAGTTTAGAAATGCCATGGGCATCTCACGAGGCCGATAACACGAAAATGGTTGACTTTGTAAAAAATGTCATGTATCCAAACTTGCCTTCATTTAAAAAGATCTATTTGTCGATACAATGTACAAATATTTTTCATGCCCACTTCCCATGTATGAAGTTCCCATTCCCATTCCCACATTAAAACATAAAATTAAAATTATTTTATGATGCCAAATCTGAGATCTATACACAATCTAAAACTATAACATATTTAATCCATTTATAATCATAATTACAGAAGCTAGAAGGGTGGATATACATGCAGACAGACGGATAGACAGACAGAAAAACGGATGGATGGACAAGCAACACTGTAAGGGTTGCTTGTCCATCCATAGTGTACTACGGAACTCTAAAAGCTATGTAACAAGTTTCATAAATTGATGTAATATGCGAATGGTAGGTACTACTGTCGATTTGGATCGTTATTAAGCGTTCTCCGTAGTTTATCACTTGAGTGGGATGTTTGAACGTGGAGTTGTTTCGCTAATTGACTGTAGCGATAACATACTTGACTTCCAACTATTTCTCTTTAAGGCAACTACTTAAAATAATGAGTTCTTATAATATGAAGTCTCTCTTAGAAGAATCTCTCTTATAGAAGTCAGTCTCAAGACATTAATAGGATAACCAGAGATCGCCCTGTGGACGAAATTCATAATTCATATTTAAATGTTTTAGTTTCAATTATTAGGGTTCTTTTGCCTCTTAGATACGCAATAAAAATGTGTAAATTTGTTTTTTTGTTCTTCTTTCTTTTTTAAAATTTGTTTGTCTATGATATTAACAGTGCCGGATTTACACATTTGCCGCCCATATAGGCTATTCAGTTATTGCCCCCTCCCCCCCCAAACTTCCTTCTCAAAATTACTCTCCTTATACTAATCAAGAGAACAATTGTAGTTTTTTACAATTGTCCCGGTTGAAATTTGTACCAAATAGCTTTTTGAAAGAGATTGTATTCTTTAAATAAAAACAACAGCACAAATATTAGGTCTTTACCTATGAAATTGCCGTTTTGTATGAAAAATTAATTTAAACGAATGTATTTTTATTTGTATTAATCGAAGTAATCACCCATGCAGTCTATGCATCTTTGCCAATGCAGTGACAGTTTATTGATGCCCTTCTTAAAGAAATCAGCTGGACGAGGGAGGCAACAAATTCTTAAAAGGCATTTTTTACTGCCTCTCGGGTATTGAAATTTTTTCCCGCCAAGAAGTTATCCAAATTCTGGAAAAAGTAGAAGTCTATAGGCGCAAGGTTTGGTTGGTAGGGCGGATGACTCAGAGCTTCCAACCCAGTTCTTGCAACTTGGAGACCGTCTCCTGTGCAGTATGAGGTCGCGCGTTGTCGTGCAGGAGCAGCGGAGATGAGCGATTGACCAATGCTGGTTGGAAATGTGCCAGCTTCTCCATCATTGTGTTTAGTTCTTCACAGTACACATCTGCAGTAATGCTCACCCCGTTTGGTAAGAAGCTGTGATGAATCACACCGGCGCTAGACCATCAAACAGTGACCATCACTTTTCTAGGGGCAAGTTTTCGTTTAGGGCATTGCTTAGGTGCTGAACCAGGATCCAACCAACTTGCTGAGCGCTTGCGGTTAGTTAACAGAATCCATTTTTCATCGCAGGTAACAATGCGGTTCAAAATTCCTTCATTTATGTGTCTGTTCAGCAGTGCAAGGCACGTCTCGACGCGTACTTCACGCTGGCGATCATTGAGTTCGTGGGGCACCCATTAGTTAAGCTTTTTTACCTTCCCAATTTGACGCAAATGGACCAATATTGTTTTGACGCTAACGTCGAAAGCTGCTGCTAATTCAGCCGTAGATTGTGTATCATCAGCTTCCACAATCGCCTTTAATTCGTCATTGTCGACCAAAGTCTTCGGACGACCGCGAGGTTCATTTTTCAGGTCGAAATTTCCAGAACGGAAGCAAGCAAACCAATAACAGGTGGTGCGTTGGTTTGTAGTGTTAGCTCCGTAAACGTCGTTGATGTTGCGTGGCGATTGTGCCGCGTTGCTGCCACGACGGTACTCATATCCCATAATTACTCGAATTTGTAACGTATCCATGATGACAAAAAGATTGAAATGCGATGAAAATGTAACACTAATCAATAAAAAAATGACTGCTTTTGGAAAAAGGATTCCATGTTTTTAAAATAAAATTAATTTGAAATTAGAATTCTTAGTCAAACAAAAATTATTTTGATTTGAAATAGCCAGTACTGCAGAACGGCAATTTCATAGGTAAATACCCTTTATTTTATAATGATAATATTATGTTTTGTACGTTGAAAGCGAGTGAGAGGAGCGAGCGAGCAAAAATGTCTTTGATTTCGCAGGATAAAATTGGATATTTTTTTTTTCAAAATTGTACTGGTTTAATTTGTAACAAATATCTATTTGAAAGAGTTTATTCTTTGGAATAATCAACAGAGAAAAATATACCATAAACTACTAAATATTAGAATGTTTAAGTGAGCGAGCAAAAATGTCTCTAATTTTGTAGGTTTCTATTGGATAAATCCCTATGGATCAAAACAAAATTTTTGTAATTTGTCGCCCTATGCTTGAGGCTACTCACCCTTCTTGTCTGTCTGTAAGTCTTCCTGGATATTTACTACTATTTACAAATAACAGATGAAAATATTTAGACAAGTTATTGACAGGCTGCTGGATTTTCAGAATGGACCGTGAGGATGGCCCTTAAAATAGTTTCAAAACCATGAATATGTGATTATTGCTTCACGTATTAGAGCGCTTACGATATTACTTATCACGCGCGATAACCATAAACTACTAAATATTAGAATGTTTAAGTGAGCGAGCAAAAATGTCTCTAATTTTGTAGGTTTCTATTGGATAAATCTCTATAGATCAAAACAAAATTTTTGTAATTTGTCGCCCTATGCTTGAGGCTACTCAGCCTTCTTGTAAGTCTTCCTGGATATTTACTACTATTTACAAATAACAGATGAAAATATATAAACAAGTTATTGACAGGCTGCTGGATTTGCAGACTGGACCGTGAGGATGTCCCTTAAAATAGTTTCAAAACCATGAATATGTGATTATTACTTCACGTATTAGAGCGGTTACGATATTACTTATCACGCGCGATAATGTAAGAGACAGCTATATTATTTTTATATTGAAACATACCTTCTTATTTATTATTTTTTCTCTTGGATAGAAAAAAGTGAATAAAAAAATGTTGTGACAGATTGACAAACGTCAACGTGTAATAAAATTATTTCAAACGCACGGTAAGTAGTGTGAGCGAACTGACGTAGCGATAGAAATTTAAGCTTTTCGCACGCCTTCCTCAGCACAAGCCTTAATTGTGCCAAATTTCACTCTCATCCGTAAGCACAATTCTTGTTAATATATAGATATATTGTTAATATATAGATATATAAACATTTTTTGGTAGAATAATTGAAATTTATTGAAATAAAAATGCTACATGACTACATGATAATTGTCAAAAAAATTGACAGAATAAAAACTAAGCCTTTTATAACGTGAATTGATGCTTGGCCTGTTGGCCTTGTGCGGGCGACTAGCTTTTTTGGTACTACTTTTGTCGAGTTGTTGCGAATTTTCAAATCAACAGTTCTTGTAGGCGTTTCTATACGTATTAAAATGTCGTCTGACTTAATTGCGGATCCACTTGTTACATTAGTTACAAGCTCATCAGTTTGTTCGTATGTACTACTCGTTGTATCAGTATCAAGATTAGCCGCGACTATATCACTCGTTCGTTTTATTTCTTCCTTTAGAAATGCAAAGTTCGATTCATTGGCTGCAACTAATGTTTCATTTTTCACATTTGGTACAAAATTTCGTCTTTCAACGTCGTTTGTCAGGTCAGTAGGAGTTGTTGTGGTTTCGATGGTCATCAGATTAGTTCGGAGTGCGCTGGTGGTTGCTGGGGGATCTTTATCGTAAGCAGAGCATGTGTTATTGCACGGATTGTTTTCACACTTTTCTTTCAAACCACACTCTATGAACTCCCGCCATGCAGCTAGTGCGATATGTAAATGTGGCTGCTGGCAACCACTCAAGTAACTTTGAACTCCGACAACTGCTTCCTCACATACCAACGGTCCGCCTCTGTTTCTCTGCACAAGGAAAACACCAGTGAATTTAAACGTTTCGTACTTAACATTTGGCGATTTTGTTTCTTTATCTTTTTTCATACATATAAAATAAAAAAATATATAAATTAATTATTTATAGACTCTAACACCACGTCAAATCCGATCCAAATGTGGAACATCTTATATAATATTAAATATATTATAAGCACTAAATTATTTTATATACTTTAGATAATTAAAGACTACATACCGGGCACAGGCTTAAGTCGTCGGATGTACTAGTGTTGTAGTTAGAACAAATGAATTTTTCTCCGTTCGTTTTGCAGGAGTCTCGCGGCAGGATTTCAACGGGCCACTTCATGAGAATTTGATCAGCAGAATTGTTAGGGTACTGGAAGAAACGGCTACTGTTAATAAAATAGTCGTCATATAACATGTCTTAGATATAGAACATACAGAAAAGCTTATTAAAATGGGGTAACTGTACTGAGATACAATTAAAAAACATATATATATACCTATTATGTTGTAAAAATGTAATTATACTAGACATTATTACCCCAAATACAAGAATGAAGCAGGTTATTCCTGTGTAGTCTTGATTTTTTTCTGCTAAAGCTGTCGGTGCCACCATTGAGGTAGTATTGAATGGGACCATAGTTTTCAGAAGGGCCAGGAAATTATCGTAGCTCCAAGCGTCCATCTTGGCCTTAGACGGCTGCACCACTTGGATAACCTGTAATTTTTAAAATTAATAAGTAAATTAGATATTTAAACTTACTACTGTGAGCACATTTAAAAATCAAAGTAATCCAAAAATACCCGCCCAAATGCATTGTTAATGTAAAATTTAGTATGGGATTTTTAATTCAAGTTTTTTTAATAGATTATAGAACATTTTTTTATTCAACATTTACTACTCCGTTAATTTTTCCTCCATCCTACGAGGAGAGTACCCTTTTTGACCTACGCAACCGCGGCCGAGACCGGATCGCGCGACCCACTGCTTAAATACTATGAATTTGTATGGAGCACTAAACAAAACACGCGACCACGTCGCGCCTTCGGTGGGCGTGGCCAGAGAACCTACTTCGCTGATTCGCTGGTCGCGCGTAGCAGTCTCGAGTTATCGTCGAGTAGATCGGAAGGAAAAACTCATATAGCTTACCTCGCGGTCCTGCTCTAGGTCTTCCTCGTACAGAGTGAAGTTAACACCAATGGTGTCAGCTCCGGCTCTTGCTACCAGCGTCTTATGGGGGAAGGTGGTGTTGCCGTGGACGTCAATAGTGGCCGACACAAGCCAATTGGGACGAATCAGAATCGCATTCCGGACGAACCTATTCCCGTCTTCCAGTATAGTATCATCCGTGTAGTAAACTATCGCCTGGAAAAAAAGGTAGGATAAAATATTTCATACAGTTGCAGGTAAACAATTTTACTAGTAGGTATGCTGAAACTTTTATACAAATAATAATTAGTAGAAAACAAATTAATAATAAAAATCTAAAATACTACTTCGTATACTTTCTTCTTTATGTTGTAGGCTATAAAAACGATTTTTGAGTTATGGAATTAAAGTACTGTTATTTTGTACCTCTAGCGATATATTTGCTCGGAATTCTAGTAAATAAATAAAAAAAAGAATCAGAAAAATATGACGGAAAAATTATAAATACGCAAACCAAACTGCCAATCAGACTGACATAATAGCATTGAAATTATTGAATATATTGTTGCACGACCAAAAGAAAAAAACATATATAGCTAAAAATGCTAAAAATGTGCATTTTCTGAGGGATAAGATCTAGCTAGATCGATTTTTCTCCCCAAATACTCCCTGCATACTAAATTTCATGGTAATACTTCCAGCCATTGCCGAGATTCCGATTATATATATACAAGATTAGCTCGTTTAAAGTACCTATAAGATTAGTAAATAATTAAACTTTTAGCGTTTTCGGCATCTAAAACAGTCCCGGTACAGGACAGCCGAATGTGTACGGAAATAGCCGAATATCAACGTCAACGTCTAAGGCTGGGATTAAGTATATGATTTGAAATCCGGCTGGCCAGGGAAAACTCAGAGCACTGAAAATAGAACTCTGTGCTTATAAAATAGAGTTGAAAATTGAGGTGTCGGGTGTCGAGCTGTCATATATTTGGCTTGACATTGACATTTGGCTCGACATTTGTGTGTTCGATTTTCGTGTCTATTGTAATAATAACACAGACTTCCCGGTTTTTTACTTTTCCCCGGTTTTCTAGATTCCTAATCATAACCTAGTCCCAGCCTTAATCAGTTCCACAACATTGTCAAACATTTGTACATCATCGGCTTCATTCGACTATTTCCATAGCTAGTCGGCTGCCCTGCCCCGGGGCAGTTTTAGATACCGAAAACGCTATTGGGTACCATATACGGGAAAGCTTCACTCTTCACTTCATAGTCTTTAGTGCTAAGTCCTTCAGTTCCTAAGACACCTAAAACAATAACAATTTAATCTTGTTTTATATCAATAACCCTGTAGCTACGAAGCTCAGATACTAATTTTAAGACGCGGAAAAACATTAAAAAAGCAATTGATATGTATGCACCTTTTTTATAGTATAGTAACAATGTCCTTTAAGACAAATGAGAGTATGCGAATTGTTTTGATAATTAAAACATGTATATTAAATAAAATATGTAACTTACCCAAACAAACACATAATAATAAACAGCGCATTATTTCTTGCAAAATATGTATTTTCTTCAGAATGACGTATAAAATACTATTGACAGTAAGTATTTCGTTTGAAAGAAGAATTTTCTTATTTTATTTTTTCTTCTTTCTCACCAGCAAGATTGTAGAATTAAATCGAGTTTTTCATATTTTACATATATCTATGCCTAAAACCATATTAATATAAATATATTATGTTTCAATACCTAATTAGGAATTTGTTAAACAGTGGTCAACATTGTATTATGTAAAGATACATAGAAAAATATACATTATTTAAATAGTCTAACTGCCTATATTTAATTTTGTTCCATTTTTAATCTAAATGTAAAGCATCATCTCCAAAATTGAAACTTGAAAAGTTGGGCAAAAGATAAACAGCACAAAACGTTATCCATTTAAAAATAAAATTAGCCGAGTCACGTCGTTGCCGTTATCTTTGACAAAGTTGATTCGAGTTTAGTCGAAGCATTAATCAGAATCGCAACGGAGCTTAGATGTATTATCCCCAATAAGGCGAAAAGAATGAGTTTGCAAATTTAAAACGCGTGTTTTACAGATAAGGTGGAGAATAAATCCAGGAAACATCTAATTATTCATGTAAGGGGTGTCTGAGGACTCCGAGGACGCGTATTAATACGCTCGGGAAGACGTCGACTTTAAAAATATGCTAAGAGTATAAAAAGAGGAGTTTATTTTAAAATATCGCGGACAGGGACATGACTTGGGCGGGCGCGCGGGCGAGGCAGCCGGCTGACTCCGCGCCTTCTCTGTTCTCAAATTGAATATACAACGGGACTTTGTTTACCAAAAATCTTTAATTCTTTATGCCCTTTAATTTTATGTCTCGGTACGCTTAATGTGTATTCTATATTAATTTGAAATAGTCTGGTTTGTTTTATGGTCATTTGTTATGCGACGTGACTACTTTACGACGACCTCTGTGGCTCAGTGGTTGAGCGTGTTGATGCTCAAGCCGGGAGTCGCGGGTTCGAATCCCGCCGAAGGAACCAAAAGTTTTTCTGTGCTCCTGGGTCATGGATGCGTATTAAATATGTGTATAATATAATAAAAATCTTAAATACTATCTATAGTTTAAAAAAGTATTAAATATATTTCCGTTGTCTGGTACCCGTAACACAAGTTCTTCGAGAACTTGACACGGGACCGGATTGACGTGGTGTGAAGCGTCCATAGATATTATTATTATTATTTTAAGTTACTTGAGGTTAACGGTTATATTCGTCTAGGTGGTTTAAGCTATGATTTTCAAATTATAAAATATTTGCTTCCTAACTATTTTCCTTCTTTAGAAGTATTATTGGAGTTTACTCCTTAAGAAACGATTTTCATATATAAGCCCGGGGTATGAAAATGTATTGGGTGTCAAATCGAATTCACGATGTCACACGGTCATACGGTACGGTGTCACACGATGTTAGCAGAAGATGCGTCAGTCGCTTTGCATTGCACACTAAATTTTACTTTTTAGAGTAAGCTCCAATCGTGCGTCGGAGCTCACACGCACACATTAAAAATAAGTATGCAGTATTTCCTCATCTAAAGTAATGTATATCATTAGAAAAGTTTCCAGTAATTCAAAGCGGGTTAGAACGATAACATTTATTGTGATATCGGCCACAAATGAGCGGAAGGATCGTATGCGAACCGCTGATGTGGCGACGTCATAACGACTCGCTCAGACGGCTATTACACGACCAGTTTATGCGGACCCACCGGTCTGAGTTCAGAGCACGTGGGCGGCGGAGTGTCTTAGTGGGACTTTGGGTGCCATCGGCAATTGGCACGACTGTAACGACCTGAATGAACGAGCTACGTGTTTTGGCGGCTCCCGCAATTGCTTACACATCCCCGAGTGTGGCTAACACTAAATTTATTATGAAATTATTTTGTTGTATTGAATTGAAAGATTTATGAAGGACTAGAGATCTCCCTGTGGTCTCGACCACATTATTTAATATAATTTTTGAGTGTAAACTTTATAAGGGTTATTTTGCCTCTTAGATAGGAAAATAATGTATCTAAATTTCTTATGTTTACGCGAATATGTTCATTGTTTTAAACAGTTACGGATTGTGTCGCGGTGCATTTTTTTTCCCGACGTATTGGCTACTTTCTAGCAGCCGTGATCAAGGGAGGATGTCCTCCCGTGTAAATTAGCCGAAATGAAGTCGGGAAAAAGAAAAGTGCACCGCGACACAATCCGTAAGTGTTTAAAACAATGTATCTAAATGTCGTTATAGCAGATCCACAATTAATGTCAACGTATAACCAAATTGTACCTATCAAACGCACGGTAGTGTGAGTTAACAATCTGGGGTGGTGTGTGTATTATGTTGGTGTGTTGGTGTAGGTATGTGTATTGTGTTGGTGTTATTTTTGTTGATTGTATGTTTTTCTAAGCATCAAATTTAAAGAATATTAGCTTTCTGCACACCTTCCTCCGTTACGACGAAAATTCTATTCTCCTCGCCTTTTTAACTTGACACTGGCAATAGTTTTGAGTCATATCGACATATCTAGTATCAAAAAATATTGTTCTTTTTAAGAAAGAGACTTCTTTAGACTTAACGAAATGGGAATAGTTAACATTTGCTCGGCACTAAGCATTATTCATTGTCGAGGCGATCGCTCTCGTGAACAGTCATAAACTTGACGAGATCGAAGCAGACACGTTTACGACCAATCGACAACAAAATAGCGCTTTACGATAGCATACTTACCGCAAATGTCTTAACTATACTTTGTACGATTTGTCTAACATATTTTGTGATTTTAAAGAATTACCTAAAAACATAAAGGATGATTTAGTTATTCATACATTTTTATTTTAATAAGTCATTCAAAGTATCTAAATGCATTTTCTAAAAAAAAAAGTGTAATTCATATATGATTTTCCTTTTGTTTAGGGACAACCTTGTCAACTTAGCATTAATGCAGATTCACTTTAATATTATTGTGTACAACATATATACAGCAGCAATAGTTAGTTTGGTTCATAATTACCTTAGATATACATACATTGTTTCACTTGAATATAATTTTATTAGATAATATTCAAAAGGTCACTAAAACATTTTCTTTCCGCTAATTTCTTTTATTTGAAGTTTAATGAAAACTCAAATCTCATAAGTATATAAGAAGGGTTTGTCGCGAGCGGAGGTGATATGAATATTAAACGCTTCAGGAATTAGAAGATTTATACGACGATTTGGAAGTTGGGCGGGCGGCGGCGGGCGGCACCGGGCGCTCGCACTTAAATGAATGTTTTAACATTATCTGCAGAGTTTTAAGGCAGTTGAGCCTCTTAAACAACTTGTGAAGAAACTTTAATAGACAGAGGCTCTCGGGCGATTAATTCGGAGACGTGAAATGGTGGACGGGAATTCGTAATGTGAAAGGGTGACTCTTTCCGATCGATGTATTTTGTCGATTAGATTTCACTAGTATACGTGTCTGGCTTAGCTGTCCGTATATCGATGTAGCATTTGTAAGGACGAGGTAATGAATGTGTATCTAGTTTGTTTTGCAATACAACAGTTCCTTTGTGAACAGGCTTTGTAATTAGCATGAACAATAAATAATTAATTAATAGGTACTTAAGGGCCGTACATCTAGGCCAAGCTGTGCAAACAATTAATAATTAATGAGGTTTTAAATGCATATTTAGCTTAAACCATAATATTATAAAGTCAATATAACGGACTGTAGAAAACACAAAAAATCTTAAAATGTATTTGAATATGCCTAAGTGGCCTATCCATATGCCTGTGAAATTATGGAATTGCAAGTTTTATTCATAGCGTATATGTGAAAACCACTGATCTTAAATGGCAACATTAAGTTAATCGTATTATGAAACATCATCTATTGTAATTGAATACATGATGTCTCATAATATGATTCGCTCAATGTGCCCATTTTAGAAATGCTGTTAGGAGCGTAATGAAACGCGCTCAAGCTGCACCACAGTGGCTCGCAGCGCATGCACACGTCATGATATATTATTAAATACTAAGGCGGCGGGTCAATAAGTCCGTGACTTTTTGAATTTCTAACCTCCTTACTGAAAAAGCAACACTACTCCTGTCAACAGGCATCTGTCAGTTGACTCCTATCAAAATTTGAACTTGCTGCGTCAGTTAGTTTGTGTTTTACAGCTATCTTTATCAGACTATCCAGTAACTTAAGGAAACAATGGAAAATAGTGAATTTCGTGTGCTTATTAAGCATTGTTTTTTGCGAAAAAAAACCATTACCGAGACCAAGGCTAAGCTTGATAAATACTATGGGGACTCTGCACCATCGGTTTCAATGGTAAAAAAGTGGTTTACTGAATTTCGTTGTGGCCGTACAAGCACTGAAGATGCCGAACGTCCTGGACGCCCAGTTGAGGTCTCTACACCCGAAACAATCGAAAAAATTCACGATATGGTGTTGGCCGACCGAAGATTGAAAGTGCAAGAGATTGTGGAAGCCATAGGCATCTCGCATGGCTCAGTGGTTTCAATTTTGAATGATCACTTGGGCATGAGAAAGCTTTCCGCAAGTCGACCACAAACGCAATCGTGTAACAACTTCACAGGAAGGTTTGGCGTTGTTTAATCACAATATGGAGGAGTTTTTGCGCCGTTTTGTAACCGTGGACGAAACATAGATCCATCACAACACACCAGAGACCAAACAACAGTCAAAACAGTGGGTTTCTAAGGGTGAATCGGCGCCAAAGAAGGACAAGGTGGGTTTGTCAGCCAATAAAGTTATGGCGACTGTTTTTTGGGATGCACGTTGGATAATCCACATTGACTATCTTCAAAAGGGAAGAACAATTAATGGGGAATATTATGCCAACTTATTGGACCACTTCAATGAGGATTTGAAAAAAAACCGACCTCATTTGTCCAAGAAAAAAGTTCTTTTTCACCAAGACAATGCAAGGGTGCACACATGTGCAGTTGCCATGGCAAAAATCCATGAATTGGGCTATGAATTGCTCCCACATCCACCCTATTCTCCAGATTTGGCTCTGAGTGACTACTTCTTGTTCCCAAACCTGAAAACATGTCTCGGTGGAAAAAGATTTGACTCCAATGATGAAGTCATCTCGCAAACAAAGGCCTATTTTGAGGACCTCGACAAATCATATTTTTTGGAAGGGATAAAAAAATTGGAGAAGCGTTGGACAAAGTGTATAAAGCTCAAGGGGGACTACGTTGAAAAATAAAATGATTTATTTATCAAAAAATCTGTGTTTTATTCCAAAAGTCACGGACTTATTGACCCGCCCTCGTATAACGTTTTCTCGCGCGCGGCACGCTGCACGGTGCATCGGCAGGCAGTGTTTGACGGCGTCATTTTCCGGTATCGTGTGCAGGTATTGTTCAGTGCTTTATTGAATTGATTTACGCGCCAATTTTTGTCGGCTTCGGTTTTTATTAACTGACCTCGGCGCGGATGTAAACTTAATTGAATCCGCCAACAAAAGGCGTCGAATGAAAAGAGCGTCCACCGGTGTGCAATGCAGATTATAATAGATTTTTCCGAATTTGCATGGGCTTTAAGTTAACCGATATTGAATTTTATCACGGTGGTTGAACTTTTGTTTTTACAATATTTAATATTTACTCGGTTTTGCATTTCGCGATTTTATGACATTAAGAAAATTGGAGGAGAAGTATTCCAAAAAGTGGCAAAAAATTCCTAGTAGGAGCTTTCACTTCTTATAACGGATCAAGGAAAATTCTCGCGTAAATCCACACCGAGCACAAAACCAGAATATTATAATACAGAGAAACAAAAGCAGTTTAATGTTGAGACAGCGTAATCTAAGTTAATTATCTTAAATTCGGTTGTATTTAACGTCGCTTCAAAACGACTCACAATGATCGTAGTCGAGCGAAAAGATATTTGAGAACGAATCTCAGACACAATTATGGGAAGGTTGTTTGTATCTGGCAAACAATGCTACAATACAATAATCTTAAGTATTTTCCAATATCATTATAATAGTAATATATATTTATTAATAAGTACGTAAAACAAAAAATTTGAGTACAGTTTTACGAGAATTGTGCGAACGGAGGAGTATGAAATTTGGCACAGTTAAAGTTTGAAAGGTGTGTAGAAAGCTAATATTTAAAAAAATAATGTTTAGAGATATATAAATTAATTAAAACAAGACATATTCAGTATAACAATTAGTTTTTCAGTTGTGCTAAGGGTTAAATTTTAATTTTCCTTCTTTCTTTTTTTATTAATATTTTTATTTTTTAAGGTAGCTCCTTTGACTGTTGTATCTGTGGCCGTTATCAGTTGAAAAAAACCAGATCAGATAAATATAACTTATAATAGGTCTTTACCTATGAAATTGCCGTTCTGCAGTACTAGCCATTTCAAATCAAAATAATTTTTGTTTGGCTAAGAATTCTATTTTCAAATTAATTTTATTTAAAAACATGCAATTCTGTTTCCAAATGTAGTCATTTGTTTATTGATTAGTGTTCATTTTCATCGCATTTCAATCTTTTTCGTCATCATGGACACGTTAAAAATTCGAGCAATTATGGAATATGAGTACCGTCGTGGCAGCAACGCGGCACAAGCGGCACGCAACATCAACGACGTTTACAGAGTTTATTGGTTTGCTCGCTTCCGTTCTGGAAATTTCGACCTGAAAAATGAACCTCGCGGTCGTCCGAAGACTTTGTTCAACAATGACGAATTAAAGGCGATTGTGGAAGCTGATGATACACAATCCACGGCTTAATTAGCAGAAGCTTTCGACGTTAGCGTCAAAACAATATTGGTCCATTTGCGTCAAATTGGCAAGGTAAAAAAGCTTGACAAATGGGTGCCCCACGAAGTCAATGATCGCCAGCGCGAAGTACGCGTCGAGACGTGCCTTGCACTGCTCAACAGACACACAAATGAAGGAATTTTGAACCGCATTGTTACCTGCAATGAAAAATAGATTCTGTTTATTAACAAGCGCTCAGCATGTTGGTTGGATCCTGGTTAAGCACCTAAACAATGCCCTAAACGAAAACTTACCCCTAGAAATGTGATGGTCACTGTTTGGTGGTCTAGCACCGGTGTGATTCATCACAGCTTCTTACCAAACGGGGTAAGCATTACTACAGATGTGTACTATGAAGAACTGAACACAATGATGGAGAAGCTGGCATATCTCCAACCAGAATTCAATCGCTCGTCTCCGCTGCTCCTGCACGACAACGCGCGACCTCATACTGCACAGCAGACGGTCTCCAAGTTGCAAGAACTGGGGGTTTGGAAGCTCTCCGTCATCCACCCTACTCACCAGACCTTGCGCCTACAGACTACTACTTTTTTCAGAATTTTGGTAACTTCTTGGCGGGAATAAAAATTCAATACCCTAGAGGCAGTACAAAATGCCTTTGAAGAATTTGTTGCCGTCCAGCTGATTTCTTTAAGAAGGGCATCAATAAACTGCCACTGCGTTGGCAAAGATGCATTGATTGCATGGGTGATTACTTCGATTAATACAAATAAAAAATACATGAAAAAAAATAGTTTAAATTTTTTCATACAAAACGACAATTTCATAGGTAAAGACCTAATATTTATAAATCTTGTAGAAAAATAACTTTTTTCATTTTTATGTTACTTTATGACCGTTAAAGGTGTTAAATATGTGTAAATACACAAACAAGGGAATTATTAATTCTTAAAAAAGGGAGCCGATAAAGGGATTTTTGAAGAAACTCGAGCGCGTGAGATTAGGAAAGTATAGGTGTCCCACATGTCTCTGGTAATCAAGGTCTAAAAATAAGTTTGTTTATTGCATTAAAAAAGTTAAAAAAGCACCGAATTTTAATCTGATGATAAATTAGACCATTTTTATATACATTTTTATTCATTTTCTTTGTTCTAAGTTTAATAAAGCTGTCCCCGCTAATCGCAAAACTAAAATGAAAAAAAAAACTGTCATAATCTTTTTAAATGAAACTCCTTTAGCGGTGTTGTGTGTTGAGTGAAATTTTAAGGTAGCGTCACGTCACGACACGATTTTGGATAAAACGCCATCGGTCGGAAGCTTCTTATACTTCTTACTTTACTTTTACGGCTCAATATACAGATAGCGTTAAGTGTACAAATTTTAATTTTTCTTTTCTTTTAGAAATGATGTGCTTTGGGCACGATGAGAGGATTTTTGGATTTTAAATGATGATGTTTCACTTCTGCTACGTGTACTC
Organism: Phengaris arion; assembly: GCA_963565745.1. Lineage (NCBI taxonomy): Eukaryota > Metazoa > Arthropoda > Insecta > Lepidoptera > Lycaenidae > Phengaris > Phengaris arion. The sequence goes on along the minus strand of OY751438.1, from coordinate 15,248,925 downwards.
GTCATGTTTATTTTTCTGCCTATCTACAAAATCTGCTAGAGCTCAATTAAGTACACATTTAGCATTATAGGCTATTATGAATTAGAAAATTTATGAAATTAACAAAGAAAGCTTCGGCGTAGAGCGCGTAGCACCGTAGCAGACATAGATCAATTAATACGCAGAAGTTGCATTACTATGCTAAATAATTTTGTAAGCATGCTTCGTGCTTTGTAGCCTTTGCCTTTTAAAAATTAAGTACATGACAATATATAACGATCTGTGGATTTTTTTGCATGCGTGTGTTAGAATTCTAACTTCTACCCTCTTTTTGCAGATACAGTCATCTGAAAAATATTAGTTAATTTATTTCATAACATATTATCAGTTTAGCAATTATTTAATAGTGTCTTCCTATTTCTATCACATGCAATAAAATTAAAAATATAAATATTTCCAACATAAAAATATCACATAGTTTATCTCTTGGAGGTTTAAGAGGAAGGTCATATCCAACATTATTCTCATGAGGCCGCTGAAGCTCGTTATTATAATTGCACTATATAGAGAGATACACAATCAAATAGGCTGGCACAATGAAGGAGTTGCGCTGCGGCGAAGTCCAGGCGATGAACCTGGCGTCGATCTCCCTCTAAGTCTCTTTAACTTTACGTAACAGTTTCATGGAGAAAACCTCTTTATTTTAATATCGAAGTCAAAACTAAAATATGCATGTTCTGATTTTCTGTCCCCGCGACATTCTCACGTAGTATGAAATTGTCCTAGGTATATCTTATGTATTTTCGGAATGAACATCACAAACAGAAATAAAAATATGTCAGATTTATTAATTATAATATTATTGAAATATGATTGTTTCAATAATATTAAATTTAGTATTATATTATTTATTATACAATTTATTATCTAGTAATATATTAAAGTTAGTAAATACTATTATTTCAATAATAGTAAAGTACATAGTTTATACTAATTAGTATAATTTACTAAGCTGTGGACTGGTTTTTAGTAGGTAAGTCCATCTAAGATATTATATCGCGCTAACCCTTGATGTATCTGTATTCAATTGCCGACAAGCTATGCCGACTACAATACATAATAAACGCTTTAATATAATCAAAACCTTATTAATATGCCTTGAGCTACGCCAATACTTAAGATTTTCTTTTCATTGTTAACTCTAATGCAAATTCTTGTCTGAATAAGGTCTGTTTACTTCTTTGCCCCTTTGTTTCAGCCGTAACGAGCAGAAAAGGACCCATTCAGAGCATCCGAACCTAATTACCCTACCCTCGGTTACAAAAGAGGGTTTCTAATTAACGACATTATGTCAAATAATTTGTTTGAGCCGCGTCTTACTTCGTTACATTCGCGGATTGGATTAAGTTCGCTTTCGCTCGGGTTTGTTTTGTGAAAGGCCGTTTGGTATCAATTGACAATTACGTTTGTCTATTTAATTCAAACTTTATACTTTAGTTCAGTTAAAACGGAATAACAATGAAAAAAAAAAGATTTCCTTCATAGGTACAGGGTATAGGCAGTTTAGTGTCATAATTATGTACCTATATAATTGATAAAACCCACAAATATAGTTTGTGTGTATATAACAATTGACGGACGTCGGACAGGTAGCGTATAGCGTATCTTCAGGTTCAGCGGATGTTTTGAATGCCTTATTAAAGTTCTAGGAGTTGACTGGCTGCTTAGGAGTCACCTTACTCAATGAATGGCATGGTTCGGGAAATAATAAAAACAAATATAACTAGTTGACCGTATACGTTGTTACGTGAAAATAAAACAATACCTATACCAATACCAAATACGCGTAATATCTGGTTATGCACAACAGCGGACGTCTAGCGCAGTGCTCACTCACTGTATCTTGTCTCGTCAGCGTTGACATGGCAGAGCCTTATTCTGAAATACAATAATTATCTACACTTATATTATAAAGAATATATATTTTTTGTTTTTTGTCTGTTTGTTTTTATTGAATAGGGTTCGAAACTACTGAAAAATGCTGATAAAATTTGGCACAGATGAAAACCCTGGGGAAGGGCATATACTACATTTTACAGCGGCAAAATATACGGTTTCCGCTAGATTTCCATTAGTCGCGGGCAATATCTAGTGAAGTAATAAAAATGTTATCTAAGGACAATTACTTCTAAACCATCTAGGATTCTAATGAACAAGAAAAATTATATAATGTTCCATTTAAAATTACATAACCCCTTGCGCGACCGCTGCACGCTTTATCCGTGTGTCTTCCACGCACGGAAGAAGCTAACCAAATAGACAAAGACATATAAAGTACCACCGGAGATTTTATTTAAAAGTTATAAATATTGATACATACTTCCCAGCAAACAAAAACGTCATATAAGTCAAGGCTTGTACGACGTCCAGTTGTATTGCAGTTTTATAATAGTAATGAGGTGACTAATAGGTCCTTTAGACGTCTTTAATTTAACTTTTTAGCCGTGCGACTAATGTGTCATAATAAACAGGTCATAAGCACGGCAAGACTAAACTACACGACGTTATATTATAGTTTCAGCTAAAGCGTTTGTACAACCACCAAATAGTCATACTAACGTCACAGTCTAATAAACGATTTCAACTGACCAAATTGGGTGATTGAAAAACTTAAATATGACGTTTATATAATGAAGCAGCTGTATACACGTTTTCATAATGACATTTGTAAAACGAACCCCATCTTGTTTTACAGCAGACAATTTGAGACACTTGAGTGACTTGGTTGTTCATTTGCGACTTAAATATATCTTTTATCATGTTGTTGATTAAAAGTCATGTCCTGACTTTATCCAATTTTGTTGTCGCATTTGAGTCAAATTTTTAACTTTAACGCCATATTAATGAAAAGTTTGATATAATTTAATTCACATAGAAACATGTCAAAGAGACAAAAATGTCTCAAAATTCCAAAATTAATTTTTAATTAATATTGCATAAAATCAAGAGCCATTTCGTTTGAAATTATACAGAAAACTCTACAACGCAATATCAGTTACAAGTTTTCTAGCTCCTGGCACCCCGAGTATTTTATACCCCGCGCCGTAGTGTTTCCCAGTTTTTCCCCTGTATCCATCCATCCATATCATATCATATGTCCATCTGGACAATTTGGATACATACCTACTGGATGCTACTGACAGTGCGGTCTACAGCAGGATTCCTTTTTACCGTCGATGTACACGATTGGAGCAGTGAATGGCCTATGGTGGCTGGTAGAGAACCAGCGCTCCCTACGTACATTGCTAGATATAATCTCGAATTCACACTGGATGTTACGATTACGTTGGATACCATTATTTGGAGAAATACTCGATAACATATTGTGATAGTTTTTCCTATTTTATGTTATTATGTATGGTGTTTTTTGAAGTAAGTTTTTGATTATAATTAGTTTAGTTTATTACATAAGTTATTTTTTTATTAGTTAAGTTTAGTTTAGCTTTAACAACTTATGATAAACAGCCAGGATGCAGGGACCTCTGTGCCCTGAAGAAGAGAGATGGAGGCGTTCGTCCAATCACCGTCGGCTCTACATTTCAACGCCTTACGGCCAAGCTGGCCTGCAAGTCTGTTACTTCCCTTTCGTCATATTTTCAGCCAAAATAGCTCGGTTTTGCCTGTAAAGGGGTCTGTGAGGCCGACGTTCACTCATTCAGGAGAGCTATCCAAACGCAAGGCGATTATGTGTTCTTGAAGGTCGACGTCAAAAACGCCATTAATTCAGTTAACCGTGTCGCCATGTTGGCTCAAATAAAATCAAAAGCACCTGCCATTTTACCATTTATGCTTCAGTGCTACAACGCCTCAACCAAACTTATTTACAAAAATCACTTCATCCCATGTTAAGTTGGCTGCCAACAGGGCGACCCCCTCGGTACAGCAATTTTTAGTCTTGCCATACACCCGCTCGTTGAGCTTCTAAAATTAACTGTCATATGGCCTTCACCTTAACATGTTATTACCTTTTTGTACCTAAATTTACCTATGTCTTGCGGTGTTGTCAACTGTGGAAGTTTTCTCAACTTCTCAAACAGTTGGATGATACCACGAGACATATGCTCTCCACTATTTTGAACATAAATTTCGGTGACCGCTCATGGACTCAGGCAACGCTTCCAGTAAGGTTCGGTGGCCTGGGTGTCCGAAAACCCTTGGATATATCGCTTCCGGCCTACTTGTCTTCAGCCACGCAAACCATAAACTTATCTCCAAAATATTAGAGCACCCATCCTACCCCAATATAGTTAAGGACGGCTGGAGCACAGCTAGTTCTTGTAGTGAATTGCCCTCCAATACCTTTTGCAAACGGCTCTGGGACAAGTCTCTCTGTAGTACTAGTACATAATAATCTTCTTAACACGTCGTCCAGTATTACCGATAAGGCTCGCCTCTTAGCTGCGGAGAAATGAGAGTCGGGCCTTGGCTACAAGCGCTACCGTCACCCAATACGGACACATTGCTGAAGAGAACAACTTTTCGATTAGCTACTTCCCTGGATCTTGGCGCCCCCACGTAAATAATTATTATCTCTCTATAGAGATAATTATTGAATTATAGAATTGTTATCGTCTTGTCTGATGATATTTACTATAAATAAACAATTGCATGGTCTTGAAATAACCTTAAAACCACTTACTCTCTTTATAGCGTCATCAAGAAGTAAGTATGTGACAAAAGCAACATGTCTTCCGTTTTTAGAAATAAACATTTTTATTAAAAATATTATAATATTTCAAACACAAAACTACGAAGGGGCGTGTGAGTTAGAATAGTATTTACATAGGTATATTATCATAAAACTTAAATTTCCAGTCGAACTAAATGCTATTAGTTATAGATAGCAAGATATGAAAATTAAATAACATGTATACACTCATGTTTAATTTTTTTGAAAACACCTATTTTGCACTGAAATCTTTTGCCAAAAACCACAAGTAACCAAGTCACTAACAAGAGAAGAAAAACAGTCGTACAGGTATTGTTACTTGACTCAAATAAACCGTTTTAGTAATTCAAATCACCTGTACGACCACAATATGACAAAAACGAGTCGCTGTAAAGTTATGACTAAACGACTGTGCGATGAAAGTGGTAATTTCTTAACGTTCACACGACTTTTGAATGACTTCAACTAAGACACTTGTGACTTTTGTATGACTGTTATACAACAACGTTGGTCGTGTAAATGAGGCCCTTTTCGCGTTTGATAAACGTTATTAAAACGTTAGTGTGACTTAGCTGTGGTAACATAACGCTTACTCAACTATTGTATACATCGTTACTTGGGTTGTTATATAGATAATACATTTTAAAATTTGCGTGGGACTTTTTAATATTATCAGTGTACGCATCGACTAAATTTTAGTTTTGTTGGTTGTTTTAGTCACTAAAACTGTTACATATATCAACAGTAAGATGTAACTGTCAATGTCATTATTGACATTGACAGATGTCATGAAGTAAAGCCTATCGAGTTAGTTTATTTGAGTTGGCCAAAAGGCTATACATAGTGTAGACGTATATATTGTGTTAAGCATATCTCATTACATATTGTAATACGTATCTGTGGTAAGCACCAATAAAGGAGAGTATAAGAATTATTGCTGTATTATTATCACCACCACTCAACGCAAGAAGGAGATACAAAACAGAAAACTCTTTAACAAGTTCATACAATATTTAAAAAAATATGTATTCTAAAACGCATCACGATTGGATATTTTGATTCCAGAATAGTGCTGCGAGTGAACTTAATCTGTTAATGCTTACAATGCATTTGTCTGCTAGATTGGAATATAATTAACTAAATTACCATTAATTAATTGACCGTAGGATTTAGCATTGATATTAGTTAAATTATTATAAATTCAGCGTCAGTGTATGTAATCATTACTAAAATACGAGGATTATAAAACACTTCTCTGTCACACAGATTTTCACACGATGTTTCCTACATGTAGTAAAAAATCTCATTGGTACCTACACTCAGTCGAAACTCGAACATCTGCCTCCTCTATGCAAAATATCTATACTATATCTTGTAATAATGAAATTGAGCATTGTAGAATAGTAGCATTAGTAGCATAGTATAATGTTCAATTTCAATATTAATACATTTTATTTAACTGTCAATACAATTGATTACACAAGATTTAGCCTCTAGCTTAGTAGAATCGTTAATTTATGGCAAAATATTGAATATTTTTGTAGCTGATAGATACCTTCCCCTCTACAGTTTTGGCTTTACAGGCTTTTAAGTTTTTGTCTTAAACCTCATATTAACATTTATTACTTTGAACGAATTATTTTGAAACCGGTCAAACTATACTAATTATTGAGTAACTAGCTTCCGGAACTCTATATCCATTAAATAACTTTAATTTAATGCTGGAAATTATAGGTCTATGCGCGCTATTTTTTGGTTTCAGCCGAGACGTCAAAAGTGAGTACATCGCTTTAAATATTTTTAAGTAGTAAATCTATATGTATATATATATATATATAACTAACACGACTTTATCTTATATATATATATATATATAAGATAAAGTCGTGTTAGTTACACTTATTATAACTCAAGAACGGCAAAACAGACTTAGCTGAAAATTGGTGGAGAAGTAGCTTAGAACCAGGAGATGTACATAGGATACTTCTTATCCCGTTCCCGTAGGACGGGTCACGTAACAAAACGTGGTATAACAAAACGCAACTGACATGGAATAACAAAACGCAACTGACAGCTAAGCGTAATGTTGTCTATGGTTAAGTATGGTTGAAAATTGGAGAATTAGAAATTTTGAAGTTGACCGGTTGATGTGTTTGTTTCGAGTTGCTATTAGCTTATTGTGGCGATACTATTATTAACAATGCCGCGACCAAGACGATCGAATAGACAGAACGGCTGGACTGATTTGGTTAATTTTTTTCTTGAAATAATTGTGGAAGTTCAGGGAAGGTTTCAACGGTGAGAAATTTTGGAAAAATTACGTAGAAACTACTGTAGACGTGGATGTACATGTAGATGTAGGTTGTAGGTGTAGATGTTGGTGTAGTTATTAATTTATTCCAGTTCATGGCTGAGACAGAACTACGTGTGTCGGTAGGTACAGCTAGTATTAACATAAAAATTTAAATTTGTATGTTATATAATATTCAGAATTTAAAGAAATTTATCTTAAAGTAAATTTTTCAATAAATAAGGTGATTGTTAATTAATGCCCGGTTCCTATAATTAACGGATCGTCATGGTATAAAAGTTACTATCCGTTTTTCTACAACCGACTACGAGTCGTAAATACTGTTCCACAATTAATGCCCGGTTCCTATATTTAAAAACGATCCATTCTAGTTACGAATGGTGGAATATTATACGAGGCGTAAGCTTAAACCGTTCCTATAAAAAACGTCTCGTTAAGCAACTTACCGTCGGCTTGCTACTAACGGATTACGGTTACTAGTAACGGACGGTTACTAGTAACGGACGGTAAGCGTAATGTACGAAGAAGACAGTTTAGGCCGTTCCTATAAATATTTTAAACGTCAGTAGTTTGTCAAGATTACTATTCGTAATGCCATACGGTTACCTGTCAATTTCGGTCGGTTAGTGTCTATTTCACTGTTTTCGCTGCAAGCTGCAAGAAATTTGAAGAAATGTTGAGTTCAGACAGTGATAGGGAAATGTTCGATATTATCACCACGGACTCCAGTGAGACTGATTCAGAAGAAGATAATAGGCGTGATCGAGTATATAAAGAAAGAGTGAATTATTTAGCGACGCTGGATTCGTACGAATTCCAAAGGAGATTTCGACTTGATAAAGAATCTGTTGAACAGTTACTACTTGAAGTTTATCCACACTTAAGAGTAACAGGAGCCAGGTTAGTATGTTGGAGGCATTTGTACACCGTCAAAATATATATTATGAAAACATAACCTCATACCTACCTAAAATAAGAGTAAAAACTCCATTATAGTGAAATAAATTATTGATGTTATTTCAGAAATCATGGGATATCTCCACTACATCAGGTATTGTTGACATTAAGGTTCTATGCTTTAATAACAATGTTGCTACATCAGGAGAAGAACCAACTTCGCCTTGAGGGTCGAGCGTTTGGAATCTCGTCATAAAGTGAACTTTAGTTCTTTTGTGGTGAGAGTTACAACCCATCATTTACCGACCTTTGAGAAGGAGGAGTTCTTGCCGATTGGAGTCGTCTACAGAATATTTAGAGGACGACTCCCGAACACTTCGCGCCCCACGTCGCAGACAATACGTGTTTAATGTTAGTGTTTATTACATTATATTATGTATGTTAGTCTATAAGGTATAATATGAGCCTATGCAGCCTGAATAAAACAATATTTAATTTAATTTAATTTAATAAAAAATTAGTTTCAAATTGTTCACTCTGATATTCGCAGCTCTTTGACGAGCAGCCTTTTTCAAATTGTCCTATTTCAATTTAAGTTGCTCTCGCTGCCGTGGTATTTGACCACATTTTGAATTAAATGTGTTGGTCAAAGTAGCCTAACATTCCTCTTTTAGTTTGTTTGTGGCCGCGTTGGCCTCTTTTGCTGTAAGTATTGGGTTGCTTTGTATGAGATCCACAAGCAGGGCAACATCATCCTTGCTCATAGGCTTCTTTGTTTTCTGTAACAGAAATATACCTAAATAAAGTTAATCTTCAAAAACGTTGCAATATTTTAAGCGGCAAACATGTAGGTACACTTTTTTAGAAAAATATCAAATTATAGATGTTATCTGTACTCACCGGCGTAATATCCATTTCAAAAGTTGTACGTAAAACACTACTAGAAACTTTATTATACTTTCTTCTGTAATAGTCCTAATAACAGAGACTATATACGTACTTTTATTTTGCAAAGATGATGGATGTCATCAGTCAAACAAAACAAAAAGGCGCTTACGTTCCGTTTCCGTTCTTGTTAAGTGTATGCATTCTATTATTATTCTATTATTCTATTCATTCTATGTGAAGCGTCCATAGATATTATTATATTATATTATTATATTATTATTATTATTATTGTATTTGGTAAGAAAAAGATAAAATAACACGCAGATACGTGCGATTGTACGATAATAATAATATTATTACGATAAAAAAAATAATTACTATCAATCATATTTGAATCTAAATTATTATGTCTTGAATTTTGTGCCATTTTCTGTTTCAATTTTGCCTATAACGAAACGCACAACTGAGAGTGAAGAGGGCTCGGTATTTGAACGACCAACGGACGCTCGTCGATAGCAGGTATAGAAAGTTAATTGTGGAACAGTATTTACGACTCGTAGTCGGTTGTAGAAAAACGGATAGTAACTTTTATACCATGACGATCTGTTGATTATAGGAACCGGGCATAACTTTCTATACCTGCTATCGACGAGCGTCCGTCGGTCGTTCAAATACCGAGCCCTATTCACTCTTAGCTGTGCTTTTCGTTATACGCAAAATTGAAACCGAAAATGGCACAAAATTCAAGGCATAATAAATTAGATTCACATATTCTTGATAGTAATTAAATTTTTTATCGTAATAATATTCAATCGCAGGTATCTGCGTGTTACTTTATCTTTTTCTTACCAAATACAGTAGAATGCATACACATAACAAGAACGGGAACGGAACGTAAGCGCCCTTTTGTTTTGTTTGACTGATGACATCCATCATCTTTGCAAAATAAAAGTACGTATATAATCTCTGTTATTACGACTTTTACAGAAAAAAAGTATAATAAAGTTTCTTTTAGTGTTTTACGTACAATTTTTGAAATGGATATTACGCCGGTAAGTGCAGATAACATCTCTATAATTTGATATTTTTCTAACAAACTGTACCTACATGTTTACCGCTTAAAATATTGCAACGTTTTTGAAGATTTACTTCATTTAGGTATATTTCTGTTACAGAAAACAAAGAAGCCTATGAGCAAGGATGAGGTTGCCCTGCTTGTGGATCTCATACAAAGCAACCCAATACTTACAACAAAAGAGACCAATGCGGCCACAAACAAACATAAAGAGGAATGTTAGGCTACTTAGACCAACACATTTAATTTAAAATGTGGTTAAATACCACGGCAGCGAGAGCAACTCAAATTGAAATGGGACAATTTGAAAAAGGCTGCTCGTAAAAGAGCTGCGAATACCTACCAGAGTGAACAATTTGAAACTAATTTTTTATTAAATTAAATTAAATACCGTTTATTTCAGGCTGCATAGGCCCATATTATACCTTATAGACTAACATACACAATATATAATAAACTAACACTAACATTAAACACGTATTGTCTGCGACGTGGGGCGCGAAGTGTACGGGAGTCGTCCTCTAAATCTTCTGTAGACGACTCCAATCAGCCAGAACTTCTCATTCTCGAAGGTCGGTAAGTGATGGGTTGGAACTCTCACCACAAAAGAACTAAAGTTCACTTTATGACGAGATTCCAAACGCTCGACCCTCAAGACGAAGTTGGTTCTTCTCCTGATGTAGAAACATTGTTATTAAAGCATAGAACCTTAATATCAACAATACCTGATGTAGTGGAGATAACCCATGATTTCTGAAATAACATCAATAATTTATTTCACTGTAATGGAGTTTTTACTCTTATTTTAGGTAGGTATGAGTTTATGTTTTTATAGTATATATTTTGACGGTGTACAAATGCCTCCAACATACTAACCTGGCTCCTGTTACTCTTAAGTGTGGATAAACTTCAAGTAGTAACTGTTCAACAGATTCTTTATCAAGTCGAAATCTGCTTTGAAATTCGTACGAATCCAGCGTCGCTAAATAATTCACTCTTTCTTTATATACTCTATCACGCCTATTATCTTCTTCTAAATCAGTCTCACTGGAGTCCGTGTTGATAATATCGAACACTTTCTGAACTCGACATTTCTTCAAATTTCTTGCAGCTTGCAGCGAAAACAGTGAAATAGACACTAACCGACCGAAATTGACAGGTAACCGTATGGCATTACGAATAGTAATTTTGACAAACTAAGTACTGATGTTTAAAATATTTATAGGAACGGCCTAAACTGTCTTCTTCGTACTTTATGCTTACCGTCCGTTACTAGTAGGGAGGGTAGGTACGGAAGGGAGGGTCCCTTCCGTTAGTAGCAACCCGACGGTAAGTTGCTTAACGAGACGTTTTTTATAGGAACGGTTTAAGCTTACGCCTCGTATAATATTCCACCATTCGTAACTAGAACGGATCGTTTTTCAAATATAGGAACCGGGAATAAGAAAAGTTTGTAAAAATTTCGTTTCGATTGTATAGTGTATAATATCTGCTAAAAAGAATATATTATTATTACATCTAATCTAATTTTATCATTGGTAATGTGGGTGTGTATCAGTGGGTTATTATTTCATAGTAAAATTCCCAATGTACTTTACTGCTCTCAATATTATTTTCAAAATACTTAAATATTTATTTGAATAGCTTATAAACTATTAACCAGAAACCAAAAACCCTTTTTTGAGATGTTTATTTGTATAAAACTTTTACAAAAAAACAATATAAAATAAGAAGCAACAAAAATAGCTTTTTTTTTCAATTATAATACTAGCGTACCTGACAGACGTTGTGCTGACATAACTATGAACTGCAATAAATAAAAAATAACTAACAACCTACAAGCAACTACAATTTCTAAAGAATTTATTTTTGAACTCGTTGTAACTTCCAAAGTGAATGTCTGATTTGAATGAAACAAGCAATATTGTATATCTAAAATAACACCTAGGTACTCTTCGTGATGAAGCTATTTGGATTTTAAAAATATGGGTCCCAGTGATTTAATTAAATTTTAGAAGACAAAAACTGTTCTACTACCATGACTATAGTGGCTATACGCTGTCGGGGACTTTTTTGTTTTTTAATACTGTACACTATTATTTTATTCTATTGTCTATATTTCACGCAGCGTACGCAATGAAAACAAACATATCTTGGGTCACATTATTAAAATTTTAGCTGGTATCCCTATTTTTTCCTAGTATGAATAGGTTTTTTTTTTTTTACTTTTATTTCTTTATTTTTTATTTCAATCAATCACATACGTTTACATATACGTTTACAGATTAGAAGAACATAATAGTACAGTTTATGTAATTATTCAGTAGTTAGCGTTGGGAGCTGTACTAGTATAAACTGTGACACAGCTCCCAACCTATATATAACCTACAACCTACATGTTTATATTTTTTCCATTACATATATGCAATGGAAACAATATAGCATTCAAATGGTGAAAGAATTTATGAATTTAGTCTAGCAGTTTTTACGTAATTCGAAAACAAACATACAAAAGAATAAAAATACAAAGCTTTCCCCTTTCCTAATATTAGTAGGTATAGGCTTTCGATGATTCAGAAGGTGTTAAATAAATAAATTCAAAGTATTTGGATTCCAAGGTCAAACTCCTCCGAATCCTATAAGATTACCACATTATTTTAGAGCTGTCGAAACGTACTTACTTTATCGTGAAGTCCAAATCCCAGGGACTGACCAGTCCTAATTCAAAGGCTTTAGACGGCGGGATTAGCAGACATTTGAATGGCCACCGTCGCGTCTAATTGAGTTAATATTTGGTTATCGGCAGCGCGCACTCGCCTCGCTAATCCCGCCGAATTAATGACTCAAATTTATCATTATTATGCTCACACGGACCCCACCTGCGCGTGATACGGTTAAGCCCTGTTATGTGTATCCGAAGCTTTCGATTCTGCAGGCTTTTGTTTTCGGGTGCAATTTATGTGACACTTTGTATACGAAAGTGGAGTAAATAGACGTATGCGCTTAAAAACACATGACGTGCACAGAGTACAGATGGCAGAAGTGAAACTAGACTCATCATTTAAAATACAAAAATACTCTCATGGTGCCTAAATAACATCACTTCAAAAAAGAATAGAAACATTAAAATTTGCACACCTCGCGCCATCTGTGCAATGAGCCGTACTATAGAAAGTTAAGTTGTTATGTAAGAAGTATAAGTAGCTTCTGATGGATGGTGTTACAACTAAAATGGCGTTATATCCAAAATCGTGTCGTGACGTGACGCGACCTTGAAATTTCGCGTTCAATGCCGCTAAAGTTTCACTTTAAAAAATGTCTTATTTAATTCCTAAAGTGTCCAATGAAATCTATGCGATGCGTATGCGAAATTAACAAGTATAATGTAGCTTGAGTAAGTCAATTGTAACAACAGTTAAGCTCACACAAGTGCAGGATTTAAATTTTGCAGAAATACTCTGACTAATAAGGTTACAAATGAATTTGGAATGAAAATTAAGATAAGAATTTTTATATTGAAAAGAGTAAAAAGAAAAAATACACGTTAAATTTACAAAAAAAAAACAAGATAAATAGAAGAGTTTTGGCATCACTTACAGCTGAACTGCTCCATGAGCCGGCCGGTTTATGACGAGACTGCGTTTATTTGCACGTCCTGCGCCCAGTTTTATGGCGATTTTTATGGCACTACTTCATACTTCGAATAGGGTTAACGGATTAAAGGATAAAATAACTCATTGCATCGAACGCTGTACAGAATTTAATAAAGTCACGGTTTTTTCGTACGCGTTAAATACACGTATAAGCGTACACGCTATCACATTATTATTGGCTTCTAATGCGCTATAACTATGGTTGTTAATAAATACTTACCTGCACGTTCTTCAAGAACTGAGCACAAGAGCATTGACCATAGACACATTCACGTGTTGTAAAAGCGGCCATATATATTATTATTTGGTACTTTATTTTAAATATCACCTCACGAAATTATTTGATATTGGAATATTGGAATATCAATCACGATATCAATGGTTTAAATGAAGAGAAGATTTACACAGCGAACCAAGTCTGTAGACTTGGTTCGCTGTGTAAAGCTATTTGCTGCGAAATTAGTATTACTAGATGTCGCCTAGAGGTGGAAATTTGATCATTCATATTTCAAATTTTAAGTTCCAACTTTATAAGGGTTATTTTGCCTCATAGATACGCAATCAAAATATGTTAATGTTGTCTATGGAATGTAAGAGAAATATTGTCAATTTTGTCAAACCAACACCTACAGATATGATACATACGCATGGTAGTGAGTGAGTTATTGTTCCGGGGTAGAGCGTGTAACTTTCTTTATATTAATTTTATGTATTTCTATGAATTATTTAAACAAATATTAGCTTTCTACACACTACATAAAATTCAACTGTCCAATTTTATAGTCCTTCGTTGGCACAAATCACAATTTTTGATGATTTTGTAAGCCGTGCAGCGTGTGCTGAAGGTATACGGCGTCGTTGCAAACACCGGCCCACATGGCGTCGTCGGCAAACAGCCGGTAACGAGCGATCAATGCGCAATCACACTCGCTAATCACCGCGATTGACGGCCCCTGTGACGCCGCGCCCGTGACGCATGTGACGCGTCACGCGCGTGACGATCCTGACGCTAATCCATTACTATGTTGACACTGCAGGTATCTAAAAATATTTTGATCTTTGTAACTTCATTATCGTCCCTATCTAGTACACTTAAGTAAACCTGACATACAAGTACACATTTAAGTAGGTACAATGTATATTTAAGATATTATTTACTCTGTGGTACATTTTTTCTCAATCCGGACTTTTTGGGAATAATCCTACTATATACTACTATTATAAATGTGAAGGTTTGTAAGGATGGATGGATGAATGTTTTCTACTCTTTCGAGCAAAAACTACTGTGCGGATTTCGAAGAATTTTAGTATAGTAGTACTTTAAATTTAGGCCTTTTTCATCCATTACTGGATGATTTATACAGTATTCTCCGAGCGAAGTAACCACTCTTGAAATACTGTAGTGCCTGGGACAGGCGGTTCTAAATGTCGTATGGTTGCCCAAGCACATACGGCATTCTCACAACCCAGTCAGCCTAGTCCAGAAGAATGACTGGTCAATACGTCTGGGGCCAACCATGTGCGGGTTTCCTCGCGATGTTTTCCTTCACCATTAGAGCGTCCGTATAATGTACATGAGATCTGAAAAAGCCTCATTGGTACACGACACAACCTGGGAATCGAACCTGCACTCTCTCGAATGCGAATCAAACGGTCTACCCACTAGGCCACGGAGCTCTCAAGTAGTAGTTAAGCTCTAGATTAGCATATAGGCTACTTTATATCCAGAAAACGTACAGTGTTCCCGTAGGATAATGTGTTTACGCGGGCGGAGCCGCGGGCAAAAGCTAGTGTTTTATATATTAAGCGCTTTATATTACTATATTGAGCTGTCATTCTTTGATCTTATTGTAAGAATGCCAGTCAACAAATCATATAATGTTGTTAGATTGTCACTGTGCATGAATTATGAAATTCTGACAGCGACTGTACATATCAGCGTACATGGCTATACGTACAGTCGTGACAAATTGGATCAAGTGGCACATGACAGTATATTACTGATTGTGCACAGCGTTAGGCCTGCATAATGACGTCACGCGTGGTCTGCAGCCTGTAATTAACGACTGATTATCGGACAATTAGGCAAGTAATCACTGATACCAGATGCCGCCTAACTGATTTTATACATTTATGTGTTTTAACTGTGTACGTTGATTTGCCAAAAGCAAAAGAGTTTTCATCGAATAAAACGAGTCAAAATACGGCAAGATGCTGTGTTTTGAGGCAAATTATTTTCCTTATTAAGTCAATTGATTAAAATATTTTCATCTTGTCTCATCGTGAATATGATTTTCTACGCAAGCTTCTGACTGGTGTTAAGGATAGGAATAAACTACTACACAATGCCCAGTTTCTGGATTTAAATTGCCGTTAGTTTATCGATTCATTAGCGTTACTATTAGTCTGATTTAAGTAAGTTTAACTTTAGCTGATCAACACAACTCGTAATTGATGTTGCTACTTACACATGATACTGACAGATTTCTAACAAAGGAAGGAATATTTTTTTTTACAGGAAATTACTGTTTTCTCTTCCAAAGTAACAAATCTTATACTTTAAACGAGACGATCTTGTATATATATATATATATATATATATATATATATATATATATATATATATATATATATAATCGGTATCTCGACAATGGCTACAAGTGTTTCCATGAAATAAAGTATGCAGGGAGTTTTGGGGGAGTAAAATCGATCTAGCTAGGTATTTTCCCCTATAAACTGCGCATTTTTAAGCAATATATGTTTTTTTTATTTCGTCGCGTGAATATATATGAATAATTTCGACTCTCTTACGTCAGTCTGATTGGCAGCCTGGTATGCGTACCGACGTATAACTTTTGCATTGTTTGGAAATTTGGAATGTCCACCACATTCCAAATTCGAATCGCGGTAAGATGAATATTCTTGTGAATCTTATTATTTATTTTCTTTTATATTTTTTGGACTTTGAGCGCGGCGACCGAATCAAGAAATTCCGTAACGAAAATAAACCTAACACCCCCCCACTCCAACCGGCACAGCGGTGCGGCGTTGAAAGCCTTGCATCGTCTAACGTCGTTTCAGTTCGGCAGACTTCAGCACGGTGTTTGTGTGCTTGCGACTAGACGTATGCGTGTAGACTTATTATGCAATAGCTTTACAGCGGCAGTCCCCGAGTGCCACACGTATTTTTTAAAATTATTTTATCATTCCACTAAAATACCGAGCGAAGCTTGGCCTCCCAGGCACTGTTTTTGATAAAACTAGTTAAATTGCTGAATTATAATAATAATATAACCTCCATATAAGCCTCCTTTTTGAGAATTAGCTAAATTGAACTTTATGTCCGAATTTAAAAAAGGTGCATCTAGTTCCCAATTAAAAATTATATTTATCGCTTCTATACCTAACCATAGTTTATCCTACAGATATATTAATCGAATCAGTAGCTAAAGAGAGTTTATATTCATATTCTGAAACCGGTCAAGTAAAATTGCTATAAATGTTGCTACAAGACTCTCAGAACAAATAATAGCCCGACTAAAGGGTCTAGGGACTAAAAAAAAGGGTCTAAAAAGGATGAAACAAGAAAGTAATTCAGATAGAAATACACGCACCTACATCATAAGGTTCGGAACAGTCGATTTCAAGTCGCAGCCGTCTGTATCTATCTTGGGGTATGCATATGTATGATGAATTTACGCATTTTTTAGAAACTTCTCTACGTCTCGGTGTGAACAGACGCTTAGATGTCATTGGGTGGATGCGACCACAGCTCTAGTTTGACCAATTTGTACCTATGCATTTTTGGATTTCTATCCGAATTATTTTCTTGTTTCGTCCTATTTAGACCCCTTTTTTGCGTATTCGGGTTATAGTTTTTTAAACTTTTTTTTTTATTTATTTCGTATTTTTCAGTTTCCCAATCGCACATATTTTTGGAATAATATTAATAAGTAGGTACCTTATCAAAACAATTGAAATTAAAATAGAAATATCTTCTTCACGAGCGCGGAGCGAGCCAATTTTTTTTTCTACTTAGATTTAAAGAACGATTATAATATTATATTATTAATGAAATGTTATTATGATATTTTGATAGTCAAGGAACGCAATTGAGATCATTCAACAGGCAACACCAATTCGCTTATATATAATTCACCGTATACCACTTATTTACCGACACGATTTATCGAACGAATAAGTAGTAAAAATGCTTTTATTAATATTAATTATTAATTTATTTCATCTGCATTGACAGATGAACCGATTTTAATCTAGTTTTTTTTGTTTGAAAGCTGACATGATCGAGAGTGTCCATTCATCATCATCAGCTCATTCACTGCTTGACAGTGCAGATGTTATTTTATTTTTTTTATTTCGGTATGTATTGTCTATAATAAATTCTTTTATAAGATGAAATATATTTTTGAAGGTAAAATAATATATTTTAATATATAACTTGTATATTTCTAGTCTTATATTACGTAATGTTCGAAAATTGGACAACTGGTTGGTACGAATTGTACGACTGCATTTCAAACGTATATTATGACTTAAACAATATGATATAATATAATATATATAAACATATTTGTAATGTGCACATACATACATATTACATACATAGACTGCCAAAATCATTACTGTTCCTTTTGGCTTCGCCGTAGTCGGGTAAAAAAGTGAGGACTGAGGACCGAGTTCTGCGAACCACACAGTGAGGCCGGTCTAAACTATACGCCTCGCCCTGTAATTACACAGTGTAACGTATACATATATCTAATTCTATATTCACATATATATAATAAAAAAATCGCGAGCTGTCGATGTATGTGGCTTTTTATGTAGGAATATGGTTTCGTTTTTACGTTTTTTTCTAGGTACACAAATTATATTCGATGGTGTAGCTAATTAATAAATTCTAGAAATTAATACAAAAAGGCAATAAATATAAAACAAACACTCTATCTGTATATGAATTAAATTCCCTGATAGTACAATTTTGTATAAATTAAAAAAATACCAAATGTTGTTCTGTTGTTGATCCAATAAAAATATATTATGCAGCAGATTAATTTTATCGACAAAACCCAACACCAAAAATACAACAAAACGTATAGGTATGTTTTTTATTTTGGTTATAACTACCTTGCAGTGGATTAAACTGGATAATAATTGCACCTACATGGTACATATTATATTTTTAATTTTTAGAATTTTCTCACTGCACCTTGATAAATTCACTCAGTACAATAAAATTATTTGCAGTACTCTGCCACGACAACAACGCGAAAACAATTTTCTAGCAGCGCGTGAATCTGAAACACGAAGATGTCGCTGCCGCCGTGCCGCGCCGCGTCGCGTCAGTCGTGTTTGCAAGGTGTACCTTTAATTAAATAAATGATTGAAGCAGCTAAATACCCGCCCCACATTCCTGCGAAGTATGCGACGCCTGTCTATGTTAACAATTTTCTCAAAGACATTCCCCGAGAGTTTCAACCAGCGTTGTGCTTTGATAACTCTTTAGAATAACTTACCTTTTTCCCTGATATTTTAAGCGATGATTTTTCTATTCTTTTTAGGCAGAAATGCTTTGTGACAGGAATGTTGATGATCCAAAGAAATAGTTTTGTATTACCTTATTACGTGGATATATTATAATTTAGGTAGATGATTATAATTTAATTTAATATTTATTATAATTTAGATTATAATTTATCCAAATGTTAACAGATACTTATATACCTATTAATATGATCACCCTATTCTCTTCAAAACTTAATTTTAACCAGATATTAAAACTGTATATCTATATAATAACTAACTCAGAAGTTGCGAAAGTAGATAAGCTTTTTCATTTCTTAGCTATCTTTCCTAACCACGAACATAAAGATGATGACCTCTGTGGATCAGTGGTAAAGTGTGTCAGTGCTCAAGCCAAAGTCGAAACAAGCGGGCTTAAATCCCGCCGAAGAAACAAAAAAGTTTTCTATGTTCCTGTCATGACCTAGGATCACATATTTGATACACATTCATGACCCGGGAAAACTTTTTGTTCTATTGTTGTTTTTTTTATCTGATAAAATTTTGTAACATGGGAATGCATCTGACCCATAAATTATTTTCTTAAATTCTTAGAAGAAAAAACTTGGGGTTATATGTAATTGTAAGTATGTACATTGTACACACAACATTAACGGAGTCGGTACTATAATATGTGTAATTAATTTATTCTGTTTATTCTCAGAATATTTTACTAAACTGGTTCAACTTGAAAAGTGTTTTTTGTTTAGTACGTGATAATACTTTATTATTTGTAAAGGATTATGTAAATAAGGCTATGTTGTAATTAGCACATCTAAAACTGTAAAAAACATTGATGGTGAAAAAAATTTTATCCAACAAAAAATGTATCCTTTGATGAACATTTTATGACTCGATTAAATTTTAAATCGGTATCCAAGTTAACAAATTACTTGATAAAGTGTCCGTAACGACGATACTTCAGAGGCTGGCCCCTCCCACCTGTCACATTTTGGCTCGTATTGGGCGGAGCCAAGCTCTGGGCGGGACCTGCGAGCTGGGCGTGTGTGCCGCCCACCGCGCCGCCCCGCCCATCGCCGTCGAGTCAGTTATCTGCCGAACGTCGCATAGGTCAAATCTCTGTAAACTGCTGTCACTCATAGGGTAGGTGTAGGGACACTTGAGGTCACAAATACATTATTTAGAATACTGAGAATTAAACAAAGATTTTTAATAAAACAAACTAAAATAAAATAACATTATCGGCTTATAACCATTTAAATAAAATAAAAAGTTTCCTTGTACTCTTTAAATTTTACGTTCCTAATTGGAATGATTGCTCACGTTCTGCTTACTTTACGGATATTGTGTTTCACCTAATTGATCAGCGTTTATTTCATCACTGATTTATTATTATCAATCCTCAATACCTCTTCCAAACAGATTTAACATACAAAATAAAATACAGCGATAACATCGCATTACATTTGAACATCTACTCGCACCATGAATAAACTGTGCGTAAGCAACTTATTATGCATTTTATACAACCCCTGAGTGGCGAACGTATCATCTCTTATTCTTATCAGAGAGTTATAAGACAATACCATGGAGTGCAATGCCGAGGCAGAGTACTCCGCACGCCGCCACAACTCGTTTACATAATGCCTGTTTCATTATACTTTATGTTTGGGGATCTTTTATTGGCGAAACGTTTGATCTCCGAGTATTTTCTTTTTTGTTTGATTTTTATCCAATGAGAGTCACAACTGAAATACTGAATCTAATTCTGAACTATGAAATAAATATTATCTATAAATATTGTTTACAAAAATAACTTTACTGGCTTGAACAATCTGAAACGTAGATTTTAAAATCTATCAAAATAACTTTCAATTCAAACAAAATCTGTAAAATGGAAAAACTCCTAGAAAGTTTGTATTTTTGTCCAGGTCTGTTTGCCGTAATTTTTAAATACATTTTGATAACCATAACTATGTTAATATTATGTTTTATAAACTGGTTATATGATACGAGAATGGCTCATTTGGTACTTAAAACAATTATGATAAAATTCAGCTTCAAATCGTAAACATATTATCTACCTGTGACTCATTTGCAAGTTTAATTAAGCAAATACTACATTTTTGTTTTAAAACAGCAATTATATTGTGGCGGAGTGTCGTGGAAGATACCGGCAGCCATATTTTACGTCTAATCTGCAGTGATTAATTAAGACGTCAGCGGGGGCCAACAAAACCGACTGTATATCATAAAGTCCGTTCGTTTTATTTTATTCTGCCAGAGACGTATTTGGAATTTTTGTGGTGGATAGATAACCCCCCTTACTATTAAAAATATTTACACGACGGATAACTCGTACAGAGTTGCTGTCTTTGTCTGTCAAGTCACATGTGACATTTCCAACGTATTAGACAAAAACAGCAACGGTGTATTAGTTATCCCTGTTATCCGTTGTGTAAATATTTTTGGTATTTTCATAAGGTTAGTCTACAGAATTTTTAAAAAGTATATAATATAAAAAAAAATATTTTGCAAGAAAATAATACGTACCTACTACGGTAAAGTACGTAGTTATAAATCTAAATAATTTACAATATTCTACTCTAGGTCCAAATAAGCCTATTAACTACTAGATTTTTGATTTCCATAATATTTGAGAATCTTCTTAAATCTTGATATCTTAAATTGAATCTTAAAAAATATGTTTATTTATATATTTGACTGAAGTTTTTCTTTTCATTATTTCAGTTTATGAAATGAATGCAGGTATTTCATAAGCAATAACACAAAGCATCATAGATAACTCTTATCTACTATGAACGATATAAGGCAAAAATATAGACTTGGTACAGTTAAATACGTCCCATCATGAAAAATTAGCAAAAGTAATTCATTAACCGCCCGCAAAGATTGCGTTAAGTCTTTTATTTCAGAGCGGCTCGTGGCAAAGTATTTTTTAATTCCGCGGCATTAGCACTGTCCCGCGCTGATTTATGTTTGACTACAGACGGCGTGCAAATGAATCGAGATAATTGTCTATTTAACCGACTTGAAATGAAGGAGGATAAACAGAGTGTTCCTTTTGATTTCTCATAAGTATGTATGTTGTATAGGGTCCAATTGGACCATGCAATAAAAACGAATAGCACGAGGCAAATTTTCAATATTTATTTTGTTATTTCACATACAAAAATACAAAGTCGAATATACTTGTCATTAAAAAAAAATTAAAAGAAGAATAAAAACGTTACATTAAACAGGAAATTTAGTAAATCAATTTTGTGTTCACACAGTATTTGTGTATTACTTATTTAAATAGGTATATAACTAAGAGAATTATTGATATGTAAGCTATCTGCATAAATACAAGTTAGTAAGTACTTAGTAGCAGAAGCTCTGGCATAAGACTATAATTTTTCTACAAAATTATTTTTTATTCGTTAATTTTATCTTCCACGTCTCTTTATTTGCCTCAACATTGTCATCTTCTCGATGTAATAGTCCGTGCTTCCAGTCAGATGGATACCCGAACTTTCGTATATGCTGTTGTCCGTCTGTCCAAACACAGTACACAACGTCAGCACTACAAAACACACCCTAAATGCTGTCCTCTATTGAATGAGAGTTGACTAAAAAAACATAAAAAAATAAACCAAATGAAGCGTCTGCCAATGTGTTTACTTTATCGTAAATTGTCATCGTCTGTTATTCCCGTAGAAAAACTTATTTATTTTGTATTTGTTCTTGCTTATACCCGGCGTATGTCGGAATAGACTAGTATCATTATCAAAGTTAAATAATATACATTTGTTATTTATATTATAGTCTCTATCATAAGAAATACGAATACAACACTATTTTGTAAGATAAAAATGCGATTTATTTATAATTTCGACAGTAAAACCGTAGTTTTATCGTCTGTATATCACGTGACCGAAAACACCAGCCGCCATATTTTTCTTATATGTGACGTCATAAGAACATAATCAATTCGAATAAACAATAGCGAAAGTTAAATATAAAGTTCATGCACTGCACACGCACATATGACATTTATTTGTTTCTGTTCTTATGACGTCACGATAATGGTGGCTGTCGTTTCGGCGCAAACATTTATCATTTAAATTTTAATCATTTTTTCTTTCCATAAAGAGATATTATTTCCAGGAAATAAAAAATACTAGTTGACTATCGAATCGATACGAACATTTTATAATATATTTAAAAAAATGTAGAATAGCCTATTGCCCGTTTGGCGGCATCAAATATGAATATAAATGAACCCATTGGGCAAACATGAAATGCTGCTGTCGACTCTAGGTTTTTTGGTATGAATTTTATCAACTCCTTACTAGAATCAAAATACTCATTAAATATTCCTTTGACATGAAAATTTAACAGTACCAATTCCTTACTCATTGACAAAGACTTCTAGGAACTAGTTGTTTGGTGGACCTAATAAATTACCTAATTAGATAACTTACTACGTAAATATTTATAATATTAAGTATTTAGACTGTAACTTTATCATATATTGAAATATTAATTATTTCTCGTCATTCCAAAAAGGGAATTAACTTACGTCGGGTGTTAATAGTCCAATAAGATACGGTGTGATCATGCCACCTACTGTTGAGGTTGTATTCACAAACGACGTGCGATGCCCGCGTGGTTCGGGGCTACGTCTATTATGTTAACCTGAAATATATTAAATGATTAGTATGGTAGCTACGCATTAGACGGTAATATTTGAGTTTTACGTATAAACGGAACATTTCAATACACGAATATTGTTCACTCCCGAATAAGACTTTTAGAAAGTACTAGCTTTTGCCCGCGGCTCCGCCCGCGTATATAGAGTATCCGACGGGAAAACTGTACTTTTTCGGGTTAAAAGTAGCCTATAATTAACTCCAGACCTTAAACTACAACGATACTAAATTTCATCAAAATCCGTTTAGTATTTTTTGCGTGAGAGTAACAAACATCCATACATCCATCCATGAGGGTGGATGGACACAAACCTTCACATTTTTAATAGTAGTAGAATAAACTAAAGTGAATTGTATACAGTTCCAGAGAAACCAGTCTGTGGAAAACTCCATTTCCTTTCGTATTTCTTTTATAACATAGGCCTTGTTTTATAAACAAAATTGTTCACTTTTTTCGTTCACAAAAAAGTGAACGAGTTTTAGAACTAAAAACATGAAATTCACAAGTTCTGAGTGTGTCGAAGAAATTGCAATACGTAGTTATCTCACCAACGTTCTTCGATAATAAGTTTTCATTTTGAGCTTTTTTTAGTTCCTCTATAGTAAGAATTTAATTTTATATTTTTGTAAGTAACAAAAATATAAAATTAAATTCTTACTATAGAGAGAGAGATGTAATAAAGTATTACATTGAAAATATAGTTAAGTTTCAATTATCTTCCCAGTGACACCAATCATTCATTTATTATTTGCTTCCCTTCAGCCAACTAAAATATTGTGAGGTTTCCTTCCAAAATTTCGATGCTATTCACAAGTATCTTCTTCGTTCCGATAACCTTTTACGATATTGTTAAAATGTAAATAAATTCAGTATTTATTAAGATGTACCTATTTGCTAACCTCCTGAGCGATCTAAATAAAACGCATATCATTTTATCTTAGGCATACAAAATATATTTACATTGTACGAGTTTATACTATTGTACACAACGCACCTACCAGTAGTATGCGTAATTTAAAATGATGATCACCTAATATTTACTTTAAATGAACAGTTATTAATATTATTATAAAACAAAAATATTTTAGTCTGTAAATATTATACTAAGCACATGGATTCCTAAACATTATAATAATCATTAAAAAAAATTCTATCTAATGTGTGTCTGATATTATGTCCTTATGATTTAAGTTTTAGACAGATTTTTTAAGATGCAGTGGTTGTAAGAATTAATAGTCTTTGCACGCCACTTAAAAGGCAAAATAAGAAGGATCTAATGTACCTAAACTGTAACACCATTGTACCTTATTTATGCAAATAAATGATTTCTATGATTTCTATTTGTATTTCATTATACATATTAGATAACGCTGTATAATATTGTAATAACGTCACATCAAAAGTAATAAAATATGCTTTTGCATACCTATCTTTTGATAGGTAAAGTCTTTTACTTTTCAGTCGCAAAAAGTATTGAGATCTCCAAGAAGTCAAGTCTAACTCAAGCTATTTATATATATAAATACTTATTAATACAGTGAATGCAGTGAAAGTGTAATTTTATTTCAATAATAATATTATAATTATTAACTTTAGTGACTTGACAATGAGCACACGCTCTTCACAATTATAATAATTCTATGTATTTTGTACTCTATTTTTGTTGTACATTAAAGGCAGAAAAAAATAACACATAAGTTCAAATTCAAATAATAAGGTATGATTTTAATATTTAACACCTTTTCTAAACATATAAAATACATTTTCAAAATATAAGAGGTCGGAGGTAGAGGAGGAGGATCGCATATTTCTTACTTTGTGTTTTGTTTCTAATCGGATGTGCACCAAATGCATATCCGATTAAATATACATAATATTGTATACTGTAAACAACATACCTATTCTTAGATAATGATTTTTATAAAATTTGTTTTACCAGCAATAGCGATAACAATTTGACTAGTCTTTGCATGTGATTTTTTAAAGAAGTTTAATAGTGTTTAGAGTAAATAAACGCTCTTTTTGCAGACTATTTAAAGTTTGACATAAATATAATATATAATAGGTCTTTACCTATGAAATTGCCGTTCTGCAGTACTGGCCATTTCAAAACAAAATAATTTTTGTTTGGCTAAGAATTCTAATTTCAAATTAATTTTATTTTAAAAACATGGAACTATTTTTCCAAAAGTAGTCATTTGTTTATTGATTAGTGTTACATTTTAATCGCATTTCAATCTTTTTCGTCATCATGGATACGTCAAAAATTCGAGTAATTATGGAATATGAGTACCGTCGTGGCAGCAACGCGGCACAAGCGACACGCAACATCAACGACGTTTACGGAGCTAACACTACAAACCAACGCACCACCTGTTATTGGTTTGCTCGCTTCCGTTCTGGAAAATTCGACCTGAAAAATGAACCTCGCGGTCGTCCGAAGACTTTGGTCGACAATGACCAATTAAAGGCGATTGTGGAAGCTAATGATACACAATCTACGGCTGAATTAACAGCAGCTTTCGACGTTAGCGTCAAACCAATATTGGTCCATTTGCGTCAAATTGGCAAGGTAAAAAAGCTTGACAAATGGGTGCCCCACGAAGTCAATGATCGCCAGCGCGAAGTACGCGTCGAGACGTGCCTTGCACTGCTCAACAGACACACAAATGAAGGAATTTTGAACCGCATTATTACCTGCGATGAAAAATGGATTCTGTTTGATAACCGCAAGCGCTCAGCAAGTTGGTTGGATCCTGGTTCAGCACCTAAACAATGCCCTAAACGAAAACTTACCCCTAGAAAAGTGATGGTCACTGTTTTTTGGTTTAGCGTCGGTGTGATTCATCACAGCTTCCCACCAAACGGGGTGAGCATTACTGCAGATGTGTACTGTGAAGAACTGCACACAATGACGGAGAAGCTGGCATCTCCAATCAGCATTGGTCAATCGCTCGTCTCCGCTGCTCCTGCACGACAACGCGCGACCTCATACTGCACAGCAGACAGTCTCCAAGTTGCAAGAACTGGGGTTGGAAGCTCTCCGTCATCCGCCCTACTCACCAGACCATGCGCCTACAGACTACTACTTTTTCCAGAATTTGGATAACTTCTTGGCAGGAAAAAAATTCAATACCCGAGAGGTAGTACAAAATACCTTTGAAAAAATTGTTGCCTCCCGTCCAGCTGATTTCTTTAAGAAGGGCATCAATAAACTGCCATTGCGTTGGCAAAGATGAATTGATTGCATGGGTGATTACTTCGATTAATACAAATAAAAAATACATGAAAAAAAATCGTTTAAATTTTTTCATACAAAACGGCAATTTCATAGATAAAGAACTAATATTTTTATTATTTAGTCAAGTTTTCACTTTTTAACAATTGTATAATGTCACAAGA
The DNA here is from genome assembly GCA_963565745.1 of Phengaris arion. NCBI lineage: Eukaryota > Metazoa > Arthropoda > Insecta > Lepidoptera > Lycaenidae > Phengaris > Phengaris arion. Next base: position 15,221,734 of record OY751438.1, on the reverse strand, counting down.
GGTCAATAAATAGCTCCAAATGATTTTATTGTCTTTATCAGGAGGCGACTACTGTTTCTCTTAATGTCTCTTGACGATAATTAACCCAGTATACAAATAGATATATATTATATATGTGAATTTTGTCATAATAGAAATGGGGAACTTATTTAAAAGTAAGAATGAATTTTTTGTTCACGTCTTCAGTGCCCAACTAAACTATAGGTCGTGCGAAAGTCTCCAGCGCGCGGAGACTCCCGTTCCTTTGTGTGTGGTACACCGTACAAACATATCCCGGGTAGAATGAATCGTGCCACCTGCCCCCGGCCCGCCGCGCTGCCATAAACACGGCCACTTTACGCCGCCCGATAAAAGGTCGGTCGCCGCTCACCTCGCTCAGCCTTATCAGTTATCGCACGCCGCTCGATTCTAATGTTGTCTACATTCTACACTTACATCAATTCAGGAGCCCAAGCAGGAACAATTGGTTTCACTACGTATTCGTCACGTCATCGAATGTCAATTGTAAGGGCGCTGTCATAATTTTCATACAATTCTCTTTCGATAACGTTACTAGATGAATACGTAGATGTCAATTGTTTCTGCTAACCACTGGTGAAACGAAGGTAAAGTGAAGTATTGAGTAGCAAAAACATACTTTGACTTGTAACATATTTCATTACACCAAATGCGTTATATGTACCTACGAGAACAGCCAGAGTTTTTTTTTATTTTACGAAAAAAGTCTATTAACATTTTGCTGATATAAATTTTTATTTTTTGAATGAAATAACAAAACTTGTCCATACAACACGAGTACGCTTTTAACTCCTAAAAAATTCGATGCAAAATTTTTAAACCAACTTATCTTTTCCGGAAATATAAAAAATTGTTGCACGAAAAGGCTCCATTTAAATAAAGGCTCGCAAACATTTTTGTTTATGTTATATCGAAGTGGTAATTGGCCGAGCTAAAGCTTTTCAGTGGCATCGACAAACATAGTTTAGCAAACACGTAAACACTCAGCTATGTTTGCTCCTACAGCATCCTAATTATTGTCGTTTATTCAAAGTGGACCGGCGCGCCGCCCTCGCGAGCTCTAATTACGATAAATGATGGTTATAATTAAAATAACACTCAGTTCCTGGGCCAGAAATCAAAGCGAGATGCAGTCGCTCGTGCGTCTAACGCGGCCACTTCACTTTTGAACGCTATTTTTCTATTCGTTTACATGTCTCCTGCGATCAGGGTTGCCGCAGTTGAAAAATAAATTTTATCCCATTTGTGTGAATGTTTAATCACAAAAAACGAATCTAGACGTATATTTAAATTCATTTTTTTTATATTTACTTACGAGGGCGGGTCAATAAGTCCGTGACTTTTGGAATAAAACACAGATTTTTTGATAAATAAATAATTTTATTTTTCAACGTAGTCCCCCTTGAGCTCTATACACTTTGTCCAACGCTTCTCCAATTTTTTTATCCCTTCCAAAAAATATGATTTGTCGAGGTCCTCAAAATAGGCCTTTGTTTGCGAGATGACTTCATCATTGGAGTCAAATCTTTTTCCACCGAGACATTTTTTCAGGTTTGGGAACAAGAAGTAGTCACTCGGAGCCAAATCTGGAGAATAGGGTGGATGTGGGAGCAATTCATAGCCCAATTCATGGATTTTTGCCATGGCAACTGCACATGTGTGCACCCTTGCATTGTCTTGGTGAAAAAGAACTTTTTTCTTGGACAAATGAGGTCGGTTTTTTTTCAAATCCTCATTGAAGTGGTCCAATAAGTTAGCATAATATTCCCCATTAATTGTTCTTCCCTTTTGAAGATAGTCAATGTGGATTATCCCACGTGCATCCCAAAAAACAGTCGCCATAACTTTATTGGCTGACAAACCCACCTTGGCCTTCTTTGGCGCCGATTCACCCTTAGAAACCCACTGTTTTGACTGTTGTTTGGTCTCTGGTGTGTTGTGATGGATCCATGTTTCGTCCACGGTTACAAAACGGCGCAAAAACTCCTCCATATTGTGATTAAACAACGCCAAACCTTCCTGTGAAGTTGTTACACGATTGCGTTTGTGGTCGACTTGCGGAAAGCTTTCTCATGCTCAAGTGATCATTCAAAATTGAAACCACTGAGCCATGCGAGATGCCTATGGCTTCCACAATCTCTTGCACTTTCAATCTTCGGTCGGCCAACACCATATCGTGAATTTTTTCGATTGTTTCGGGTGTAGAGACCTCAACTGGGCGTCCAGGACGTTCGACATCTTCAGTGCTTGTACGGCCACAACGAAATTCAGTAAACCACTTTTTTACCATTGAAACCGATGGTGCAGAGTCCCCATAGTATTTATCAAGCTTAGCCTTGGTCTCGGTAATGGTTTTTTTTCGCAAAAAACAATGCTTAATAAGCACACGAAATTCACTTTTTTCCATTGTTTCCTTAAGTTACTGGATAGTCTGATAAAGATAGCTGTAAAACACAAACTAACTGACGCAGCAAGTTCAAATTTTGATAGGAGTCAACTGACAGATGCCTGTTGACAGGAGTAGTGTTGCTTTTTCAGTAAGGAGGTTAGAAATTCAAAAAGTCACGAACATATTGACCCGCCTTAGTAACATTCCATTACCACAACACATAATGAATTTAAGACCGTCTTAACTAATATTATAATTGCGAAAGTTTGTATGTATGGATTTTGTTACTCTTTCACGCAATATTTAGGTACTGAACGGATTTTGATGAAAATATTATCTCAATATGTTGCAAATAAGTTTATAGTACAACTACAAAGGTAGATATATAAAAATATAAATATTAGGTCTTTACCTATGAAAATGCCGTTTTGTATGAAAAAATTTAAACGAATTTTTTTCATGTATTTTTTATTTGTATTAATCGAAGTAATCACCCATGCAATCAATGCATCTTTGCCAACGCAGTGGCAGTTTATTGATGCCCTTCTTAAAGAAATCAGCTGGACGGGAGGCAACAAATTCTTCAAAGGCATTTTGTACTGCCTCTCGGGTATTGAATTTTTTTCCCGCCAAGAAGTTATCCAAATTCTGGAAAAAGTAGTAGTCTGTAGGCGCAAGGTCTGGTGAGTAGGGCGGATGACGGAGAGCTTCCAACCCCAGTTCTTGCAACTTGGAGACCGTCTGCTGTGCAGTATGAGGTCATGCGTTGTCGTGCAGGAGCAGCGGAGACGAGCGATTGACCAATGCTGGTTGGAGATATGCCAGATTCTCCATCATTGTGTTCAGTTCTTCACAGTACACATCTGCAGTAATTCTCACCCCGTTTGGTAAAAAGCTGTGATGAATCACACCGGCGCTAAACCACCAAACAGTGACCATCACTTTTCTAGGGGTAAGTTTTCGTTTAGGGCATTATTTAGGTGCTGAACCAGGATCCTACCAACTTGCTGAGTGCTTGCGGTTATCAGACAGAATCCATTTTTCATCGCAGGTAACAATGCGGTTCAAAATTCCTTCACTTGTGTGTCTGTTGAGCAGTGCAAGGCACGTCTCGACGCGTACTTCGCGCTGGCGATCATTGAGTTCGTGGGGCATCCATTTGTCAAGCTTTTTTACCTTGCGAATTTGACGCAAATGGACCAATATTGTTTTGACAATTTGGCAATTTCATAGGTAAAGACCTATTATAAAATAATATAAATTTATATATCAATATAAAAATAATATGCTTTATTGTTAATAATGTTAAGACATTATTAACAATAAACCTTTTTTTTAAATAATTATCTATACATTGAATTTATGAGAAATTACGTTTTAAATAAAATATAAAATAAGTAAAAACATACATTTATATATAAAAAATAATAGATGTTGCCCGCGACTTCGTGCGCGCAGAAGAATTCCGCGGGAACCGTGAATTTTGCCTCAATTAAAAAGCAGCTTATGCCCTTCCTCGTGATCTAGTCTATGCCAAATTTCATCAAAATCGGTACAGTAGTTTCGGAGCTATTCAATGGAAACAAACAAACAAATCATTGCTCTATATAAAATTAGTATAGATGTGAACATACAAAAATAAGCTAATGTTTATGATTAAAATACAGAGTAAAATTAATAAGAAAACTAAAATATATTCAAAAAAAAGTAGTAGCATGCAGGTTGCTGGCGCCCTAGTCGGGTAGCGCGAGGCACGGTTAGTACGGCGCGGCGCGCGGCATGCGTTAGGGCGCAGGGCTGCGAGAATACAAATTAAGGGTTCGGATACACAAGCCTCTAGATAACTTGTTTTATAATTAGCCATTTCAGTAATGGCTTCCTGAATCGTTTGTGACTAACACAGACCTTTTACACGTTATTAGGGTCTTGTCTATGGCGTTAATTTCAAAAAGGAAAACTATGCATAAAAACTTAAACCCTAGTGTGGGGGTGCTGACTGAAGATTAATATCATAATATTTTCAAGTAATCATTTTTTATGTTTCTATTTTTATGAGAAGATCCGTTGTCTTGCGAGTAATTTAAAAGTATATTGAAGTATTTCGAAGCATTCTTATATTGGCGTGAAAAGCTTATTATAGATTAATGTCATATTTTGTGATCTTGCTTTGACAAAAAAAAAATACTTTGATCACAGTAGGTACAAATAAATAAAGAAAAAGCCACGAACATAAAACTTAATAAAAATCTAATACCGGACTTTTACCGGTTTTTTCTCGCGATTGGAAATCGCTTTCCGAATCGGAAGTAATCTCGATGTTTAAATAGGAAGTTTATCGTTCGGTATTTTCCCTTTTTTTTATTTACTTGTATCTTATTGCAAAAGATACAGGGCCTTTAGTCGAGGTCCATTCGATAATTTCGACGGCGAAGTTTGAAATCAAAATGTATGGAATTTGACATAAGGAATTGCAAGCGACATGTCACTTAGCGATGACTTGTGTCAAATCCCACACATTTTTGATTTAAAACTTCGCCGTTGATATTATCGAATGCACCTTGACTAAAGGCTCTGGTCCGAGGTAAAATAAATAATATCGGATTAAAAAATATAATTGGATCAATTTCATAGTTTAGCCATAAGGCTCATACTATTTTGTGGCTTGTACATTGAGATATATTATTGAGATGTTATGCCACTGTTAAATATGGATATAATGATTGGATTGATATATAAAACCGACTTCCAAAGTAAAAAGGCACAAAAAAATTCTACATAATTCCCCTTTTAAATTCGGCTAAAATTGTAACTATTTCTCTACTCAATCTTCCTAATTTTGAAGTCGGTGTTTTTTGTGCCTTTTTACTTTGGAAGTCGGTTTTAATTTTTTGTTCAAAATATTTTTTTTCTCTTTTAAGTTAAATTTATTATCTATATTATTATGAACACATTGATATCGGTGCACAACACTCTGATGAGTAGTGAGTACCGATGTCATCATTATAATATGTTGGTGTTTCTTGTGAAGATGGTGGTAATGATGATGATGGTTACTGTAAGTGGTATGATGGTATACGCCGGAATCCTCAAACATGTATCTATAAAAACTTCATCAACCACACGATAAACGCTACGGTGCCTTTGGCGTTTTATGTTATATATATATAAATTAATTCACTTACCACTCTGAGGCCCACTTGCGCGGATATGGGTTAAAGTGAACCCTGGTTTAAATATCATGTTATCTTTCTCGTTCTTCGTATTTATAAAAGAGCAAGCATGATATTAACCCAGAGTCAACTTTAATACAGATTTGCGCAACGCCTAAGCGCATGTTTCACAATATTATAATTGGTAAGTGTCGGATAGCTTACTCGAAAGTTATGTTTCTGCTTGCTTTAAATCGAGCGACAGAGGCAAAACATGCAAATAAGCTATCCGACACGTATCAGTAGATTGTGAAACAGGCCCTTAGTAGAAGTTCCCAGTTAGAGCCATCTCTTTGGGAGTAACGTGACACGTTATAAACTCATAGGAGCGAAATTAAGTAGCTCGTAAATCGTAATCACTTAGACCACAGATGATCGCTCGAATCACTTCACTGCGTGGACCTAACTACAACACACAACTATTAGTTAATGACATGCCTACCCTAGAGTATTATTATATACCCTATATACCCTAGATAGTATTATATACCCTAGAGTACTAATTACCAGTTCTTGGGTAATGACCCAAGAACTGGTAATTAGTACTCTGCTTGTGTTACGTGATCCCTTTAATCATTACAATATTAAATCGAACCGGCTTAACCTATACCTATGTTGATTGGACATGTTGTCAATTCAAAAAGCACCAGTTACTTTATTGCCGTTTCACCAACAAAGATGAGATGATGAATATTTAACGTAGGTAAAGCTGACAAAGCAAAATGAGCAAAAATAATAGCGATTTGAACGCAATTAACAGTTTTAACGTACAATTGCAAATTTTGTAAACAAACAAATGTATAATTACCGCAAGCCGGAATGTATTCGATGCAACAAAAATCACTTGACAAGCAATAATTAACTTTATTTATTTACACTTTTGCTTCGGGCTATAAGGCTCGGAACACACAGTTTTAAATTATTTTTATTGGATATCATGTAACATTTTTATCGATTTTTTGTTTAGCGTTATAATATTTTCACAAAATATACCTAATACTAGCACTTACTTGCTATCGCATAACCTAGGTACATCTTAATAATAATAATAAATAATAAATCTATGAAAACTTTAATTAACTTTCATTGTTATTTATAAAATGATATAATTTAATGTTGTTTTAACTTCGCAATGTATAAAAAAGACACAAGGTTTACAACAAAATGTTATTAAAAAATATAATATTATTATTATTAGGTATTTTCGTCGATGATATTCTATGGTGTGATTATGGATACCCTGGAATCATAAAAATATCTGCATAAGTGTCCCTTAAATTACATAAATTGCGGATATAATGCCATCTCCGCAAAATATAATCTTTGTAGTTATAGTAGAACGCGGCAGCACGTAAAAACTGGAGTAAGTTCCTGTTCTGTTTTTAGCATTCGCTTGGCCAGACGGCGATTAAAAGCATCCTTTACTTATTTATGGAGTCCACAAATTATGTCTTTATCTGCGCCACCAATATATCTTTATACAGCGGACGCGGAGGTCTCGAGATAAAATTAGCGAATTTGTTCATAGCTCAACCCTTTTCTTTCGCTCGGTTTGGCCGAGGGTTGTGGGAATGTAATTCACTTTTTACGTTGATTTACGGAGGTTTGTTTTTACATAAAACAAGGACCGGCTTAACGACTTAATTGTGGTATAATTTTGTGAAATATTTGTTTATTAAATATTGATAATAAACCTGAATATTTATTTAGGCATGTGTTTTTCTTAAATCTTCAATGTTGGGTGTGTATAATTTTTGGTTAATTTTATCAGAGAGAGGTACGATTATAATAATTTGATAGAATGAATTGAAACATAAAATCCGCACCCCCTTGAGGTTGATGCTAATGAATAGAAAAAAGATAGATGTAATTTTTGAAAACCCTCATTAGTTCTTATCCCAACATGCAAAAATCTAAATGTTTGTAGCGCTAAATAACTTGCTTGCATTAGGTCAGTAAAAGTCTAGTTGCGAATTTTTAAAAGCGATTTATTAAAGGTTTCATCGAGTGAACTGCATAAGGTTCTACTGTGTTGCTAGACAGCTAAGAAGTGAAGGATGCGCCGCGCCTATTGTGAAACATGTCTCCTTATTTAAAAAATGCAATATTATTCTGTCTCTGTACGTCTGTTACGTACAACAAACAGCTAGTCATCTATATATTAGCATCTGCTAATATATAGATGACTAGCTGTTTTCCGCGGCTCCGCCCGCGTAATTATAGTATAGAGTATCCCGCGGGAATACTTAGTGTACTTTTCCGGATTAAAAAGTAGCCTATGTTTTAATCCAAAGGCTAAACTACTACCATACCAAATGTCATTAAAATCCGTTAAGTAGTTTTTGCGTGAAAGAGTAACAAACATCCATCCATCCTCACAAACTTTCACATTTATAATATAAGTAGGATTGTATATGTAAATTACATTTTCGTGTCGGGTGCGTTTTAATTGTCTTGTGCTTACACGGCTATTACTACAGACTACTACATGTTCTTTGCCACATCTGGGACTTTCCTATGCGCATGAGCCACTGTAGAACGATTAATAATTCACAAGTTTACGGTGTTTAGCAAGGCATTGTTGCATGGTGCCGCTTTATCGGGTAATCTCGCCGCGAAATGGAACCGTATAAAATGCATCCAGAGTGAAGGCTGGTGTTAGCGCGGTTATGACATCTAATATACGTTCGACACGCGATCCGTGCCCTGTTCGCCCCGTAATGGTTCGGTGCAATGCTCTAGGCTCTGATTGATAAGTGTATTTTTCATTATTAATGAAGACTTTTTATTAGTTAAGTGCTATATCATGTAAGCGAGTGCACACTAGAAATTGCCCATTACGATTCATACCAATTCATAGTCATTATTTATTTAAAACTATTTCAAATATTATATCTGTATAACGGGAACCAGACAACGGAAATATTATATATTTTAACATACTATGTATATACAAATTACATTTCAAATATTGATTTTTATAATATTATACACATATTTAATACCTATCCATGATCCAGGTACACAGAAAACTTTTAGTTCCTTAGTGGTATTCGAAGCCGCGATCTCCGGCTTGAGCGCCGAAGCCCTATAACCTGAGCCACAGATATCACAAATACAGCCGATAGTGACAGATATATCGATTGTTTTAGGTTATAGATGGAGAATTACTAGGAAATTTAGAGCAGGTGTTTGAGGCAAGCTGAAATAATAATAATAATAACTTTTATTCAACAAACACGCTCACACTACACTACATTATCAACAACGAATCGACATTAAGCATAAATAATCACGATAAGATTACAAATAACAGAAATAGAACGGACATTTGCCTAACCACATAAGAAACATATATTATACATAATATTAACAAACAACAAATAATAGCAAAATAACAAATCATAATAAAAAAGAACAGGTATACGGCAGTGCAATGCAAAAAGCTGTCGAAAAATACTTACATATATATAAAAGATATAATTAATAGAATGAATTATATTTTATATTATTATTACTATATTATACTATATTATTTATAATTAATTAATTATAAATAATCCTGCATGAACTTACGAATCTGTGCAACCTGATGCTACGTGGAGGGGTCGCATCAGATATTGTAGACATTCTGTATGGAGCTAACCTCTGCGCCTTGAGGAAGAGAGATAGTGGCATTCGTCCGATTGCTGTCGGCTCCACATACCGGCGCCTTACAAAAACAGCTTGGTTTTGCCTGCAAAGGGGGTTGTGAGGCCGCCGTTCACTCTTTCAGGACAGCAATCCACAATCAAGGCGATGATGTGTTTCTGAAGGTCGATGTCAAAAACGCTTTCAACTCAGTTGACCGAGGCGCCATGTTGGCCCAAATTAAATCTAAAGCACCTGCCATTTACCATTTATGCTCCAGTGTTACAACGACCCCACCAAACTCATTTACAAAGACCACCTTATCTTATCCGAAGTGGGCTGCCAACACACCCGGTCATCGAGCTTCTAAATTCAAAATTTAATGTTTGGTATTTGGATGATGGGACCCTTGGAAGCGATGCACCCACTATACTATCCGACTTCCGCACTCTGATCCGCGAGTTCCAAAAAATAGGTCTGCAGCTGAACCTAGGTAAGTGCGAACTTTTTGTGCCAGATAGTTGTGGTGATAGAAACGCGGTTATATCCACCTTTAAAGAAATAGCTTCAGAACTGTCTGTTATTGACAAGGATTCACTCTTCCTTTTGGGCTCACCTATTTTAGACGAATCTCTCCCGGACTTTATAGATAACAAATTACAAAATCCACCTCCTCCAAATTAACTGTCACATGGCCTTTACCCTAATCCGTTTTTGCATTTTCGTACCTAAATTGACATATGTCTTACGGTGTTGTCAACTGTGGAAGTTCCCTCAACTTCTCAAACAGTTGGATGATACCATAAGACAAACGCTCTCCACTATTTTGAACACAAATTTCGATGACCGCGCATGGACTCAGGCAACGCTTCCAGTTAGGTTCGGTGGCCTGGGTGTTCGAAAGCTCTTTGACATATCGCTTCCGGCCTTCTTGTCCTCATTCCACGCGAACCATAGTCTTATCTCCAAAATACTACATCACCCATCCTACTTCAATACAGTTACCCTTTCTGGACGAGGCCAAGGACACCTGGAGCGCAACTAGTGCTTGTAGCGAATTGCCTGACAATACTTTTTCCCAAAGGCTCTGGGACGAGCCACTCTGCAGACTGGTACGGAATAATCTTCTTAATACGTCCTCCAGTCCTGTGGAGCAGGCTCGCCTCTTAGCTGCGGAGAAGTGGGAGTCGGGCCTTTGGCTACAAGCATTACCGTCAACCAATACGGTCACATTGCTATATCGAACAGCTTTCCGGTTAGCCACTTCCCTGCGTCTTGGCACCCCCCACGTCGTCCCCCATCGCTGTGTTTGTAGTGCAAACGTGGACAGCCTCGGACACCACGTGCTGTCCTGTCAACGAAGCGCCGGCCGAATCTCCCCACATCACTGCCTGAACGATCTCATCCGTCGGGCTCTTGTCACCGCCGGAGTGCCAGCTGTGCTGGAACCTTCTGGTTTGGCGCGTGACGATGGCAAGAGACCAGACGGTATGACCCTGGTCCCTTGGAGAGTGGGACAGGTTCTTGTATGGGACGCTACTTGCGTCGATACACTTGCTCCGTCCCATGTCCAGGGCACCTCGAGTTCTGCAGGTGCGGCCGCCAATCAGGCGGAAAACCTCAAGCGGCACAAATATGAGAACCTTAGTGAGGATCTCATATTTGAACCGTTTGGAGTTGAAACCAGGTACATGGGGTCTGGGTGCGCACAAACTTTTCAGAGAAATCTCCAAAAAACTCATTGAGGCCACCCGAGACCCCAGAGCCGGCACCTACCTGGCCCAGAGAATAAGTATCGCAATCCAGCGAGGAAACTCTTTGAGCCTTCTAGGTACTCTGCCTGGCGAGGACGACCTGGGAGATTGTCTTGTAGCATTTAAGTTGTGAAGTAGTTATTATTTTTTTTAGTACTTACCTACTTTTATAGTTTGTTAATATTTTAAATAGATTTTGGAACGAAGTTCCTTATGGCGCGTTGCGATATTGAAGCTAGGCGGATTATATTGGCACGACACTTTTTGCCACTCGAAATCACAATGTAATATTATTACGGGCAATTGGCCCACCACACTTACCCACCACTGCAACTCCTGTGTAGCCAGGATCGACAGTGGTAACCAACTGCAAAAAACCCTTTGATATGATCTCAGGGGTGCCTGGGGGACATGCTAAATCTGTCTTGGAACCCGCAACGAAATTAATCAGAAGATTGTAGGAGACAAGCAAAGCGGGAGACAGCAAAAATTGTGATGACAAAAAGTCAGAATTAAAGGGGAAGCATCACGGGAATAACATGTTTTTTTTTTCTTTTTTTTTTTATGACTACAAGACAGAATGTAATTAAATGTTTTAATTTATAATATGACAATTGATTACAATGCATTTATAATGACAAAAAAGTGTTGCATTGTTTCCAATAGTACTTATGACAAAAACGTTTGAAAGCTCGGAAGTTCTTCGCGCAGCCCACGAGATCTTACGAGTACACAACCCTAGAAACACAATGGACGCTGTTCAACATTTCGATTCTTTTGTCATACCAGAGATCAAACTCCCAGAGTATGTGATGAGCAGTTTGTTCATAAGGGCTACCTTCGGTCGAACACTCGCATAGCGGAGACGAGACTAATGTAAATCCAAATAGTTTCGCTTTAAAGTTTCCGTGTCCTGTCAAAAATTGTGCGACGTAGTGGTCTATTTCTATCCATTGCTTCGAGAGTCGTTCGCGTACCGAAGGGATGAAATTATATAGGTGACGCCCTTTGATAGTGTTGTCCCACCGTTCCTGCCACTCAGAAATTAGGTTCTGTATAGAAATATCTAATGGCTCGAATAATCTAGTTATCTTATTACTCTCTTTCGCGCTTAAAAACTCAGGGTAAGTAATTTTTTTATTTTTATAATATAGCGCTGCACGACGCTGTATCTCTAAATCTACTGGTAGGACTCCGGCTAAGACTGGGAGTGCTTCAGTACTTACGGTACGGTATGCCTTACATAAAAATATTAAGGCGAGACGTTGGCTTTGCAAAAGTTTACGACGGGCCGCTCCTATTGTAGCCCTATCTGCCCAAGCCGGTGCGCCATAGCAAATGCTGCCGAGGTACGTCGCATTATTAATTATTTTTAATGTTTTAAATGAAAGGCCCCATGTCGACGTTGATTGTACAAATTGTACAATCACAATGTAATAACGACTATTAAGAATGATACAAAAAACGACCTTATCACCTTGACAATAATGTAGAATTTTGCAATTACACATTGCGACTGTTATGACTGTTACATATTGTGACTAGCTAGCCGAGCGCTTGATGTTATTACTCAGTACGGAGCCGGACTTCGCGGCGGCAACACTGCGAGCAGCAAGCAACCCCTGTCCCTACCTAAGGCGCTAGTTCCGCGCGCACTATATATACTTAGTTGAACTATTTGTTTTGTATAATATAATATATTGTATCTATACAGATAAACAAAATTGAAGTGTCTGTTTGTAATTTCAAATTAACAGCTTTTATTTTCAATTAATGCATTTAAAAGTATGATCGGTACTTACAATAAAATATAAATTGTTAACATTTTTCTGTCCGTCTGTCAGTATGTGTGTTTGTTTACGCTAATCTATATATATATATATATATATTTCTTCCAAAATAGGCTTCAATTCTTCATTATCAACTATATATTTATATTATAATATATATATTATAACTTCGTTCCATCCGGGTGTCCCTTGACACCTCTCAAGTTTTTATTATTAGATAATATTAAGAAAATATGTATATATTATGTTATGGCAAATAAATTATATATTGTACAAAAAAATATATATAAAATAAAACATAATGGTGATAAAATATATAATATTAGGTCATTACATATAAAATTGGCCTTTTGTAAATGAGGAACATAAAGTCGTTTGTTTAAGCATAATATATTTATTTGATCAATGTATATACCATTGATTGCTATCTATGCACTTTTGCCATCTTATAGGTAGTTCATTGATTCCTTTACTAAAAAAACTATTCGGACAGGAATCAATAGAATCTTTGAAGGGGCTTTGGATTGCCCCATCGTAGTTGAATTTTTTCCCTTGCAAGAAGTTATCCAAATTTCGAAGAAAATGATAATCTGTTGTGTGTTCTAGCGTTGTCCTGAAGCAGCAGTAGCCTAGAGCGAATGACCAACCTCGGTTGCTTGGCAGCTAGCTTTTCCATCATGATTTACAGTTGCTAGCAATAGGCATCTGCCGTAATTGTCTGGTCAGATTTACGAAATCTGTAGTGAACGACACCGGAACTAGTCCACCAAACGCTCACAAGTAACTTTTTTTGAGTCAATTTTCGCTTGGGGCGGGCTTTGGCTGATTCGCCAAGATTCAGCCATTGCGATGAGCGTTTCCGATTATCGTACAGGATTCATTTTTCATCACAGGTAATGATTCGATTTAAAATCCCTTAATTATTGTGCCGGTTGAGTAATGTAACGTAGCAGTCGACGCGCGTTTGTCGGTTTGCTGCACTCAATTCATGAGGTGTGGGTACCTCAAGTGGGTACCTTTCAAGCTTTTCCACCTTCCCAATTTACTTCAAGTGGATTAAAACAGTTTTATCACTAACATCCCAGCCTGCAGCTAACTCAGACACAATAGCCTTCAATTCTTCATTATCAACTTTGATCTCCGGCCACGGGGCTTGTTCTGCAGGTCGAAATTTCCAGAAAGAAAACGTTGGATCCAAAAACGCACTGTGTTTTCTTTTGCTACACCACCACCATACACATCATAAATCCTTCGAGCCGTTTCTGCAGCACTGGTGCCACGGTGGAACTCGTACTCGAAAATAATACGATATTTCAAGTTTTCCATTTTGCAAACAGAGTGACGCAAAGAAAAAACCAAAAGAGGAAAAAACACATGAATAACGGTTTTCGAAACACAGATGCATGAGTGAATAGTGGTTTAAATTGGAATTCCTAATCAAAGAAGATGTATTTGAGATCAAAGTGGCCAGTACGACAAAACGCCAATTTCATATGTTAGGACATAATATTATTTAAAAATAGCAATAAAATAAAGAGATAAAAATATATAAGATTATCAGTAATTATATATTGTGATATTATTTGACAAGCCCGGGTTCAGGTTCAGAGTCACAAAACACGAGCGATGGTGACGTCACCGCTCACAGCGGCGACCAGTTGCCGAGATAAAGCTGAAGAAAACCTATTGCGCGTTGATAGTTACGGAACACTGCCATGCTCTTGGTTAGGTTTTTATCTTAGAATCTTATACCCAGAGTTTAATGTATAAGTTTTTAAGTTTATATCGAGTTTTTATTTTTTTAACCATTTCCAATTTACTTTTACACAGGTCTGGCAAGGTCAAAGCCCCGACTAAATGACCTGCCTTTTTTTCCCCCAACTCCTTAAACATTAAACTAACACTATTTCAAATTTTCAAACATGTTTTTTGTCGATTAAATAATTCGCTTTTCAAAAATTTGTATATTGACTTTTAGCCCCGCTTCTGACCAGCCAGACTTGCAGTCTCGTGTTGAGGTACAACAGGAGAAGTATAGGGCAAGGTTTCATCTTGCCTCAAACATCTGCTATAAATTTTCTAGTAGCTCTTGGGCTATTATACTTTAATAAATTTAAAGGCTACAATAAAATCCGTAATCAATATTAAAATGGCTATAACCGAAAAATCTTTCGGCTAAAATTCACGGCCGTGTGAAAAATAGGACATTGTGTAACTGTAAGTAACCAATTTGGTAAGCAGATATTTTGGTCGCTCGTAACTTCACAAGTGTTTCGAATACATAAGACGATCTGCGGCTGAGATAAACCGGCCGCGGCGAAGTCGACGGCGATGGACAAAATGCCGGTGACGATGAAATCACGGGACAATTCCATATAATATATATTATGGTCTAATGTGGAAATCCCATGTTGATTCATTATTCAAACCACAAAATAAGAGTGTATTGCGCTTTAAGTACGAAAGATTTTTTGCGAAAGGATCAAGACTGCAAGAGGCATTACGTCAGAATTGTTATTAAATGATTGTTAAACCTTATTCGCTATTTAATCATTTCAATGTTATAGAATGTATCACAGTTTTTTATTCGTAGGCTTTACCGTAATATACCTATGATCTGGAGTAAAGTAGAGTCCACGCGACCGGAGTAGGGGAGCGGGGCCAGCACTTATTAAGTACATATTTGCCCGCCACCGGTCCATTAATCAATTTTTGCATTTTTAATCCGCCCCTCATTATTTGCCCGTGAATTTCATTTCGCTGTTGTTCCACCATTTTAAATTTTAAACTGGTCTGCCCTTCAAAACGCACATTTCCAAGTAATTTACAATTTATCGTGTTCGCCTGCAAATGAGCAAATATTTTTCGTTTATTACGCCACTTGCAATTAAATATATTAAAATTGTATTTGAACGTGTGGTTTCGTTTGTTTTCGTGCTGATTCGATAATATTGTTAAGAGCATGATGGTATCACAACGTATATTATAAATTATACATATATAATAATATCGTATATACCTATTCGCGTTACCTCATCTGGTTATATAATGTATAATATTATAATCAGATGGGGTCATGCGGTAATAGGTAGGTACGGGTATCATACATATTATAGTCAGATCGGGTAAAATGAGCTATGAGGTTGGAGGTATATAAGGAGATATATGAAGTATGATCTTTTTAACTCGTTTGTAACGTGTTGCCTATTTCCTATAACCACCTTACGTAAACCCCGAGAAAAAACGTTGTAAGTACGTATATCTTTTTATATGGTGGTGTGTTTGAAACGACTAGACCAGTAGATTTTTTATTATTTGGTATAAAATACAATATGGCGGACAAATGAAAACGTTTTATTGGAATTTACATCGGACCGATATAAATGAATGAAGCGCTTGAAAGTTTAATAAAATGTGAACACGGCTACATAAGTTTCCACTTTTATAGGGTGAAGCATCGTCCAGGAAAACGAATTGAAATATTTTGTAAAGCGCTGTCCGGCAAATTCGACAAAGCGGAAAATCAATGATCGTTCGAGTATAGACAGAAATATGTAATAAAATTAAATTAAGTAGTAGCAAGTGTATTTCATTTGATCAAAATATTTCTGTTGTATTTTAAATTTCTCCCTTATGCAATTTTACAAACGTATTAATTTGTGTTAGGTACTGTTGTATTATGAATTTCTATTAACTTACTAGTTTCGTATTCTGGTCAGACTTAAAATACATCAAAAATTTTGTACAGGTCAAATATGACTTACTAAGTTATGCCCGCGGCTCCACTCACGTAAATACAGTGTCCCACGGGAACACGTATTTACTTTTTCGGGATAGAGTAGCCTATGTTTTAATCCAGAGCCTAAACTACTACCACACTATTCTCCAAAATTTCTTCAATAGTTTTTACGTGAAGGAGTAACAAAGATCCGTCCATCCATCTATTTATAATACATAATAGTCATCTTCACAAACTTTCACATTTATAACAGTAGTAGAAAGTAGTAGGATGTACATTAGATAGACAATAAATCTGCTATGCTTACCTTATATCTAACAACTTAACTGTCTTTTGTCTGATCGCAACCCTTAATAATAATATAATGTACACCATAGTAAAACGTATTATGGTATTTTATATTATATAAGTCTAAGTAACATTCAAACTTTTATAAACTTAGCAATTATTAATGTGAAACTTTTATTACATCGTCTCAAACTTTTTCGTCTGTGTGTTGCATGTCGCGTGACGGTCGGCCGCGGGGTAGGGATAAAGTGAAAGGCGCTCGTCAGAGCAGCCGAGGCCAATATGGCGGCGCCTATAGTTCGCATCAGCATTCGCATAGACTAGTACTCATTTGTGCCAGTGCTCCACGCTATTTTGTTATTAAGTTTCACTTTTACCGTGGTTTTATAAAACCACACAATCCTTTTCTTGATTGGTTTACAACCCAAAAATACTTCACATTAGTAAGGCCCTCATAAACATCTTATGCAAATAGGTTCGCTTTACCTATAGCGTGATCTAGCGGCAAATCAGCGCCATCTAGTATGCCATATGAGAACCAAAGTTCCTTAAGAAAATTAACTTAAAATCTAACGCATAAACAGTCTGTATATTGATAAAGACCGCATTTAACTCGTTATGTAGTTCACGCGAAGACACAAGAAGCGCATTTTATTGTTATTAAGTTTCACTTTTACCGTGGTTTCATAAAACCACACAATCCGTTTTAGCTAGTTCACTTTAATCAACTTTATACTGTTACGTAAGTCCGTACGTTGAAACTATACATCAATATAAAGTTGTCGGCTGTACCTAAATTTGTAGTAACACACGTAAACTTGGGTAAAACTTGGGAGCTGTCAAATTTGCTTAGCGGTTAGAGGGCGGCCAAGTCGGACCGTCGCCGCGCCGCGCCGCCGCGCCGCGCCGCAGGCACCTCGCTAACTGCTTACTCGCCTTCGACTTGCTAAATCGGTACATTTGTGTTGCAAAATTAATGCCACGATTTATGTTGCTAAACTCAGACTTAAGTACAAACATAACTAATTGGAAGTGTACTGAATTATGCCGTAGGCTAGTTCCATATCAGTATTCGTAATATTATACTTACAGCCGCTATTTGGTCTGAGCTTATAGCAAAATTTGTACTTTATATTTTGTATCCGACAAAAATGGTTGACTATTTTACCGTTTATTGTATAGTAGCCTTTGCCCGCGTCTTCGCCCGCGTGGAATAGTGTTTATGAAGAAAAAACTTCTTCAGTAAATAACTCTACTCACTGCAATATACTTCTGTAGATATATAATATTGAAAATGTTTTTTAGGGTTTCATACCCAATAGTTAAAAACTGAACCCTATCATCTCGACGCGCCGTGCCAAACCGCTTGATATAACTATATAATTTTCGCTATGTACCTGCATTTTAAATCTGTGATATCTTCTAAAACATTCATTTAAATTGCATGCTGTACAGGACCATATTGATCTATATTAAATGCAAAATGTACTTATTGGATAAGAATTAATGATGTATTGCTTAAAATCGCTTCGTAAATAAGCTATTATTTCTCGTAAAAAGTAAAGGATAAAAAATGGTTATTGTGGGTTATCCCTAAGAGATATATACTTTTTTGTAGACCTTTTTAAGGTGTACAATACTGTAGTACATTATTTTGATCTATCTCATAGGGTTCAGCCAGCGTTTGCCATGTAAGCGCAAAAAAGTGTTTATTTACGACATTAGAAACCTCTAAAATTATCAGTGTTTCCATATAAACATTTTTATTGAATCACTCTATCTATTAAAAAACCCGCATCAAAATCCGTTAAATGGTTTTAAAAATCTAAGCATACGTAGGGACAGACAGAAAAAACGACTTTGTTTTATGCTGTATGCAGTGATAATGACATCGTTTGATTATATTTTTAGCCCCCGATGTGAAAAGAGAAGTATTATAAATTGTCGTGTCTGTCTGTCCATCTGTATGTCTGTCTGTCAGTATGTCTGTCCGTGGCATCATAGCTTCTAAACGGAGGAACCGATTTAGATCTAGTTTCTTTTTGTTTGAAAGCTGACACGATCGAGAGTGTTTTTAGCTATAATTCATCAATTCAGTTTGATGGACAATTCGGGAGTTACATAAAATTTATAATTTTGTTTTTTATCATAGCATTAGAAGAATAACGACACAATATTTTTATTATATATTTTTTTAAATCTATGGATGCATCACACCATGTCAATCTGCCGCCGTGCGAAGTACATAAAGAACTTGTGTTACGGGGACCAGACAACGGGAAGTTTATTCAATACTTTTATATTATACAAATATTTAAGATTATAAGTTCAATAGCTTATTGATACATAATACCATGAATCAATAAAAGGCGACTAGCAACGATCACGGTAATCCGGTTGCCACGCGGAGTGCGGGCTGAGGGGATCGTGTTACACAACAGCACTGCGGGGATTCCGGTCAAAGTTCGCGAAGCCGGACAGGTGTGACAGAGGGCTAATTGTAAAAAAACAACACGATATTTCAAGTTTTTTCTTCAGTAATACCAAAGAAGCCAAGATAATGAAGAATGGATCTTAAATTTTCTGTTTAATTACTTTCTGAAATTGCTTTCAAACACTGATTCAATATTTTAATTTTTTACGGTTTCATCCATTGGAGGTTTTATTAATTATGCAGAACTAAATTCTAAGCCCTTCGACCTCATAATCATTATTTTTATCATTATCATCAAAAAAAAAGTTTTATTTCCATATAGGTTACAAAGCAACGCTTATGGACTTCTCCCTACGTGATGCCTATCACCGGTTCGGGAACTAACCTAGCGAGAAGAACCGGCGGCGTAAGAAACTCGCACGAGGCCATCTTTTAGCAGGAAGATGGAAAATTTTATTGAAAAAAAAATGTACAATATGTAAACTTAGTCCATATAATATTAAGAAAAGTCATATAAAGCATAGAAGAAGCCGTGCAGGTGGCTATCCTATTCCCATAGTGTGCGATCGTCAATAAAATCAATGACCCTATAATAAGCTTTAGTTATTTAACTACTTTTTTAAATTCATTAATGGAAAGTTTTTAACGTTTTCTGGTATTCTATTGTATAGGCGTATACATTGGTATTAGTCACCTTTTACTTTAAAAGCAAACGCCAAAAATTGGAAATTGGAAATTTTGGAATTTTGGAAATTGGAAAAATTTGAAAAATGACAAGAAAAAAGTTAAGGAATTGAAATTTGGAATAAACAATTTAACAGTTTTTAGAGAGTATAGAAGTAGAAGACAGTATATACAGATTAAGTAGTGGTTACCAAACCTGTGTATAACTGTACAATAAGCGCTTTTCAAACTTTAATTTTGAATGTTTTTGAGGATGTCTCTGTGCTTGTATGAGATATGTGCACAGTATTTTAGTGTTGTGTATGTCTGAGCTTGTTGTTTTTTATCCTCAACTTCGCTTCCACGGTTTGTCAAGCCAAGAGAGAAATAACTTTACCAAGTGTGATTTTGGATGTATCTCACCGGTGTGAGCGGTGTGTCCACTACACAGTTGTTATTGTTATATAGGAAAAGATGACTAATTAGAACGAAAATTAAGCACAATACTCCCCGGGATTAAGCAGTCCTGAGGAATAAAACAGCTCAATTTGATTTTGTCCAGTGATTGACAGTTGGTATTTGCCTTGAATTTTGTTTCTTAAATATAACAATTTTATGCAAAAACTGCGTTCGTAAATAGAAGAAAACAATTACAAGAATTATGAGTAACGTTTCCAACACTTATCACTAGTTATTATAACTAAAAACATATTTTATTTAAAATAAATAGTCGGGAGTTGACAATAAAGAATGTTCACTATTTTTATTAGCTCTCCGTAAATTCGATTGAAAATAAAAATATGAGTGAAAAAAATTACTACGATACGTCGTGTAGTTTCCGAGATATTTAATTTCAAAATAAGTGCGTGATTCGTGATGCCCCCAGGCCGGCGCTGGACGCGATGGCGTCACAGCACATCGCAACATTTGCTCAGTTCACTCGCGCGCTCCGGTAACTCCGCGTCACCCGTACCTTTTTCTATTAAAGTTTGAAAATGTCTAATCTACATACTAAAGTCAAAGTCAAAGTAAAAAAAATTTATTCAAAATTTTTCATACACTTTCTGAACTTCGTTCGGGAACTAGCCCGGCGAGAAGAATCGACGTAAGAATCTCGCGCGGGGCCATCGTTTATCAAAAAGATGGAAAATTGTTCTTTTAAAATATAAAAAAGGCATATAACAATGTTATGACTAAAACTACATAACAAGAGTACAATAATATATGTAATTTAGAAGTAGCCTTGCAGGGGTCACCTCATTCCCAAGGTGTGCTATCATTCATAAAATTATTAACTTTATAATAAGCTTTAGCACACAAACGTTCTTTATGTATGTATTTAGCTTAGTATGTCAATGACCTCCTTATTTAATGGATCTATGTTGGTAAAAATGTTATCAATGCATGTAGCAGAGCTATCACTGATCCTTGTTGGTTCAAAGAATAAATAAGTTAAGTTATATGATTTTAATAATGAAGTAAATCTAACAGTGGTGGAATTACTTTCTAAAATATTTATATTAAAATCACCACACAATAATATATGTTTGTAAGATACACTTATCTTAGTTAATAACGTTTCCATTATTTTTTCAAATGAATCATATAACCCTAAAGGAGGCCTGTGTACGCTAACAATAATAAAGTGTCCCACCTCTATACAGGCTATTTCAGTTGTTCGTTCTGTAGAGAGGCTTACTATGTCTTTACGTTCTTTATATTTTAAATTCTTCTTAATCAATATAAGTGAGCCGCCTCTTGTGGCTTTTTCTCTGCAGAAAGAACAAGCCAGCTGGTGCATACCAAGATTTAACATAATTTCATTTTTCTTAAACCAATGTTCGGTTATACATAAAATGTCTAAATTATTGTTTAAAAACAACTCAATTTCTAATTCCTTACATACCTTGTATGTTTTAATGCACCAGCGTAAGTTTACATAATTTATTATCTTTAGTAAAATTATTATTTTCATGAGTACTTAAACCTACAATGCTAGACTTCCTCTGTTGTCTTACAAATTATAAAAATAAGAAATTAAATTAATAGATAATCATGTGTTGTGCCAAAATGTACAAATACAACCACCAAGACACCTGAAAAGATGTTTTTTCACGTTACAAAGAATGTTAAAATGCAAAAGAAATGGATAAAAGCTATGAAGAGGTTGGATTTATTTGGAGCTAAAAGTACAGTGTATTGTTGTGAAGATCATTACAAAAAGATCATCAACGAAATCACTATTCTTCGAAAAATAATAGGTTACCATAAGTCCATCTATTTTAGGTAGGTTATCCGATTGCCCTTTTTTAAATCCGTCATGTACATAAAATACAATATTATATACACTTATATTATACACTAATTAAACTTAATATTACTTAATGTAAGGAGAGTACGGACGAAACAATATAAAACACTGTAATAATAGAGCAAGCAAGATACCTAGTAAGTAACTCGGCAGGCGCGGATTGCCAGTGAGCGGCACGTTGTGTCGTGACGTCACACTCTACACGCGCGCCTGCTACGGGTCGCGAAATTTACAAGAATTTGAAATGACAATGGCGAACTCTCATACACCATTTTATTTGAGATAAAATGGAGGCGTCTATGAATAAAAAAATACATAAATGATTAGGAACTCATCCTCCAACTAACTTCTAAAAAGAAATATTCCCGAGAAGGCCTAGGTTATTAGATATTACATCATAAAAATCTGAAATATTTTAGGTTATGTTTCTTTGATATTAACATTATTGGTAATAACAGTCCAAAAACATGCCGGGTCGAAAATAAAGGAAAGAAAAACAATATCAAAACACAATCACACACAAGAGGCAGCGCAGGAACACCGTAGAGTAACTTCTTTATTTGACACTTGCTAATACATTTGTTTGATAACTAAGCAGGGTTGCTAGTTATTTTAACTCATCCTTCCTTTTTTACCCGACTACTTTGAAAAAATAAAATCGATTTATTTATTAAAAGTTTTGAAATTAACTAAAATTGTAGATCTGTTCACAACTTATACGGTAGTATGAAATATTATACTATTAATGCCGTTCGCCGGCTGAGCCACCGCGCAGTGTGCGCCGCCGCTTTGGCAAAAAAATATCAAAATATGGCAATATTAACGGTAGCTGAGGGAAAAATATGAAATCTGTAAAAAGTAGTCAATTGATTTACAAAAAATAATCGGTTTTGTTTGGTAGCTTTTATTAAATCCTAGAATATATTGGTAAAATGTAATAAAATAAAATAATTGTTTTTGTTCATATGACATTTCTAGACGCTTAAAAAATATCGAATAATATTTCGCCATTGTTCTTTCTCTAAATTCATCAATTCTTGGTATTTTTCAATGAAACAAAAATTAGTGTATTTGTATAGATACGAGGGCGGGTCAATAAGTCCGTGACTTTTGGAATAAAACACAGATTTTTTGATAAATAAATCATTTTATTTTTCAACGTAGTCCCCCTTGAGCTCTATACACTTTGTCTAACGCTTCTCCAATTTTTTTATTCCTTCCAAAAAATATGATTTGTCGAGGTCCTCAAAATAGGCCTTTGTTTGCAAGATGACTTCATCATTGGAGTCAAATCTTTTTCCACCGAGCCATTTTTTCAGGTTTGGGAACAAGAAGTAGTCACTCGGAGCCAAATCTTGAGAATAGGGTGGATGTGGGAGCAATTCATAGCCCAATTCATGGATTTTTGCCATGGCAACTGCACATGTGTGTACCCTTGCATTGTCTTAGTGAAAAAGAACTTTTTTCTTGGCCAAATGAGGTCGGTTTTTTTTCAGATCCTCATTGAAGCGGTCCAATAAGTTGGCATAATATTCCCCATTAATTGTTCTTCCCTATTGAAGATAGTCAATGTGGATTATCCCACGTGCATCCCAAAAAACAGTCGCCATAACTTTATTGGCTGACAAACCCACCTTGGCCTTCTTTGGCGCCGATTCACCCTTAGAAACACACTGTTTTGACTATTGTTTAGTCTTTGGTGTATTGTGATGGATCCATGTTTCGTTCACGGTTAAAAAACTCCTCCATATTGTGATTAAACAACGCCAAACCTTCCTGTGAAGTTGTTACACGATTGCGTTTGTGGTCGACTGTGAGCAAACGCGGCACCCATCTTGCGGAAAGCTTTCTCATGCCCAAGTGATCATTCAAAATTGAAACCACTGAGCCATGCGAGATGCCTATGGCTTCCACAATCTCTTGCACTTTCAATCTTCGGTCGGCCAACACCATATCGTGAATTTTTTCGATTGTTTCGGGTGTAGAGACCTCAACTGGGCGTCCAGGACGTTCGGCATCTTCAGTGCTTGTAAGGCCACAACGAAATTCAGTAAACCACTTTTTTACCATTGGAATCGATGGTGCAGAGTCCCCATAGTATTTATCAAGCTTAGCCTTGGTCTCGGTAATGGTTTTTTTTCGCAAAAAATAATGCTTAATAAGCACACGAAATTCACTTTTTTCCATTGTTTCCTTAAGTTACTGGATAGTCTGATAAAGATAGCTGTAAAACACAAACTAACTGACGCAGCAAGTTCAAATTTTGATAGGAGTCAACTGACAGATGCCTGTTGACAGGAGTAGTGTTGCTTTTTCAGTAAGGAGGTTAGAAATTCAAAAGTCACGGACTTATTGACCCACCTTAGTACAAGCTCTACGGGGACAATAGTTTTAAGCGATTTTGTATACCTATTAACATTTTTCATTATAAGTGTAGATACAAATGTTGCCAGCACAAATATAAAATATAATTTAAATATAAATATAATATAAATATATATAAATATAAATATAAATATAATTTATATATAATACGCGAAGTAAAAACTTTGAACCCCTTTTACGAAAATTATGCAAACGAAGGAGTATGAAATTAGCACATTTACAGTTTATATGGAGGAGAAGTGAACTTCACTAATATTTTTTATAATGATGCTTAAAAAATATGTTAAATGAATAAAAATAATATTGCACACACTATCTCCGATTAATAACTCACACTACCTACACTCACGCGTTTGATACAATTTTATCGCACGTTGACGTTAGTCAGTCTATCTTTTACATTCAATAGACAACGTTTACATTTTAATTACATTTATTTATATGACATCAGTCATGCATTTCACATGTGCTTTGACTTTCGAACTCTTACACTGAAACGTGTATCATATTGTGTAATGAATTAAGTTCAATTTTAAATATGACATATATATGTTTATGACATATATATAAGTTAAACTTAAAAATTATCTTCATAAAAATGCAGCGCCATGCGTATCATTTCGTTTCGATGCGAATTGAGCCTTATGGACGAATTTCGACCACTGCACTAGGCAATAGGAATATTCATATTTTTTGCCAATACTCAACAATCTTTCGATATCAAAGTTACAAAGCGATGGTTATGGTTATTACCGTCATTTTCTTTTTCGAACCCTTCTTCTACACATCAAATGTGTAAAAAGTTCCCCGGTGTCGGCAACAGCTGCGTTGTAATTTTAGTAATTTTATGTGCCTGCCGGTTTCTTAGATATACCTTCTAAGGCTGTAGGCAATTTAGACGGTTCGCACATTGAATATACTTACGAACTATAAAAAACTTACAGTCAATAAAATAAATGTAGATCTAAAGCTAGCATAATATGATTTGTCATATAAAATTGTTTAGTATTTACAATTGAGAACTACTTAAGGGGTTGTGCGCTAGATAGAACTGAAAATTGGAGTTCTTTAAAACCTTTTTTCTCTGTCATGGTTGTATTGAAAAACCTAAAATAAAATATATGTTAATCTGCATTATATTTAGCCGAGGACTGTATTTTTATAAATTGAAATTTTTATTTAAATATTGATTTAAAAATATGCAAGTCCACCCTTTTTTAAAAGTTAAAACCTTTTTTCTCTTCTTCTATAAAACACACGAGTCTAAAAATTATTTTAGTATTTTAAGTAAGACGAGACTCGGGGGAAGGTTGTTTTAGTTTTTGAAAATTTTGTCTCAAATATTAATAGCAATTTTTAAGAAATTCCGTAACGAAAAAACCTCACGCTCCGTGCATCGTCGAACGTCGTTTTAGTTCGGCAGTCTTCGACACGGCGTTGTGTGCGTGCGATTAGACGTATTGTACGACTCTACGAAACTCGCACGAATCGAGACGAGCTGCTCCGAAATCGGACGAATACATAAGCAGCTGTTTATGAGAAAGTATATAGGAGTATAGGTATATATTAATTTTACAAGTACAGCTATTCACTGTTGTACATAAATATGTACAACAGTGAATAGCTGTACTTGTAAAATTTGTGTATAAAGTGTTTTGAATATGAATGAACAAAGTGCATTTATTATTAATGAAGAAAGTCACGAAAAAATAGTGAAAGAAAATGAGTGAGTACTCTATATACATACATTTTATTATTATCACAAATGCTTGCTATGCAATAGCTTTACCGCGGCAGTCCCCGAGTGCCACACGTCTTTTTTATCCGATTTCCATACTCTCTGGTCGGCGCGATACGCTCTTGTCGCCTACAAAATTAGTATGGGACTTGACGTTCGAGGTCACTGGCGTTATGCAGAGCCTTAAGGATATTTGCTCGATGACATTTGATTGCATCGTCAACGAAATATTCCATAGTTCATATTTAAATAAAAAATTCAATTTCACTGTCCTTGAGTTCGTTAAGGATACAAATGTCTGTGTACTGTAAGGTACTATCGAACAATTTGCCGTGCAAAGGAAAATATTTAGAAACTGGTCGAGGAGGAACTTTATCGACATTGTACCTACCTATGTGTGTACCTACAAAAATTATGTACTATCGGGGAATTTAATATTTTAGCAGATTGATCGCATTAAAAATGTTCACGTCCTACTACTATTATAAATATGAAAGTTTGTGAGGATGAATGGATTGATGTTTATGACTCTTTCACGCCAAAAAACTACTGAACTGATTTTTATAAAATTTGGTATGGTAGTAGTTTATGCCCTGGATTTATAAAATATATGTTTCTTTTTATCCCAAAAAGTATAATATTTCCGTGGGATACTGTATTTACGCGTATAATAATTATTGTAATGACGACCTACCAAAAGTTGAAATGATATCATTAAATATAGTGGCCAACCTGCTAAAGGATTAGATTCCCTGATAGTACGTAGTACTTCATACAAAATATGAGTTGGTCCATCGTTGTGCCGTATGAAAAGCGATAAGGGTCGTTCCACACTGCGTCATATTTCACAAAGTGCCCTAAGTTCGGCAGTTCCCGGCTCGGTTATGGCACTGTTAACACGTGTTGACGCTTCATATTGTTTCTACTTCACATACAACTAAATCATGGGAACGCGAAAAAACTTTATGCGTTATGGCCCATATTTCTCCGACCTTCATATATTAGGACCTTACTTTATACGTACACTAAAATTGTATTGAATTGCTTTTTGATCGCGACTGTGTTGTTTTACATTGCCATCATCAATCTTTACTTTACGGGTTGATCACAATAAAATATCTTACAATATACTGAACAACTACGTTCTTAATGGCTTTCGGGAAACATAGGATTCCATTCGTGTCACTGTCATAGAAATACGATGGTTGCCAAGGGACATCAAGAAACTAGTTGTATTGTACAACTATCAATATACTTTCACTTTCTAATTGTACTTACCTATTACATTATTAATTGAGACAAAATGTGAATAAAATACTCATATTATTGTATTCAAATCGCGCAACGGAAGCCAAAGATATAATATAAACCTAGCAAAATTCATAAAGTAAATCTTAAAGCCAACATCATTCGAGTAAATTCTGGATTGTTATTGTTGCTTTTCGTACAAAGGATGAAATTTAAAAGCAATAAAGAACAAAAAGTGGATGATTAAGGAGGCAGCAGCGAGGCATTAATTAAGCGATATCCCGCTCGCCGCCGCCGCCCGCGCCCATTTGTAGCGACACAGCTGACGGACCTAGCGGCGGACGGCGGACGGCGGACGGCGGACAGACCTATTCCGTGAGCATAACGGTATCTACAGCAAATGTAGAAGAGGAGAGGTAATATTGTGATTAAAAATTACCAAGGGCTCAATGTTTATTTAGGGCCTACAGGACACATACGAGGTAACGAAGCACCTATCTATGTCTTTCTATTTATTTACAATACAGAAAAATGTATGCTATCTAAATTGATTCAATGTATAAAAATTAACGATATCTAGATTAATTCAACCTTTAATCTAATCAAGGCTGTGCTGCATTACTGTGAGCGATATCGCACTACGCGACTGTGTCGGATGCGAATCCGATCCGAAACCGTCAAAACACGAACCGGGTTAGCCGAAGAACTATTATTATAGTTAACGCACTACATCCGGCTTCCACCGTCCTATTTTTTTCGTAGATTTTTTACAGATTCGTGTTTTCACGAGTTCAGCGGGGCTATTCACAATTCCCGCGCGATTTTTGGCCAACTCTCAACGCGGCGAGCATTTGTCGGGAACAAATGCTCGCCGCGCTAAGAGTTATCGAATCCGAGTCGAATTAAGCATTGAAATAGCCATCAGACGTAGTGTGAAACTGCCCTGGCTGTATTCACGTAATAACCCATCCGTTTTTTTCTCTCATGTGATACGTAAATATGTTTCGCCTCCGAGCTTAGCGGAAAATACGGATTGCGTTTCCTTCTTTTATCTTACTTTGGCTTGTAATTTTATAGCTTTCATTCCTTTGCGTATACTGTATTGATTTCTATCATGTATATTTTGCGAAGTATACCTATTTAAGTATAATTTTAGTAATTAGCTTAAAAATACTAATCATATTTCTTGGCTTATTCCACGGGTAATGCAAAAACATTGATATCCTACAAAATTAAATTAGCCTATTTCAATATGATTTCTCTAGAAGACCGAAGGCGTCACAATTTTGGGATACAAAATTTAAAAAAATGAATGAAAAATGACGGTGCATAAATACTAGCGTATTTTAATTTCCGGGCTTTCTTCTAGGAAGAATTCCGCGTTACCCTATCACTCCGCTCTGCCCGCCGCTGCGAACATTGCTCGGTGTGAACTCCCCATGTGTAAGGCTGTGAATGATATCAGTGACCTAGTAGACTTTTCACTAAACAAACACAATAAAATATTCATGTTGTTTTTTCTGTAATTATTTTTATCTTATTAAGTTGCTGTAATAGTCTATTGGTTACAAGTAGAACGAACTGGTTATTTAAAAAATATATATGAACAGCAGATGATTGTGACATTTTTTTTGTTTGGTTAGTACTTAGTGGATGCTGTAAATACCTTTATGGAACTGTGACACGTTCAACATCAATGTAATAGAATTTTTATAAAAATGTAACTAGTGTTAGCAGTCGGTGGTAAAGCTTATAAAAAAAAAGCCACCACGTGTTCAGTCCCACTCATCTAATTCTTTTAAAAAACAAAATAGTTTTTAAATAATGTTCTGTTTTACGTACTTATACTTACATAAGGGTACATTAAACATACCAACATACTTCTGTGTAGAGGGAATAAAGTGTCCCTCCAGGCGACATCAGCCTGTAAACTTCAGAGCACATCACTTTGAACTATCAAAGGGTATTTATTCAAAATAACTTGACCTCAAAGACAAAGACGACACACCTTCTAATTTTGTTATTGTATTCAACCATATAGTTGTTATGGATTGTTTGTGATTAAATTATTTTACTCTTGGCGAATTATTTCTTAAAATGTTTAGTATAAACATAAACATCCGAAATAAATTATTTAAAGTAACAATGAAAACGGTAATACGTAAAAATCATCGATTTTAAAATTATTCATATTTTCATCCAATTCTATTCCACATTTCACAACTATCTGTTAACTGGATCAAATTTATATAAAACGAAAATAAAAACAAAGCATTCAGTGTTCTGTGTTTCTTAACCGTCTGTATGAATAAGTGAAGTGAAGCGCGGCGAAGGCTGACAGTATCATATCTGAGGGGCCGCCCGTCGCCCGCCGCTCCACTGTGAGGACGGCAAATTAAACTATATTGGACGTTTTATCTTAAACTGTCCTTTGTACGGTCTTTTGTTCCAAATAAAAGGTAATTGAAAAGGATTATGTATTTTTTCACAATAAAGGACTTTTTTGTTTTATTTTACTATCATGCCTAATTTTTGTTGACAAAATTACATACAATTTATTTATACAATTTAAATAAAAGTAACATAAGCATAATAGCTAGTAACAGACGAGTAAGTGAGTAGTTCATATGACTACAATGTCACGAATGTGAGTAGGAAAGAATGCCGGTAATAAAATGACTAAAACGTGGGCGATTTCCTCGGGCGGACGTATGGGGACGATTTCCGAAATGTGTTTACAATGAAGGCCGAGTCGCACAAACGACATATTTCATCATACCGGAGAAATGCCTCCCGATTCTACAGAAATGCGAGTATACTCGTACGTACTGGCAATAAATTGAAACCTAATCTTATATGGATTTTTAATGTTGCACAGTTTTTAGGAGTTCAATTACCGTGATTGAAATGAGACATTCATTTATGATTATTTTAGTCTGTTCTTGCGTCAAATTTTAATACTACTTACGTATTTTGAATGAAATACTTTTTATTTCATCATGTTGCAAGTAGAAAAAGTAATTTATTTTGAAAATAGGCAATGGACGGGGTGATTTTTATTGATAGATAAAGAGATTTGAGGTTTTTAATATGGAACCATGTTCCATGATATGAGGAACTCGAGTTTTACTTTTCGAGGCGAGGCAAACGACGAATCACGACAAAGCTACTTACAAAGTAAATTTTGAAATAAAAATGAACAATATTTTAATAAAAAAAATCGAAAAGGTTTTGTGCGTGATAGTACCGCGCGTCCGTCAGAGCGCCGCGTCCGGTCAGTACATAATAAAGTTATTTGCCGTCTCCGACAAACTCCAACCGATAAATTACCCACGCCCGCCGCCCGCCGACCGCCTCGCCAAATATTGCCTTAACTTTGAAGAATAACTAGGATTTCTTAAAGATAACTGCGAAAAATATTGCCGGGATAACAAACGCGTATATCTTAATAACCTTTGTTTGTATGTTACGAAGATAACATGGTGTAAAAAATGTTATTATTATTAGCATTATTTTACGTAAATATTATAGTATTCTACAATTTAGAATTAGCATATTATAATATGAACACTTATATGAGGCTGAAATTAGATAGACAATCAGATATGTCGCGCTTAAAATAAATAATAACATAAAAAAATAACGATTTCTGGTGGCGATATATTCGTAGACGTGCTACGCGCTACGATGTTCACCACCGCGAGCTACGGCTACGTTAGTGATGACTCATGACTCATGCTACATTGTTACGTAGAACGTAGCAGAAAAATTTGAAGCTGTTCAAATAATGTTACTTTTAATTTTGGGAATTGAACTATGGAACAATTATCCACGGCGACCAAAGGTAAAACAAGATTAGATGTAATTAATAAAAATAATAAAAGAGTATTTACACCTGGATTACAACGGCAAAAATAGCACAGATTAATAAATAGTTACTACGTCACAGATGCATCACTTCCATACATAAGCAAAAATATCTACGCTAAAATAGCCTACAATATCTTAATAATAATATCTGCTTTGCAGCTAGAAAAAATGTACGTAAAGTAAAACGTAAAGTACGCGCACAAAGAGTCGAGAGTATTTTGCCGGCCGTGCGACCTATGTGTTAGCGCGTCATCGCATGAATGCGCCAGGGTCGTACCTATGAGAATTATTATAATTTATTTGTCAGCCAAATATATTTTTAAATGATTTACAAATTTTTAACCTTCATTGATTTCTCGATTATTAAATCGCGTGAATAATAATAAGGAAAACAGCAAAGCGGAAGGAAATCAATAAATTCTTAAATAAGCAGGTATTGCAATTTTATAATTTACAATACTTACTTAAAAACGCTCTTTCTAATTTTTCATGGGTGGAGGAGGCTATTTACTTACTATAAAAAAATCTACTAAGAAATAAATGCCTACTAAAGATTTTGTTGTTAAACTACTATACTGCCATGTGCAGCCATCCACTGCACACTAATTACATGGCATTTCGACGCGAGCGCGGGAACGTGCGGCGTGCGGTGGCCCTTTGTTGATTGCATCGTAAGAGACACGCCGAGCGGTTGGCAAATAACGTGTGTCCTTGAGCGAGTGACAAATGCCTGATAATAGTCGCGTATCAGCAGGAGATGGGATAAATTCTGAGATAACTTATTTCAACGAATATTCTTATAAAACAATGATAAAAAAATTTTAATGGATCTGAAATAAAATAATTAAGGTAAATGAAATGTGAATGAAAATTCTACAATCTTATAGTATTTTGGTTTGTGGTCGCTACAAAATCGCAAAATATACAGATGTTACGTATTTAAATGGTGCTTTGTTGTTATTGGTTTGGCCAAAGTAAGATATTGCATGTTAAAAAATTCAATGGCCTTAACCCACGATTCCACTACTCATGCAGGTAATGGAATCGTGGGTTAAGGCCTGGTGCGTGCACTCAAGTGCAAGATCATACACGATTTTAAATAAAAACAAACATGTTTCTTAGAGCTTTTTCCTTAGATTATGTTTTCAGTGCAAGTCGCGCGCAACGAACTTGTATGCAAACTTCTCGCAAAATGGAAACTCGCCCACAGAGAACGACAAACAACAATGTTGAAAATATAAAAAGGTTTTTTATTTGAAATCGCTAGCCATTGTACGTGTATCGCTGGCATTGTTTGCGGCGGGCTGCGTGGATCTGATGGCGCGGCACTAATGCCGTATGAATGAAATTTACTGTCAATATCTGAGGCCCGCATGCGGCTTTGCGACGCAAACTCGCTTTATATCCATTACTCCCGTTTTATATTTTACATTTCAATATTTTCCGGTTGGTTTAGAGAAACGTTTCACGATATAGTATTAAATTCCTAATTAAATATGGAAATCGTTTTTCTCCTACTTAACGTAATCTTAACTATCTTAAACTCTAAAGGAGTAAATCTTGTATATATATAGGGTTAAGTTGATTTTGATCCTTTGAGTCAATCCTAAAATATAAGTACAAATTAAATATTTTTTCCTAACATTAGCCGTAAAAGGTAAGCCTCAGAAGAAAATACAAAACAGTCGATACAATAATAAATGTCTACCTACAAGGAAAATTTAAGTGACTGTTAAATAATGAGTAGAATAGGTCGGGATTATGAGCACCCCGTATAATTTGTCCCGGATTATCGGAGACGGCGGGAGAATCTCGGCGATTAGTCACAAGTAGCGCGCGATGAATTCTCCAGCGGGGCTTATCGCAACTCCTGCCGAATACTGATCGCCCGTGCCTCGTTACAGAGCCCAGGTAAACGCACGGAATTATTAATACTATAAATATCTAAAGATTATAAGCTCATGTGATAAGACATCGTACGATAGCAGCATAATTTTCACATAAGCCTGATGCCGCTATCGCATTTGCAAAATTTTGTCGTATTATATTAGGCTTGACGACAATTTTTTTTATTGCATAAATGAATAGTGCTCTTAAATATGAGTAACTTCTCAGAAGAAACAATATATCAAAAGGCAATATTTTTAAAGGTAAGGAAGGCTATTTGTATACAAAATTTCGCAAGTCTCGTGAAAACGCTCCATACTAAAGTCGTACCTAGCTGTGACGTCACGCCTAGGCCAAAGTGTATAAGGCCACAGGAACATATTTGTAAATATCTCCAATATTTGTGCGTTCGTGTAAGTATCAAGGTTTTGTCAATTTTAATATAATATTACTCATTACATAAACATTTTTTATATAAAAAAAACTATAACCCGACTACGTTAATTATATAGCCTATGTTACACGGGCTTTTATTACACACCTATTGCCACCTCATTTATTAAGATCAGATTAGTAATATAGGCGCTACGATGGAACAAACATACATACATAGATTGCCGAAATCATTACCCTTCCATGAGGCTTCGACGTAGTCGGGTGAAAACTAAAATGTTTCAAAGATTTGCAAAATATTCTAATTCACTTACTAAAGGATGGAAGCTAAATATAGTTAAATATAAATTCACACCGAAATTGCAAAATGTAAAGTATGATTTAAGTTTAGAGAATATCTTGAAGCGAATATCTCTAAATGGTTTTCTACACGAATGAACTTGAGCTCTCTATTAATTACGTACAAGTTTCGGTCGTGCGTTTGAAAATCCGTGGTGTGGGGGACCGGGCCCCACCGGGTACACGAGGAGGGGACACCGGGGAGCGCGGCCGCCGGGGAGCGGGGACGCCGTGGAGCGAGGCCCAGCTGGGGCTGACTGGGGCACGCTGGAGACAGGACCGCTGGCCGGGCATCGAACCGCAAACTCTGTGCTCGACGCCCGCCACTAAATTAATTGCCAAATCCACTGGGGTGCTACTCGAATTTACTTTACAACGATATGAAATTAATTTGCAATAGATGAGTACCGAATTCAGGATTTCATTGCATTCGTATACCGTTTGATTATTGGTACAAAACAATCCCCATTCCAATAGTTCTAATTAAATATAAAAGCAAGGATAACTTAACCGAATTACTATCACTCATCATACACCACAAGTTTCTCGTGTACCATCGTATATGAGAATCTTATGATCGCGTTTTAATCCCACTTGGTTCGCAGTGACGACAGCGCTCAATTATTCTTCCGGTAAAAATAACCATCAGCTACAACCATACAGCTTTCGGCAAAAAATATCATCGCACTAGTCCTACTACTATTATAAATGTGAAAGTTTGTGAGGATGAATGGATGTACGGATGAATGGATATTTGTTACTCTTTCACGCCAATACTACTGAACGGATTTCGATGAAATTTAGTACGGTAGTAGTTTAGACTCTGGATTAAAA
Organism: Phengaris arion; assembly: GCA_963565745.1. NCBI lineage: Eukaryota > Metazoa > Arthropoda > Insecta > Lepidoptera > Lycaenidae > Phengaris > Phengaris arion. The sequence continues at coordinate 15,186,815 of OY751438.1, read as the reverse complement.
CAGGCTACTTTCTATCCCGGAAAATTCCACAGTGTTCCCGTGGGATACCCGATGCTATATTTACGCACACGGAGCCGCGGGAAAAAGTTAGTATAGAATATTCCACATTTGGCCGTACTAGTGCAATCGGACATCGGCGTGTGCGGTCCGCCGGAAGGTAATTGGGGTCCACCTCAGGCGCGAGCCGCAATCAATTCCTGTCCGCGCTGGCCACCGCCGCCGCTGTCCAGGACTTTGGCCCAGGAATTCCACCACTTTGAGTAACTGAGGTAAACCCAATAATAACAAAGTGCTTAAATAAGTCGGATTTACCAGAATAAATAAAAAATCTGAACATAAATTCAGGGGTTGGATATGTGTTATTCACCTTTGGATCAAATAAAAAAAACAGTTTCGTCACTTCGTCATTAACTTGACTAACTATGTTTTCGGTTTGATGATGATGTTACTTTGAGGTAATTGAATTTAGTTTTTTTTTTCATTTTGACAGCGTTTCGACATATGTTTAATGTTAAGCAAAATTATTTATTTTTGTGGTTTTCGGTGTGATTTACCTATTTGTTATCTAAATTACTACTACCATAGTCACGACGAAATGAAAGAAAGAATTTTAAATAGTGTAGTGTAACAGCCTCCGTGGTCTAGTGGTTAGAGCTTGGCTCTCGACTCGGAGGTCGTGGGTTCGATTCCCGCATGTGAACAAAAAAAAAAAAATGTTGTTTCCAAGTTTGGTTAGGACAATTCAGGCTGATCACCTGATTGTCTGACAAGAAAGATGATCCATGCGTCGGATGGGCATGTAAAAAGTCGGACCAGTGCCTAATCTCTCGCCAGTCGTGTCGGTTATCCGTCCCACTGGGTTATGAGAGTAAAGGAGGAGAGAGTGCTCTTGTGTACTGCGCACACACTTGGGCACTATAACATTACTCCTGCGTAGCTGGCCTGGTTTCAATGAAACAGGCCACCGTCACCGAAATCGGTGGGGGAGCTATTATTATTATTAGTGTACCATAGTAGTGCAATGACATTACAACCACGCTATTCATTTCTTTCGTTGTTTTTCATACATCTTCTGCCATTTCCCTACAAAAACCACAATTGCCGAGATTATTTCCTAACCGTAGTCCCACTGTAATTGTTTTAATTCCCTCGTTAATTATCGTTTCTCCATGACAGTGACACTCGATGTATGAAAAAGAATGAAGATACTTGAAAGACATTAAAAATGTAGTTCTACTCTTACCAGTTCAGAAAGGTGGAAGGCAATTGTGTAAGAAAAATTTTCATAAACCGATTCGCTGATTGAAAAAAAACATGAAGATAAACTTTTGTGTCTGTAATTATAACGGATAACACACAGAGTTAAAATTAAGCTTCAGCTCGGTGCTTATTTATTATATTCACAGAATTTTTTAAATCGGCAAAACTCAAGTAACTATCTAAAGCCGATTCGCTGATTAAAAAAAGCGTGTCGTAAATAAAGTATCGATACGATAAGCTTTAATAATAATAGTCTCAAATGGTTAAAAAATAATATTTAAACTTGGTGTTTAAATTTATATAACACTAGATTTTGCCCGCGTATATACAGTATCCCACGGTAACACTTTTTAGGGATAAAATACCTACTACCATACCAAATTTCATCAAAATCCGTTCAGTAATTTTTGTGTAAATGAGTAACAAACATCCATCCATCCTCACAAACTTTGACATTTAGAATAATTGTAGGATAACATTATATTCTTACTAATCTATCAATAATCAATAAATTTCAAGAGTGGTCACTTCGCTCGGAGAATACTGTATAAATCATCCAATAACGGATGAAAAGGTCCAAGTTTATTACTAATCATATGAAAAATATATATCGACAAAACGTCGAGCAAAAACTAGCCGGGTCGTTCCTAAAACGTAAATGTTAGCCGGCAAATTTAATAAGGCAAACGATCGTGCATGTGTGTTCAAAATATCAATTAGCAAACCCGGCCAGGAACAAAAGATATTACCCCCCTAATGAATTCGTAATCTCTGTAATCTGTTCAATGAGAAATGGCATTTTCCAAATAGCGGCGCGCCGGCAAACAAATTAAACCTTACCCAAAAATGAATTTATCACGTAGCGGCTCCAGAGGAGCTCGCCTAACTATCTCGATACTAGTCGCAAAACTCTATTCAAATCTATACTTTATTCCTAATGCGATAAAGCTAAAAATTCAATAACTGAATAGTTTTTAAACTTTAATACCCTTTTTTTACTTCTTATTTATAAAATAATGAACTTGACTCTTATACCTAAGGCAACTTGTTTTCCTATTATGCTAAATACTAAAAATATTATGCACTAAGTATTAAAAACAAATATATTAGGTACGAGTAACACAATGTATTAAGTACCTCAAAAAAGTGGATCTTTTGAAATGAGTAAAAATTATACATTACCTAAAATCCTAGATTAAAAACATGTAGGTATTTTATTTACAAAACACGGACACTGGACAGACATTAAATAGTCGTTAAATAACAGTAAGCAATTATCAGCAAGCGGTGCCGGGTCCGTGGTCCGTCCCAAATATTTTAATTTGAAGTGCCCACTGTAAGACCACCGGCCACTGGCCACTGTCCGGCGGCGGCGTCCGGCATCCGCGCGACATATGGCGCCCGTGATTAATATGCAGGACGGAGATTGAAACAGACTGAAATGTAGCTCGCTTTTTGATTTCATACAAAATTCACAATTGTTCCTTGTTCGCTTATATTTGGTGAATTAATAGGGACAGTACCTGATATTAATTAAATTCCAAAATAATAACCTGCAGCTATCAATATAATATTTCACTAAATAATGTGGTTCCAGGTTCGGACAATGCTGCGCGCACTTTACGCTTCTTGGAAAATATAACGTACACTGAAATATAAAATACTAATAAACGCTTTATTTAAAACAACACTAGGTATATATATATTTGTTAAAACTTTTTAAGAGCCGACTACAAGCTGTGCATTATTTGGTTAAACCTGCTTTATAATTCAACACGCTTTTACTTCGTGAGCCACATCATGTAATTAAATAATAAAATATGTATAATATTTTGTACATTAAACTGTTAATAAAATATCATTCGCTGCAACAATTAATATTTCCTGAATATTATAATATTATATCGGTAGACATTAAGCATTTACTACCGTACCGTTATCATCAGTGTGACTCGAAATAAAATGTGAGTTAAGACTCAAGTTTGCACAATAAATAATTGTTTCCCGAGACGTAATTGCCGTAATTTCATGAATAATTACCGCCACAGCGCAATTAAATAAATTACAGTAGAAATAACGACCTCCTTCGGGCTTTAGTTTAAACTTAGGGCGCGCCGGCTGTGCACTCACCAAACATGACTCTTACGTCTTCAAACATAGTATTTTACTGCAGTAGCGCGCGATCGTAAACTATACGATATCGTGAATTCTAAGTGTTGATCGAATTAAAACTGGACGGGGATTTGAATTACGTAAATAAAATTACGTAAGCACTATTGGTACAGATAAGAGCTCCGTGGCCTAGTGGGTAGACCGTTTGATTCGCACTCGAGAGAGTGCAGGTTCGATTACCAGATTGTGGCGTGTACCAATGAGATTTTTCAGACCTCAAGTACATTATATAGACGCTCTAACGGTGATGCAAAACATCATGAGGAAACCCGCACGTGGTTGGCCCCAGACGTATTGACCAGTCATTCCTCTGGACTAGGCTGGCTGTGTTGTAAGAAAGAGTGGTTATTTCGCATGGAGAATATGATTACGCTAAGATTAAGTTTATTGGTACAGGTAAGCAGTTTTGAAAAAATAAACTTTTTGACTATTTACGGCTGTCATTCGAAAACCAATGATTACATTATAAGTAATTTATATTATATTGATACATAAAAGATAACACTTACCCTTTTTCGTTTCCGTAAATCATGCGAATGGAGGAGTCTGGAATTTAGCCCAGTTAAAGTTCATGTGCATGAGGACTGCAGAAAGCTAATATTTTTTATAATGAAGCTTAAAAACCACTAATATCAAATTAATAAAAATACACACACTAGCATGCGAATGACACACGATCACATCAATGTATAATCCTTTGTTTGTGGTTAAAGTCAAACTGAGTAGAGATTTATATTATTTGTCTTTAGTCTTACTGAATATCATTTAATATAATTACAATAATATCTATGGACGCTTCACACCACGTCAATATGGCCCCGTGGTATGTAGTATCCGAAGAACTTGTGTTACAGGGACCAGACAACGGGAAGTATATTTAATACTTCGATGTCTGTCGTCAGAAAATCAGACATTGAAAAGATTTTTTTTCTAAAATAGATTATGGTCGAATTTCAACCACTAGCTTACATTAAATTAGTCTTTATTTATACTGTCCTAATAACCAAGAAACCTTAACATTTTTATCGATGCCAGATGTAACGCAAAGATATCAACTTTGAGTAATTTCAGAAACTTATTTACTTTCTGAGTCTTACCCATAAACCAACTTGTGCCAACTGACAATACTTGTAGTACAAATCTCAGAACGTACCTATAAATTGACTAAATTTGTGACAATTTGCGGCCGGGCACCATCTAAACACGTAACCGCAAATCATAGCGCAAAACGCGGTTAGGCTGAAAATTTCAAAAAGAGAATCGCTTCTGTCATACGCGATATGGCTCGCTTCCAAATATCGGGGACGTCCGCGCCGGGCGACAGGGGGAAGGGGTTGCCCCACACGGCCAGTTAGTTACGCCGCGAATTATAGGGGCCATTACGATTCATTAAGGCCAGTTAAGCTTAAACCGGTGTTTACCCACGCACACACGGCCACACCGCACACTCGCAACAGTTGGCGGCTCTCGCGTGCGGGGCAGAGAGAGATGGAGCGCTCGCGCTGGTCAGTGTTGTAATGTAAAGCTGTGAGCCATCGTACTGTGGGTATAATTAGAGGACCACGAGTTTAGGGCCTTAAGCACTGAAGTGTGAGTTTTAAATTTGACAAATTTCTACAAAGTTGCGCGTCGTCGGTATTTTTTTTTTCTATTTTTTAAAATAATGGAGCCTCCCGTTTGCTTACATTTATCATCATTATTGAAGGTTGAAATTTACAAATATTCAAATAACATAAGGTGCCTTCTTAAAAATAGTTTGGGCGTTGTTCTAATGATTTGACTTTCTAATGAACAATGAATGAACAATTTTATTTTTACGTTTACTTCTTTCGATTTGAGTCGCATGTAAATTTTACTGGTTACTGAGTGAAATACAATACTTTTATGTGCGCATTTTTAAACAAATAGCTAGAAGGTTATAATATGTAAATAGCTGCGATGACCGGAGCTGGCACGCAGCCAATATTGACAGTATCGCCTATCAACCATATCTAACCGGAGGCTACGCGATGTCATATAGTGTAACTAACGCCCGAGTGTTGCTATCTACTAGGCTATTTAAATGCTATAGAATTTCACTAAATTCTTTTTGAAACGTGAACTAGATAGGGTTCTCTTAATAAGTCCCGATAGAGTGGTTTTTTTTAACTAAATTAAACAGCAAAAAAATCTATACTTATTAATTATTTGCCTTCATCCAAATAATAGTAGCAATAACATCTGCTTCTCTGATTACAAATGCAAGGTTTCCATGGAATTGGTTGTTAGCCCATGAGTTCGACCCCAATCACCGCAACACAAGATTTAATTCATATTATAGTCATAATATATACATCATTATAGAAGACATGGATATTTTTATTAGTAAGATTTTGTTGAGATACTTTCTCGATAAACTTAAAATCGGATCGAAAGATTTTTGAATGCAGTAAGCGCGCGCACCTTAGCAACATAAAAATATCATGATATTTATGTAACGGACCCGACAACGTTCTGGTTGATTAACGGTCATTTTAACGGAGCGCGACAAAGTTAAATTGAACAGCTTATTTCTGCATAGTTGAGATAGCCTTGTCACTACAAAGATGGACTTTACGCCGTAGACAATAAGTACCCCGGAGCATGTAAGAGACAAGTGGCAAATATTGTATCTGCCAATTTGTAGTTCTCTACATGCAGCGGGCAAATAACTGAGGATCGTTTACCGATGCTTTTGACAGCCAGTATCGTTCAGTAAACATCAATTTTATAGTGCCACTTTTGTGCAAGTTTTTTAATCTCCCATCGATTTATTTTCAAAATTTGCCACTGGAATTATAACCATAACATGCTCATCATTTATTATTTACCCATTTTTACGTATAATATTGACTAAGTACGATCTATTACTTTTAAGTATTTCTGTAAGCTTATAGGTAACTGAAGATAAAGTTTTTAATACTTAAATGATCTAAAATCCAAACGCTTATTTAGCCAGTTAATACATGTATGTAAGTTAAATTAACTGGCAAAATCATCGTTTACCTGGACAAGCTCATTTAAAATTCGTCCCACCAATTTATTCTCCGGGCCAGACACATTAACAAAGGCTGACCTGAAAGAATTCCCAAAAAACAGTCCAACTAAGCCCGCGGGCTATCTAATAACATTTATTGCCGGCCGCCGGTCCCCTGTGTCCACTTCCGGTTCCTGATAAACGGCCGCCATTTTTGCCGCCATATTTATTTATAGGTACTGTTGAGAGATAATGTCGATGAATCGTTCATTACGGCCCGCGGGACACGCTATTATTTGCCGTGATTTTACCTGTAAAGAAATATAACTTAAACATGTTTTCAGTAGCGGATGCGTAATTATAATCGTCATCTTATACAATATAAAAAAATGGTTTGCAATTCAAATGTCTCGCTAAAACTTGAGAACGGCAGGGCCGACATGGCAAATTTTGGTCTTGAAATAATTGTGAAAGTTCAGGGAAGTTTGAAACGGTGAGAAATGTTTAGACAGAACAACGTGTGTCGGGACAACTAGTCATTTATATTAATGCGTGAAGCAAAAACTTTTTACTCTATTTCACGAAAATTATGTGGATAGTGAAATTTGGCATAATTAAAGCTCATATGGAAGAGGAGTGAGCAGCACTATTTTTTAATAATACTTAATAAAATATTACAATACATTAATCAAAGTAACGTTACACACACTACCTTAGATTAATAACTCACACCACCGTGCGTTTCATACAAATACAGTTTTGCCACGCGTTGACGTTTATCAATTATGTCTTTTATATTCAAAAGACAACATTTAAATGTTTATTTCGTATCTTAGAGGAAAAAGAACCATATTTGAGTTCATATTTAAAAATTAAATAAATTAGGATACAATTCCGACAATAGGCCTAGTATTCATTAATTATTATTGACTGTACACAAAAATATAACTCTCTTTGTGTCAATCATATTTCTTCAGTTTAGGCTGCTTTAGTCATTAACATGTAGTCCGTAAAGTATTCTCTTGTAATTTTGGATATCCAGGGAACAGCTAGTATGATTTAGTGATTTCGGTGCTTATACAAAACAATGATAAGTTAATCATGGAGATAAGCGCAGGGGCAGCGTCTATTAATCATATCGATGGGAACGGGCAAGTGTTGGCAGGATTTATACATCGGCAGTTTTCCGCCTCGCACGCGCTAATGACCCTCGACGGTAACTAATGGTGCCTTAACGTGTGATGTAAACATATACTCGTTCGCCCGTTATTTATGATGAACACCTTTGTATATGCCGCTATTACAACAAATTCAGAGGTCTGTAATCTGAAGTTCCAATTATGAAATATAACCAACAATGGCAAAAAACCTTTTGACGTCAACATATCGCAAAGTGACTGTAAGTCTGATGATCGTCTTAATGCTTATTGGATTGGTATATACATAAAATACAAACAATGAAACAAAACTTAGACGGTAGACAACAATTTTATGAATCTTATCACATGAGACTAACGGCTAACACAAAAATATAAGTGGCCATTGTCTATCCACAAAGAAATATACTAGGTACAATATTATTAAAAATAAACACATTGTTTGTTTGAAGTGGACAGTGAAATCCTCTACATAAATCGCTAGAAGGCCGCAGCTAAGGCGCCCCAGGGGCCGACACAAATCATGATGTCTACGTCAGAAACCGCTCGCAACAGCCTCAAGATTTGGATAATGTTGCGACGTTACATAAGCAATAATTAAACTATTTAGTTTAGTACTTTTTAATAGTTTTTGAAGAGAATAATATTGAAGAAGGATAATATCCGTTTTTGCAATTAAGGTGAATTTTTAAAGTAGGCATAATGAAGTAAATTTGAAAGTATAAGGTCATTGATTTACTACACTATCATTGGCATATGTGTCTTATGTCAAAGAATGCTTTTAAACTTGCCTGATTTTTTAGTTTATACCAAATCGGGCTTTCGTGAATTCAAAACTTCTTCGATTTTTGTGAATTCAAAAAGTAGTTTTCGGATTTTAATTACCGTGCCCACGTGAAATCCCAGTCATATTATGTACTAGCATTTGTACTAGCTATCTAGCTAGTACAAAATGTCTATCCCAAAAAATACAGTGTATCGTGGGTGGTACACTGTATTTTTTGGAATAAAAAGTAGCATATGTTAAAAATTCAGACCTCAAACGACTACATACCATGCTAATTTTCATCAAAATCCGTTTAGTAGTTTTTGCGTGAAAGAGTAACAAACATTCATCCATATATCCTCATAAACTTTCACATTTATAATAGTAGTAATGTAGTAATTATTTATCATGTGTTAATTTCTTAGTGCAGACCACATCTTATTGCAGCGACACATATTCAAAATGTTTATTTGAACACGTAATTACTTATCTGTAAAGGCAGCAGACCGGAGATCCTCAGGTCGGCATAGATCTCTGCGGTCCGACCGCAGGCCGTCATCCATCGCTGCCGGGGCCGCATTAGCCGCCCGGGCCGCATTAGCCGCCCCCGCGGTTGTCGCCTTTGATTTGTGAGAGGCAGCAGCGATCAATTGCCGCCGGCGTCCACCTCAACCAGTCACGTTATTGTTCTTAAGAAACTCACCTTTGAGATTTCCCCGAATGAAAAAGGGTGTTTTGTTGCCAAGTAAAAAAGCATCTTATACTATAGACTAGTAATTCTTGTTAAGTTATATTTAATCAGAATCTCGGGTTTCATTCAACAATCTTTAAGCCCGAGGAATTCTTGTAAATCGCTTCAACAATATTCATAAAATTTAGTACTTTTTAATTTTTATATATTTTTCTTTAATTGCGTAAGAATTGAGTTATTTCGCTTTTTATTATCAAAGTGCATGGGTCAATATGTGTTGTACTTTTTGCGTTGTTGGAAAATTGGTGTCTGGGGTTCGAGTCCCGGTAACACTATTTTTTTTTGTTTTTAACACCCATCGTCATCTGTTAATATTTTCCCCTTCCGAGCAAAGTCTCCCGGGTGCTTTTCCTTGTGTAACATGTAACAAATAATAACATAAGATAAGGAGCCACCTTATTCCCAAGGTGTGCCGTCTTGAATGAAGTCATTAATTTTATAATACGCTTTGGCACACAAACGTTCTTTAACTACTTTTTTAAACTTATTAATGGGAAGGTTTTGAACCTTTTCTGGGATTATATTGTATAAGCATATACATTGGCCTTTAAAGGATTTACTAACTATGCTTAGTCTGAACACTGGCATATCTAACTTGTTCTTATTCCTAGTGTTTACACAATGATTATCACATTTCTTTTTGAAGTTGTTTAGATTCTTTCTTACGTATAACACATTTTCCAATGTAAATACATCCAAAATGTATTGAGATGCGACGGTCAGAACTTTTATTTCTTTAAACTTTTCCCTTAGAGATTCAAAAGTCGACATCTTATAAATAGAACGTATAGCACGTTTCTGCAGCACAAATATTGTATTAATGTCCGCAGCGTTTCCCCACAAGAGGATGCCGTACGACATTATGCTATGAAAATAGCTAAAGTAAACTAATCGCGCGGTCTCTATGTCGGTAATTTCTCTAATTTTTTTAACAGCGTATGCTGCAGAACTCAGCTTATCTGCCAATTTAGCAATATGTGGTCCCCACTGTAACTTACTATCTAATGTTATACCTAGAAAAACGGTGGTGTCTACTAATTTCATTTTCTTATTATTTAATAGTATATTGGTTTGTGCCTACGTAACATTTGGCAAGCTGAACTTTAAACATTTTGTTTTATTAGAATTCAACAGTAAATTATTAGCATTAAACCAATGTACTATTTTTGAGAGAGCACTATTTACCTCGTCATTGTTAGATTGTCGTCGCTTCACATTAAAAATTAGTGAAGTATCATCAGCAAAAAGTACTATCTCATGCTTATCATTAACTAGATAAGGTAGATCATTTATATAGATGAGAAATAGAAAAGGGCCCAAAATAGACCCCTGTGGTACTCCTAGTTTAATTTTAGTACCATTAGACCTTTTGGAATTAACTTCTACATTTTGTGTTCTATTTATTAGATAAGAGCTTAGAAGCCTTAGAGCCGTGCCCCTTACACCATAATGGTATAATTTCCTGAACAGCGGATCATGCTCCACACAGTCAAATGCTTTGGATAAATCACAGAATATACCAAGTGCATCCTGTGACCTCTCCCAAGCTCCAAATATACTGCACAGAAGGCTAATGCCTGCATCTGTTGTGGACCGACCTTTAGTAAAACCAAACTGATTACTATGTAACAAATTATTCGAGTTGAAGTGAAAAATTAATTGATTTAGAATAATTTTCTCAAAAATTTTACTTAAAGTCGGTAATATGGATATTGGTCTATAGTTAGCTGGGTCTGCTTTATTCCCAGCTTTAAAGAGAGGCATCACCTTGCTGTGCTTCATCAAGTCAGGGAACACGCCACTTTTAATACAATTATTAAAAACTAATGCTAGGTGAGGGGTAATGATGTCAATTACTGGGTTTATAACTTTTGTGGACATACCCCAGAGATCAGTTGTACTTTTAATATTAAGTAATTTAAATGCCTTGATAATGTCTCTAGAGTCTATTTCTTTGAAAATAAAATTTACATCACATTCCCTCACATTATCTCTAAGTAATTTTTCGGCAACTGTAGGTGATGAATTTAAGTTTTTTGTAGTTGAGATCGGAATGTCTGCAAAAAACTTCTCAAATACTGTCGCAACTTCAATGTCAGAACTAACTTTTTTATCATTAATATAAAGTTCAAATTTAGAGTTGCGACTGGCGACTCTTCCAGTCTCATCTGCAATTATTTTCCATGTGGTTTTCACTTTGTTTTTAGAGTTCTTAATTTTTTCTTTGATGTGAAGAGCCTTCGCTGCTTGACATACCTTCTTGAAGATCTTCGAGTATTTCTTGACATATAGTTTAAAAGCTTCACTCCTGTTCATTGACTTCTCGTTATACAAGTCATACAATCTTTGTCTACTAACAATAATACCTGCAGTTGCCCAGTTACTAAAATTATTTCTTTTATTATTAAATCTGACCGATTTAGAAGTAAATACAGAGTCAAATTGGTTTTTTACTACTTTAAATAAATAATTAAAAGTTTCGTTTGGATTAATTGACTCATTCAAACATTGAAAACTTGAAAGTAATTTACTTCTAAATTTCTCAATACGTTTTGTGTTTACAGGAATAAACTCAATATTTTCTATCGGATTATTATCACATTTAAGATCAAATGATGCTAGCTGTCCACAGTGATCAGAGTTAAGTACATTAATTATTTCTTTCCTAAAAGTAGTGACATTTGTGAAAATATTATCTATACAAGTAGCTGTTGTTTCACATATTCTTGTTGGTTCGTAAAATAAATTAATTAGATTATACGATTTGAACAAAGATGTGAATCTAACAGTGGTGGAGTTAGAGTCTAATAAATTAATATTAAAATCACCACATACAATAATCTTCTTATTAGAGACACATACTTTCGTCAGCACTTGATCCATTATTTGTTCAAAAGAATCGTATAAGCTTGATGGAGGCCTGTATACGCATACAATAATAAGGTGGCTCAACTCAATACAAGCTAACTCAATAATTCGTTCACTAGACAGTTTTACAATATCTTTACGTTCCTTACATTTCAATTTTTTATTAATCAAAATTAAGGAGCCACCCCTAATGACATTTTCTCGACAGAAAGAGCTCCCTACTTGGTGATCACAATAGTTAAATATTAATTCATGATTTTTTAACCAATGTTCTGTTACGCATATAATGTCAATTTTAAATTCATTTAAAAATAACTCAAGTTCTAATTCTTTCCCTATTATGCCTTGTAAATTTTGATGCACCAAGTTTATATTAAAATTACAGTTTTTCCCAGAGTTCTTACTAGGCCCTTCGTAGGAGGCATCAGTATAAATATTTCCAGCTAAGAAATTGCTAGAGTGAGCCTCTGTTGTCCTATAATCTAATTTAAATTATTTGGAACATATTCCAAGTTTTTACTAATAAAATTGTCAGTATAAGAACACTGCTCAATAAAAGCAGTGGTCGGCTTAGCCAATTTTTTGGCTTGTCTTAAAACTAAAAAATTATATAGCCATTTAGCTAAAACGATTGTTTACGTGAAAACCGAAAAGTAATTATAAATTTTGAGATTTTAAACACTAAAGAATAATTTGTAATTTTAAGTGGCATTGTCTGGTTTTGTGGTTTATTCATTAACGTCAAAGCGGTGACTGGGCCGAATCTCTTGATTAATAATTAATGATAATATCCGGCGGGCGCGGATTTATCAAGCAGCGGAAAAAAATCCTCGCGCCGGAAAATTTCAAAGCTTTTATGAACGTAGGCTTTGGGGTTCGTTACTAAAATGCCATAGGAATCATTTATTTTGTTTAACATGTTAAGAGTGGTATAATACCATCGCAACACAGTATTCAGTGCAGAAATAGAATCATAATAATATATGAGCGTTATAATTATTAAAAAAAACTCAGTGTAATGAAAATAAACTTTTGTTATGTTACAGCACCGAGTGCTAACAATATCTGGGCACACTCACGTACAAATAAATAAACGGGTGGTTTACCACCAGTAACCTACCAGTAGTAAGTAGCCTAGTAAGTAACCAGTACCAGTAACCAATGTCACTAATTCTCTTAAACTTACTCATTATTGGACCATGCCCTGTGCACGGCCCGCCATTGTTGAACACAGTTTGCACAGCATCTATATATGTTGGCTTGTGTGTTTCGTATTTTCATATTGGTATAAGTTCTTCCAATTTTAAATCTACATTGCTGCGAGCCAAAATATATTCCTTTAATATTCCAAAGACTGTGGCAGCGATGTCAAAAGACCGAAACTATTTAAAAGACCTAAACTCTCAACGTAAACCATGTTGTAATAAGCTTATCTGAATTAATATTATCTGATTAAGCATGCTGGACAAAAAATCAGCAAGATGATTTTCGATGCTGAACTATCTAGCCTTATTTAAGTTATATGTATACGGAACACCCATTTTAAAACTCTATCAACTGCAAATTCAGCATGACATAGGCTCTGCTACTAAAACGGAAATACGACCTTTAAAAAAGGAGTGCTCGCAACCGGAAGCGGCGGGCAGGAAGACGACGACGACAGCGCCGCGTCGAATTAAAAATTAAACGAGTATCCGATTCCGGTAAACCATGATATTTACAGAGATTTTCTGTTTTATACATACTTTACTGAATCTATACAAATAATCTATACATATAAATAAAATTTAAGTGTTTGTTTTCTTTCAGCTTTCCACTAAATACATCTGAAAGTATACTCGTATACGGTACTTACAATAAAAATATTATTTTTTTAATTTTTGTCTGTCCGGTGTTTTATTGCATCATGTGCAATTATTTATGTTTATTAATATATTTTTTTCCTTCTTTTAAAGGAGAAAACTTGAAAAGGAAAACTGACCCTTAACGAGTATAGGCTTACCCCAACTTGGCTTTCTTGGTCCAGTCTTTTCTCGCCACCTCCATGTGTTGTACCCATTGCTGCTTCGGTCTATTCGTCGGTTCGTCTTTTTTTTTTTGTCCATTTAGTAATATCTGTATGCGTAAAACTATTATTGTTTTATCCGGTGAGTCTCCAGCAAACACATTAGGTACTATAATAATTTATATTGTAGTAAATATGTTATTATTACAAACTTCTATGCATGCAAATAAATAAAAGTGAAGCGTCTGTTTGTAATTTCAAATTAAAACTTTGCATTTAATGCATATATACGGTACCTACACTAAAATCTTTTTTATTTTTGTCTGCCTATCCGTCCGTCTGTCTGTTTGTTCCAGCTTATCTCTAATATGACCGGACCGATTTTGATCACATTTTCACTGGCAAATAGGTGATATATCCTTATCCTTATAACTCCTGTAACTTAGGCTACTTTTATTTAGTTGCACGTGAACAAAGTTGCTGGCACTATCTAGTACAAAATATAATTTGATGTGACATGTTCAAGGAGATTCTGCGTGCGGTCTTTTAGTTTTGTCGGTTGTACAAAAATGCGACCAGTATAATTAAATAGAAAGTAAGATGTTTTTTTTGTATTAAACTGTCGAAAATGTTTTTAAGTTAAAAATATAATAATTACCTTCATGTCACAGAATTTTTTATATTAATATACCTAGTTCTCATGGTTTAAGATTACGAACCTAAGAGCTCTCAAATTACAAAGGACGACATGTAGCAAATATCTATGGCGTATAATATAACCCCAAGAAGATAAATTTTAAGAAAATTGTTTCATATAACGTGAAGCTGAAGAAGTGCTCTCCCTAGTCGTCGAGGATGTTAGTGGGCGTGCCCAGGGTTGGGCGGAGCAAAAGATGGACACTCCTTAGAATTCTCTTTTTTACTTCATCGCATATTTAGGTACAAGCGTCCAATTAACTGAGACCTCCGGCGCGCCCGAGTCCTCCGCTCTCCCATCCGAGTGTAGTGTGATAAGGAGAATCGAGCGGCTCTTTTTAACTGGACGTATTTATGTAAGCATAGCAACAAAGCACCGAACAAGTTTAGTCGTTATCGCATTTACAAAGTTCTAGAGACAATCCAGTTTTATGGGGTGTTTTGCTCGAGATAAATTTTATTTCTTCTGTCTCGATGTTTTATTTGTGAGACGCGAATATTATTATATGATATATTTTTCTGAGAGTTTTCATTTTATAATTACTTAGCGTTAAAACGAGCATATCCTGAGCTACTTTCCACTATGTTATTTGTAGGTAAGCAACACAATATTCGTAAAGGGAATATCATTTACTGACACACGTGTACATATTTGTATTGATATCTTCTATATTTATTTAATATATAAAAGGCAAAGCTGATTGACTGATGTATCAACCCACAGCCCTTAAGGCTAGAAATACGAAATTTTGCACACGTATTGCTCATATGACGTAGGCATCCACTAAGGAAGGATTTTTCAAAATTCAACCCCCAGGAGGGTAAAATAGGTGATAAAAGATTTTTTTTCTTTGGAATATTTGCGTGATATTTCGTATGAAGTGAGTACGGAAAAATAATAAGATATTTATTTCAGCAATTTTTACATTTCTAAAATTATAGTTTGAAACCTTATTTAACGCGGCCTTAGCCTCGGGCAAAATATGCTTGTATGTTATATGCCTAATTTATAACTAGTTAGTACAGTAAATATTTTGTTATTTTATTAATAGTAATATTACTGTAATAATCTTTCGCGAATAAACGCAATACTTTTATGTTTTTCCAATGGCGTCCTTTCACTTTGAACTAAAAGCACAATGTTTCTTTGTTTTCTTATTTACAAGTTTTAATATAATTACTAGTATCGAGTAATATAGTATACTCTTACTCTACGTAATATTACTAGCCCTAAGCTTTTTGCAGATTTATTTTGTAAAATAATATATTTACGATAAAAATTTCGAATTTCTAGCCTTAAGAGTTTAGCCTGTGTGTTGTCAATCAGCTTTGCCTTTTATATATTAAATAAATATAGAAGATACCAATACAAATATGTATACGTGTGTCAGTAACTGAAATTCCTCTTTACGAATATTGTGTAGTTCACCTACAAAAAACATAGTGGAAAGTAGTGTACCTACGGTAATTATGTCGCAGCATTTATTAATACGTAGTAATCTGAAAAAGGTCTACGTTTAAGACCTTTATGGTATGTTGCCAGTCAACTTCAGTCCACAGTTCACACGTTATCTTGGAAAATTCCGTACATGCGTAAAAATTTCCTCTGTAGTTACAGAATGTTGCCAGTTCACCTTACAATCACAGCTCAACAGCCCGTAGTCTGGCAACATTCCGTAACGCGAGCCGATCGCTGCGGTCGCGCGGCGGCGGCGCAGCGGCCGCGCTACTTTCTCTACTCCCTTTGATGTTAAACTGTGCGGACGTGAATTCACGCATGGCTAATACATTGTTCGAAAAATACGTTTTACTGAAACTCTACCACGTTCTATTTTAAATGTGGCCAGGGTATTCAACCTACTAAATATGCCAATCATTTACAGTCAGTATAATCTATTGTATAACATGACCTGACTGACTGATTCATCAACGCCGAGGCAAAACTACTGAAGCTAGAAACATAATATTTGGACCGTGGCTTCCATTTGTGACGTATAGGTCCACTTAGAAGCTACTCAAAAATAAAACTAAACACAATTTAATATACAAAAATTCATAAGCCAAGTTTTCCAACTATTATTACAACTTTCTTTTCAGGTATTTTTTTTTAATTAATTGTATAATTAGTCATTATATTACAGCTACTAAGCTGAGATCAAAATTTTATTGTAGTTTAATGTTCACTACCAACATATGGATAATGACCAATTAGAAACAATGCAATGAGCATCATTGAAAGTCAAAAATGATTTTTGACATGATTAAATTGTTAGAATAGTTTCTGAAACAAAAAAGTATCTTTGTTCAGCAGCCCAAACGCAAAACATTTGCAAAACAGTAGTAGTATCGTCTTCGAATGAAATTTGTATAGGCGCCGTTATAGTTTTCTCACACTTGACATTCGATGACGATACGAATACTTTTCCGCAGACCGTTCGAGCTTCGGCTATAGTGAGGGCTACAGATCTGTCGACCTGATGATAACTGAGTACTTGTCAAAGATATTCATCATCACAGCACATTTAATTTACCACTTACACCCCATTACAGCAAATTATCGGTGTCACCTACATTGTGTGAGCTCGACCCTAAGTGTCGTGGGTATGTGTATGCGTGAATGCGTGTGCATATGTGTGTGTATGAGTAAATGTTGTGTATCTATATGTTCGTGAAATCGTGTGCGTTATCTGAAAGATTCCACTTCATTTCCCTCGACCCGCGCATGACGCCACGCGTTATAAATATATCCGCAAGGCTTTATACTCATGTAACTTTATATAAAAAATTAGAAAATTTTGCAACACATGATGTTGCAACACAATATGTTAATTATCTAATTTAACATTTTTATCATGAAGATTTTCAAAAACATGTAGTGGTTTCCGTTTCATGTTCAAGAGTTAAGAGAGTATAGCGCTCGAGATTGTACGAGAGTATTTAATTTTCTTTCAAAAATATAATTCCAGTAATAATAATAATTAAAAGAAGAAGAACCGAAACAATTTTTTCTGGAAAGACATTAGTCCTCTCAGAACAAGTTGTTTTTTCTCAGAATTTAAGGACAACTTGCACATTTATCTCTCTCGTGATTCGTATTTCTGAAAGAGAATGCATAATATTTTAACCCAGGGTTAACTTTAACCCAGATAACTGCGCAAGTGGGCCTAATTATTTTTTCCGGTTTATTATTATCCACTATGCTAAGTAATGTAGTGCAACTGATTTCATAATATCCCGCAGCAATCATCGTGTTTATAGGACAAACGATGAATAGACAAAAAGCTTCCCGAAAGACGTTAGTAGGTAGATATACTGTAGTAATATTTAGAGATCCATTAAAAAGGTTACATAGATCAGTGTTGTATATGACAAAACAAAGTGTTCAACCGAGAAAATTCATTTTTGTAAATGAAAACTCGCTTTGTCGATGGCACTTTACAGGGCTCACATGAAACGGCAAAACATATCAATTATGCAGACGTTAAATACGCGTAAACATCAGCGGTTTGCAGCGCGCCGACCGTCGTTTGGGAAATGAACGTCAGCTCTTTATCTAAATGGCGCTGCGGGACGTAAAAACGACGTAAAAACCCCGTTTTATACAATAAATAATGAAATAAAATGTATACCACATGCTTAATGTTGTACGAGTTATGATACTAATAATATTTGTGATGAAGATGCCCTTTATGGTATGTTAAATTTTATAGGTACTAGCAATGATTTTATGTACTACATGATCGTAAAAACGTGATCTCATTAAACGAAATTACTATATAAAAATAAATCACGACACGAAAGCATATTATGTGAACATAATTATATAATGGACACTATATGTAACACAGTCTTAATAATTATTAATAGAATACTTAAAGATGGTAATGAAGGCATTAAAGCACAGTATATTATATTGAAGAATAGAAGTTAAGAAATATTAAATTAAGGCATTGTGTCACATGATACGACGTTTCGTAGCAACCGTGCTACGCCGTAGCAAATATTCTGAATGTTAAAAATTCGATAGTAATCATTTCATATCAGTTCGTTCGTTTTTCGTTTTGTTTTCATTATGATCACAAATCACAATGGAAACAAAACGAAACTCGGCGACAATTGAAAATTATTTACAGTTATTAAATACAAAACACAATGAATCGTGAACAAACATTTCGAATCAACAACAATAGCGCACAAAGGCGGTCGCGACCTTTTCGCCGCGTAATGAAGCCGTATCTTTAATGGTCGCGATAAGACTAAATGTTTGCGCACACGCCAAATAATAACCGACTCGATCATTTGCGGCGGAGGGGCGAACTTTTGACGAGAAAAAAGAATATTCGACGGGCTTTGATCGCAACCGCTTATCGGTAAATGAGATGAGAGGGAATTGAATAAGGCCCGTGCTGATGGTCATTTTTCTAAATACAATACGTGTCAGTAGCCTGATAAAGGTGATGTATGTTTTAATGTAAGACTCGTTCACACAATCGCTAATAAATAATTCACGATTGAAACTAAGTCACCTGAAATCGAAAGCGACGATTATACATGAACAGCTTACTTAACCTTTTAATTTAAAATACTTTTTTACCCGACTACGGCGAAGCCAAAAGGAAAGGTAGTAATTTTGGCAGTCTATGTATGTATGAATGTACCACCGTAGCGCCTAAACTTCTTATCTGAATTCAAAAATTAGGTATCAATAGATTTGTAATAATCGCACGACTAACATAGTTTACATCGTCGGGTTAAAGATTTTATAAAAAAATATAGTCATTTTTCAATTTAAAGAGAATGTTCTTTTATTTCAAGTTCAAAATGACTTTCCCTTTCAACATAAGGCTTATTCAGAAACTCGTTATGTACCCCGTTTAGATCGATTTTAATCTAAATACAAACAAAGAAACAAGCACACTATAATGCTACCAATTTAAATTACACTTATATTTACCGTGCAATAAATAATTACTAAAAGTAAACATTAATTTGGTCGAATATCATCTTTTTCTTTGCGTTTAGATTTCATTGTATTTGAACGGAGTATAATAAAATAGCTCCCCGATTTCGGTGAAGTTGGCCGGTTTCATTAAAACCAGCCCAAGAGTTATTTTATAGTGCCCAAGTGTGTGCTCAGTACACAAGAGCACACTCTCCTCCTTTACTCTCGTAACCCAGTGGGACGGATAACCGACTCGACTGGCGAGAGATTAGGCACAGGCCCGACTTTTTACATGCCCATCAGACGCATGGATCATCTTTCTTGTCAAACAACCAGGTGAGGCATTGTCCTAACCAAACTTGGAAACAATTTTTTTTTGTTTTTCCAATGCGGGAATCGAACCCATGACCTCCGAGTCGAGAGCCAAGCTCTAAGCACTAAACCTCGGAGGCTGTTACTACGGAGTATACACAAGTGATGACAGGACAATATAATTTACAAAAAAAATATTATATTAGTATTTACAATGAAGTTTTACAAAACGCTGTAAAAATACTATGCCGATAGTGTAATTGGAGCGCTCGTACCGTCGTGCCGTCGGTAAACGTTAACGATGCTCCCGGTAACTCCGCAGATAAAGATAGATGGGTTGCGCCGCCGATATCCCCTATCGTTCGCTTAACTTCTCTTTTTACGGTTATTCCCCCATAAAAGTTATTTTAAGTAAAAACAACTTTACTATCGATTTATAGCTATATTTTATACCGTGGTTTGAATGTTGCATTTAAAAGCATATATCGGATTATTAAATCGTATAATGGACCTAATTTTATTTTATGTATCTATATCTAATCTTCTAGTGAGTTTTAGTATTATTATATTAATACGTGAAGCTAAAACTGTCATTATATTTTTACGAGAATTGTGCAACCGCAGGAAATTTGGCCGGTAAATTAAAGTTTATGTGGAGGTAGGTGTGCATAAAAATAATATTTTTCTAAATAATGCTTAAAATACATCTATCTATACATCTATACATCACAGATTACTATAATTATATCACAGATTACTATTATTATATCACAGATTATTATTAACACTCACTACCGTGTGTTTGGTAGATACAATTTTGCTTTTGAAACACGAGACACGTTGACGTTTGACAATCTATCACAACATTTACATTTTTTCTTTCTATCTAAGCAAAATCCATTTTAAAATTCAAACTTAAAAAATATATGTATTACTATGGGCAAATTTCAACCACAAGACGACCTCTAGTTAGGTATCATTATCTATACCTACATATAATAAATTTGTAACTGGTCGCTGACTGTACATGGAAGATATATAAACCCAAAACAATGATTTTTAGAATTTTTGTTTGTTTGTCTGTACGTTTGTACGCGCTAATCTCAGAATCTTCTGAACGGATTTTGATGAAATTTGGTATGGTAGTAGTTTAGACTCTGGATTAATACATACATACTACGTTTTATCGCGGAAAAATGTAATGTTTTTTCACGTACGAAGTCAACCTATTTGAATGCGGTTTTCACTAACGCGTTACTGTTTGGTTACTTGGTTGGTTGGTTTGGTTACTGCAATCCACTTAAAATTAACCAACTTCCAAAAAAGGAGGCGATTATATAATTTTTATTTGTATGTTAAACGATTACTCCACCGCCTGTGGACCAATTTTCAATATTCTTTTTTTTGCTGTAAAGGGTATAATCCCAATTGGTTTTTTTGTCACCAAAATGTTAACTTGATCATGGTATCCATGAGGAATCGAGGGAACTCCTCGAAATTTATATGAGCACAAATAGTATTTTTGACTTTTTCTGAAGTAGTCCAGACATATACCACCAAAAATAAAGATTTTGCACCAAGGTATACCCTGGATCCAAAAGTACTGAACAGAACTCCCGGGTCGTTATACATACATGTTTGGAGATTTCAGCGTTATTTAAAGAACTGAAAGCATATGCCACTATGTAAATTAAAGTAATCATCTCCAATCACCGCCTTCATAACACCATACAACATCACATTAAGATGATAATAGGTACTTCTCATTGTCTTTTACACCGACACGTATATTTTTGAACATAACTCTGCCGTTTGTCGAACCATTTTCAAAATACCCTGTTTCAAAATTAAGATGATAATAGGTACTTCTCATAGTTTTTTACACCGACACGTATATTTTTGAACATAACTCTGCCGTTTGTCGAACAATTTTCAAAATACTTTTGTTGTTGTATAGATTATAATTCGAAATTCGTCCCTTAGTCACCAAGGTAGGTGGAGACCTGATAATGGGAGCCACGAGGAAACGAGAGAACTCCACAAAATTATAAGGACATTTATAGTGTTTTCGACTTTTATAGTAAGTAAAATGTGACAAGGTGTACCCTAAATCCAAAAGCACTGAACAGAAATCCTCAGTCTTTAAAGATACATGTTTAGAAATTTCGGCATTGTTTAAAAAACTGCAAGCAAATGCCACTTACAGTAATCATTATCATCATCATCATCACCATCTTCTTACGATACACCAACTATATAATTATAGTGTCATAGTTTTGTACACCGATATCAATGTATTTGAAATATTACTATTGCCACAATTATACTATATATTATTTATTATTATCACTATGTTATATTAGTATATATTATTATTATCATCACCACCATCTTCACAAGAAACACCAACATATTATTATAATGACATATGACGGTACTCACTACTTATCAGAGTATTGTGCACCGATATCAATGAATGACATTGACATCGGTTTTGCTATTGCGGAAATTATATTCGTGATCCTCATCATCACTATAATATATTTATTTAATACTGACTGCTACACTTTTTCCGCCGACTACTACAATAGATAATAATAATTATTTTATAATATATTATCTTATCATTATCATCACTGGTGATTGTTTATTTGTTCCACAGATCGGTAATGCATGATGAAAACTGGCATAAAAAAACGCTTGAGTTTGTTTTGCCGAAAGAGTGAGATTTTCATATTTTTGAAGTCGGTACGTGTCTTTATGGTGTCTACAAAAAAGTCTGCGATGGCATAGATATATCTTACTTTTAAGGATAGGTTACTATACCCATTCTAACTTTAAATAACCTAACCAAGCACATGTCAGGACATGTCTAAGGAGAGTTCCGTAACTATAATCGCGTAGTGGGTTTTTTCAAATTACTATGAGTATTTAGCATGATCTTTCAGCCTAGAAAATTACAAGTTTCTTAGTCTCATAGTTTAGAAATGTCAGGGGGGGGGGGCAACTTATAAACCACTTTGGAGGCCGATTAATCGAAAATGGTTAACTTTGTAAAAAAATCATGTGTGAAATCTGCTCATTATTTTCGATAACTATTTAACGATGCCCCACACGATGGGGTTGAATAAAAATATTTTTTCATCCCCACTTCACATGTATGGAGAGCCACCCCTAAAAATGTAAAATTATTATTATTTTATGATGCTAAAACCAAGATCTATATACAGTCTTTAACTGTAGCAAATTTCTTCCATTTATATTCATAATAACATAAGGTCCCGACATAAACTCCTAGATAAGGATTAATATTATATCCGTCTAAATAGATTTTGAAAGTACCACATTATTTGTGATTTTTTAAAACTTAGAATGGGTATAGTAACGCTATCCTCAAAAGATAGATATAAAATTATATGCTGTCGCGAACTTTTTTGTAGACCTTAAGAAGAGAAACAATCCCACTATACATTGTTTTGTTATAAATTATCCCTAATGGGTTAGACAGCGTTTTCGATAAAGGCTCCCAGACGGCTTGATTTTTTTTCGACACCATCAACAATTATCGTCATAAATCAAACAATTTCCACAAAACTTATCTAATTATTATTATCGACCTAAACCTTCCTTAGAAACCACTCTGTCGGTAAATGTAAACTGCATGAAAATCCTTTCAGTAGTTTTTGAGTTTATCGCGAACATACAGACAGACACACAGACTCAGCGGGGAACTTAAATCCTACTAATATTATAAATATGAGAGTTTGTGAAGATGTATGGATGAATGGATATATGGAGGGATGTACGGATGTTTGCTACTCTTTCACGCAAAAACTTTTGATTTGACTTTAAGAAAGTAAAATAGCGAATAAAAGTTTTAAATTATTATTAAGATATCGTTTAAAACCCAATTTCACGGGGAAGAAGCCTCGGGCAAATGCTATTTATATTTTTTGCAGGCACTATCAAACTCTAAAACTTTTCTCTAGAACTCTATTGAGTTCATCTCTTATCTCTAACCGTTTCTCAAAAACGATTTCGTTTGCTCGTTTTTTTTCGATTTATTTTGCAAATCCGACCACCACGGAAAAGACTTATAATTTTTCGGGTTAATATATAGTCTATGACACTCACAAATAATGTGGTTTTCTATTGGTAAAATAATTTTAAAATAGATTGAAGTAGATCCAGAAATAACCCCTTACAATCTTGATAAGTCACGAAGACTAACAAAGAAACAAACTTTACCTCTTTATGATATTAGTCTAGTTCAGATGTTATCTGAGACTTCATGCGCGAAAAAGAAATTTCGGGAGAACCGTACTTTTTCCTGCGATAAAGTAGCTATCCAGAGACTAAACTACTACCATATCGAATTTCATCAAAATCCGTTCAGTAGATTCTGAGACTTGCGCGTACAATCGTACAGACAAACAGATAAACAGATAAAAATTCTAAAAATCATTGTTTTGGGATCTATACCGTTCATAAAGCCCCCCTGTAATAGTTTTTCTTATTTATCTTCCATGTACAAACAGGGACCAGTTACATATTTATTATATGTATAAATTTTTAGTATATACTACACATCCATGATCTGATCCAGCTGCAAGTTTTGCCATGAAATTTAATATGCAGGGTGTTTTTGGGGGGGGGGGATCGATTTAGCTAGGTCTTATTCCTAGGAAACTGTGCAATTTAAAGTTAAATGTTTAATCTTTCGTCGCGTAATCAGATATGAGTGATTTTAATTTCTATTTTAATTAAATTTAATTTCTAAATGTCAAATCCGGTTGGCGGCTTTGTTAGCGATTGACTGCGTTGTTGGCAAGTTGTTTGGCAGACAAATATTTTTGTGATTCGTTTTATTTTTCTGTTATATTTTTTTATTAATTTTCAATCATTTTATCGTTCTACTAAAACTCCGAGCAAAACTCGATATCCGAAATTATTTTTTTTATTCACAAAAACTTGAAATAATATAAAATACGTAAAATAGAAAGGACATACAGTTTCGTACTAACTATATAATTATAACGAAACAGAACTAGCTCCCCTCAGCATCGTCATAACTTAATTTCGCTACGAGACACAATCCCATATTAAATACCGAGAAATATCATTTTGAGTGAACCTCACGTTTCGAGTGTACACACAGGGCGCCACACTTCGTAAAGCTGTTTGTCGTGGCCTACTCTAAACAATTTAAATTAACACCTTTAAATATATTTTGAATTGTCATGCAGTGGGTATTTTCTCTCTTACTGCAAGTAGGTAATATTTCTTTCAAATCCGATCAGTGCACTAGAGATTTTCTTTTTATACATTTTAGTACAATATCACTAAATTTTATACGATTTTGATAAACTCCTGAGATCGGAAAGGTGTCTTTACAATCCTTAAATCAAAATAATATTTCGCCGATGCCAACGGCCGTATGTCGCAGAGACTAGCCAGATGAATATTGTTTCAAACGGAATTATCCGCGCGCCGCAGGGACGGGGATCACTTATAATTGTTATTTTATTCATAGAAACAACAGTCCTCCGGGACGCTGGATAGGTGAACAAATATTTTCAGTTGTCGAGCACCTTTTAGCGCGCGTGATGTTGTGAATGACGCGATACTTATGGACACTGAAAACGGTCCCACTAGGTATTTTTTACTTTTAATTTTCAACTTGTTTAATCACTACGGCCAGATACCAGTGGCGAAGCCTGAGATCAGCGGAATGATAAGCCGCGGAAGCTAATGTCTATTATATATAAGCCGATATGACGTCGAGTTGTATACACTTATAAATATTGTTAAGGTTTAAGTAGATAGTAGTAACGTTACTTTTTTTTAAATTTCATCTACAGAAGTAAAAGAATTGAAAAAATGTTGTTATTCACAATTTAAGATGAATATTGTACCCAAATTTAAATTTAAATTACACAATGACTTAAATTCAACCCATCGCAGGCCAGCAAATAAGGCTTACGGGCTTAGCTTGTAACCTGTAGCCGGCAGATAACCCATGGACTGTATCCCGCACAATCATCCCGCAAATCCCGTATCATTAAGTATCGCTAAGAAAGCGATTCGCGGACCATTACCATGTTAATAACGTGGGGGAAGCGGTGATTAATCAACTTGACGGCTACACCACCTCGCCACCAAAACTAATCTTAGTGGTAGACAATTTTATGCATGGATTTCTGATTAGGAAACGATTTTACAAGTAGACATACTAGCTTAGGATAGTAATTTAAAGTTAGATTTTGTCAAATAAATATAAAATTCATATTATTACAATTTCTTTTTACCGATTTTTCAAATGTGTTTAAAATATTTTATATACAACCGCGAGGTAGGTTAGGTTGTACAATAACGGAGATTTTAAGCATTCAGTAATTAATGTAACATTACCTTCTGACGTTTTACTATTAACATTTATTAAGCTAAGGATGTATTTTCAAAATTTCATTTCGCTACATAAAATTTTTCGTTGACAAAATTTTAATGTTGGGCCTTGGGGTGCTTTATTACTTTCAGCGATGTAATTGCGCAAAATATATGGTATATTTCTAATCCTCATTTGAATTAAAAACCTAAACACACAGAATCCGACACAACAATGTATGCATAATCAGCGCACCCACCGCGACGGTCAAAAGCTGATATTTCTCCTTTTAATCCCTGTCAGATTATTTAAATTCCCACCTGCGAGTCCCTGCTTTACCTTTGGCATAATTTTTTATTTAACAAAATAAAATATAAAATATTTCGTATTTGTTTTGGACAGGGCGGGAATCCTTTAATTTTCGGCACGGCCGCGGCTGCGTGACAGTCCAACGCCGGCTGCAGTTTCGGCCGCTTTGAGAAAAACATTTTAACATTTTACATTTAATTTTTTTGTCGGTTTACAAAATTGCTTGCTCCCACTCGCACGGAGTTATTGATGTACATGAGTGATTCTACGATAAGAGGTCTCACGTTTTTGGAACATTCGCCCAAGCGTTGGATATTTTCCCATTTCTATATTATTTCACAGAAGACCTAATCATTTTACGTATATTTTACTACTATTTTGTATGGCCAGGATAGAAAAATCGGCCAGGGTAGATAAAATTAAGGTAAGTGAAAATTAAGGGAACGCGCATTTCTAAATTTCTAAATTGGTATAACTCGTAAATATAACATGATGGCAAACAAAAATAACAATAAATAACCTAATCAATAGCATGTCAGGACATGTCCAACGAGGGCTCCACAATTATCTACGCGCAAAAGGTTTTCTTTGAATTAGGTGCCTACTTCAAAAGTTAATGTCCGATTTTGGTCAAAATAATTATCCTAAACAGTTTTTAGCATGATCTATCAGCATGAACACTTAGGTATAAGTTTCTATGTCTTAGATTTTTTATTAAATGTTGACTTTATAAAAAAGTCATGTATCCAAACCTTGCCTTTATTTATAAAAAGTCCTTTTCGTCAATGAGGTAAACGCTGGGGTAGAATGAAAGTATATTTTTCATCCCCACTTCACATGTATCGAGAGCCATCCTTAAAATAAAAATAAAATATTATTTTATAATATCAAAACTGAGATCTATACACTTTCTATAATTATAACAAATTTCATTAATTTATATTCATAATTACAGAAGCTAGAAGGGCGGACATACAGACGGTCAAACGAAACGAAACTACAAGGGCAGTACAGTAAAAAAGGCAAAAGAACAGACTAGAGGAGTGAAAATTAAGGCCTTCAAAAAGCAATTCTAGAAAATTTATCTAGAATTAGACATTAAACCGAAATAGACTTATAAAGGGTATTAAGATATTGTAATTATTTTTTTAAACTAAAGATCGCACCACATGCCTCTTATCGTAGAACTACTCACATATTTCATTTTTGGAACTTAATGAATGCTTTTCTCGTTATTACTTTTGTTAGATTTTTAACGAATAGACCCATCTTTACTACCTGCTTGTGTTAAATACGTATCAGTACCCCTGTCATAAATCCTAATACGATTTAAAACTAAAAGTTACACAAACGGTTGCATGACAGTGGATTTTAATGTGTCCAGCAAGAAAAGTAAAACAATGGGGCGGCGGAATTCCGCAATTGTTCGCTAGCTTTATACCGTGGATGTCGCCGCCATTTTATTTGCTTTAGTCTACTTCAAATTCTTTTCCCCGTGTGCTTTATATAACTTTGCACACTGGCACCGTCGCACGCAGTGTTCCGCGCGAGCGTTCGGTAATGAAAACAACTTTTTGAATTAACGTCGCTGCCGAGTTTTTGCCGTTTGGTCTCTCATTGAAAATATAAAACTCCTTTATCGGGCTACAAGTTGCGAAACATTAAAAAATGTTCCGCCCTTCGAGCCCGCGAGTATGAGCATTTAATTTGTTTCTTTACTTTGTGAATTTTGTCATTAAGCGCTTTTGTTTGTTGCTAAATTGAAATGCACTTTGGCTCTTTGTTCCATAAAAAGGTGCGTTTTTATATTTTTAATGTACAAGTTTGTACAACAAATTGCCCATTAAGTAGGTACCTAAAGTTAAAATTAAACATTTAGTATTCATAATTCATAGAAAAGGAGTAGTCACATATTAATAAATAGCTAGTTAATAATAATAGTGTTGATATAATTTAAAATGTTTATTAATTGCTTACAGCAAGAAAAGTACGAGACGTAAGACTAATATTGACCAATGTCGATCTAAAAGGGAGATTATTATTTTTATTACAATTACATTTAACATTGTAATATTATGTAAATAAAAAGTTGCATTAAACGTTAAAATCAGTAAGTGAGGCCAGCAATCGATACCGGCATACCGGTATACCGGATATCGGCAGTGGGCACCTCCACTCCGGGTCGACCGCAACAAGCCAGCTGATAAATCATCGGCCGACTTCAAATAGAAATGTCATATTATTTCCACAAAAGATTTAACTCGAAAATAAATTATATTCTCCCCCTTTCCGCGCCATTGTTCCGCGACGTATGGAAGCCGCGCCGCTCTCTGCGCTGTTTAAAAAACCATTAAGTGCACGCTTTTGTATTGAAAAATCTCGTTTTACTGTTGCTAATTATGTGGGACTATTAGCTCGTTCGAGTGATATATTTTATAATACATTTTAAACTTAAGTTGTGATTTAGCATTTCGAATACCTACATAATCATTTGAATTACATTAATCTTTTGCATTTTGTGTTCATAATATTTCTCTATTAGGTTCCTATAAGGCACACTTTATAGACCTTAAATACCTGATAAAGTTATAGATATCATACACGATATCAATAAGTTATTAAACTATTTTTGCACCAGAACATTTTATTAGTGATAGTGATAAAAAGTTGACTTTCTTGAGCTAAAGAGGTACTTAATTGACTTAGGCTTCCCTCGGCATTAACATTTCATTAAAATTGAGTGAGTACATGTCAGGATCTAGGTCTTAAATGTATTTAACATATTATAGGCTGCGTTTTGTATTTGTGTAACATTCAACGGAGCCCATTGTGAGTATCCTCGCCTATTTCCGTACGTGTTAAGCAACAAACACCATAAATCGCGCTAGCCTGATTTACAGCGACTAAATGTTTGATCTGCGCTCGTAAATCGAGATCATCTTTTGTCAGCCTCGCAGCTGATCCTACTGGCTACTGTCGCACGAGCCGATACTTTTATATTTTATGAATCCTCTGCAAAACCTATCCGCACATTGTATACTAAAATATAGCTATTTATATATAGTTTTTGAAATGGTAACGAGGTAATTGTCTAATGAAATTGTTTATGCTAAATCATTTTTGATTAGGTATCTTGACAGATCAGAGCCAGTCTTGAAAAAGCTGATCATGATTATCACAAGCACAAATCGTAGCGCACTCACGTGACGTAAACTCGAAATGAAGAAGTTAGTAACATGAATAGTGAGCAATTACGAGTTGTTGCATTAATACCTATGAATTAACTCAGCACAAAAGTACCAACTTTAATTAGTTGCTTAATACAGCTCCAACTTGGTCTACGACTGAGCCCCATTCAAATCAACTTATGTGTGAGGACGATAACGTGCAGCCACAGTGCGCGAGTAGCACACTCCACTAATCTCCGCTCACTTGCTTTATTTTATACGGACTTGATACACGCATTCATTAATAGAAACGTGGCGCGGAAAACCCAATTTTGTTTTGTATATAAAAATTAAACTAATTTATTTTTCAGAATTTTCTGCACTTCGGATATATACGAACTTTGAATTGACTACAATAAGAGGATTAACAAAATGATTATATAATTCGTAAAGATAAGTTTTTGTGAATAGCTTGTTGGGCTGTAGTTTAAAGGTTTAAAGGCGCGTGGATACAGCTAATAGGAGCCGGCGCGGCCCGCCGGTGCCGCGGTGTCGTTAATTCGACGATTTAAATCGGAAACACGCGATAAATTTGCCGCTTCGCTTTTGTATTCGAATGCCGCCAAAATTGGATGCACCGATTATTGTTACATTTACACACCACACCAAAATTAGTCTGGAATTGTATTAAATAGTCAGTAGGCAATTATATTGTTTTAATTGACATCGTTAGATTTATTATTGGTACTTTGCTATTATTTTTTTAATTGGCTTCCAGTAAATAGATAAAACACAGTTACGATGAACTTTCATCAAATTGTCACAGGCAATAGTTAACAAAAAGGCACACAGCTAATAATATATTGATAGATTTGATTCGAACCCGCGCCCCTCACGTCCGCCGCTTTTTGTTCGTTATTTATGGCGCCGCAGATACCGATAGAGCCGGCGGCGATATCATGAAATATTAAACGCATTACAACTGGCATATAGGCCGGAAGATGACGTTTGAAAAACACTCATTCCGATCCACGCGAGAAACTTGTGGCTCACATTTATTTTTATTAGTGCGAACTGCAAATCTACTATGGCCATTTTAAACCTGCTGAGTTGAACGTTTCCATAAGCATAAGTTAACTTATTTATTTAATGACGTTAATTAATTATTTTAGATTAAAGGTGACTAAATTGTTTAGAATTTAAAACATAAAATTTTGTTTCAAAACTTGTTTGTTAGCCAGTTAATTGAATTGGGGCTACCCGTTTTAATTAACTGTAAATAAAATTCTACATAAAAATTGCATATAAATGACAAACTGTCTGTTTATTTTGAAATTCATTTACCTATGACGAAATATAGTACTATCAGGGAATCTAATTCATAAGTAGGTTGACTGTTGTCATAATTTTTTCGTATAATGCAATACATATGATAACAATCTGACATGTCACTGAAAATTGTATTGTAACTGCACGCCGTCATTTTAATACAAGTAAATTGTGGAAACACTCTATCTGCTTATAAATTAGATTCCCTGATAGTGCAAATTGAGTACGTCTTGTCCATAACGTTCTTGTACGCACAGAAGAAGTTTACTTTGTACCCGACGCTACTATTGTATCACTGTGAGGAATCACGCAAAAGTTTATGCGTTCGCTTTTATCGAAACAAGTCGAGCGTTAGCGAAAATGATTTATACGATTTATCATAAATAAAATATTCCACATCCCGGTAAAAAGTATTTATCCTTTCCAACATCGAGCGAGTATATATACATAATGTATTTTGTGCGAAAATGTAAGTTAAAATTTTAAATCATGTGAACATTACAGAAATGTTTTTACTGTGTGTTTAATTTTCCAACGTAGATAACAAAATAAGCGGGTCTGCTACTCTTGTTCTAAAGATAGTAGGTAATATGTCAATTAATACAATAAAAATGATAACGAAAACAATAATTCAAGAACCTTAGAAAACTAATAAAAACCCCAAAAAGAGTTATCGATACGGATGTGTAATAAAGTATCGAGTGGTCCCTCGCAATATTTGTGATATTATTGTAATCTACATATTATTCCAATAAGTGGGTTCTCCGAGCCAATATAGCGGGAAGTGGCCGACCCTCGCGGGTGAAACTTACCTTTTATTGTTTTATTTATAACTTTGTGATTGATGACGGCCCGGCTCGGTTCATAAATATTGCGAGAACTCGTGCTGTGCGATAGTTTTGCCTAACTACTCCCGTATACTTCAGCTATGAGTTTGTTGTTTCTACATCCATTATGCATTTTCTCACCTACCCTGGGATTTGCGTTGATTTTATTTTTTATGTTCTCTGTTATAAAAATACTTATATCCACACAATAAATAGTACCTGAGGCCGTATATATAGTATTATAGTATAGTAAATAGAAAATAGACCCAAAATTCATAATTTAATTTGAAAGTTTTTTATCGACTTTTTAGGGTTCTTTTAGTGTGATAAAATATGTAAATGTTTTCTATGGAATGTGAAAGAAAGAATGACAGTTGTGTCAAACCAACACCTGCTGTTAATACAGATACAAGGGTAGTGTGAGACGTGAGCGAGATAGTATATATATATTTTTTTTTAAATTAAATATGTTTCTAAGCATTATTTAAAAAATATTAGCTTTCTGTACACGTTTCTCCACATAAACTTTTACTGTTCTAATTTCATACTCCTCCGTTCGCTCAATTCTCGTAAAACTACATACTTACAATTATTTCTTCGCGTATTAATATATTTTATGATTAAAGTTTAATTATTATAATTTACAACCGAAACAGAAAGAATATGTTTATGTTGCTTGATTCACTAATTGGTGATTGGTTATTGACACACTTGATTTACTAAGTTTACTTAGGTACTGATCAAATAAATAATTGGGTAAATAATAATATTAATTAGGGTAAAGAATCATCTTAAGTTAATATTTTTATAAACGAATTCTATCACATAAAATAAAAAGATCCCATATATTTCGAGGCTCTCGAAAATATGTGTTACATAGAGATAGCTCTACGTAACATGTACCATCGTAATCATGAGATTGTATACCTTTTGAATAATATCTTTAAATGTAATCTTACAGATAGGTCACTCTACTCCCCTAAGACCCCAACAGGTATAAAGTCATAAGAATGAATGACGCTATACTTAAGCTATCACACGGCGGTGGCGTGACAATGGCAGTTCAGAGCGATGGGGGTCTCATATCTGGTGAACGAGTGTCTCCATAAACGACACAAAGCGGCGTCCACGCGGCCCGCCGGCCGATAGCACAATGCGGCGAGCGACGCTGGCGCTTCCGTTTCCGGCCGCGGCGCCACCGTCGCCAGATTTATGCGCGTCGCTTCCTCCCGCCATATGCGTGCCCGCCACCCACTCATTTACACAAAACTCGAGTTTTTCAAGCACCTGTGTCGTATACACGAACGCCGGAGCGGATGTAGGCTCTTTGCTCGCTCCACTTCCACTCAATTTTTATATTTAACTTTTCCTAAGCGCACGTATAAAATGTATTTTTGAGTTGCTTAAAAGTTTATTTGAAACGCTGTTTGTTTTCCAACTTTTTTTTGTGTTAATTCAGTATGTTATATCTTTTTCAACGTTTACACATTTTTTTCCTGTAGGCATTACTGCACATTTAAAGCTAATTAACTTTAACGTCGGCGGTATGGAAGGTTAGAGAGGGGAGTGGGTAGTTCGTGCATAATGGAGCAGCGGCCGTGAACGTTCGCTACGTCTCGGAATATCTTAACACCGCGCCGCGCCGCTATCACGTCAATCTGATGAAGTGCCGCTCCTACTCTACTTCTTTGGTAACAAGAATTAATGTTTTAACATGATTAATACTTTATTAATTCCCATAGTCTATACTAATATTATAAAAAGGATTTAAGTATTTATGTACACTCTACAGTCTACACTTGAACATTGTAATATTATGAAGAGGAATTGGATTGTTTTTATGTTTGTTTGTTGTAACGAATAAGTTGACTCTGAAACTACTTGACCTATTTTTATTAAATTTGGCACATATATAGTCCACGGGAATGGACATATGCTACTTTTCTTTGTGCGCACGAAGTCGCGATCTCCGATTTTTAGTAATATATTATTCTGATCCCAAAAAATTTGCCTCACACAATATAATATGTAATATATTAAACTAGTATTAAAAGTCACTATAACTTACAATTTAGTCTTGTCTCCTTATGTCTTTACAACTTTAGACAAGGAGCTAATAACAATATTTAGTTCAGCAAGTTTTTGTAAAAAGTAATTTTAAATTTATCCTACTTATTCCTGAATTCAAAGTAATTCTTAAATCAACATAGAAAATCAAAATAATCAAATCGCCGTAACAAAGCCGCAACGTTCAAGTTAGACGCAAAGTTTGATATAAATTTTGTACAGCAAACCTTAGCTGACGTTAACTTCGTATCTTTGTCTGATGCTCACGTGAACTGTGGGCGGCAGGTGGGCGGTGGGGGGATAGTTTGTGGGGGAGGGGAGGTAGCGAATTCCTGTAGCTTTGTGAATCAATCACAAATTAATTTGACCTCGCCATTAATATAGTTTCAATCGTCCAATCAAATTCCACTTAGTTACTACTGAAAAACGAATTCTGATGAATAATATTCCTGATACCTTTGTCAAATGATACATAAGTGAACTGTTTTTACAATGCTGAAAGTATTTACGTAAAATACACAAAATTTGTGTTTTACATATAATACAACATTATTTTTATTTTACTCATACAGAAGTAAAGTTTTGCAAATAAATTATTCTAGTGCCCTGTTTCACAATCGCCTAATAAGTGACGAATAGCTTATCCGATAGTTTTGTCGCAGCGTTCTTTATACTGAGGGACAGAGACAAAACTTTCGGATAAGCTATTTGTCACTTATTAGGCGATTATGAAACAGGCCCTTATTCTGTTTTTGCCAGCTCCTTGATCAGCCGCCGCGCCGCCGTTTCCGTGGCCAGTGTTTTATAGGAATTGTTATTGTTACGTAAAAAATCCTTAGAATCTGTTGAATAGTCAAAATATGAAACTTGTTGCGAATGTGTTGGTTTAAAGTACCTATCTAATTTTTATTACTTAGAAATTTGACTGTATTTATATTTGATTCTCGAATGTTACAATTCCCAGTAAGAAGTTTCGCCTTCTTACTTTCTTTCTATTGTTCGCAAAATGTGATATAATTAAATAAAATACCTATCACGTGCTTAACCATGAAACATTTAGCTAGAGAAGCCAAGTAGTTTCATGAATTGTGGGAGTTGGCAAGTTCTCGATTGTTCGGATATTCGCAAAGGTACGCGCCGCGTCAAAGGAAAAGTTTCCAGCGGTTTGCAATCCTGTTTTGTAGCATTCAATATTTGACGGCATTGTACAAACGATTACGACAATTAGATATTAGTTGAAAGTTAACTACTGTGTATTGTATTTCATAAATTGGCATTTAAGTTACTTGTATATTCCGTTTAATGCGATCCTCTTTAGGTATATTTTTTAAATACAGTAGAGACTCGATTAACTGGAAACAAGACGCCAATGATCGTAGGTGAGTAGGAGTCCTCCAACCTACTGCGTGATGATGGCATCAAGATAGACAGAGAAAGCAATATTTAGGAAAGAGAAGGAGGTACGAATTAGCGGGAAACGGAAGAGTATATTTATTATTCAAATAACACCCAAGTAATAGATGTAATTGCAAAATTTGATTATTATCAGTAAAATGTAAGTGGCAAATGTCAGAGAGGCATGGGAGACTTTAAAGTATGGCAGATCGTTTGCGATATCGTAAACGACTAAGTACATCGTACGACCGTCGTAAACAATTTGCTTTTGATAAAACCAGTTTATTCCAGTTTGATCGTAACGATCCATCGCAAGTCAATTTAAGTTAAAATGACAAAATTTTTAATTTAATATTGGTTTTTGAGATATCAATAAAATTTAAAGTATTTGGGCTAGGCAATTAAAACTTTAAAATATGTTAATTTTTTTAACTGTGGGAGAGCCACGCTTCGGCACGAATGGGCCGCCACGGCCGGATAAATACCTCGACCCTACAGAAAACGGGTGTGAAATAACGCTTGCGTTGTGTATGTTGAGGAGATTTTAAGGACCAGAAACGCAAGTCGCAACACCAGAGGAGTTACAAGTTTAACTCCTCTGGTATTGCGAGTGTCAATGGGCGGCGGTAATTGCTTACCATCAGGCGATCCGTCTGCTCGTTTCGGAGACATTTCATTTAAAAAAATGTCCGCTATTGACAATTTATGCCGAGAGTTTTGTCTATCTTGTATAATCCAAAGTCCAAACCCAAGTTATGAGTGATCAAAAAAACGACGAAGCGCTTGCACTTCACATGGCTCGTCGTGGCGGGGGTACTGCCACGCCTACTATTTATTATAATTAGACTAGCTGACCTAGCAAACATTGTTTGACTGGTTTCATATTTGGTAGGTCTGAGAATTATAGGTCTCGGAGAAAGTTTACTTGCCACACCTGTACCGAATATAAACAATAAATTACAAAAAAAGGAGTTTGGTTACAAAAAGTGAGACACGAAAATTTTAAATATAAGACAAGTAAATAGTCCATGTGTTTAATCATGGAATATTTACCAAGAGAAATCAAGCAGTCGTGTAATTAAATTGGCATTTAAGTTACTTCGTTTCTAGAAAATCTTTGCCTTAGGTTATATATCTAAATTACCTATTGGCATAGAAAATATTTTCAAAATTATGGTATGTAACAATTATATACAAAAATAATGAGGTATCATAAATTCATAACTTGGTAAAAGTAAAAAAATGTGTAGTTTTTATTTTAATAACGTATATTTCAACATTATAAAAAAGTTGTTTTTTTGCAAAATTTGTGAAAAATACCTACATAATTAGTTTACTTAAATCAATTACAAAAATATTTACTATAAATATAAACATTGGAGAAGGAAACTTTGGAGATATCAGAAAACTTGTGCCACATGCACAAACGGGCATACGTCACCTGCCAGTACGACTTCTGTATGGGGCGTTTTCACAAGAATCACAAAAGTGCTTCAAACATAATTATTTGTAAATAATGATTATTAGTACACCATTCCTTTAACTAACCTTCTAATTTTTCAGAGAACTATTCATTTATGTAATAAAAAATTACAGGCAAATACCCTATCTCTGAAAACGTGAGTTCAAAAAAACTAAACACTGCGAACATTGAGATATTTAATTTACATGTATTAGGATTATTTTGTAGAGCTGTCTGTATAGCATGTTCAAATCAAATTTAATAGAATTTCTACCTGAGTGGTTGTTGCCAAAGCAACACACATTCCTGGACAGTTGTCGAGTGGCTCTTTGCGAACAACTCGAGAGTTTGGATACTGATCCAACTTCGCACAAAGGCATGCCTGATGCCAATGCACTTGCGAAACCTGAAACCACTACGCCGCGCATACCCAAATTACCTGAAATATATCAATCAAATGTTGTACTGTATATCTTATTGATATTGAATTTGAGTAAACTAGTTAACGTTTTTTACTTATAATAACATATTATAGACGAGGCATGTCGAGGCAAAATCTGTCCTTCCACTTATTACGTCTTTTTCAAAGTTATTTTTTGGCGTTGTTTGGAGACATTTTGAGGTTTTGTAATATCAAGATGACGTAACTTTTTCTTGGATGAAGATTTGTTCTGTCAAATGTATGTTATGACGCCTATCATTAGTTTTGAAATCTTTGAATAATATATAATGATAATAATCAATAGACAGAACACAGATACTCTTATTATTTATAGGGTTGCGTAGTACTCAAGGAACTCTTATAGTTTTGCTGTTATGTATGTCTGTCTATCTGCCCTTCGAAGTTCTATAATTATGAATATAAATGGATGAAATTTGGTACAGTTATAGGTTCAAGTGCATATTTTTCTGTTTTGGCATCATAGAATATATATAATATTAATAATAATAATATATTTTAGGCGTAGTTCTACAAACATGTGAAGTGCGGATCAAATAGGTATTTTAAATAAAGTCTTTTTAAATATCATACACGACTTTTTTAAGTCAACCGTTTTCGAGTAATCGGCCTCCAAAGTGATATATAAATTTTCCCCCTCTTGGCATTTCAAAACTGTAAGATATAGAATCTTGCTGCTGTATGCTGATAGATCATGCTAAAAACTCTTTAGGAAAATTATTTTCAGCAAAATCGGACAATAACTTTTGAAGTAAATTAAAGAAAACCTATTGAGTATTGATACTTAGGGAACCCTCCTTCGGCAATATGTTCTGACATGTTCTTAGTAAGTTATTTAGGACAAGCACTTAATATTAGTTTATTTTTGGTAGTGCTAATTTACATGTACTTTAATAGCATTACATGGCACAGTTCCATAAATAAACAATATAATCGTGCGGAAGCCATAATATGTAAACCTTCAGGCTATAGATCACGACGTCTTGGCATGCTTGCCTAAGATAATTGCTTAAGTGGGATCTCACTTAGCCCCAAACGTCCCTCGCAAGGGTAAGCTGGCCCTTTCGCTCAACTCCTTGT
Organism: Phengaris arion; assembly: GCA_963565745.1. Classification (NCBI taxonomy): domain Eukaryota; kingdom Metazoa; phylum Arthropoda; class Insecta; order Lepidoptera; family Lycaenidae; genus Phengaris; species Phengaris arion. Next base: position 15,148,410 of record OY751438.1, on the reverse strand, counting down.
CCGTAGATAAGCATAGTTTATTGTTGGAGAGCAAATCTTCTTAGCGTTATGATAACATTGAGAAATTAGCACTGGAGATAACAAGGCGGTCAAGAGAGTTAACAGATGATAAACATATGTGTCACTTGTTCTGGTCGTTATATTAACCTTACCTGTACATATTCGTTACCGGCAGCTGGCTAATGGTTTGATTTGCTAAATCCTTTCAAACCTTATTACCATAGTAATAAGATCAAAATCTACACTAGGTCTGCCGGTAACTGTATTCATTTTGACAAAATGCACAGTCTATATCAGTGGGAACTTTCCCCATGTAGAGAAATTTATAGTTCAAATTTTTCTGATGAAATAACAATACTTAGCAAGACTGTTGATAATAAAACGAAGAGAAACAAAACAACATTAATATTCAATCGTTCGTTAATTATAGCGCAAAGGAAACTCATGAGTAAGGAAGTGTTAAGGGGTCTTGACGTTTTCTCTAACACACCTTTCGGGATCACATTAATAATTCATTAACACTTCCTTTCTGTTGCTCATGTTCTAATGCCTATTGAAAAGTTTCGTATGTACATAATTTTGGCTGTCAAGTTTTAGGTTATACGAGTCAAAATCATTTTTGTCTTATTTGGTGACAATTAAATTAGTTAAATTACTTGGTGTCAAAATCATTTTTGTGCATTTTTTGGGGTTCTGTGATGCTCAAGGATCTGTGTCTGTCCGCTATTCCAACTTCTGTAATTATGCATATAGATGTATGAAATTTGGTATAGTTATAAGTTGTGTATAGATCTCGGTTTTGGCATCGTAAAATAATAATAATTTTATATTCAAGGCAAGGCAAGGATCACTACATGACTTTTTTACAAAGTGGTCATACTGGTCAATCACGCTAAAAACTCTTAGGGAAAATTATTTTTAGCGAAATCGGACAATAACTTTTGAAGTAATTTAAATAAAATCTATTGCGCGTTTTTAGTTACGGAACCCTCCTTAGATATTTTCTGACATGTTTTTGGTCAGGTTTTCATACTTCGTTTCAGTACAAACATTAGCTATAGGAAAATACAATAATTCATAGAAAGCAAGAACGAGGTTTATTTGCTGTTACAATGCACATAAAAGTTATTGTGAATTCCTTTGAATCCTCTCAATTAGATTCAAAATTCATAGGGATCTGGAATATTAAACTACAAAGGCAGGTAAGTAATATAACAATTCAAAGCACGGCACTCGAGTACGCCGGGACCGAATCCGCAATAATTTCCACACAAATCTGACGTAAACATGACCGATATTCCTGGCCAATTTGCATGTCCGCTGCCTTTGAATAAATTAGAAGCTACCTGCCTTACGACGAGCCCGCTATGAATATGTAAGACAATGGCTTCCAAATCGCAGCCAGTAATTAGTATAAAGTCATTAAGCCCGTGTTTGATTACATCTGAGATCGTAATTCCGTCACCTATAAATTATCTGCGACCACTTTCAAATCTAAACGAGGGAGGCGGAGGGGAGGAGGTATTCCTGTAGTGGACGTCTTCAGGCTAAAACGAGAATACAAACACGAGCTTACTAAATATTACATCTACAATTTAATTTAATAAGTTGTTAATAACATATAATTATCATTAAGCCACTACTACTTTTAACAAGTACTTATGAATATTTTATGTTAATTGTAATATCATGTTTATACAATTGAAATAATTATTTTAGGCATGCTAACACTTACTCATTTACTTGCAGGTTGTGGGTATTTTTTCGCGGGATACTGCTAGATTTAATGTTAAGTACGTGGGTATCCGAGCTTCGCTCAAAGCTCTAGTAGATTTAAAACATTAGATTAAAGTCAAAGTCAAAATTTTTTTATTCAAAATAGGTATTTTCATACACTTTCTGAACGTCGATCTACATGATGCCTACCACCGGTTCGGAAACTAGCCCGGCGAGAAGAACCGGCGTAAGAAACTCGCGCGGGGCCATCTTTTATCAAAAAGATGGAAAATTGTTCTTTTAAAATATAAAAAAGGCATATATAACAATGTTATGACTAAAACTACATAACAAGAGTACAATAATATATGTAATTTAGAAGTAGCCTTGCAGGGGGTCACCTCATTCCCAGGGTGTGCTATCATTCATAAAATCATTAACTTTATAATAGGCTTTAGCACACAAACGTTCTTTAACTACTTTTTTAAATTTATTGATTGAAAAATTTTGAACGCTTTCTGGGATCTTATTGTATAGGCGTATACACTGGCCTTTGAACGAGTTCTTTACTTTACTAAGTCTAGTCACTGGTACATCAAGCTTATGCTTATTTCGGGTATTTCTATTGTGGTTGTCACTTTTCTTTTTGAATAGGTTTAATTTTTTTTAACATATAATACATTTGATAGAACATACTGAGAAGCTACAGTAAAGATTCCAGTTTCTTTAAACTTCTCTCTTAATGAAGTGTTGGGGGCCAGCTTGTAGATTGCCCGAACAGCTCGCTTCTGCAGCACAAATATAGTATTTACGAGTATATCGGCAGCATTTCCCCACAGTAGAATGCCATAGGACATTATACTGAGGAAGTAACTAAAATATACAAGTGTTGCTGTGTTTTCGTCTGAAAATTGTCTTATTTTACTCACTGCAAATGCTGCTGAACTGAGTCTGTCGGCCAACCCAACAATATGAGGGCCTCACTGTAGTTATAGTAGTTGTAGTATTAATAATAATAAATAGATTTAAAACAAAAACAAACACCGGGGTGCCAACCCACCACATTCCGAATTTCCGAAAAACGCAAAAATTAACCAAACTGCCAATCGGACTGATATTATAGAGTCGAAATTATTGATTTATTGTTGCACGGCGAAAGAAAATACATATATATAACACAAAAATGCGTTGATTCTCAGGGATAAAACCTAGCTAGGCCGATTCTTTTCCCCGAAAACTCCCTGCATACTAAATTTCATGTAAATACTTGCAGCCGTTGCCGAGATTATGATTATTTAGAGAGTGATAATGTCTATAAGAGATAAGCTGTAGACAAGTAACGTTATCGATATAGAAATGATTCGGATATTAGAAGAGCAACCGGCAAACCGGCAGACGGATTACTTGATAGTAAGCTATACATATCAAAGTAGTTATAAATACATTGGTAGTTGGCCATTTAAAATAACATAAATTAATGATTTATCGGCATTATTTTCAAAGACAATGATAATATTTGATAATAATATATTTTAATTTCAAGAGACCGGATTATAGCGTTTGTGAGGCTCTGTATATGAACATAATTGTTTGCGAACCAGACAAGTATCATGTATAGTTGTACCTGATAGTAACTTGCGAAAAAGGCAATGTAAATTATATTAAGAAATATTAATAATATGTTGATTACAACAAAATTAACGTCGCTATTAAACGTGTCCGGTAAACATGTTTAACGGTAAACGAATAAAGTCCGGTTACCGTACCGCCCGCGTCGGTGACCGGTCAGTAATACGGTTAGCGCCCTAATCGATTCCGCCGGAAGCTGAGTCCGTACTCCGTAACGTGTGACGCGGTCAATTACTGGCGTACTCAACTTGCATCGAGTTCTTGAGTTACTTATTACAGTGTGCTGTGTGCGACTTTTTGTCGTTACTCACCATGAAGAAGTTAACCACAATTTGTAAGGCATCGAATTAGTTACCATTGTTGTCACTAGGCGCGTTGTTTCGATGCCAGTTAAAGAGTAATTTTACTCTAAATTGTTGTAATAAATTTAAAAACCAAATTGAGTAAAAAGAGTAATGTTATATCATGTCCATGTCTGCAAATGTAAGAAATGTTTGTAAAACTATTCATTATTTGGAAAACTACAAACAAAGTGTTTATATGCAAATATCACAACTTCGGGAAGACAAAAAGAAAAAAATAGCAATATTCTTGAAAATATTTTCAATGAGTTAGTGCCTGCTTGTCTCATATTTAATCGATTTACAGAAGGATAATATTTTAATCACATAATATAGTCTGGATTACTGAGGACATGGTATACTTACTGCATACAGGCTAACCCAATACCAGCAGTATGAACTTTTGTAGGTTTCTATGGGTTAGATATCTATCTAACCCGAAAATCTTTTCGGTATAGAATATAACAGGCAAAAATAGTATGAGAAAATTCTTATAAATAAGATTATAGGAGCTATTCCAACGATTTTGTTCGTCACAAAATGTGATGTTTACTTTAATTATTTCACTTAAATTATGAATTAATATAAAATACCTGGCACTTGGCATTAATAAGTGAAAGGACTTAGCGCAGTGTTTTATAACGAGCTAATTATTCCGGAGTGTGAGCACGACTGTACCATAAATACGGGAGCAAACATCGCGAGCACCGGTCACGCTGCACCCTGTTTGTCCAAGGCCTAAAACAACATGCGTTTGCGGCCGCCAACTAAATTTGCTATTGTCCTCCATTCGCTGACTCAGAACGCAAATGTCGTACATTCATATAGAAAAACATATAAATTATAAAGTGAAATTTTTAGACACATTTGAAGGATGTACGTTGCACGAGTACCTGTCTCTAGTGCTAGTAACACACCTGTGGGGCTAGCAGGAACATTTGACAGCGGCGTAAACGTCACGTTATCGAATGAGAATTGTAAGAAAATCTGTCAAAATCATGACAGCGCCCATACAAAATTCATTCGATTTGAGAGGTTGAACACCCAGGCTACAATAATAAGCGTAGTTCGAAGTTATATTTGAATTAATTATAGATACTTCTTACGTACCTAATCATTCTTATGTTTATACTAAGAGAGGTTACACCTGTGACCTACCTACCATTGATAGTAACAGCTTAATATAATTTTGTATTACATGATGAAAGTGACGACATTTTATTTTTCTATTTCATGTAAAAAAATATTGTGTTTCTGATGATGTAGTTACATTCGTTTATTTACATAATATCTTTGCATTTCATCGACGATCGACAATCCGACAATAAACAGCACTGAAACATTTTCGCGCACGGCTGTACCCTACGTGACCGCGCGTAAATGGAGCGATAAGGCTGCGTGTATTTCGTATTACTTTGTTTCGTTAATTTAACACAACAAATTAATTTTACATATAAAGATATAATTTTCGACGATGGTAATCTTTATTTAAATACATTTTTCATTGCATATTATATTTTATTTATAGAAATTGGGGAGATTTTGTTAGGGTGAATTTTCTATGATTATAATATCATGTCCGAAGCGCTATATTAAAACAATCGTCAGGAGTAATATTTTTGGGCCAAGCGTTTGAATTTTTTAGTTTTATTATTTTTAATAATTGAGGACTTAAGAAGCAATTCGTAGGACTCGCGCGAGGAGGGCTCCGTACAAAACGACGAAAAATTCACTCTTGTATTATTCTGTATGTTTAGTATTTGTTGTTGTAACGGCAACAGAAATACTTCAACTATGTAAATTTTAGCTGTTTAGCTGTCACGATTCATGAGATATAGCCTGGTGACAGACAGACACAGACGAACGAACGGACAGCGAAGTCTCAGTAATAGGATTCCGTTTTTACCCTTTAGTTGCGGAACCCAAAAATATAGACATAAACCCTAAAAACGTAGGAATATATTCTTACTCCACAGTCCTCCTTCGCTTAGATATTAATTATACAGGGCGAATTTTTCAAGTGGGCATTATAGACGTAAGCCGATTTAGTAGTAACCGTAAGCTTTATTTTGATAAAAACTTAATCAAACCTACTGATTTCAAAAAACACACACACAAACCGTGTATTATTACAATGGTGTAATAATACACGGTGTGGTTACCATGTCATATGCATCCTAATAAACCTACATGCTATGTAAACCTAAATGTAGGTGACATTTTCTACTAAAATTAGGAGGATTATACCTACACAACATTATGTAGGCATTTTTAATGAATATTTACACAACACATGCTAATATGGCTTTGTAGTCGACCGTAATAGTGATGATGGACGGATTGTTTCCATTTCATACAGTAAACATCGCTTATTTACGCCATATCACGGAATCGCAACAATAAATACGCTTGGTCTCATGCAAATCAGCAAATTAGAGGACATGTCGATTTTAGCTAATGTTACAGTGTCAACAGCGGCGTGTGCGGCCGGCCTAAACAAACACACATTACGACCGACACGGACGTGATCGCCCGACCGCCGCGCACCGATCACGATAAATACCCAAATATCGCCTGAGCCTGATACACACCACTGTTTACTGCACTCGTCACATTAACATTTGAAAAATATATTATATTTAAATACCTTCAATGGTAAAGGGATATTATGAGGTATCTAACATTGATCAATAATAATTATAACGATCTTAATACTTATCGTAATATCTGAAGTGGTATAATTATGTTACCGTAAAGAACTGAACTGAACGTACGAACTACTACGAAACTAGTTAATTACAATCCCTTGCGCGTTAAATTGTCAACTGTCCGAAGGTTGTCCCTGATTGGTCGGTCTTACAGTAGGCAGTGACAATTACTGGTATTTTTAAACGACTTCCAAAATAAGAAGGCGGTTATGCCTTATGTATATTATATGATTTTCAAAATTATTATTTTTTTTATCTAAAGGGTATAATCCCAAGTTAGTCCCGTTTTCACTACAGTGGAGACCTGATGAGGAGATCCATGATAAATCTAGGGAACTCTTCGAAATTTGTATGGATGCATATACAGATAACGACTTTTTTTGAACTATTCCAAGCATATGCTACCAAAAAGTAGGCTTTTGTACCAAGGTATACCCTGGATCTAAAAGTAACTCTGTCCTGGACTGGACAGACCTCCTGAGGTCTGTCCAGTCCAGGACTCAGGAGTCCTTATAGATACATGTTTCGGGATTCCGGCGTAGTTTAAAGAACTGCAAGCATATGCCATCATACCACCAAAAAGCTACCAACTAAAAAGAGAAAAATATTATTTTTAAACAAAAAATTAAAACCGACTTCCAAAGTCAAAATGCACAATATCGGACATTGTAAATGTCAATATCGGACACTGTAAATGTCAATATCGGACATTGTAAATGTCAATATCGGATATTGTAAATGTCAATGTCGGACATTATAAATGTCAATATCAGACATTGTAAATGTCAATATCGGACGTTGTAAATGTCAATATCGGATATTGAAAATTTTACCAAATGAGATCACATAGGTTCATGCGCTTACAAAATATTAAACACATGGTCAGTAGATACAGTATCCCACGGGAACACTGTATTTTTTCGGGGTGAAAAGTATCATGTTTTAATCCAGTTGTGTTAGTTGTGTCCCAATGTTTTAATCTACTACCATACCAAATTTCATCTAAATCCATTCAGTAGTTTTTTCGTGAAAGAGTAACAAATATCCATCCATACATCCATCCATCCTCACAAACTTTCACATTTATAATATTAGTAGAATCATAGAATGTTTAATAACTGAGTTATTTTCCACAGGAAATCAATTTATAATCACCAAAACGAATGACATTTAGGCGAAAATTCCAAAACTACGCCTGTAAATGTGATTTCTAGAGTTAAGACTACAGTTTGTTCTGAAGCGTAAAACGTTATAAATTTTCAAAGTTTTGTTGTCAGTAGTAAGTCGAAGCTCCAAATCGACAATATTTTATTTTTCGTTCACACGTGATGCGCACACAAAACTGTGAAACCTGCGCTCGCATCGACATGCCAGATCGGACTGTTAGCCTCGTACATCTACATGTTCGTTTCGGAGTGAGGGTTGGAATGGCGCGTGCTATTTCCCGCGGTCCGAAATTTACATGTAATGGCCGATATTAAGTTGCAAGAGCTGAGTGATAGAAATATTTTGAAATGTTGTAACTTGTGTACTAATGAGGGTTTTTAAATTCGTGAAATCTTACAGGTTTTTGACACAACAAGGACCGTCCTGGTACCAAGCGCCGCCTGGTGACAGAAAAAGAATAGGAAATTCTTATTGACCGTTTTTGATACCACTTACGCCACCAGATGACGCTTTGTGTGAGTTGGGTCTGCCCCCTAATGGCAGAAAAAATATCAAAAACCCTCATTAAGTAAAAGCACTTATAGGCTTATATAAAAACACATGTAAATGAAAAAATTGTATGCATAAAACAATTTCGTGTTTTTTTGTAATATAATAACGATCTATGACTGACTCGGCTTTTAACTGCTCCATTCGTTTTGATTTGATGCCACTAACTATTTCAACACAACTCAACTCTAGAAACGGAATAGCAAAATATCGTACAATATCCCAACGGATTCCGTTTGGGTTCATAATATTCAAGTGGGATTTACTAATCTAGTTTTTATTACAAAACCAAAAATTCGTATGATAAGGATTTAAGTACAACTTCTTATTACGCATACAATCTAACCCCGCAATTGTAGATTTATTATGTACGACATAATTTAAAAGACCATATTAAAAATCGTGCGCTACTTCTTTGTATAGGAGTTTGTGTAGAAAAATATCTTAATATGTACAATCAAGGGATAGAAAAATGTAGCATTTTAATGCACCTCAATCCAAAACGTCTGATTCAATAGATATGCAAGTTTGTATTTAGGATGCAGCCTGAACGTCGACAGAGTACAGACACGACGGCAAGCCGCGACTGTTGGGGCCGGCGCTACTGATGCGATGTACGGCGAGCGACACGCGCCGCATGACTGATAGCCGGCACGTGCCTCAACTCGACACTGAGCGTCCACCAAATATTTTAACACATTTTTCTTCACCGTCCGCATTTTCATACACAAGTCTACTTAATAATGCATGATAAGAAAACGCATTATGTGTCGTTGGTAATATTTTATATGAAGTCTGCTGATATTATTTGCACATGATTGGCAGTTGAAAACGCGCGGGGCGCGGAACGGTGTGTGATGACAGAATCCGCTCGCTGACTACGAATTCCGCGCAGACTGCCGGATTCCGCGCGGACTGACGGAATTCGCGCGGTCTGACGAGTTCCGTGCAGACTGAAGGAATCTGCGCGGACATACGTTGTCGTGTTCTCAATGTACAAATTGCCTTAATTCTAATAAGCCCGAATATATTATGTACCTATCACTATTAAATATTAATAAGTTTATAGTCTGTTTCTCGGGCAGGCGGAGAAAAGTACAAGGACCTTATAGGGGAAAACAACCTTTTTCCGTTATTAGTATGCTGTATTAAAGAATTAAAAGCATTTTTTTAGCATACAATAACACTAACTTTGTTAATAACAATTAGTTAGTAGTATAAAAAATATTTGTGACAAATATAAGATATCATATAGAAGCTTTAATTGAGAAACAGTTTCCGGTGAGTCCCCGGCCGTCCGGCTGTTCTTGTTTTAAACAGGGGTCAGCCACAAGTGGGAATAGCGCTCAACTTATAAGTTTTTGATAGTTTGTGCGGTCTCGGTATTTACTGCTTAAGTTTAAGGGTCAGTTAGGAAGTTAGGGCGAGCCCATGAGACGTCCGGTCCGAATTTAGTTTAATGTGAATATTTCATTGTTATCATTTTATACTAACCATAATAATATCATCATGACAAATTTTCTTATCAATTGATATCAAACGATATACGTTGCGGGTTTATAAAAGTGGTGTAAGTACGAGGGCGGGTCAATAAGTCCGTGACTTTTGGAATAAAACACAGATTTTTTGATAAATAAATCATTTTATTTTTTAACGTAGTCCCCCTTGAGCTCTATACACTTTGTCCAACGCTTCTCCAATTTTTTTATCCCTTCCAAAAAATATGATTTGTCGAGGTCCCCAAAATAGGCCTTTGTTTGCGAGATGACTTCATCATTGGAGTCAAATCTTTTTCCACCGAGCCATTTTTTCAGGTTTGGGAACAAGAAGTAGTCACTCGGAGCCAAATCTTGAGAATAGGGTGGATGTGGGAGCAATTCATAGCCCAATTCATGGATTTTTGCCATGGCAACTGCACATGTGTGCACCCTTGCATTGTCTTAGTGAAAAAGAACTTTTTTCTTGGCCAAATGAGGTCGGTTTTTTTTCAAATCCTCATTGAAGCGGTCCAATAAGTTGGCATAATATTCCCCATTAATTGTTCTTCCCTTTTGAAGATAGTCAATGTGGATTATCCCACGTGCATCCCAAAAAACAGTCGCCATAACTTTATTGGCTGACAAACCCACCTTGGCCTTCTTTGGCGCCGATTCACCCTTAGAAACACACTGTTTTGACTGTTGTTTGGTCTCTGGTGTATTGTGATGGATCCATGTTTCATCCACGGTTAAAAAACTCCTCCATATTGTGATTAAACAACGTCAAACCTTCCTGTGAAGTTGTTACACGATTGCGTTTGTGGTCGACTGTGAGCAAACGCGGCACCCATCTTGCGGAAAGCTTTCTCATGCCCAAGTGATCATTCAAAATTGAAACCACTGAGCCATGCGAGATGCCTATGGCTTCCACAATCTCTTGCACTTTCAATCTTCGGCCGGCCAACACCATATCGTGAATTTTTTCGATTGTTTCGGGTGTAGAGACCTCAACTGGGCGTCCAGGACGTTCGGCATCTTCAGTGCTTGTAAGGCCACAACGAAATTCAGTAAACCACTTTTTACCATTGAAATCGATGGTGCAGAGTCCCCATAGTCCCCATTTATCAAGCTTAGCCTTGGTCTCGGTAATGGTTTTTTTTCACAAAAAATAATGCTTAATAAGCACACGAAATTCACTTTTTTCCATTGTTTCCTTAAGTTACTGGATAGTCTGATAAAGATAGCTGTAAAACACAAACTAACTGACGCAGCAAGTTCAAATTTTGATAGGAGTCAACTGACAGATGCCTGTTGACAGGAGTAGTGTTGCTTTTTCAGTAAGGAGGTTAGAAATTCAAAAAGTCACGGACTTATTGACCCGCCTTAGTATTTGCGTATACCTTTATACCCTAACGACACTGCCTCTCAAGGCATATTTATATGACTAAGAGTGATATATTGTAATGATTTAAGTCCTAGATACTAGACATATTAATTATACTGTTGGTTTGCAGTTAAAGTTTGCAGAATCCCTACCAGCCTGACTGTCCTCACGTGACCGCGGCTGCTGGAAAGTAGCCGAAACGTCTGAAAAATAAAAGTGCACCGCGATACAATCCCTAAGTGTTTAATACACTTTAATACAATACTAGACATACTGTTGGTTTCACGTTAAAGCTTAAACCTGTCACCAGATATTCGAACGTATTCAAAACAAAAATAATTATTCAAGGCGCGTGATCAGTATTCGATTCTCGTTCCAAAAATATGTTTATAAATGACATCTGAACTTAAATTCTGACCAAATTATGCTATAACATTACATTACGTCAATTCATAACCATCCGATACTGCGTGGCATTCACATGACCTTCAAAGCCAGTGCAGCGTACGGCAGTGCGAGGATGTCCATGCTTAGTGAGAGTTGTCAGGAAATGTTAATCATATTATTTTTCTGGAAATAACGAACCATTTTAGTTAAGAATTGTTATTGCATACGTAATATTGCAGCCGAATTGGGCAAAATATATTGTGATAGAGATAAAAATACATTCTGTACCTATAGTAAATAAGTTAGTAAACATTGACCGTATACGCTTTAGAACTTATACATAATTCTCACTGCTAATCTACGATTCTGTCGCTTCCAAATCAAACGTCTCGATCGTACCTGTCAGGTACTTGGAGGGGGGGAGGTCGAACAGATTTCCAAGTTATGGCTGTGGGGAGGTCGACTGAAGTAACAGATTTCGAGCCGCTACTGCTCTAGCCACTTCCAAATTCAATTAATCATAGTTCGGATTAGTTCCCCTTTAACGGTCTACGGGCAGACGTGACTTGGACGCATTACATTATTTGATAGACGATATTAATATTTATACTTTATAAACCTTATTTTAAACTTCATATTTTATGGTAATTACAATAAATTACAAATTTTTTATAACTAGTTCTATTTTTATAATTGTTACGATCTTATGATTTTATAATTTAGTAGTTGTTTCCCGCGGCTCTGCCCACGTAAATATACTATCGAGTATCCTACGGGAAAACTATACTTTTCCGGGATAAAAAGCCTATATTTTAATCCAGAGCCTAAACTACTAGCATACCGAATTTCATCAAAATCCGTTCAGTAGTTTTTGCGTGAAAGAGTAACAAACATCCATCAATCCATCCATCCATCCTCACAAACTTTCACATTTATAATATTAGTACGATAATATAAAGATACCTTAATACATAAATAACTAATGTGAATATTATGTATCGCGTAGACCAAACTTTACATACACGTTGTTTTGTAATATCTATGAACTGGAATAAATAAATAACTAAATCTACACATACAACCTACACCTACACCTACACCTACACCAACATCTACACCTATATCTACACCTATATCTACACCTGCATGTACAGAATTTTCTTCGCAACTTTTCCAATGTCTCTCACTGTTTAAACCTTCCCTGAACTTTCATATTTATTTAAAGACCAAAATTAGCTAAATCAGTCAAGTCGTTTTCGAGTTTCAGAGAGGCATTAGAATTGCAATCCATTTTTCACCCAACTACGGCGAAGCCAAAAAGAAGGGTAATGATTCAGGCAGTTTATGTATGTATGTATGTTCCACGGTTCCACCGTAGCGCCTAAACTGCTGATCGGATTTTAATGAATAAGGTGTCAATAGATTCATAAAAATGGCACGGGTAACATAGGCTATATTAATTACGTAGTCGGGTTATATTTATTTATGAAGATGTTATAGTTTTTTAAACTGAAAACTTCTACAGTAGGTATAGTAAAATGTATAAACACAAGACTACAATATTATTTTAAATAAATTAGTATAACTTACCTATGGTCGAGTGTTATGCTGAGATACTTTAAAATTTAAAGCCTTATGGTCAGTACTTAAAGACGAGCTCGCTAAAGGCTAATAAGATAATTGTGAGCGGATCGGCTTACCCGTCGGGAATCGAACCGCTTCTTAAGGAGCAGATTTATTAGGAGGCTATATCTAAATACCGGCAGGAGCTTCTCCTAACTTAAAGCCTGTTTCATCTGGACTTAAGCCTTCTAAATTCCTGTTTAAACTTCTTCGAATTCGCTATGTATTGAAAAGAATTTAGGAGAACACATTTTAATCACTAAATAATTTTATTTGTGTTAAATAATTATCGTTTGTTGCTGTTTATATATTATGTGATTAAAATAATTGTAATTGATAAATGTACTATCTGGGAATCTAATTCATAAGCAAGTAGAATGTTCTCATAATTTATTTGTTTTATAATGACCATAGACGAGGCATGTTGGAGTGAAAACAAAAAAAAAAGGTGGGGACACTTTTGGCGTTTATGGGGTTATTTTGACATTTGAGGTATGGTGAAATCAAGATGGCTGCCATTTGAAGTATGGTGAAAAACAAGAAGGTGTAAATGTTTCTTGTATAAAGATTTGTTATGTCAGCTGTCAGCTACACAGTAAACACTGAACTGCTAAAAAAGTTTATTTTAATATATAATAATAGCAAAAAACTAAATGACATAATATATTGTTTGCAGCATCCAAGAACTTATAGAAGACCAAATAAATCAAAGTGAGTAAAATACACTTAAAATCCAACCTCTTGTTCAACATAGGAACCAAGAATACATAATTTAAGGAATAACTGATTAGAAAAAACGTGAAAAAAATAATGATTTCACAGCAATATGAATACTCATAACTAATAGTGAATTTGAACATACTTAAAGATCGCGAATACACATAGTTCATTTTTATAACTTGGTGTCACATAATTACCACTGTCATACACTAAAAATTTAAATAATTTAAAAAATAAATACTGGAAAAAGTTAAAGTCATGACATTTTATTTCATACTACACAACAGGATTTGACGCAACATATGGATTTGACATTGAATAACATGAAATAAATGACAGCAAACCATGGACATTTTGTTTTTTCTTTATCAATAAAATGTCGATGTAAAGAACACAAGGTGAAAAGGATTTAATATATTAAGGAATTTAATATTGAACTTATAAAAATCATATTTTATTATTAAAAGGACATCATTATTTATTGTATTAAGGATTATTTTGACTGGGCATTTTTTATTATTTAATTTGAAATTGACATTGGAAGAAAAATTTGAATGACTGAGGAATATGATATATTGTTACTAATATAATTAATAAATTTAGTAATATTACTTAGATTAAATATTTTAATTAGATTAAGATTGGAAAAAAAAATATAATTTACAAACAAAATGGAAACAAATAACATTACACTAAGGTCTAAAAAACAACATATAATGTACAATTCCTTTTGCCTTGAAAATGATGAATCTTTGGATTCCCTAGATTCCGAAACAAGCACAAAAAGCCTATCAGATATATCAACCATAGGAAACCAAGACCAAGTAAATAAACTAAAAGATGAGGTTGTTAGACTAAAATTAGAACTAGAAAGTGCACATTCTGAAATTATTAACTTATCTGATGTACATTAAAAAGCAAGTGTATGACCAGAAAAATAAAATTGATGTTCTTAAAACTGTTTGCATAAGACCGAGAAACAATACCCCAAAAATAAGGTACTAAAGAAGAAAAGTCATATCCAGATGGTAAGCCTCCAAAAAAAGACTAGATTTGAATTATACAGAAACTATCCAAACCCCTTTTCAAAATAGGAACATCAAAACAAATAGTAATCCCCAACCTAATATCACGCCTACTACAACTAATCTAGAAATCAATAAATATACTAAAACTGTGCACCACCCTCGACATCAAATGTATCGCTAAAAGAAAATGTATGTCTACATGAAACTAATGAAATAATATCAAATGTAAATGAAAAAAAAAGAATCATGGTACATAGAAGTTAACAGTATGCTAATGTACCATTTTTAATAAAATCACGTTTAAACAATAAATGCGAAAAATATGAAGTGTTTGCATTTTTAAAACCAAATGCATGTATTGACGAATTAGTGAAACCATTTAGTAATATGAAGGTAAACTCAAAAGATAAAATAATATTGTGTATAGGTGAACATGACAAAAATCCTTATAAAGTTTTGATGAACCTTGGTTACTTGCTGAAGTGCAACTACAATTATTGTTACTAGTGTACTTCACAAAAATTTCCTTAATAATTATAAACTAAATAAATTATTGCAACGGACGTGTTAAAATTATAAAAACTGTATATTCTTAAATCTAAACAATTGGTACGTTAGCCAACAAAATTTCATTAATCACTTATGCTATAGAATAAATATGCATTTACTTGTATATATGTATTATGAAAAATGTTTTTGGCCCCTGGTGACAAAAATGTATTATTTCGTGATAATGACAGTAAAATATTAAATAAAAAACAGAGAAATGTATTATACTACTTTAAGCCAATAACCAAAATAACAAAAAATATGCAAACTATAAGTAACAATGACGGCAATATTGAAAACATATTTCACGATAAAGAGAAAAAAGCAATCGATATATTTTTTCGAGTCCATTAATATTATTTGCTTAATGCATCAAAATATAGCTGCGGTCCTGAATAAAAGTGATATATTAAATGTAGCCTTGAATGAACTATCAGTAAAAGGTAAGAATGTCGATATCTTATGTCTATCAGAAACATTCCTAAGCGTTGAAGACATCCATAATATTAATGTAACAGGTTATAAAACAGTCTCAGCATTTTGCAGATTGAAACATAAACGTGGCGGTGTTTGTATTTTAGTTAGAAATCATATAGAGAGTATAAAATTTGATACTGCTAATTAATTATGTACAGAAAACGTATTTGAATGTCGCACATTGAAAATACCGGTATATAGGTTAATTATTATATGCCTTTATAGAACTCCAAAATTGAATTCTCAATTCTTAAATAAATTTGACATACTATTATATTAATTAAGAAATAGGGACATGAAAAATATTGTAATAGTTGGTGACTTTAATATTGACATTCTGAAAAATAGTAAATCAAAAAATTAATTTATTGACTTATTAAAAAACTATAATTTAATTAATCACATAATAACGGCAACTAGGCTAAAAGCTTGTATAGATTTATGTCTAAGCAATTTGGAAATACCTTAGGTGAAGTAAAGCAATTAGGATTATCTGATCATGACACTGCACAATTTTTATCGAGACCTATAAAAAAACACCTTACCAATGTATAAAATTATCTTTCAAAGGGACTTAAGTGAACGTAATATAAATACTTTTAGAGAACATATTAGAGATATAGAGAGATTAGAGAACATATATAAAAAAATTAATGAATTTTATGAAAATATTATCACAATGTAAAAAGCATAAATTTATGCTTCCTAACACATATTTGCATATAACGCATAAAGCGTAAAATAAATTCCAATATTATAAGTGTAAAACCACGGAAAATAAAATAAATATTAAAAAATATTAACAGATTTTAAAAAGGTGTATTGATATTGCTCAAAAAACAAGTAACAAAAGATATGTTCTCAATGCAAATAATAAATACAAAGCATCGTGGAGGATAATAAATAGAAACAAATATAATACTTAAAATATAAATACTATTTATGAAATAAACTACAAAATGAAATTATAAAAAATCCAACAAAATTCGCAAATATATTAAATATTTGCGAATTTTGTATATAACAACAACTTAAATTCAATTATACAAGAGCAAACAATTAAATAAAAATAAATAAAAGTATAAAATATACACCTACACAAAATGAAAATACCATTTTCTTAGAACCGACAAACGAAAAAGAAATTATTACAACAATTAAATCTTTAAATAACTCATATTCTACAGGGTATGATGAAATTTCTACAAAAGTACTAAAGAACTGCGTATCGGAACTCGCTCAAGTTTTAACGTACCTAGTAAATTTATCCGTAGAAGAGGGTAAATTTCCGACAAAGCTCAAAAGTTCAATTATAACTCCTTTATTTAAAAATGGGGATAAAAAAGAGATAAATAATATAACCTATAACCCTGATCCCAATAATATCAAAATTTTTTGAAAAAATTATGCACAAACGCCTCATGTCTTTTATAGAGAAAGATAATGTTATAACCAAGGAACAGTATGGATTCCAAAAAGGGTAATCCACTACACTAGCATGTTTCTCATTGATAAAAAAATCGCAGAGTGTATTGACAAAAAGATCGCAGTATCAGCGGTGTTCTTTGATATGACAAAGGCCTTTGATCACGTAAGCCATAAAATACTATTGCACAAATGTAAACATTATGGTATCCGAGGACTAGCGAATAAATGGTTAGAAAGTTATATCTCTCAACGAATACAATAATTATATAAAAATTACAAAAACTAATAATAAGCTGGAAACTGTATCAGTTACTTCAGATATTAGAGTTAAGACTAGAGGATTTCCACAGTGAAGTGTCCTGGGTCCTCTTTATATATCTCTCTATTTATATTATAATAATTATAAAAAAATATAATAATATTATAAAAAATTATAATAATAAAAATATAATCGTCTATTTATTATATACATAAATTCATACCTAGAATTACTTCACATTACTGTACAATTTTCGTAGATGACATTTCCATAATAGTTAAGAATAAAAATGATCTGACATACAATTTATAAATTAATAATGCTGTTAATGACATAATTGAATGGATGGGCAAAAAATAAAATTACTTACTTTAGTATGTTTGTATATTTTTGAAATTAGTATATTCGTTATAAAGTATAAAGCTGAATTTTACATTAAAAAATCTGAAGTCCTTAAGATCAATACTAGATACCCGAACAAGTTAGTGTTACTCATTACAAAAACAACATTTTTAAGTAAAAACAGCTATTGTATGTCCATAAAAATATATAATAAATTGCCTGAAAATTTAAAATAGCTTACTGGTAACTTATTTAAAAGGACACTATACAATTGGTTTACTGAACAATGTTTTCACACCATTAATGAATTTTTAGGACATCATGAATAACTATTACTACAACAAGAATAAAAATGGATTAATATTAATAAACTTATATGTCATTTCTAATTTAATAACTGTAATTGTCATTATATCTATATTCTATACTTATGATGACTTTGTTTTAGGTATAATATAATTATTAATTAATATAATTATTTTAGGACATCTAATATTATATCCAATTTATTTAATAAGTGTGTTATTGTGATTTAATATTATAATTTTGTCTTTCTTCTATGTATTAGAATTAGTAAAAGTTGTATGTACGTATTTTAGGCTGGTTTTATCGTCAGGCCGCTAGACGCGCCGCTGGGCAGCGCAGTGATGTATGCACCTTTGGCGGAAGGTAGCATGATTCTCACCAAAATCAGAAAAATAGCTCTTCGAATAAAAGATGTGACACTAATAGATTTCTCAATTGCTTATAATTTATATTTAGTTATTCCATGGTTAAAAAGTTAAAATATTGTGCACATGCCACGTTTAAGCCATGATGTTATAACCTCTTCTAGTTTTATTTTTTTATTTTGACACTGACAGTAGCTACACACTATCATAAATAATCTTTTTTTTAATATATTTTTTAATGAATCTCTTATGACATAATAGCTTTAAGTATAAGTAGTTTATAAGTGGACTTTGTATGTTTGTATAATCTTATATTTCACGACTGTTGGCCGGTGGGGAATATTTTAATGTTTAATTATTTGCATTTATTATTATTAATAATTGATTGTTATGGTACTGGGATTTTCATGACAATTGAAATGTTTTGTTCACTAATATGATTCTATTTATTTTTTTATATAACTATGTAGTAATATTATTCCATGCCCATAAGGGCCGAAATTGTGATCAATTATAAAAATGTAACATCTATGTAACCAATTTCTTGGAATAAACGATTCTGATTCCGATTTTGAATGTATGTCTTAACCTATCTTTAGTTTTGAAACTTTGATAATGACGGCATGAAGTCACATTACAATGTTCAATGACATGACAGTTCGATATCATAATAATATTATTAATAAGAACAAATTATAACAACCTGCTTAAGAATTCTTAACTTCATAAGATTTCCTGACAGTGCATTTAATTTTAATTTTTGGATTAATTTGTATGTAACACATGTATTACCCAAAGATCCATGTATTACCAATCGAGTAGTGATTTTATTACCTATATTTTTTTTTATTAAAAGCTAATGAACAAAAAAAGTTGAAATAATAAAAAATATAATAAGCCTTATTTATGATTTAAAAAAAAATAACACTAATATTAAAGTTAAAATTAACACACACGAATTATATTCAAAATTTAAATATAGAATAACAAAAAAATACAAGGAAAGTTGAAATATTTACACAAAAAGATCAAAAACAGAGTGTAGTACAGTTATAATCATTTCCTTGAACGTTGTAAATCAAAGTCTTATAACTACGGAGTCGGTAAGAATTTCTTTCATCGGGCACAAAGTTTGGAGTCGGGTATTTCCTGAGCGAAAACAAGAGAGAGCGGAGCTGCCAGGAACTGCAAACGACTTCCGACCGCGAGTCCGACTGCACGTACACAAACGGATTTCGCTAACTTCACTCAACTCTAAATACTCTTAAATTATTTTTGCAACGCCGACCAACAGTAAAGAAATACAAAAGACAATGAATCTGCTGACAAGTTTCAATCCGACTTTGGTTTGAGACACGATTCTAAAATGCTATGTAGTTCTTATTAATTTTTTTTTATTGTTTCGTATTTATATATTATTTAATGATAAGGGACATTAGCCACTTGTAAAAAAAAAGTTAGACGAAGTTAAGCATGACTAAAAATAGTTGAATAGCGCATGTATCCACTTTAGGTATACTTTACAGTATAGTATATAATTATATTTACAGTATAATAGTATAGTAGATTGTATATTTTACGAAACTTAAGTGAACAAGTTACTTAGCGAGGCTTGAATAATCCGCCTCTACCAATATTTGTCCTCTAGCAACATTATTAACTGCAATTTGTCTAAAGTTTCGGACACTGAGAACAAAATTAATTGCCTTAGGGGCCAGTTTACACAGGAAGCTAGCGCTTACTTAGACTTTAATATTGTATGTTGCCGATATTATCGTATTTGTAAGTTTCGCGTTACGCCCGCTCCACACCTCCGCCCGGACCTTAGGCTGCCTCGGTTCACGGTGGAACTGTGGAGCGGGCTTTAAGTTTGCAGTAAGACATAAGTGAAAATGCCAAAATGGCAAATTTTTACTGATAAATTTGAATACGGCTTAAGCGTCATTGCTCAATTTTGACAATTCCACTGATGACTCATTGCAAACATAATGCGAATTAACTATAGTGAATCTTACTAACTACTATTATAAATGTGAGAGGATCTCTGGATGGATGGATAGATGGATGTTTATTACTCTTTCATGCAAAAACTACTGAACGCATTTCGATGGAGTTTAGTATGGTAGTAGTTTATATTACGTATCTGGATTAACACATAGGCTACTTTTTATCCCCGACGAGTACCTATACTATTCCCGTGGGATACTGTATTGACGCGGGCGAAGCCGCGGGCAAAAGCTAATGTTCAATAGAAAGGACAATAATGTAATGATATTAATATTATTTAGTGTTCCGTTTGTCTGTTGCCCACATCGACTGCCGAGACAATGCCGCCGCGTTTTCCTTGCCGCTAGTTATCTCTATTAATTTCCTGCACAAACAACTCAATCAATATTTCTTGACGTTTGGGGAGTTGAAGCTGAATTGACTTTGTCATTTTGATGATAATATGAATACGTAACATTCACAGGTCTGTGAATAACATATTCTAATAACATACACTTTATATAATTAAAATTGTAGTTCAAAATGATTCGTTTAACACATACCTATTGCCAATTAGTTTTTAACAAGTCATAGTCGTACGAATGTATAACAAATATTTTATTATGTTAGCAATTATAAGAGTTTAGACATTCAATGTTTGTAATTTATATAACACTATTAAGTTAACTATCGAATAAAACATACAAAGTACTTCCATTTAATAATATAGGGCATAAAATTTTCAATACTGTTTCCTTTATAACAGCAAAGGAAATACACTAGCGAATAAAGGTATAATCAAATAGTCTCAACGTCAGTCGAAATAGATTTTTTCTCTGTTAAAAATTGCGATCACGTTTCTAATACAGTGAAAACAATATTCCAGTGACCGGGTGATTCTTACACAGATGGTCGCCCTTTTGATGTTCTTTGTAAATGTAAATTGTACCTACTTCTATTGTTTTCGAAGCAATAACATGTCTATATCTTAATATACCTTTAACGTTTCGCAAAATTTATTATGGAAAATTGCATTTGATTTACTGCATATTTATGCAGAAAAATAATTACATTACAAGAAATTGAATCTATGTACGACACTGATAAGGTCATTAAGTTCAGACACTGTCACACAGCTGCTTTCAAAATGTTTAATTTATTTAGAACTTACGTATTGAAACAAACGTACACAGTTTTTGTAATAATATGTAAAATTGTACAATTTCAAAGATGTTGCAACTTAATAACAACAGACGTATTATAACACAATTAAAAAACTTACATATTTACATGTGAGGTCGATGACCTTCTCAGTATCGTCAATTTATTTCATACTAGATATATTATGAAGTTTATATGTAGCTATTGTACCCGTAGCAGGCGTAGGGTAGGTTGTAAGTAATAGCTGTAAATGTATTGTTGAAATTGGAGGTTACTGCTATACGTAAATGATAGGTAGGTGTAGATGCTAACACCTACACCTAGTAGATGTTGGTATAGAAAATGTCGGTGTGTGCAAGTTGGTAGTTTTTTTTAATAGAAAAACTTAAAATAGCAAGTAAATAAATATATAGCGCTCAAAGAACCTCTTAGTTGGAAGTTAGTTTAATAGTAGATAATAATAAAAATCCTAATCGCTGAGGTTGTTTTATGTAACTTTTTAATGGCTATCTCGTTTTTTAATAAAATTTGTTCACGTGTACCCTTTAATAGTCGTAGGGGTGTTCGGGCGTTCGCGGAGTCGGTATCGATACGCGATAAAAAACCACATTAATCTGCACTTATCTCGGCTACGTTATTTAATGACGCGTCATTCGCGGTTATTTGTTGCATTTATGGCGGGAGTAGATGACGTTTAGATTTTAGATAAGTCTAAATTCGTTTTTGCTCAGTCGCTTATAAAAACATTTTTTAAGATAATATCCAAAATCGAATAATAAATATTGTAATTTGAGATAATTCCATCCAATAAATCATCGAATCTAAACATTCATTCATCGTAATTGAAAAACGTCTAGTTGTTTTTCAATTACGCTTTTGTTTGTACGTAGATATTATTCCTTTTCATAATATTTTATTTTTATGAAAACTAACAAACAAGTTTAATTTTCTACAAAATATTCAGTAGATTTGCATGAAATATAAAGGTAACCGGACATAGTTGGTGTTGTTTATGGCGGTCAGCGCGCCCGTTGTTTCGTCCCCTTTCGCATTCCTGTCTTAGTTCCTTTATTGTCTTACTTCCCGCTTATGACGTTGGATAAACCATATTTATTGTTTTCTAACAAAGCTTGTCTATTTTCTGTAATGCAATAGTAAAAACTTTGTGAAATAAAAATTATTTCGTAAAACATAGAACTACTCATTACCCACATTAATACGCGAAGTTTTGGTATCGTACTTAGTAATTATTGTAATTATTTCATCAACGATGGCTTAATATATTTCGATCATAACATATTTCAGTAATAAAAAACAAAAGAATGTTTATATTCGAATGAACAAGGAAGTTCCATTCGATAGCACTTGTCGTCTCAAATTTATTGAATTTTATCGACAACAGCTGTCAAGCCACTGTCATATTGTCGTCTCGATCACTCTTCCTTTTCTAATGAGGGGTATGTCGAGTCCGAAGTGGAATTATTAAAAAATCGTTTGGAAGTGGGACAAACGGCCTGCCGCGTGATGGATGGACTCTTCAATCCGATCCATTTCAATTTCAGCGTCCGATGTCTCTTTATAAGGGTGTATCCCTGGAGTATGGTAATGTGTTAAAACTTGACGGTCGTTACTGTTTTTTTATAATATTATGTTAAAGGTATTAGGTACTCTACCCGCAGCCTCCGACCTTGATTCTGCTTTTTATCTATAGCCCTTTATTATTATTATTTTTTAATTTAAACAATCAGTTATATATAGGTTAGATAATAATTTAGTTATGTTAACTAGTTTTTAATTCTTTTTTTATTATGATATTAGTATGTGAACCTTATGTTTTTACTAATAAAATATCCTTTTTATATAAAAAATATGTATTAAAGTAGACAAACATAAAATGAAATCGTAATCTAGAATTTATTCAATGTAAAAACACTTCAAATTTGTACCACGTCTTGATATTATATTCTTGATTTATATCGGTAGGTGCTTACAATGAACATTGCAAAGAAGGCATGTACGAGACGCACCGGTTCTGCGCCACAGTTAGTTCTCTATTCATTGACATAGGCGCTCATACACTTTACATTTTAGTGGTACTCATCACATGATTACTGTTATATTGGACGTCATTAGGTATCAAAAATACATTTGCAGCAGGTACAAATGATAGATACAAAATAATCTATCTACAGAAGGGAGAAAAAATACCATTATTATGCCGTTATAACGGGTGCTACATCACTCTGTAACCAGGAGTGATGATCAGATATATCATATCTAGCGCCGATTCACACCGCAATAAACAGCCCCAAACGGCGCCCGTAAATAAATACTATTTAACTTTTTATACCTCCGCGAGATTTAGACCAGTCCTGGTTATTGTTGTTTATACTAAGACATGCTCGTACGTCTATTTGTTGAATTTCAAAGATAAACGTTATTGTTTATCATTTTTACTTATTTAACCATGAATTGTATTATCTAAGGTCACCATAACTTTATAGATTTTAAACCTTTATTTTAAATTTTAAGAACTAGAGATCGCCCTCGGGTCGAAATTTGCCCATAATGATTCATATAATTTTTAGGTCTAAACTTTATAAGGGTTCTTTTGCCTCTTAGGTAGATAAAATAAATAAAAAACTGGCCAAGTGCGAATTAGACTCGCGCACGTAGGGTTCCGTACCATTATACCACTATTTTACATGTTTACTTATTATTTTGTTATTTTTGTACGAAGTTTTCCAAGTAAGCGCATTTTACAAGTTAAGTCTCTATAGCTCCTGAACTAACAAAGCTATCTAAGCCGTTATAGTTTTTCTTTAAAGTTCATCACATGGACTACCATCATTAATTTTTTCAGATATGTCGAGCCCGCCGTTTAGCTTTTAGAAGAGGGGGGACGCCCTATTTTTATAAAATAAAAATTTAAAGTTGAATATCTCGCAATCGGATACCTAAATCAAAAAATTGTAATAGCAACCTCTCAATGTTTTCAAGAGGAATAAATGCGAGAAAAAAATTCATCACCACTTTACGTATAGGAAAGGTACCCCAAAAAATATTTTTTGTAATTTTATTTTAGCACTTTGTCGACGTGGTAAATACACATATCCATGGAAAGTTTCATCTCTGTAGCTGTGACCGTTTGAACGGTAGGCTGAAGACGGACGGACGGACATGACGAAACTATAAGGGTTGCGAGACATAAACTACGGAACCCTAAAAATGTAAATGTTGTGACAAAATAGTATCATTCAAACGCACAGTAGTGTGTTATAGGTAGTGTGTGTGGTTGTTTTTATTAATTTAATTTATTGTTAAGCATTTTTTTTATTTGCCTTATGCACACCTTCGTTCCTTCACTCGCACGATTCTCGTAAAACTGTACTGAAAGTTTTTGCTTCACGTGTTAATATATATATGACGACTAGCTTTTGACCGGCTTCGCTCGCGTGAAATTGGGTTTTGTAATAAATAGCGACCCGCCGATTGATAAATTATGGTTTTAATCTAATCTTATCTAACGTAATGTACGTACTATAAGTTCGGTTTAAAAAACTTACGATTTAAATTATTTTTTTAATGTAAAAAAAAACGACTTTTTAGACTTATGTATAAAAGTTAGTTTTTTGGAGGCAATCATATATCTCCCATCGGTAAGGCAGCGTGCGTAAGAAACGTTTTCGTTCGACCGTTTTTTCTGCGACTTACTTTGCAAATCCGGCTACCAAGAAAGTCTTTTCAGTTTTCGAGTTAATATATAGCCTATATCACTCACAATTAATGTAGCCTTCTATTGGTAAAGGAATTTTAAAAATCTGTTCAGTAGATCCAGAGATTACCCCCTACAACCTCACAAAATTAATCTCTTTATAATATTAGTATAGATGTATAGATAGCAAGTTAAATGTTAAATTAAAAATACCATCTGCATAAATAGGATTAGCTGCAGATGTATTTGATAATAAAATATATAAAAACTAGAAGGTAACACAAACTTGTGG
The DNA here is from genome assembly GCA_963565745.1 of Phengaris arion. Lineage (NCBI taxonomy): Eukaryota > Metazoa > Arthropoda > Insecta > Lepidoptera > Lycaenidae > Phengaris > Phengaris arion. The sequence continues at coordinate 15,122,800 of OY751438.1, read as the reverse complement.
ATAAAAACAGACCGTATGTAGCATAACCATTACATTGTAGCTACACTGCCGAGCGTTTAGAATGCTAAAGACCCGAGCCGTTAACTGGGCTTTGCTGTATAAAATAACCATCTGCGGAAACCGCGCCGGATCCCCAGAAAAACTCTCTTTGTGAGGATAACCCGCTCTTATCCCTCTTATGATATGTTTATGTACTTTCAGATTTTATGTGGAGGTTTTAACGCCGAGCACGAATTTTATTGAGTTTATAGAATTTTACGACGCCGTATACAATGGAGTGGCCGTTGTTTTTCATCGCCTATTGATTCCCGAGCCAGCGCCGCTCTGATAAATCGTTTATGGGTCACTTGGTGCTTATTCTGTAATATTTTATGATTTTATTATTTAACTAGGATATGAAAAGCTTTATGAGATTCATCAATTTATGCATAAAACACTTGAGTAAACATTCCGTTTTATGTCAAGTTTGTCATTACGGCGAGTATCAATTACCTATATCCTATGAAATGACCATACAGCAGCATATTAACAGTTGTGGCTTAGTGGCCATATTTACGACCCCCATAATCACCTACTATTAATTAGGTCTAATTCGTTAGGCTATTTGCTGAGTATGTCTTTACGATTAATGCGCTAAGGTTACGAAAGATAACTCAACGAAGTGAACTGAATTTTTTTTGTGTCAGGGTTAATAAGCAAAAGATATCTACATTTTACGTTATTTATTTGTGCATAATAATTCCTTTTTTGTTTTGTTCCTGTTTATTATTGACTAAAACTATTTTTTTTAAATTTAAATAGTTTAATAAATAAGCCCGTATGGTGGACGGCAAACAGTTTGACGGCGCACTTAATGTGTTTACGCCGGGCAGCGGCCAGCGGCATATGCAGCTAACGATCCCCCCCTCCCCGCACCCACCGCGTGCCTCGGGGGGGCTCCCCCTCCGGGGGTAGGAGGGGTCACCCTCACCGCACCCCCGCACCCCCCCGCCCTGACTCGGTCATTAGTTAAACACGCACAGCCGCCCGCATGTCGCAACTCGCAAGTTTATCTTTGGCTAAACTGTAGGTATGTGGACTCGATTAGCCCTTTGATCAAATAATCCGGCGATAAAGTAGGGTTTGCCGAGGAAATTTAATTACATTAAATGTCATTGTCCGGGCGCTCTGGCGGTGAAATGGCTCCGGTAATTGCATCATGATAACTGTAATGTGTATTCATTATTCTATTAGGTACTTACCTTAGTTTTACCTTTTTATTATTCCAGCATTTAAAGTTTATATTATAAAGTGATATAATAAATATAAAAAATAGAAATAGAAAAAATATATTATTTCATTGCTATTTAAAAAAAATCATAAATTTTTAATAATATTAGGATTTTACTACTTATACTTATGAAAGTTAGTGGTAAATATAACGTTTACAAAGAATATGAAACTTTATACAGTTTACGTCTACGTAGCGTGCCGCTACGAAGTGGCCCGCTTGCTGCGTAGCGAGCAGCGTCGCTGCTACGATGCAGCCCGCTTGCAACCTAGCGAGTAGCTTCGCTGCTACGTAGCGGCCCGGATGCTACGTAAGAGTCGCGTCGCTGCTACGAAGCGGCCGCTTGCTACGTAGCAAGAATAGTCGCTGCTACGAAGCGGCCCGCTTGCTATGTAGTCAGTAGCGTCACTGCTACAAAGCAGCTCGAGTGCTACGTAGCGAGTAGCGCCGCTGCTACGAAGCGGCCCGCTTGCTTCGTAGCCAGTAGCGTCACTGCTTCAAAGCGGTCCGCTGACTACGTAGCGAGTAACGACGCAGCTACGAAGCGGCCCGCTTGCTACGTAGCGTGTAGCGTCGCTACTACGACATTCAGTTTTCCTAATGCACTTTTATAGTGCTATTTTTATATTAGCGCCACCACGAGAGACCACGGGTCGGACTGCGTTCCAAACTGCGAAGGGATCGATCTGTGCGGTTTGGGCGACGGATCGAACTGTCGTGTGATTACGACTAAAACTGCGTCACGTTTGGACTGCCGAGTGTAACGTAGTTACATTTCCTCTGTTCATTCAGAGACTTTAGCGCCATCTATCGGCGCACGTCCTTACTAAAACGGCGTTAGCCTTGCTTTTATATTTTATTCATAGATCGATTTTACTTTCGTCTTAAATCTTAGAAAAATAATAATTTAGTTTTCAATAATGAAAATACAGTAAATTTGTAATATTATATTACATAATATATTGATTATTGATATAATATCTTTTTATTTTGATTTCTGGATTTTTTATCTTCACGCTTTAGTTCATAGTTGTCAAAAGTTTTTAAAAAAGACGAAGAAGGGTATATATATGGCAGTTCTTTGAATGACATTTCCTTTTTGAATAAAATTTTCTATAGACTCAAGATGTAGTCGTTATAATAATTATATTTTAAACCCGTGTTCACGGTGAGTAATTTAGTGTATCTGTGTTGTGAATGTTTGGAAAATCATGCTTGTATTAAAACGCATTATTCTTTCATGTAAACTACCATCTTGGTAAAATTAGTTGTCAATTATTTGATTGGCCATACCACGTGCTATCATTTGTAGTTTCATCTTACATTCTTGCATTGTTAAAATATTAGGATATTTGTATCCATGCCTTAATTATTCTGTATATCATCTAATATATTGTAATGGCCACACAGCCCGTGATTTTTGATCGTTTGGGGTTAAAATCACACTGGCTGTGGGACGGGACTCCTACCCACACGTTTATCGTGAACTTTTTAGGGACTTCGTTACGGGCACAAGCACCGCCAACTACGGTACGGGACCTACATATCGGGTTCGAGGCATCGATTAAAAGGACTTATACCTAGCATTTTCCCACGTCTGGAGTTCTCAGTGCTGGTAGATATTGGACTGGGACTTGGTTTTGTAATCAGTCTGCACCGCCCTCTTGGACGATCTATCGACGTCGATCGGACGCAGCGGTGACGGAGAAGCTACCAGAAGTTGGAGCCCCATCTCGCTCTCTCGCCACGTGCTAGACTCCTGGACTCCTCAGCTAAGTTCCCACGTGGTTTAAAGCCCCTTAGATACCCTTCAGACACCAAGAGGCTAGACCAGACCATACGACCTTCTGCCCACGACCTCTATTTTTTTTAATATATATATATATATATATATATAACATCCCGTGTATATATATATATTCCCGTGACAATATATATTGTCACGGGAAATCTCTCTTTTATTTTAATTTTACCCGTTACACGAGTGACGCCGGTCTTACATAATACGTCAAAATACGTCGTAGCCGTTATCGACATGCCAGATCGGACTGTCGACCCCGCACATTTACACGTTTGGTTCGGAGCGCGGTTTGAAACAGCGCGTGCCTTTTTCTGCGGAAAGAACTGGCGCTATTTAAAGCAAAATCAGGTCATGTCAATATTATATAATTTATTAAAATAATGAATAATTTTTTGAACATACAATAATCTTTTCAACAACCTGTTTAAAAACTGGAATATGTTTAATACTTTTACACTATACACGTATTTAAGATTCTTATTATATTATACAATATAAATTAAATACACATCCAAGACCCAGGAGCGCGAAAAATATTTTGTACCTTCGACGGGATTCGAACCCGCGACCTCCGGCTTAAGCGCCGACGCGCTAACCACTGAGCCACAGAGGTCAATCATGTATTGTTTATATAATCGTAATATATTTGTTATAAAGCGAGTGTGTACTGCGTAGCCCGGCAACCTGTGCAGTGGTCAGTCGATTAATACCGACATTAATCTCGGTCGGGACCCGCCGGGCGCCGGGCCTTTATTTATGCCCTCGTTGTAGCAATTGATGGCCCCCCACATAAAACATATTAAACGGTTTAAATACCCAATCTAGCAATATGTAATATGCGTTATTTACAAAAATATACTTAAAAAAATTAAGGTTTTTTCAAATAAAACTAGAACACAGGCTGTGTTCTTCGACCATAATAATTCATATAATTTTTAAGTTTTAACTTCGCAAAGGTTCTTTTGCCACTTAGATGGAAAAACTATACTATATGCGTCCTAAGAAGATATGCATGACAGATAATAATTGACAATCGTAGTGAAGTTACCTAACGAAAATTAATCGATTGTTTAAAAGTATCGAATTAGTTCGTAAAGGAAATGAAATCGAAATTATCGATTTTAGATTTGTGAATTAAATTGATAAGAAATGGGTAATTTGTAAATAAATAATAATAAAAGAATAAAAACTATTCAAATCGTTTATTTTCTTATTCACTGCAGTCGGAACTCGAAGATTGCGAGATCGATTCGGAATCGGAAACAAAAACAATAACAAAAAACTCAACAAAAAACAATAACAAAAGTCAAAATCAACAAAAACTCAAAGCAGACGCAACGAAAACACAAATCGCATACCTACAAGGCAGATGCACTCGTACGGACATTTCCGAGTTGCAATACGATCACAAGATGGCCGCTCCTATTCATCGATTTGATGTCGATTCAACAGTGTTAATCTCTATTGACAGAAGTTCCGTTACATGCATCTGCCATTTTTATGACATATTTTCTTAATTTAATTTCATATTTATATTTCACAGTCATTATAAGATATCAGAGTTAATAATAAGAATAATAGCAGTTTCATTTATAATTAAAGAAATATTATTTTTTGTCAATGGAATATAATTTATTTCGTTTTCTTTTTTTTTGTTTTCTTGTAAGAAGTTTGCGTTGCAAGGAATATAAGAACTGTCACCCATATCATCATACGACGCACGAAGTATAAAAAATTGAAATGTTGTGACAGATTGACAAACGTCAACGTGTAACAAAATTGTATCTATCGAGCGCACGGTAGATAATAAACCTGGGGTAGTGTGTGTTGTTGTTAATTTTATTCAATCTATTTATTTCTAAACATTATTTAAAAAACGACCAGCTTTCTGCACACCATTCTCCACATAAGCTTTAATTTACCGGCCAAATTTGATACTGCTACGGTTGTGCAATAATTCTCGTAATATTGTGTTGAAAGTTTTAGCTTTACATATTAATAATATATAAGTAATAATAAGTACTACAGGAATTTCAACATCATTTTCATATAGCTTTTAAAAATATTATTGTTAATCAAAACATTTCAACCGAAATTTTTAAGTAGATCTGGATCTAATAGAGATAAGGTTATAGTTATTAGGATAATAACTATAACCTATTAAATATAATTATTAGGTAAAGGAAGTCGTTCTTAAAAGTTACTGTTAGGTATTGGAAATCTCTGAAAAATAATATTAAATACCAACTTTAAAAAAAGTTTTATTTACAATGTTTAAAAATATGTATTGCCTGCGGCTCCGCCCGCGTAAATACAGTATCCTACCGGAACACTGTACTTTTTCGGGATAAAAGTATCCTATGTTTTAATCCAAAGCTTAAACTTGTAGTACTTTTAGATCCCAAATTTCTTCAAAATCCGTCCAGTACTTTTTGCGTGAAAGAGTAACAAAATAACAGTAATCCATTCTTCAATCCTCACAAACTTTCACATTTATAATAGTAGTAGGATGTATAGCTAAACGTGGGAGAGCCATGCTTTGGCACAAATGGTCCGGCGCGTCGTCTAAATACCAGGACCGCACAGAAGACCGGCGTGAAATAAAGCCTTCGTTGTGTTTTGCCGAGTGAGTGAGGTTACCAGGGCCCAAAGGGGGTTGGGGATTTGAAGGACCTGGCAAGCGCGCAACACCAGGGGAGTTACAAGTGTAACTCCTCTGGTGTTGCGAGTGTCCATGTGCGGCGATATTCGCTTACCATCAGGCGATCCGTCTGCTCGATTCCTGATGCATGTCATAAAAAGTTAAGCTTAAAAGTATTTGAACTAGAGAATTACAGATTTATAAAATAGTAGGTATATTATTATACTGGCTTTTGCCCGCGGCTCCGCCCGCGTAAATACAGTATCCCACGGGGACACTTTTTCGGGATAAAAAGTATCCTATGTGTAAAGCTTAAATTACTACAATACCAAATTTCATAAAAATCCGTTCAGTAGTTTTTGCGTGAAAGAGTAAAAAACATGCGTCCATCCACACAAACTTTAACATTCATAATAATAGTAGGATAGTTACGTCCCGCGTGTCGCCTTAGCTGAACTACGTTATCACTAGTTTCCACCTCAATGCGAAAATGAAGTCGGTCCTTTTAGTTCACCCTTTGTGTTTGTCTAGTTAAATTAACTCGAAAATTTATTCCGTGCCTATTAGTTTTGTGCCCCCATATCAAAGTCCGAATTATAATTCAGAATGTGTATGAATAATTGCTTTTTGATGACAATGCTTTAAAACAAATGCCAACCTAACCACCTCTAAAATAACACGTACATTTCGAATTCAATTTAATCTTACTGTAACGAATTTATTATTTTAGGCAGAATACAGTATTGTTGTTTGAAAATATTCATTAAGGTTCTTTTTTTATATTGTTCTCCTAGTCACGCTAACGCTGACGAGACTCAAAGAATATATACTATTACTAACGTAAAGAACCGTCATTCAATAGACTTACACGATTGACAGCAGCTCGCAGCTATGTGTGCGTGGCAAGGCGTACGCGGTGGGTGTGCGCAGCGAGCGAGGCGTGAGCTTTATCCAGCCTGGACTTTGGTTCACGGGGCTGGCCGCTGGTCGTTTCGTGCTTTGACATAATTGATAATATAATTTCATAATATTTATGACAGTTTTGTCTGTCGCGACGTTTATAATTAAGCATCATTCCACACTGACTGTAGGTGGAAATTATTTATCTCGTACACCAGACGAATCGGGATCGAGGCAATCGCTTACCACCAGGCGTTCCGTCTGCTCGTTTCCTGGTTCATTAAAAAAAACTCCAAACTGGCGAACGATGTTTGTGACGGCATCAATCGAGCAGTAATCGGAGTCAAAGGTCAAAATAATGAAATCGTGTCGGCGCGCGGCGGCGCAGGCAGGCAGCCGCCGTTCGCCGGTAACCGCACGCCGACGGCCAATTACAATGTAACCGATGTCCAGCGATTTCATTACGTGCTACCTGCCCCGCGTTATTTATTCAATATTATTTTAGTATGCACAAAGCTATCGTCATTCCGAAAGTCATCTGATTTTTTGTTTCGATTTATATTAAACTGTTAAGTTTTAAAGTACCTACCGATTCGATGGACGGATGGATTTTATTACAAGTATTTTTATTTTCGCACAATGGTGTAGACTATCATTTAAACAAACTTTTAATACTTAACTTAAAATATATGATCTGTTCATTTTGTTTTTGCAGTAGGAGTACTAAATTTTAATATCACTATGAAACAAAAGTTTCTAAACCTTTGCACTAGGATGCCTCAAAATACTTACACAAATAAAGTGATGCATCGACTGCAAACGTGGTTTGAAGTCCATATTTAGACGTGATATGTAAGAGTGCGCACGATTCGTCGCCCTGCTAAGCGATTTTGATCTTGATGGTCGAGCGGCAACATCTTCTATAGTACCTTCTTACAAAAGAAAAGAGACAAATTATGAACAATTTACGGTGGATTAATAAACAACTTCACATTCGAAATAATATTGTAATTAAGTCAAACGATGCCTCCGCCGAACGCATCTGTCGCGCAAACAAAACGAAACTCTTGGATCAAATTTAATACTCGTAAAATGAATATTTATAAAGGCGTCAACTGTTAATCCGGCATTGTTACAGTTCTGTGACGGGTGGCGTCGAGACAATACAGGCCTCTTATGAGCTATACACCGGTACACTTCTGAGGAACGAGTTGTAAATTTTTAAATATAAGCTTTACTATTTTTTTCTACCAAGCGATACAAATGTGATAAAATTCATCAATATGCATTAAAACGTAGAACTATGGTTTTACGTTACTCATGTTTTTTGTTATGACAAAGACACAGGCTCACGTTAGCATTTGTAATACTAGTCCACTGAATTTTAATTTTCCGTATATTAACATTCCTTCATCATGCATCAACATTAGATGTTGCAGCAAAAAAATGTATTTAATTGATGTGATTCTGATTACCTTACCCAAACCACAAATACGAACAAAATACATTTAACATTATACAACTTGATAATCTTTTGTAGAATTGGGTATTTTCCTACATGTACAAATTTAGTATTTTTAAATAAATTAAGAAATAATTAGGTATTACAACTTGATAACAGTAAAAAGAATTGGGATCTTATGTGTAGTTTTGTAATTCGAAATAACTTCGAAATGCTATATAATGCATTTCGAAGTCACAAAAATGTTGAAATATTCTTTTAAAACATTAGTGTAATCATTAAAACATTAGTTATAAAGTATTATATATAATATAATTAATTTACTTACATCAAATACAAAAAGATTTACATTGGTATGTATCAACATAAACGCGCAAAATTACGAGATATCAGAAATTTTGTGCATATGGCCATACATTTCGTAGCAACATTACTAGCGTGTGACGTCACCTACTAGTACGACTTTTATATGGCATATTACTGTTTGCACGAGACTCATAAAAGTGCTTCAAATAATCCGCAATATCTTTGACAATTTTGATTTTTAGTATACTATTCCTTTTGTAAACTGTCTTATTCTTAGAGCACTATTCATATATGTACTAAAAAATATAGGAAAATACCGTATTGTAGTTTTATCAGTTGTAGTCAATGGCTAATTTTCAATGAACGAGTTTGTGCCGCAGTGTACACAAACGAATAAAAGCTCTTGTCGCTGAAGAATTAGCGAACAAAGGGCTTGACGCCTCTCGAGCCCCGTGTTGTTCGAGAGACATCTCAGCAGATGACGGCCGGCATTAGATAAGTAGCTTACTATACTTTATTCATCATTGCTTGTGTTTGTTTAAAATCGTTTACGTTTGATTTCGGCTAAGAAAAACACCTCATAATATATTGTTGTTGTTATACTTTGAGAACAAATCTGGCTAAGATTATAAATAACACAAAAAAACTTATATGCCATGGTAATTAAACGGAAAAAATGTGTCATTTTCATTTTATGATATAATAATTAAATTATACGAAGGTTAATTGTTCAAGGTATTATAACAGATAAATAATGGTATGTAGTATGTTGATTGTAATTCTGTTATTATAAATGATATTATTACTCATTGGCCTGCTAAAAAATTCCTTCGAGCCGGATTTGAACCAGCGACCTATGGATGACAGTTCGACCAACTACAGTCCACCGCTCTACCAACTGAGCTATCGAAGGTACAGCGTTGAGTGTGATAAACCCATTCACTTTCTGTTTCTTTAAGCACGAGTGTACTGGACATCGCGCGTCGTACGTTCATATCTTGCTTAATAGGCTACTTGACTCATACTTAATTTATTACATTGAATGAGTATTTTCTTTAGTACTTGGCATAGGAAAACGGTATATAACGAAATGACAAAATAAAAGTACAAGATGAATAAATAAACTTAATTTGAAAAAATAAATATTTTTTTTTTATTTAAACTGACGAAAACACTATTATTTGTGGATTGTGCGATCGGCCATGATGTGACGTCATAGTAAGAGTAAAACAATAAACGTCACTTATCATAGTTTTATTTAATTTAAATATATGGCGTCGGCTTAAAACCATTTGCTAATGTCAAGTTAAAAAGGCGGGAAATAGAAAATTCGTTTCAGTTTTAAGCACCTAAATCGTCAAGTCTCAGGTCTAGTCAAAGTCCAAATAAATAGTCAGTGCAGTCCATGAGTTATGTCAGTCGATTCAATAAAGCGGTAGGAGCTTTACTGAAAGTTCCTTGGGAGTTTTGGAGGGAACACAAAATAGCACTTTTTAGAAGTTGTACCACTTGCCCACACTTGTGCACGTTAACGAATATTTAATGGTTAATATTCTACCAATATTACACATTAAGAACCGAAATAACACAAATTTATGGAAAAAATACAAAATCCACAACGTCACCCATTGAATTCCCCGGCAAAACTCCACTTGTCATAGTTGTCAACCGTGGATAGGGCACTGAGCTGTCAAGTGATGGTTTACTATTAGTATGACATTAGAACTCAGAGCACACATTATCTATTGACAAACATGACGGGAGGTGTTTTGGCTGTTTTTTAAAAGCATATTTTTAAATTAAAGTTTTGTGGGTTTTTATGGTTTTAAAACAAATATTCAATTATTTTTTTGGGGAACCATTATTAATCGTTTAGGATAAAAAAGGGTCATGTAGCCTATTCAGAATGTTGTAGATTTCTCCATTTTTTGTAATTAATACTTAGTGAAAAATATTTAGTTTTAATTATTTAATTGATCCTATCCAATAATTGTTAGATGTGATCAATCAATCAATGGGCAAGTTAATAATTATACAGTATAAAAGTATCGGCGACTAGGTTGATAAGTTCGACTTACGTCGAAAAATACCTTACTCTGGACACTTGACAGCTATCTGCTTGACAAATTGTTTTTTTTTCGAAATGGCATTCGACAATTTACATTAATTTCACACTTTTCAACGAAATATTGAACGACAAACTGGACGCCACACACTGTGTGACCACGTTAAAAATCAAACTTCGTGTCATGTCAAGATGATCAATGATTAGTAAATTTTTCACTAATTAGCGTTTCAGAAACGCAAATTGATTTAACAACTCTGTTAACTCAACATACGTGTTAGTTGATCAACTATTTGATTATCCTTTCAGAAACCGGGTGGTATCGTATAATTTCGAAATTTCAACATAAAATTACATGAGCTCAAAACGCCATTCAGTGTTACTATCGCGTATGCCAGAATCAATTTTCCGCATTTACGTAGCCGTTTTGGTTAGGGAGTGCGTCATCTAGTCGAGCGAGCGAAACCAAGAGTTGGACTCGCGCACGAAGCGTTTCGTACATAACGGCAAAAAAATCACGTTTGTTGTGTTAAATATTTACTTTATTCTGTTTTTAGTATTTATTGTTATTGCGGCAACAGAAATATATCTTCTGTGAAAATTTCAACTAGCTAACTATCATGGTTACTGAGATACAGCCTGGTTACAGACGGACGGACAGCGGAGTAATAGGTCACGTTTTACCCTTTGGGTGCGGAAACCTAAAAATATATAAAAAAAAACAAAGAGTTTCTTTTTATATTTAACCTTTTAACAATAAAATAATTATATGTTATACAAATTACAATATGTAAAAAGACGAGTGTTCTAATTGTTTTTTTTTGGTGTAGGTAATTTTAACAAAACAGTAGTTTCTTTTTTAAAAAATTATAAAAATAAAGTCGTTTCTGGACACATGATAATAATGAAACACAAATAATAATTTTGTAAACATTTGGAAATCAAGAGTGATAGCCATAATTATTATTACTTACAGCTTCTAACAAATAAGTACTAGGTACCGTATAAAAATATTACAAGCGCCAAATTAACTTAGTTTAAACACTTTACATTAGTAAAAACACTTTACATACCTGTAAACGATATCAGTTGAAAAATGGGGAAAAAACTAATATTTTTCAAAAGTTAATTCGCCGAAATGCATTGATCAGTTGACAGTAGATTTGACATATCTTTAATCTATGATTGCGCTTAAATAGCTTTCCAGAAACCGAAAACAGAGTTTGACATATGGTTTGGCATTAGTTTTGTTAACTAACATGATGAACAAATCAAACGACTGATCAAGCTGTACGCAACTCAATTTACACTTGACAAGAGATTTGACCGCTGATTAGTTAATTTTGGCGTTGATTAGCCTTTCAGAAACCGATATTCCTTTACTGATGATATGTGATCCCAGTGTCCTTCTTATTTCTGGTCCAATTATTTTTACATAGTTTCACTACGCAGCTTGGCATTTTATTCCGATTGTAACTAAAATTAAATTAAATATTAGGGATGTACACCTGTCATAAAACTTTCAATATGACTGGCTCGGGTAAGCAGACCTAAGCTGAGTATTTATTGCAGTATTTGACAAGCACGTTAGTTCGGTCTGGTAGAGCGCCCAGCGAGACCAATGATTATTCTATGATTCCTACGACTATAATTATTGTATGCTTTTCATCAATTAGCGGTACCATGACTTCAATATTCAGTAATTTTTTCAGTAAGAAATTCAGAGGCTTTAGCCAAGTCGCACTAATACCGCTAATTACCGACAACGTAGTTTGAAAACCAATAAGTATAAGATTTGACTTTAGCGTCGCTATGTCAATTAGCGATGCTTATATCAGGCTAGGCTCAGTATACATGTAGATAAGCTATGTAGAGTCATACCTAAATTTGTGAGCATGTTAAAAGCGTGTTCAGGTGTGAGCTCCTCAGCGAGGCGAACTGTCGTCAACGTGATCGATGTGTCGACCGCAAGTCGCCAACCCTTGCTAAATGACGAATCGTCCGGGCAAACTCAGCTTACCTCGTTTGTCATACAATATTATTGTTACTTCTTAAACTTATGCCACAAACACTGCGTGTAACCATGAATAATAACTACAATTTTTATCAAAAACCCGGGCTATTATTACAAATCTATTGACACCTAATTTATTAAAATCGGATCATCAGCTTATGCGCTACGGTGAAACAAACATATATATATACTGTACATGATATATAAACTGCCAAAATCATTACCCTTCCTTTTGGCTTCGCCGTAGTCGGGCAAAAAATAAAAGAGACATTTATTTTAGGCCGACGTAGTTCCTAGTATCAATACACAGGACCACGGACCCTCTCGAGTCTCGACTTGACTTCACTTTTGCTACAACAAAGAGCTTCAATATAGAACTTAGAAGCATTAATGTATATTTTCTTAACTTAGCTAAAAGATTGTAACTACTGCATCTCATTCTAAAGAAATGAGAGCTGAATGTGATTTATATCGACGTAGAACTATAATAATAGTATCTATGGATGCTTCACACAACGTCAATCTGGTCCCGTGGTAAGTAAACAAAGAACTTGTGTTACGGGTACCAGACAACGGAAATATATTTAATACTTTTATATTATACACATATTTCAGATTTTTATTATATTATACACATATTTAATACACATCCACGAACACGGAAAAACTTTTTGTTCCTTCGGCGGGATTCAAACCCACGACCCCCAGCTTGAGCACCAACACGCTCAATCAAAATAAATAAATGGAAGATTGTCAGCGTATCAGGTGGCGCGGGCGGCGGGCGCGGCGCGGCGGCGCGGCGGGCCCGAGCGGCGTAAATAATTGATAAATTGCCGCCGAGCTCCCTGAAGTGACCCGACCTAAACTTTGAATTTACGACCATTTAATTGTACTTTGATTCCCAAACTATTTCCGTCTCCACTGAAATATGGCACCCTCGACTAATCCCTGCTTCACAGTGGTAATTTACACACTGCTGTTGTCTAGTCAGGTCAGCTCCTTATTTACTATAGCTAAAAATAAAAGTTTAGGATGGAATATCATTTTAAAATAATTATTTTTGTCCTGTAATAAAAAAAAGTTTCAAGCAAAATAATTATTCCATGTGAACGTTCAATGAACAAAAATGAAGGTTGGTGTCATGGTTCTATAGGAATGTATAACACGAGGTACACTTACTGAGAAAATTAAATATAGTTTATAAAATTATATAGATGTTGCCCGCAACTTCATGAACGCAAAAGGAAATCGTACATTTTGCCGCAAAGAAGAGTAGCCTATGTCCTTTCCCGTGGTATGTTCTACATCTGTGTGAAACTTCATCAAAATCGGTCAACTAGTTTCGGACCCTATTCAATGCAAACCAACAAACAAACAAACCTTTCCACTTTATTATATAAGTATAGATAAACCGTTATTATTTCATCCCTAATTATAATACAGAAAGTCAAACTAAGCATCGAAGCAGCTAAAGGCACAAGCTTTATTAATGTAATTTACACTAGCGAAAACTTCTGTTTGCCGTGCGAAAGCCAAGTAAGCACTAACTTACAGAACAACAACTAATCATATTAGCTATATTAATTACTTCCGCGTAGGAAGGTACGTGTTTGTTTCTCCTCAAGTTTGCCATAACTTTATGTCACTATTGAATATGACTAAGCTAACGAACTTTTAATATGTCGTGAGTTCGTGACTTCGTCTTTGCACTAGTATATTTCTAGCCATCGCAATCTTTTGTGGTGTAGTGATTTTTCACACAGTAAAGGCGCGTCTCCTGCGCGTTTTTTTTTTGGAAACATTACACAAAACATCGAAACATTGGGGCGTGTCTATACACATTTGTGTAGGAATACACAATGTTTTGTTTTCCGAGACGGATGGAAAACATTCCCCGCGCGGGTAGAGAGGGGAAGGAATATTTAATTTCTTATCAACTGTAACACCACTCATGACCATTAAACATAGAAATACGTAAAAAATTATTTATCAATCCCAAATGGGTTTTATATTCGTAACTCCTGATAAATACTAACATTACGGGTCAGTAAATATGGCCTAACTCGAAATCTGGGGGTCCAAAAAGGGACTCTTTATATGTTTCATATTTTTTTTCCATACATAAATACCATCGTGAAATGGTAAAATGGCTACATGATTCATCTGATTTCAACGTATTAGAAAACATCAATTTTGACAGTTTTCAATAGAAATGTGTAAAATGGCGCACATAATATGAGTTGAAAAAAATATATGAAACACCTAAAGTGGCCTTTTTAGACCCCCTGTGTTTTCTTCTAGATTCTGCATCTGCAATCGCTAAAACTGCAAGTGCTTACGCCTTCCTCATCGGAACTCATGATCTTGTCTACACAAAATGTTATGTTTCAATCAAAAACATTTTCTATAGCTGGAGACACCTTGTGTATGAAAACAAATGTTTTCGTTTCATGTTTTCTGTGTAATGTTTCGAAATAACATGAACAGGCGTCACGCCTTTAAATACACATACATTCTTGATATTGTCTACACTACTTTTATAGAGATTTTATTGTTTTTTGTTTGTTTGCATTGAATAGGCTTTGCAACTTCTGAACCGATTTCTTTTAAATTTGGTACAGACGCAGAGTAGACCACAGGGAAGGACATAGAATATTTTTTATCGCGGCAAAATGTATGGTTTCTGCAGGGTTTTGAATCTTTATATACTTCTATTTCTAGTATACACTTTATATACCGGTTGTCTGTAAAGTCGGTTTACTGACGATAGTTGAACGTGACAACGTCAACAACAACAACAACAACAATAATAATAATAATAATGAGGTAAAGGTAATGCGAGGTAACGCTGGTACTTGGTAACGGTACTTGGTAACTATAACGGGTAACAGGTAACGCATGAGTCATGTTTTTCGTGCGTGCAGCCGGCTCCATCGATTTATAAGACGTTATCACGTCAAAAAATTTGTTTGTTTGTTTGCATTGAATAGGCTTCGAATCTACTGGACCTGTTTTGATGATTTTTTTTCTTTTGCGCGGGAAACATCTAGTAAATAATAAATTAATAATATATTGTACTGCATATTATTATTGATTTATCATTAAGATGTTACACGACCGACGGCTACATGGTCTGACTACAAGTAACAGAGCCATCAGCCGTCATAGATAATAGATAGATATTATAGATTTAGATATTATCAGTCAGCCCCCGGCAGTTCACACATCAAAATCACTTTGTCCGAATTGGCTTGGCGACGCATTACACGTCAAAAGGCTGCTCTGACGGCGCCATTTGACGTTTCGTATCAGATATATCAAATAAAGCTACTATAATAATAATTATTTATTTATTTTCAAATCACATACATATAAATGTTTACCGATTATGAGAACTTATTAGTACCGACAGTTTATGTAATTATATAGTAGTTGTAGGAGTTAGGAGCTGTACTAGTATAAACTGTGACACAGCTCCCAATGTACTATAAGGCTTCAGATGCAAATATAATGTCGGTACGAGCTGCATATGTTTATGTAGTGTGTACCGTTTTATTGTATTTCGCGATGGCCGATAGCACGCACTAGTCTATACTCTATAGTGAGGTAGCGGAGTGAACTATCGCGGTATCTTCACGCTCGGTCGAGCGGAACCCTTCTGCTTCACCACACCGCCCGATCCACTCACTTCCCGGCACTTGCCTATAAATACTATAATATGTTTATTCCTATGAATATTATCTAATTAATTTTTATTAGATTTACTCAAATTTATTCAAAATTTTTTTTTATAAGTATTTACTCAAAATCAACAAAAACAATTTTGCTGCCCAATACAGTGTGTTCCTTTTTAATAATAATTGCAATATATTTTTTAAATGACTTCCAAAAAGGAGTCGGTTATACGTTCGGCTGTATATATTTTTCAGTACTCCCATTTGAGAAAACAGATAGTGAAACCTAAACATTTGCCAATTAAAAACATACTGGAGGTCGCCTTGTGGCCGAAATTCGACCATAACCAGGGGGGTGTCACTACGCCGTTCCGCCGCCGAGCTACAAGTACATACCGAGACTCCCCAACGTTGGGGCGATTCAATGGTTGCCACTTGCCACGCACTGACCGGCCGCGCCGTGGCGCACGCGCGCGCTTCTTACGCAGTACGACTCACTTTACGTCGCAAACGCGTGTCATATTTTAATTGGCAAAAATATGTATCCAAACCAATACTGCATTGCAGCCGATTGTCGGAACAATGAAAAAAATAGCAATTGTCAGTTTTTCTCGGTTCCGGCAAGTGAGAAAGATAGCGAATGGTACGATAATCATTACTCATTTATATCTACTGTCATGGTACCTAAATCTATAACAATAATTATTAAATATACACACAAAAGTTTTATATTATATGCTTATTTAAAATAGGTAGCTGCATATACATACATATTATAATCCATACCTACATCAAAAGAAAATCACGTGTCGTGTCTGTGTAAACTGATTTATATGTTCGGTATTCATTTACCTAATAGGTACATAGGTATAACAGTTTCCGCTTGTATACCTTGCGTGGTATTTATGTTCGGTCGGTATGTTGTATGGTATCTATATAATATGTATTGTATCATTATTATATTATATTATATCGTCGTCTAGTATAAATCTGATAGTATAATCTAAGATATTTCATTAAAGTATTGACAAATGACAACCCTATTTTCGGAATATCTGACAAGGTTTGGAATAATGTCGACCTTCGTGAGGCGCCAGAGAGCTCAATTTCGGCTGCTCGCGTGCGGTCCGTTTGTTAATAATAATTATATAGGCATATAAAAAGGCGGCATTTGTGAAGATCAAAACAGAGAGACTTCTGTACCTTGTACTATTATCTATTCTGTGCCATAACTTCATGTTTTAATTTTAAAGTTTAAACCTATTTAGGTTTCTTTTGCCTCTTACGCAATAAAAATATGTAAATGTTGTTTATGGATTGTGAAAGAAAGATTGACACTCATTGACAATTGTGTCAAACTTACTGTAATATAATTATACGAACATGCTAGTTAGTTAGTGATCACTCAGTGAGGCAGTGTGTTGTTGTTATATTTATAAATTTACTGCATTTCTAAGCGTTATTTGAAATATATTATCTTTTGGCAGGCCATCCTCCATTTAAACTTTAAATATGCCAAATTTCACACTGATCCGTATGCACAATTCTCGTAAAACCGTATTTTAAATTTTTGCTTCACGTATTAATATAATGATGCCAACATAATATAATTAAAATGATTAATTATTTTGTTAATTATTATTAATGATTGGTGGACTGTCTGTAAATAAAATAATGCTTTCAGGAAGTAGGTAAAGGTACATTACAATTTATAATACATAGTTCTCCGATTACAATAGACCGCCGCGCCATGCGCTTTTTTTTACTCGCGACGCAACGGAGGTGTATGCGTTTGGGGTGAGAGATTGTGTGTTTTTGTAAAATATAAAACTAGATATTATCATAATACGTGAAGCAAAAAGGGGTTTTGGGGGAGAAAATCGATCTAGCTAGGTTTTGTTCTTGGGAAACCGCGCATTTTTAGTTCTTATATGTTTTTCTTTCATCGTGGAGTTAAACATGTCTATAATTTCGAGATTATTAATACCAGTCCTAATGGCAGTTTGGTAATTGGTAATAAGCGTATATGCGCATAGACGTATAATTTGTGCGTTGCTGGCAAATAAGTGTCTCGGCTTGGCCCGGTCAAACAAAGATTTTTGTTATTCTTTTTATTTTTTAAATATACTAGAACTACGAGGAAAGCTCGGTTACGCAGGTACTATTATTTATGTAATGATAACAAGTTCCATTACAGATGGATGTGCTGTATGGGCATTAGTTTAATATTCATTTATACTAATAAGGTTGCATGCTTGGTCTGTCGTACGTCATACGGTTTGGGGCCACGGAAGACTAGGTACCGCAGCGTAGCGGCCGTGGTGTTACACGAGTTTTTTTATTATCTGTTTTTTTTTCACCTTGTTATTCTTATATGTATTTTATGATGACACTGTTTTATTTACTGACCTGTAATGTCTAAAATAAAGAACAAAGATTTGTTTATTTATATTGCCGTTATCGACTATCTACCGATAACGGCAATATAAATAAATAAATCTTTGTTCTTAATTTTAGACATTTTTAGACATATCGACTAGTTACCGATAACGGCAATATAAACAAAGATTTATTTATTTATATTGCCGTTATCGGTAACTAGTCGATAGCAGCAACATAATCAATATGCATGTAGTAATAATGAGTGGCAAGTGCAGATGTTTCTGCCGTGACGAAAGTACAACACGCTGTATAGTGTATAGTGTACACAGTATAGTGGATACACTATACAGGGTGGCGGTCCGATGCAGCACGTGCCGATGCATAATTCCTCTAAGGGCTATTAATACCAGCATCACTCATCGTTTCACGCAACACCCAACAACTGATTTGATCACGTATACCTATTGATGCGATACAATATTTAATTGTTTGTAAAGGTCATTGGAAAATTTTGTCTTTAAATAAAATGCGTTCAAGTTTATAAAAAGTTATTGTTTAAAGTTTCATCGAAATCAGTGCGGTGTGTGAAAAGTCACTCTTATATATCCATCCATAGTACTAAGGCGGGTCAATAAGTCCGTGACTTTTTGAATTTCTAACCTCCTTACTGAAAAAGCAACACTACTCCTGTCAACAGGCATCTGTCAGTTGACTCCTATCAAAATTTGAACTTGCTGCGTCAGTTAGTTTCTGTTTTACAGCTATCTTTATCAGACTATCCAGTAACTTAAGGAAACAATGGAAAAAAGTGAATTTCGTGTGCTTATTAAGCATTATTTTTTGCGAAAAAAAACCATTACCGAGACCAAGGCTAAGCTTGATAAATACTATGGGGACTCTGCACCATCGATTTCAATGGTAAAAAAGTGGTTACTGAATTTCGTTGTGGCCGTACAAGCACTGAAGATGCCGAACGTCCTGGACGCCCAGTTGCGGTCTCTACACCCGAAACAATCGAAAAAATTCACGATATGGTGTTGGCCGACCGAAGATTAAAAGTGCAAGAGATTGTGGAAGCCATAGGCATCTCGCATGGCTCAGTGGTTTCAATTTTGAATGATCACTTGGGCATGAGAAAGCTTTCCGCAAGATGGGTGCCGCGTTTGCTCACAATATGGAGGAGTTTTTTAACCGTGGACGAAACATGGATCCATCACAATACACCAGAGACCAAACAACAGTCAAAACAGTGTGTTTCTAAGGGTGAATCGGCGCCAAAGAAGGCCAAGGTGGGTTTGTCAGCCAATAAAGTTATGGCGACTGTTTTTTGGGATGCACGTGGGATAATCCACATTGACTATCTTCAAAAGGGAAGAACAATTAATGGGGAATATTATACCAACTTATTGGACCGCTTCAATGAGGATTTGATAAAAAACCGACCTCATTTGGCCAAGAAAAAAGTTATTTTTCACTAAGACAATGCAAGGGTGCACACATGTGCAGTTGCCATGGCAAAAATCCATGAATTGGGCTATGAATTGCTCCCACATCCACCCTATTCTCAAGATTTGGCTCCGAGTGACTACTTCTTGTTCCCAAACCTGAAGAAATGGCTCGGTGGAAAAAGATTTGACTCCAATGATAAAGTCATCTCGCAAACAAAGGCCTATTTTGAGGACCTCGACAAATCATATTTTTTGGAAGGGATAAAAAAATTGGAGAAGCGTTGGACAAAGTGTATAGAGCTCAAGGGGGACTACGTTGAAAAATAAAATGATTTATTTATCAAAAAATCTGTGTTTTATTCCAAAAGTCACGGACTTATTGACCCGCCCTCGTAGTAGGGTTATCACTTTTTGATGTGAAACTCCTTTAGCTGGGTTGAGTGCGAAATTGCAAGGTCGTCGCGTCAAAATCGGCGTCGTTACGTCGCGCGTCACGACGCCGATTTTGGATGTAACGCCGTCTGTCGGAAGCTTCTTATACTTCTTACATAACGCGTAAGAAGAAGCGAAGAAAAGCGCGTATTTACCGCATAATCATGCGCACGTAAGGCTAACCCGCGTGTCGAGGTACTAGGCCCACATACATTGCGTCCAAAAGCTACGCGCGTATTTTTTTACCTACTCGCGTATCGTAGTACGATACACGCGTAGGTAAAAATTTCATTGCCATATTGAACCGCTTTGGTTGATTCAGGCTGCATGGATCCGCATCCAACTCTCAAAAGAGGATGTGGCCCAAAAATTTTGATTTTATTATTTCCTTTATAACATGTTAATTAGAATAAAAAAAAAAATTGTATTAAATCCTTTATAACAAGTTAATTGAAAGCGATTTATTAAACGATTACTGTCTAGCTATTTTCTACAAAACCACTACTAACAACTAAATTCCTACTAAAGAGGGAATAAAATACTAAATTTAGTAGTAAAACTTTGTAAAACATCTAAGTTGGCAAGATTAATTCTGACCTGCACGGACGGACTGAACAGTAACAAAATAGGACTGAACGGTAATAAGATTCGGGTGTAAAATAAAACCGGTCAAGTGCGAGTCGGCAAGAGGGGTTCCGTACAGAACGGAAAAAATTTTGACTACAGAACGGAAAAAACACGTTTGTTGTATGTGAGCCCCAAATTTTTAATTTTATTCTGTTTTTAGTATTTGTTGTTATAACGGCAATAGAAATACCTACATCATTTGTGAAAATGTCAACTGTCGAGCTATCACGGTATGGGAAGGTTACGGCGACAGACGGACGAACAGCAAAGTCTCAGTAATAGGGTCCCGTTTTTACCCTTTGGGTACGGAACCCTAAAAATGGTCGTGGTCTAAAGAATATTTATAAGAGTTCATTGAAGTATTTAAAACTTTAGGTTGATAAAATCTAAAGTCTATTACTATAAAAAAAGAGATGATTTCTATAACATATTACTGGAAAAATGTATGACATATTAATTAATGTGTCATACATTAATTCGGTTTCGTCGATAGCGTGATTACAGTTGCAGCAAAATACAATAAATTAATAAAATAATAGCCTAAAGAAACCAAGAGCATGTCACGACATGTCTTAGGAGGGTTCCGTAACTATCAATGCGCAATAAGTTTTCTTTGAATTACTTTAAAAGTTATTGTCATAAAGTTATTACAGAAGCTAGGAGAGCGGTGGACAGACAGACAGACGGACAAGTAGAGCGAAATTATAAGGGTTCCTTAAGTATTGCGGAACCCTAAAAACACGACCGAAGTTCGCGGCAATTTTCCGTGTATGTGCTCGAATCCGTTCAGGCCGAACCTTAGATTAAAACACCTAGAAACCGGGTACGCGCATGAAAAGTGAAGCAAATCATCCTGAGCCATATCGGCTCAGTTTATTCGAACGACCCGTCAGTTGTCAAGGTCAAGCGCTAGTGCATACATCTCCGACTATTAAAAATATTATGACGGTTTGTGTCGTTATTGGGTGTCACAATGCATCGGAAAAGAATTCAAAAAGCTTCGGACATAACATTTCATATTTAAGTATGAAATGTTATTTTCCGAACTTTTAATTCCGGAATTAAAAAAAAAATTAATTCCGAACAATTCGACTTGTATTAAGCCAAATATTTAAAACATTTTAAAATAAAATCATAATATTTCGTCATCTTGGTATTATGAATTGTGAAAGAGTTACTAGTAATAATAAATTTATTTCAAAATTTTCATGGCTAGCTAATAGTTGCAACTTATTTAATATTTTCTTATTTTTTTAACTATGAATAGAATTATTGTCAGTATTAAGATAATCGTTAATATATTCCTTAATACCAGTTTAATATAAACAATGTTCACAAATCGTGTTTAGATGGTTTAAAATTAAATATAAGTTATATATCTCAAGATATTAAGAAAAACAAATACAATAATTCCAATTTCAAGAACAATTGTCCCTTACAACTGTACACACTCCACAACTTTAAAGTTTTGTTTATGTGCTTGTCGGTATGTAATGCTTACGCCTACATCTATCTGTTGCTTGCTTCACTTTGTACGATACGTTTGTTTGTGTATCTAGGCGTTATTAATCTAAGGGCCGAACTGACGTCAGTTCGGTCGGATGCGATTTTTGGAACGAAGTTCCTTATGGAGCGATGCGGAGGGGTACCCTAGCCGGGAAAAAACGTCCGTAACGTAAGATTTTTATGTATAGTCTTTATTATTTTCTTTATACCTCGAATAGAACTTAAAATTAATATTTTTATAATAAGGAACTTCGTTCCTATCCGGTGTCCCACGCCACCACACGGCGTTTTTTCAGTATATGTGCTCAAATCCGTTCAGGCCGAACTGACGCCAGTTCTAACTGAAACGATCGGCCTCTCGTCTGTGTAGGCCTTAAACGAAATCGAGTTGTTGTAGTATCGGCACCATAAACACACTTCACAATTTCAGCAGCCTGGCTAGAATTTTCGCCTTTATCAAAGAAAATCTGTAAAATGTACCTAATTTTATGTTTGTTGACTTCCATTTTTAACACCCTATAACTCACAACTAAATGGACCAATCAAAAAACAGCAAACTATTGACAACGAGTATAAATATGAAATTGTTCGATAGATATTTTACGAAATATCGATCACTACAGCGCTCTACCGAAAAAAATATGGATTTTTTTGTCCCTAACCTATTATTATATTATACTAATATTACAAAGAGGAAAAGTTTGTTTGCATTGAATAGGCTCCGAAACTACTGGACCGATTTTGATGAATTTGGCACAGATATAGAGTAGACCACGGGAAAGGACATAGGCTACTTTTTATCGCGGAAAAATATACGTTTTCCGCGAAATTAACTTTTGCGCGCACGAAGTCACGGGCATTATCTAGTAAAATACAATTTTATAGTAGACTACAAATGCTACATAATATAATAACTAATAATAGTAGGCGCTGTCTGTAACTGGATACGTACTAGTCAAGGATTAAAGTAGATGCCAAACGGTAAATCAATGAAGCCTGTCTAGTCAGGTTAATCAAATGTATCCGACCGGGCTTAGGGACGTACCGGTACAGTCGGAAACATAATACCTACTTCACTTGTTTACCGTTATTTGTACTAAGCTACAAATAAATAATTATTTATTTCGTTGAATGCATAATTCACCATTGCAATACAATCTGTTCAGGACCAATTTAATCTAAACGTAAACGAAACAAGTGCCTATAATGCTACCAATTTAAATGTAAGTGACGTTTAAATTTGACCGTGCAATTAAACGTTACAATCACACGTTAATTTGGTCTCATTTCATCTTCATTCGTGATGATTTCAGATTAACTAAATTAGTTATATAACTTATGACATCTATATAATAATGGGGAACATGCACAGTTTTTTAGGGTTCCGTAATACATAAGGAACCCTTATAGTTTCGCTCTGTCTGTCTGTCCGCGCTTCTTCTGTAATTATGAATATAAATGGATGAAATTTGGTATAGTTTTAGTTAGTAGGTTGTGTATAGATCTCGGTTTTGAAATCATAAAATAAGAATAATTTTATAGTTTAGGGGTGGTGGGGATGAATATTTTTTTCATTCTACCCCACTGCCACCCAGTATATACCCAGATATCGTTGAATAGGTATTTTAAAATGAAGGCAAGGTTTCATACATGACTTTTTTACAAAGTCAACCATTTTCGAGTAATCAACCTCCAAAGTGGCTTATAAGCTGGTCCTTCCATTTCTAAATTTTATGAGATAGAAACTTGTATGTTTCCATGCTGATAGGCTGATCATGCTAAAAACTCTTTAGGAAAATTATGAGCGAAATCGGACAATAACTTTTGAAGTCATTCCAAGAAAACCTATTACGCGTTCTTAGTCACGGAACCCTCCTTAGACATGTCGTGACATGGTTGGTTGTTGGTCTTGGTTAGGTTATTTTTTATTGGCTTTTAAAAAGTACATAATCAGCCAGGAAATATTTTCTTTGCAATGGCATATCTACAATCAATCGTTGCCTAAATACATTTTATTCAATAAAAGAACAGAAGAAACAACATCATCGTATAATGTATTCTGTAGTTGCCTGTCCGTAATAATGCAGGGCATACACGGGCGCATTCCAGAAATACCTGCGTTGTCTGAGTACAGCTGCGGGAACCAGACAACAAACTCATAATAATATGTGATTATAATTTAAATAATGTTATTTATGAGTACCTAGATACATATATACGTACAACTGTCCCAACGTACCTACGTCCAAATGATCTGCACCTCTGTGGCTCAGTGGTTGAGCGCGTTGGTGTTCAAGCCGGGAGTCGCGGGTCTGTCGCATCCCTTCTGTGTTCCTGGGACGTGGATGCGTATTAGATATGTGTGATATATAATCCTCTAGGTGGACCGATAACCTTATGAAGGTCGCGGGCCGCCGTTGGTTGCGGGTGGCCCGGGACCGTTCGTTGTGGAAATCTTTGGGGGAGGCCTATGTCCAGCAGTGGACGTCCTATGGCTGTTAATGATGATGATGAATATATAATCTAGTATAAAAGCATTTATTATTCTTTCCGTTGTCCGTAACACAAGCTCTTCGGATACTTAGCACGGGGCCAGATTACATATATTATTATTACTAACTAAAAGTAAGTATTTGAGCTTTATACGTCGAGTATTGGTAATAAAAAAGTAAGAACTCATATTTATGGAAAGTTTACGTAATTACCACTTACCATCTTTTATATTCTAGATATTTATTCAACATAATATACTTACCTACTTGCATTATATTATATATTTTTAATTCTTTGTCATTTGAGGTTCGATTCAGAAAAAAAGTAGCTTTCATAAAAGCATGATGAATCATTTATTTAACTGATCAATGAATTTAATAAATATTTGAGAAAACAAGTACCACGTTTCCCTAAAGCGTTTGCTTTGCAACAATTTATCACTATTACCTTTTCAAAATCCCATTTCGATGACAGAGATATATAGAAGTCATCATTTCACCGCCACTTTTATGGGCACAATTTCTTTCGCATAACATAAAATCGGGCCGTTTTATAAAAACATTTCTTCAATTGTCATTCATGAGGGCGAGGCGCGTATTTGTCACCACCATTATGATCGCGGATCGCGCTCCAAACATAAAAAATGCAATTTTAAACAACGCGCGGCGTTACTACAAACGAATATCGAATCGCCGAAACGTGAGCGACAAAAAATGTGTAAAGTAGGCATAATACTCGCCTTTTCTTCCTGTTTGTAACGTAAAGCCGGGAATGGGATACACATGCCAGTAAATCGGCAAAGTAGCTGTCATGAAAGTTACTAGCATGTACGAGTAACTGGCACACTGCGGATACATTTGCAAGTAATACTGGCATGCAAGTTGTGCCCTTGCATGCCATTATTACCATCGCGTCAGGACACACAGATACAGATACACAGGACAGTCGTGAGAGTCACTCGCACGGCGCACCAATTCTTGCGCGCCAAAAATGGATAACTATCGAAGTGAATTAAACAAAATCGTGTTACTACTAGCAATTGAATGTGTAGCTAAATTAATGAGAGATAAAACGAAAAAAAAAAAAGACGGAAGCTGTACACACTTTTAAGGCTAAACCTTCTAAACTTAAATCAGCAGTTATCTTCAGTCATAAAATTATGATCTTCAAATTAAACGTCTAATATATATGTTAACATTACTTTTAAATAATGTCTGTAAGTTCATAGATATTATTGAAATGTTTATTGATGATATGGAGGCGAATCAGCGCAAAGAGCTCACGCTACCAAGATTTCTACATCGGTAGCTACATATTTATACAGTTGCTCAAATACTATGACTTGGTCTTGGCCGAGCACAACACCCGCTCGGTTAGAGAACTGACATATTATATATTTGACAGACTTTGCGGACAGAGATATAGATCACTTTGCCGTTCTACCAAAAAGGAAATCATTAGCTGTATAATCTACTAAGTCTTCTTACTTTTTTATCACAACTGCACTCCTTTAGGCGTTTTATAAGAAGGGTTTTATACGAACACAAAATAGTAAGGCCGTAAATATACGCCTATAAATTTTTTATCGTTACAAACCCCTATACCCGGGCGTCAGAGCCGGTTACGGTTTAGTATTCACTACATCGGCAAGCAGACATCAGCGCCCAAATATTATAATGGCATAATGGTGTCAGGTGCTGTTGTTTTATTCTGCGCTGAAACTCATCTGTATACAATACTGTGTATACCGATGAGTTTCAGTTGAGATGTTTTCGATATCTATAAAAAATATATTATAAACCCTGAAATCACGTGTACCTACCATAACCGGTAACCACCATAGAAATTGTTTCTTTCTATGGATAAATAGACAACAATACCTACAGTTCGTAGAAAAAGAGTTATTAATCTAAGTTAGCGAGGTCGTAGAATTATCGACAAGAGAAGTCTACATTTCCTGGAGCGCGGGATTGTAACAATGGCTTGACAACTTTCAATGTTGGCGAGGCTCAATTATATAAAATATGTTTTAGAACGTAAGTACTAAGTACTAGCTTGGCCACTTCGCCTCGCTACTAGACAAAACTCGATACTGTTTGTATTCGTTCTAAAACATTAATTAATTTGAGCCACACCAAATAATAAAAATCGAAAAGGCTTAGATTATTAGATTACAAAATATTTTTCTACGAATTATTTTTCTCTATTCTTCCGTAGAATGATACTATTTCTACGGTGATCAATGGTCATGCTACGCTTGCAGGAAAATACCCTTATAATTACTCAAGTTTCAATAATCTTCAATCGTCTTTACCTATGAAATTTCCGTTTTGTATGAAAAAATTTCAACGAATTTTTTTCATGTATTTTTTATTTGTGTTAATCGAAGTAATCACCCATGCTATAAATGCATCTTTGCCAACGCAGTGGCAGTTTATTGATGCCCTTCTTAAAGAAATCAGCTGGACGTGAGGCAGCAAATTCTTCAAAGGCATTTTGTACTGCCTCTCGGGTACTGAATTTTTTTCCCGCCGAGAAGTTATCCAAATTCTGAAAAAAGTAGTAGTCTGTATGCGCAAGGTCTGGTGAGTAGGGCGGATGACGGATAGCTTCCAACCCCCCTTTCTTGCAACTTGGAGACCGTCTGCTGTGCAGTATGAGGTCACGCGTTGTCGTGCAGGAGCAGCGAAGACGAGCGATTGACCAATGCTGGTTGGAGATGTGCCAGCTTCTCCGTCATTGTGTTCAGTTCTTCACAGTACACATCTGCAGTAATGCTCACCCCGTTTGGCAAGAAACTGTGATGAATCACACCGGCGCGGCGCTAGACCACCAAACAGTAACCATCACTTTTCTAGGGGTAAGTTTTCGTTTAGGGCATTACAGGTAAAGACCTATTATATAATACCTGGGTAACCAAACTTGGCTCGGAGCTTAAAAAGTAGATAAAAAAAAGAATTCCCAAAAATATTTCGAAACATAAATTAGAATTTTTGAACAACGGAAAAAATTAACCAAACTGCCAATCGTTCTGACATTATTAGAGTCGAAATTATTGATAAATTGTTGCACGACAAAAGAAAAAACATATATAACTTAAAAATGTGCAGTTTTCAGGGATAAAACTTAGCTATACATTATATTATAAGCATATAACTTTGCTTTTGATATATTTTGTAATTTATGGTTTATTTTTCTAACACCATTCGAAGAACATATTCTGCGTTACCTATATTACAATACTAGTTAGCATATTGTCAAAGTTTAAAAGTCACAATCACAACCTTCTATAATAATATGATTTATTATTGTGATTTCATATTACAACATTATGTGACATCGATATTGGGATTTGGGATCCCACAACATTTCACATTACTTTAAACCGTAGCACACACAGCAGCCTCATTCTGTTTGTGACGTCATCACGTCACTCTCCTCGAACACATCCGGCTCGGCAGTTTACTGCTCCGGGGATTGTCGAGCTTAGTTTTATTGCACTCCAGCGTTTAGACATCCCGCGCCGCAGCGAATGCCAAACGCCAGAATATTCAAGTATAAAATTCAAAGTTGTGAACTGCCAACTTATTTTTATTGCTGCTATCCAAACAGGATTGTACAACTTACGTACAGGGAATTCAAAAAATATTGTTTGGATAGAGATAATATTACATGTTGATTACGACACGAACCGCTTTTTATAGTTTTTGAGTTTATTAACATGTCTATTGTCTGTGTTAAAACGAGAAATATATAAAGCAATTTTGATGGATGATACTTGCGATAATGGCTAGAGTTACGATTGAGCATATTGTGTAAAGCTCATACTTATTAACACTTTCCTTAAATAATTCATAACAATCGTTTATGCTATATTAATATGATAGAAATTAATACATTTACAGATCCATTACAATAACTGTTAAGTAAATGATAAATTTCCATGTTTACGTAGGTACCAATTAAGAATGAAAAATGATTACTTTCATTATAATTAAAAAGCCGAGGTGGCACCTTACGAGTGCCCTTTTGTGTTTTGATTAATATTTTGTTATGACAGCTCATGTCGGGGAGCCATGCATTGTCATACAACGAAAACCCCTCGATATACATTTATGAATTGTAATTGTGTAGACATTGTGTAGAATATTCTTTGAGACATAGTTATATTCAGGTATAGTAAAACACATGAATTCCATGCAGAACTCACCCACATTCAATAAAATTGAAAACTATTAAATCAAGAAACATATTAATAATACTTTATAAAGTTTTTTAAATTTAAACAATACAAAACAACAGTAGCGACGTGTGCATATAACACGATTCACACCGACTTCACGTTTAATTAAGATACACTAACCATGAAAGTACAGTTTGAAACTTAGTAGGTAACTTACAACATCGATTGATCATGAATACCTAGTTGTACCTATTTACGGACACAATTTTTTTGCCGAGGTACAAAATTTCTTAAGATAGGCTATTAAAATAAGTTCTGCAACTGATCCTACATCTACAGGCTAGGGCTACCCTTTGATGGAGAATCAGCCTTCTCTACTGCAAAACAATGACACAGTCCTAAATCGAAACCCTGAATTAGGTAACGACCAGCGGAGCACATTCATATACCCTTCGGATAATGGATGTACATTATAATCCATATCAGTCAAGTTTAAATTGCGCCTCCAAACGAAAATGTCAACTTATAATCTACGTAATTAAGTGAATGTCAGGCGGGTTTAGCTCGGCTGGGGGCTGGGGCGGGCCGCGGGAGTGATATCGCTTTACAGTAACGCGGCACCGGCTTATGTTGTACTATTTTAATACGTCTGTGTTCTAAACATATTGTTTCACTTGATTGTTTGATAAGAAAGATGATCCATGCGTCGGATGGGCATGTTAAATGTACTGCGCCTGATATCTCACTAGTCGTCTCTGTTATCCGTCCCACTTGATTACTAGAGCAAAGGTGCAAAGGCAAAAGAGAGAGTGCTCTTGAGTAATGCGCACACGTTTGGGCATTATAAAATAACTCCTGCGTAGCTGGCCTGGTTTCAATGGAACCGGCCGCTGATACCGAAAACGGTGTGGGGAATTATTTTACAGGCTAGGGCTATGAAGGAGAACCAGCCTTCGCCACTGCAACACACAGAAGAAAAGTTCTATCCTGCGGGCTTAGCAAAGCGATCCGAAGAAATAATTTTAAAGAAGGAATATTCTATCCAAAACAGTTCGTTTCAAATTATTTCTTAATCCATGGTAACAAGGTTGTCAATAGAAGTCAACATTTCTAAACAACCATTTTTTTAAATGGGTGCCGGGAAATCTTCTGTCAAAATGATCAAATTTTCAAGTAAATGACTGAACGTAAAGAAACTATTTGTCTAGGAGCGCCATGGTGAGGAGTAGTTGACGTTATTGTAAGACTATTTGACATTGAATTAAGAAAACGTTTCTACTTTAGCTGTCAAAAGCGGCCATTTTGTGAACTCAGGAAGAAAAGAAATGTTGTTTCTCATAACGACGATGCATCGACCTTACTGCCTTACAAGAATACCTGTTTTGCTCCGAATAGTATTAATGTTTCTTCAATATGTCATTTTGTGCTGTTTCTTGTGCTGTTTCTAGGGTGCGCATGCTAAGCCTGCTGGGTGATGAACCGATCCCACGTTAATTAAACGCAAATACCTACCAGTAACTATAAAAATAAGACGTTTAAACCGACAACCGCTATATTATTTCAGTAATTTTTCAGGGACCATTGATTTCGTTGAAAAGATTATACTTGAATGCTGTTTTATTCATATACTATCGACAAAGTTGCCGCTCGACCAGGAATAAGATGTAAAACGCTTAACATCGCCGTTGAATCGTGCGCACGCAAACATACATACATGTAAACACGTAGTTCAACCAAGTCGGCAGTCGTTGCGGTCACTTCCTTTGTGTTTAAATATTTTGAGGCGTCCTAGTGCAAATACAAAGTTATGAACTTTGTCAGACGATTCAGTAAAGTGGTAGAAGCTTTACTGAAAATTCCTATGGAGTTTTGGAGGGAACACAAAATAGCACGTTTTTTGAAGTTGTACCACTTGCCCACACTTGTGCATGTTAACGAATATTTAATGGTTAATATGAAGGAAATCTAACTACTGTACTGTTACTACTGTTTGTGTAATTAATTATTTTTGTCATTCAGAGGCTTTAGCGCCATCTATCGGCGCACGTGAATTGCATTATTATATTACATAATATATTCATTATTAATATAATATATTTTATTTTGATTTGTGGACTTTTTCTCTTTACGCTTTATTTTTTTAGTTGTCAAAAGTTTAAAAAAAAGAAGACGGAGAAGGGTATAATGTATATAACGCACTTCGTCAAATAACGTTTTTCTTTTAGAATAAAATTTTCTATAGATTCAAGATGTAGTCATTATATTCCTAATCCCGTTTTTACGGTGAGTTTTTTATGCCTGTGTTGTGAAGTTTTATCCGGTAAATCACGCTTGTGTTAAGACACCTTATTTTTTCATGTAAATTAACCTCTTGTAAAATTACATGTCAAAATTTGATTGGCCAAACCACGTGCTGATTCTTTCCGTTTTTGCATTGATATAATATTAGGATGTTTGTATCCATACTTTAATTGTTCTTTATATCATCTTTTATTTTGCTTACCCTTTTTTATTTTGTGATGGTCACACAGCCCGTGATTTTCATCGTTAAGATCACGCCGGCTATGGGACTCCTACTCCACGTTTTTTTTGTATGGATTTTCCAGGGATTCTCTGGGTTCAAGGCACCGTTTTTCATGGACTTATGGCTGGTTTTCACACATCCGGATTTCTGAGTGCCGCTAGTTATTCTGGACTGAACTGACTGGTTTTGGAACCAGTCTGCACCGTTCCTTAGACGATCTACGTCGAGGTGAACATACCGGACTGAACGATAGAGAGACGCTACCGGAAGTTGGAGCCCAACTCGCTCACGCCAAGTGCTGACTACACCCTGGACCCAGCTAATTGCCCGCGTAGTTAAAGCCCCTCCGATTCCCACAGACACCAAGAGGCTATACCAGATCTCTCGGCCTTCTGCCCACGTCCCCTTTTTTAAAATATATTTGTCACGTTGGTAATTCCTCGTATCATTTTAAATTACCCGTAACAACATTAAGAACAGAAATAACACAAATTTATGAAAGAAATACAAAAACCACAACGTCACCCATTGAATTCCCCGGCAAAACTTCTACCTATTATTAATAAAATTATCGTAGGTAGGGTAGCTAGTTAGCTACCGAGTACTGACGCTGTTTAGGATTATTAGGAATAAGTATAATTTGATAACAGCATAACCCGCTGTATTATTTTATGAATATCGTCTACGTTAAAAATAGAAATAAATAGTAATAATTCAATAAATAAGTTTCTTTCAGCGAAAGGAGCATCGGAACTCTCGACAAGATGACATCACGCGCGAGAGGGCCCGAAATAAGAACAAACGAACATATCAAACAATGTCAGACGCCCCAGAGGTTTGCACTGCACACTTCGCGGGTTAACTCTCGCTAAATGAATTATTCCTTCCCGCCGAGGTGGCGCCTCTATTGACGTAGCAAACTTCGCTAAATAGTTCCATTCCCACCGCTATTATTGTTCGCAACTGTCGCGCAACTCGCAGTGACAGTCTGTCGAGTGTCGACACAATAGTCTTCGCTCGAGCTGCTCACAGGCGAAACTTTCATATACTCAACTGTATGAATAATGTAGTCACAATCTCAGACGAAATTAAAAGGTGAAGATAGAGTTCTGCGAACCACAAAATTAGGCCGGTCTAAACTACGCCTCGCTGTGTATTTACAGTATCACGCTCACATATGTAACAAAACTACGCCTTACTTTGTATAGCGAGCTATTGCGGTGAGTGGTTTTTATGTATGAAGTGCGTAGCTACACGCGCACTACGTGCACGAAAAACCGGCCACAGTTTTTTTTGATGAAGCTCTGTGTTCACTTTTTTATTTAGTCTGATTTTATTTAATCAATTTATTGCCCGTGCCATATACAAACGTTCTTATTTCTTTCACGTTTCTCATCACGGTAAGTAAAAATACCCTTAAGAAATATAGTAAAAAACCCACACTGAAACACCAGCCGTAAATGAATATGACATGAGTAACATCTCAGTCACTTTATTAAGAGTAATGCTACCTAGAGTAACAAACCCTAGATAGTCAATGATAAGTTACCTTATATGTTTTTAAGCTATTGCATAGCTTTTATCGGGGGCTTTGAGCGCGGCCACCGAATCAAGAAATTCCGTAACGAAAATAAACCTAAAACACCCCCCACTCCAACCGGCACAGCAGTGCGGCGTTGAAAGCCGTGCATCGTCTAACGTCGTTTCAGTTCGGCAGACTTCGGCACGGTGTTTGTGTGCGTGCGACCTAGACGTATGCGTGTAGACTTACTATGCAATAGCTTTACCGCGGTAGTCCCCGAGTGCCACACGTATTTTTAATTTAGATATGGTCATAGACGTATATATTATAGACGGGGCATGTTGAGGCAAAAAGTGTCTCCAGTTAAATGGCCCCATTTTTTGGGGCCATTTTGACATTCGAAGTATGGTGAAAACCAAGATGGCGTAACTTATTATTGTATGAAGATTTGTTCTGTCAAATGTACGTCATAGCCTATATTGAGTTTTGAAATCTCCGATAGATGTGGAACATAGTAAAATATTACATATACTCCAATTCGATTCGGCTCTGTATACTAGGTACGATAGGGTAACACTCGGGTAAGTCGCAAAGCAGCTTACTTCTCCTGGGCGCGATTCCCAATTAATATGTTAATGTAAGAATGCATGCAGGTGATGCAGCTGATGCATGAGGCTGCACGGCGCAAGACGCACTACATACCTACACGGGCACAGATTTGGATTGCATAGCAGCCCTGATTCCGGACTAACGAACACTATAAGGTTCTTCAGAATCAATTATAATTATTTTGGGGATATATGACCTACTGTTTATGTAAAGACGTTTAGGCAGAAAATTTATTTAAATATCAAAAATAAAACGCTCTTTACGGCGCTGTTAAGGCGCTCGTACATATGATTGTGTTGACCTTAATTTGGCAATGTCTTTGCCTCCCCTTTAAATCAGCTGGTTCTCTCAGGTTAAAGGCCTCAGCGTCTTGGGAGAGCGCAATGAAATTTTATATAATTGAAAGTAAATCTGAAAATGTTGGGGCAACTACTAACTGCGAACATTTGATTACAATTATATAAGGTTCTTCAAAAACAATTACGGATGTTTTGAGCCTACATTCTACTGCTTGTGTAAATAAGTTTAGGTAGAAAAATAATAAAATAAAATAAAATCGGTTGTCTGTAAAGTCGGTTTACTGACGATAGTTGAACGTGACAAAGTCATAATAAATGAGTCATGTTTAGCGAGGTAACGCCGGTAACGCTGGTAACGCATGAGTCATGTTTTTGCGTGCGTGCAGCCGGCTCCATCGAATTATAAGACGTTATCACGTCAAAAATAGAAAACATATGACAATATTTCATCACATCTTAATTGCGATACCTTAAATAACAGCAATAAATATTAACAATTTACTTTTGTATCAATCATTTAATTTTCCAATTTATTTAAATTATTAATCATTAATAATATGACATTCTGGAACGTCTGAATTTTGAAATAACAGGTTATCGCTTATCACTTTGTCGCTATTTATAAACCAGTTTTTCCCTTCGTAGATTATGTAAGCAATGTGTGTTGCGCGTGTAAATTAACTTATATCATTATTACCAATTTAAATTGATCCGTTGACATAATTTATAATTTGTTATGTACCTTCGATAGCTCAGTTGGTAGAGCGGTGGACTGTAGCTGGTGAAACTGTGATCCATAGGTCGCTGGTTCAAATCCGGCTCGAAGGAATTTTTGTGTCATCGGACTCTGCATATGCAAATGCATGAATTTTGAACCTCACAAATGGTTGCCCCTTTATTGATTCTGCTCTACTTTTTTCGCATTAGGTAAAGTTAGTAAGTAAGTTAATACTATCATAATATTATGTATAAACGTAAAGCTGTTAATTTTAAAATACAAACAGATACTTCAATTTTATTTATTTGTATAGATAAAGCAAAATCAAGCATAAAATATAATTATGAAAACGTAGCTATTCGAATCGCAGTTTTTTTGCGTTGTGAATTTGTATCGCGTCGTATCGCAGATTTTTTTTCAATTAAAGATAACCACAGACTATAGGAAATGGAAATGCATTATTGTCGGCCAGAACGCTGCATAGCCGTAATGGTCAATTAGGTAGGGCTTTTACATATTGACTCACTATAATTAATGTCATTCCGAAATAAAAGGTTGCACGGTAAGCGAACCACTTACGGACTGATACAGAGCACTTTCATAATCGACTTATTTTGCTATTAACAAGCGGGGGTTGGAGCAACTAATTTTCTTTTTCACTGGTTCATTCGAAGAAAAAAATATATAAGCAAAGAGATAAACACGAGTGTTGTTAGGTAAGAAAAACATGCAGGTGATAGCGCAATGTTAATACAACACATCTTGTATTATCTAAGAATACGTGTGTAAATTATGTAGAGCACCTTTCACCTTCATTTTATCACGTTGTAGATAGGTTACTTACTTTTAACGATGTCTTATGTACCTTCGATAGCTCAGTTGGTAGAGCGGTGGACTGTAGCTGGTCGAACTGTCATCCATAGGTCGCTGGTTCAAATCCGGCTCGAAGGATTTTTTATACCGTAATCAAATAACTTAATAAAATAAACATAAGCGAACTAGGTCCATGTCGAAAATACTCCTCGCATTAAAAATAAGTCAATGTGTCAAAAGTTTAGGTAAATGCCTCACTTTTCTTATTTTTATTCTATCGTTTTAGGGTTCCGTTATAACTACAAGGAACCCTCATCATTTCGCTCTATCCGTCCTCCCTTGCTAACTTCAGTAATTATGAATATAAATAGACTAAATTTCGTACAGGTATAAATTGCATATTAGACTTTATATTTGGCCTCACAAAATAATTACAGTTTGTATTTTGTTATGGATCCCCGAGGATACATGTCAATTAGGCATGATTTTTTTTCATTTTACGCCATCGTATGGGGGAATCGTCGAAAATGTATTTTCAAATAAAAGCGAAGTTTCATACATGTTTATTTTAAATACTGTAAGCCATTTTTGAATTTTTCAAGTTGGTCCCGCCCCTGGCATTTCTAAACTATAAGAGGTAGAAACTTAAAACATCCCATGCCGATGCTCTTTAGGAAAATTATTTTGAGCGAAATCGGACAATAACTTTTGAAGTAATTTGAAATAAAAACTTATTGCGCTTTGATTTGTACGGAAACCTCCGCAGATCCTCCTCTTATGTCCTGACATGCTCTTGGTTAGGTTTATTTATGTATACATTATCCACTATAGAATGTAATACTAT
This sequence comes from Phengaris arion, assembly GCA_963565745.1. Classification (NCBI taxonomy): domain Eukaryota; kingdom Metazoa; phylum Arthropoda; class Insecta; order Lepidoptera; family Lycaenidae; genus Phengaris; species Phengaris arion. The sequence goes on along the minus strand of OY751438.1, from coordinate 15,086,267 downwards.
AATCCATGTCCTGACACGTTCTTGGCCAGATTTTTCCTTTTTCAAGACGGCGCGCTGTAGAGATATTTTTCTAGGGGGCTGATAAGATGACAAGAAGTGGTATATTATGTCACTTACCTTGTGATTACAATATATTTTAGGGCGTGTTTCACAATATTGTAATAAGTGTCGGATAGCTTATACGGATGTTTGGTCGTTGTTTACTTTATATCGAGCGACAGAGATAATAAGTAGATACTGAAACAGGTCATAAGTAATTATCGTTAGGAGTAAAATAAGTATATACCTAACTATGGTACCAAAACGCCATTTCATCAGTAAAAGCGACTAGAAACAATTCCTTCAATTGTAATAACCGCGGAAGTCAGCCCCTGTCTGCTAAATTCACTACACGTCATACAATCACGGTGTGCTGTTCGCTGCTCAATTTAGTCGAACGCTAATTGTACCCTCCTAAGTATGTTTCCATTGGAGGTTGGGCGGTTGAAACACCGTGGGGACCCAGTTTGCATGTCTAATGTGAATGGCATAGCAAAGATAAGAATGTTTCCGCCTTGACAGACGTCGACCGTACGACTGGCTTAAATGTCCTTACGACTCTAGTAAGTAGTCCGTATCGTGTACTATCAAGTTCATCTTATACTTGGAACGAGGCAAATCTTGTGTTTATATATAATAAAATCGGAATCTCGGAATCGGCTGTAAGTGTTGCCATAAAATTTAATATGCAAGTAGTTTTGGGAGAGAATAATCCATCTGACCAGGTCTTATCCCTAGGAAACTGCGCATGTTTAAGGTGTATATGTCTTGTTTTTCTCGCGTAATAAGAGTCATAAGTGATTTCGATTTGTAAATGTCAAATCCAGCTGGCTGGCGGCTGGGTTGCAACTTTTTGCGTTGTTGGCAAATTGGTGTATCAGTATTCGAATCCCGGTCAGACGAATATTTTTGTGTTTCTTTATTTTATAATTATTAATTATTTTATCGTACTAAAACTCCGAGCAAATCTCGGTATCCTAGATACTTATACACCTACCCCCGGTTTCTGAAAGGCTAATCAACGCAAAAATTAACTAATCAGCGGTCAAATCTCTTGTCAAGTGTAAATTGAGTTGCATAAAGCTTGATCAGTCGTTTGATTTGATCATCATGTTAGTTAACAAAACTAATGCCAAACCACATGTCAAACTCTGTTTTCAGTTTCTGGAAAGCTATTTAAGGCGCAATCATATATTAAACATATGTCAAATCTATTGTCAACTGATCAATGCATTTCGGCGAATTAACTTTTGAAAAATATTAATTTTTTCCCATTTTTCCACTGATATCGTTTACAGAAGGTATGTAAAGTGTTTTTACTAAGTTAATTTGGCGCTTGTAATATTTTTATACGGTACCTAGTACTTATTTGTTAGAAGCTGTAAGTAATAATGGCTATCACTCTTGATTTCCAAATTTTTACAAAAATATTATTTGTGTTTCAGATATTATCATGTCATTACCCGATTCATTCATATATATATATATATATGACTTATGTGTAGGTATTGGTACACACTTACATTGTCATTAGCAACATTCTGCCTGGTGGTTCTCTTAAGATTGAAATAATATTGAATTCTAAAGCAATAGACTCCCAAGCTTCACGTTTTTGTACCATGCTCCCCGAGTTGGTACATATTTTGTTTTCTATTATGTATTTATATCTAAAAAAATACAACAACAGATGCTTCATTATTCAAACAAGGTAATGTACTTAATACTAAAATCACATTTTTCTCTTTCGGTAAAATTTTTTGCCTCGAGAACTCATTCTGAAATACTTCTATTGTAATATTTGTCAAGAAAAATTCGAAATTCGCGGAATATCGAAATCTTTACTACTTACTTATTAACGACTTAAGTTGAAAAATACCTCACTCTGGACACTTGACAGCTATCTGCTTGACAAATTGTTTTTTTTTTTTCGAAATGGCATTAGGCAATTTACATTAATTTCACACTTTTCAAATATTGAACGACAAACTGGACGCCACACACTGTGTGACCATGTTAAAAATCAAACTTCGTGTCATGTCAAGATGATCAATGATTAGTAAATTTTTCACTAATTAGCGTTTCAGAAACGCAAATTGATTTAACAACTCTGTCAACTCAACATACGTGTTAGTTGATCAACTATTTGATTAGCCTTTCAGAAACCGGGTGTTAGTCTGTTACATGAGTATTATATGAGACGACTTAGTAGATACGCAATTACGCATAAACACAATATATTTTCAAAATCATATAATATTTAATGTTATTTAGAAATGCGCATTTGATACTGCCTTATCGTAAAAGGTTGTAATCCATCCTCGTCATACCAGTCCAACCACCACAAAATAAAAACGACTGCTTTATTTTAAGCGCCATTTAATACGCGACCATCAAACAGTCGTTAGACTGCGCGCAGTTGGAGGCGCCGCGCAGGTGTCCAAATCATTACAAAACTTCATTACTTATGCAGGAACGACTACCGCAAAATTTTAAAATTAATCATGCACCACCCTCCGCACCTTGAATATGTATGGACTATCAGGCATTTGATAAATTGACAGCCATCATACAAAGGGCACTTCCCAAAGATCAAACACGGGCCCGTCGAATAATTCAGGCCGACCCGACACTTAGCATAAGGTCAAACTGACATTTCGTAGAACATTTACGTCGGCGGCGCGGCCGCTCGTAATGTGGAACAGGAGTCACGCTACTCCACGCTAGGGATGGAGGAGCTCCGTATCGATACAAGAATCAGAATTAACATTTTAATGGGCTTTCTTTTAATGACGGTAAAATAAATACATGACATAAAACATTTAGCTGTAATTGGTTATACTGAAATTATAATATATACATTATATTACACTTATTTAAAATAAATTTGTTACTTAAGATTTATTTTCATAAATCTTTTGCCCGCGTCTTCGCCCGCGTACATACTACACTGTACTTTTTTGGGATAAAAGTAGGTTATAACCGGGAAGCGCTCTATATCTGTGCCAAATCACTCCCAGTAGACTTGGTGCCTATTCAATGCAAACAAACAAACAAAATAATAAACAAACCAATATTTCCTCTTTGTAATGTTATATTCTAAATGTATATTAAATTTATTATTTGTATGTTAATTTTTTTTCATTTTTTAGAGTCCATAACTCCTGCCATGGTACATCATATCGTTGTAAGTTTTCCGCCTGTCTGTCAGACGGTGAAGATAATTTTTCTCGGGTACACGTGGGTGCATCAAGTTGAAATTAATATTAAACTGTCAAAATTTGAGAAAATAAAACATGTCAATTTTATTTGTTGATTTATAAGGATGACTATAAAATATTTGTTACTATATACGTATCGATAAAATTTAACAGCACTAGGTACAGTTGAGCTGTTATAAGTACTATAAAGAAATCGCCTCAATGTCGTCGGCAGAAATATTTATTTTGACATTACGTCCTACTTCATTATTCAAACTGCAGTTTGGCATGAAATGCATTTCAAGTTACGAATGTCGCGTCGATTGTTGGTACGCTAAAGCTTTGTAGCCCAAGAAAGAACAATTGATAACTACGTATTCGTAACGTTATCGAAGGTCAATTATATGGGCACTGTCATAATTTTCGTAACGGTAACGTTACGATAACGTACTTGTGCTTGCCGATCTGTTTTCCTATGTTAGAGTTACAGTCGTTATCGTTAAATGGTCGTTTTCTATATTCTACTATTTTTTAACCAAATCTATAAAAGACAAATAGATCCGCGAAGAAGAATCAGTCAATAATACTTCGACTAATTGACGATGGCCCTAATTAAGTCAATCTCCCATAAAATCCCTTTTCTTAGCGAGTTGTCTTCCGTCTCCATAAAACGCGCGAAAACCTAATGCCATTTCACGCCGGAGTAAACCTTTCTCTCGGAGTTAGCGTCTGTTTAAACTTGGCTTAACTTAATCGATCACGAAGGCTCTTAATTATAGCTTTATCTTAGCAGCGACGAGGATCGAAACGAATTTACTCTACCTAATTAAATTACCAACTTTTTTCCAAAACTTTTTGGAGATCTCGAAATTACTCAAAACACTAATAAGAAATAATTAAATTAATTAATAGGATTTTTTCGTAAAAATGATACAATTTATTATGAATTACAAGTCAAATAAATGTGCCATTACAATATATTATATTTTATCATTTTTATTATTTAAAAAATGCACATTTTATCATTACAACAATATTCTTCCAACCAATTGAATCGAAAGGCATCGTTATGTTAATAGTCGTTAGTGGTTCCATATAAGGAATTTATATTGCTTTAAGGATCATTTAAAAATTTGCGAGTATGTTTACGCCAAGTTGATCATAATGAATATCAACATCGGTAAAATGAAGACGTGTGCCCCAGCCCCCACGTGCCATAACCGAGCGAAATTTGTCGCCGCGAGTTAGCGTTTAACCGTAACCTGAGTGTCTCCATATTAATATTCATAATCGTCGTCTCTGCGTCGTATTAGAGCGACGAAACCATGATCCTAATATATTTCGACAAATCCAACGCTTTAAATTATTGTTACATTGATAAAATCATTTCGAGGTAATTCTATGAACTTACTATGTAATAAGCGCTAAGGTTACAAAAGTAACTGAATAGGCAATTGCATATACAGTATGTTTTTAACAGCAGGTTTCATTTTATCGACAAAACACCCCTCTTTTGGAGGTCGCAACCCAAAAGGGTTGTGTAATTTTTGTGTTATTATTTAGGAAAATGTATTTTTTTATAAATTTAACCTATTATCTGCTCTTAAAATGTATTAACCTCGAGACGAAACACAATGTATATATGCAATTCTAGTCAATAGCTCTTTGTTACAAATTTCATATTAATATTATTTACAAGCCTATTGGATGGTCATTCAATGTTTATGGATATCGTTGTAATTCCTGTAATTGACAATATCGAGTTGCTAACCGAAATTCTATACATACCGAAAATAGTAATGCATTAAAATATAATAATTAATTACGAATAGGTAGGTAAAATAAGCCAGATAGCGGCAAATGACACGGACTAGTATTAGTGCGTACCAGTGGCGAAGCGTGAGATCTGGTGAATAGTAATCCACGTAAGCTAATTTCTATTGTGAATTGTAATACAGAACAATGATACTTTATTTTTATTTAAATGCGGTATTTTATTGTATATTTTTTTTAATTACAAACACTGAAAAATAATACAGTTTACAAAAGGAATAGTATACTAAAAATCAATATTTTCACAGATATTGCGGATTGTTTGAATCACTTTTGTGAGTCTCGTGAAAACGCCCCATATAAAAGTCGTACAAGCAGGTGACGTCACACGCTACTAACGCTGCTACGAAATGTATGGCCATATGCAAAAAATTTCTGATACTGTTTTCTTGAATAACCTGGCTAAATAATATGTGACTATTTGACCTATATATTATATGTTACTTAAGTAGAGCGCAATTTTAATTGAATTTCATAACATTTAAAATAAACGTAAAAATATACCTCCAGCAAAACGTGCTAAGTCGTGTGACTTGCGTTTCGGAGGGCGGGCGCTACCCTTTGGGACTACAAACCGTAATTATGTCTGAAACAATGCTCCACCTTATTTTTATCCATTTTGTGCTCAATCATAATTACCACCCGCCTTTGGGATACATTGTTTCTGCCATCGCCGTCTCACGCTTTCATTATAATTTTCGCAGAATAAACATAAGTAAGTGATATAAAAATGTATCTATAATTTTAAATCTTTTCTTCAGCCTCCGACTAACGGGAGTTTTTACGATAATATTGGGAGTACTCATAAGTTTACTCACTCAATAATCACTATAACATGAATATAAAATGATAATATAATATATTAGATGCTATTTCCTAAAAATTACAGTACAGTAAATGATTACAAATACAAAATAAAGCTTTTAAAATTAGTTTTATTAGAACTAGTGCAAAAACGTTTATTCTAACTGAGTCCCTCTTAAATATTTATTTTATTCTATTTTTAGTATTTGTTCTTATAGCGGCAACACGAGATACAGCCTGGTGACAGTCGAACAGACAGACGGACGGACAGACAGACAGCGAAGTCTCAGTAACTGGGTCCCATTTTTACCGTTTTGAATACGGAACCCCGAAAAAAGATCATTTAATTATTTAGAGAAAGTGTTCTCCCGCTCACGGCTCAATCGCGCCACAAACGTTCGGAATCAAACAACGGGCCAATAAAGCGCGCGCAATTACCTGCTCCTCGTATTTATCTTTTTGTGCGATATAAATGCTTTGTGCCTGTGGGGTCGAACAATAGCTGCGGGGCCGCGGGGTGGAGGAAGCTTTATAATTTTTTAATTAATTCTGCCGAAAATATCAAAGTCACCGGACGGGGTACTAGTGGAGAATGCTATTTTTGTGATAACTTTTTCATAAAGCATTCTATAATTTATGGTATTTCCCTCTGAAAAACGCGGCCGTTTTTAAACTGAGCTAGTAATTAAAATTTTAATGTTACGAGTATAATTTTAACCGTTTGAAAGTGATTTTGAATACTACTTATTAAAGAAATGTTTTACAATATTTCAATTTTTTTTAACCTTTGTTTAATATCTTTCGGAGCTGTGGTACCTTCTCTACAGAACTGTAGAGGAAGAATGTAAAATCTGCTGACGCCTCATTAGAACGAGATTTATCGAGCATTGAACAAAAATACTAGACTAAAGTCGCCAACTTAGGATACGAGTTCTTGAATATGAAACCTTGGTCCTTGTAACATTGATTGCTAATATTTGTAATTGCTAAAATTGATATAAATAATAATATTTTAGATTTTCCATCATTGGTGCAAGAAAGGGTCATATGATAGGTAACACATATAAGTCAGAATTAGATTATAATAAAGTTGTTAGGTAAAGCGTTAACTCAAACAGTTCCATCATTCATGTCACATCTTTATTAATCAATGTAAATTTTCACGAAAGTGAAATGTTTTACGTACGATTAAACAAATAGGATGTTAGTTAATGAAGTAATTGTATTGGAAAGTGAAGTCGGTTCAGGGGGCGGGATCCGGCGCCGTAAAAGTCACTCATCAGGAAAACCGGTAGGAAAACACGAGCTTAAAGGATTTGTCGCTTGAAATATTGTGATCATTACAGATAATTTACACTTTGTTCGATGAATGTTTAAATAGATTTTATAGGCTCGGTATTGATCAACCAATTTTATTTTTTAAATATTATATCCGGTGAATACGTGAGAACTAAAGTGATATGTGATTTAGAGGAGGTTTAAAAAACTAAAATGTATGTAAGAGATCAGAGATGAAAGTAGAGTAAGCAAGTCATTCTAGCAACAAGAAGGAAGTGGTACTCGATTAATAAAGAGGTATCAAATCCTCATTCTTGTCTACAGCCAATTTCATATTTTTGGTGGTGTTTACCGGAGTTGGAACACTAATCAATTCGAATTACGGAGTGAACTGTTAGTATGTCGTTATCGACCGCACTGGGCGTTTCGCGCCCGCAGTCGGAGGGGGGATATTGTCCAGACAATGTTTGATAAAATTTTATTACATTCAGTACCCATTGAAAATTAGCGTTATTAGCTCCCGCTCGTGTAAATTGCCTTCATAGGAATTAATTGAAGGTGATTTGATTTAATGCGTCTCTTTGTGGACAGATATCGCTCGGTATTTGCGCCATTGAAGCGGCTAGCGCGAATTCGAAAGGCTTTTGTTTTTGAAATATTGAATCGCATCAATTACATTTAGAATTTTCACAATGAAAAAACGAGTGGCGTTGTCTTGCAGTGAGGTATTTTACTGAAAAACGTTTTGAAACTTAAAATTGTCAGTTTACTGTCGCGATATGGAAAGTTGCACTGAAAAATGTTGTGTTTTACGCGTTGAAAACGAACCCGTTTTAAAATTGAATTGTTTTAAATACAAATTGAGGGACTTGCATCCATTCTTATTACTTATGCAAGGCAACTGAAATTATTTTAAAAAAAATAATTTTTAAAATATACATTGAGCCGACGTGCTCACCTCTGTGGCTAGTGGTGAGCGCGTCGTCGGCACAAATAGTTTTCAATGTTCCTGTGTCATGGATATGGTAGGTATTAAATATATTTAAAATACAATAAAAATCTTAAATATTATATTGATAAAATTATCATAAGTATTAAATATACTTCTCGTTGTCGTAAACACCCGTAACACAAGTTACCACGGGGCCAGATTGACGTGATGTGAAGCGTCCGTAGATATTATCATTGTTCTTATTATTTTACATACATACGTAGCTACGCCATTAAACACACCATAATAAAATATACTAGACCTGAACCGTTTTCGTATCCAATTTTCATAATCCGTTTGAAGCATATCCGGAGTATGAACGAGCCGTGAGCGAGCAGGCGGGAATCCGCGGGTTTATCTTTTAATTGTTGGCGGAGTATCGCGGCTCGGTGGCGCCTCGCGCCGATTGCACGCCATAAAACCTAACAGCCCTTTTGTTGGGCCCTTGATGTCGGCTGCTTGTCTTGTGTACTTTGAACGACCCTCCGCGATTTCTAGGGTCAATTCACACCGCGACGATACGCGACGCGATGGACTTTAAGATAGCTATTCAAAATTGAACTTTATTCAATACATAAAAAGATACACGTTTCATTGCTACAGGTTTCGACATTGACTTTGATTAACTTGTATGTTATTGTGTTTTGTGTGATTAACGTGTAGTGAATAAAGTTCAAATTTAAATAGCTATCTTGATAATGCACGTCTCGTCGCGGTGTAAGCTGACCCTTAGTCTCATATGAAGATTAATTAGAGTCTTGTTCGTTTTTAAACATACCTTAATAAATCGTATTAAAAATGTGCATACTGTGTAGTGTGTATGTACATAATCTGACGGAGTATATATAAGAAAAATGTATTGGAAATGTAATGTAATTGGAAAATTGATCTCGTTCCAAAATTAAGGTTTAGATTTTCAATAAGATTACCTTCATTCGGCGTAAAAATATGAATTTTCGACAAGTATTTGAAAGCACACCATATGAGGAACGTTAGTTACGTAATTGTTATACAAGGATCTGAAGCCAACCCACAAATACGATATATGTGTCATGCGGAAGCTATAATATGCGACAATAGCCGTGATTTGACAGCCTTTTGTGAAAAATTCTCACGTTTTATACGCATCGCTGCGACGCGGGATGTACACTGACGCGTGTTTTGCGTTTCACTGACTAGTTACGATCCACGACTGTATCGAGAAATGAATATTTTTTTGTTAAAATATATGTGATTGATGAAAATATATAACTACTAAAGATAGCAGAAGACGTGTGCTGTAGGCACTTTACAAAATACATTTTCATAATTTACTTTTCATGTTGATATGCTCATAAAGTCATAACAAGTAATTTTTAATATTAAATATTGTATTAGGTACTACGGTAGATTATAAAAACGAACTGAGACCAATAAAGGCTACATAATATTATCAATTGATATAGTATGTAAACATCGTTTGTTACAATACTCATCTGGTATATCAGCGTATAGCCATTATTAAGTCCGTTTGTGATTTACAATCAATAACTTTCCTTAACAATAATTATAGAACATGTCACTTTATGACTTTTTAGGCCGCTTTTTGTTTTGTGCTTGGACATAATTGACAATATAATTTCATAATATTTATGTAATAGTAACATAGTAACTGTAGAAAAATTTGTCTGAGGCGACGTTTGAAACTATTCGGTGTCAACCTTAGGCTTACGTCAACATGGCTCAGATTCACCGGTGCTCGAGCTGTCATTTGTAAAAAGTATCGCCCCTGTGCCATACATACAGATGGCGATAACTTGTCCATACGATAAAACAGCATCAAAGTAATACGATAAAACTGACAATATCTGGTAATTGAAGACATGTGCCTACATATATACCATATGTAAAGAGTTACACGAACATTGAATAAAAATTTCTATGAAACTTCGTAATATCGATATGCAATATCGAATATCCACGAATCTCCTATAAATAAAAGTGAATAGGATTTGTCAATAGTGTGGATCAGTATTTGCAAGGCAAACAGGTCTCTTCTGCGCGGATTGGCATTCGCACTGCCGCAATTTTATACCCGTCATGAGTCAACATGATATTGTGCACGTGCGATCGTACTATAGATATTTAATTAATTATTATTAAAGGTATTTTTGAGGTTTTGAGTGAAACTTACTTAGCGGCGTTATAAAGCAAAATTTCAAGGTCACGTCACGTTACGCGTCACAACACAATTTTGGACATAACTCCACGACTTTTGATATAACGCCATCTGTTGGGTGCTGCTTATACTTCTTACGTAATAACTTAATACGGCTCATTATACAGATGGCGCTAGACGACAAGGTGTACATACAAAATATTTTAATTTTTGTATTCTTTTTTGAAGTGATATTCTTTAGACACGATGAGAGTATTTTTGGATTTTAAATGATACACGTCATATTTTTTACTATGATTTCGTCACTCAAGATCATGTAAACGAACATTAAAATCTTATTACTTGTTAATAATGAAGAATTAAAGTAATTAAGATGCCATTGTATGCAAAATTTCTGAAACAAGTAGAAATTCTAAGCAAGTTTAAGTCAACAAAGTTTAAAACTCGTACTTGAAAGTTTAGCCACACCATGTCTATAATATTACATCGAAACTTTATCGTTTTCTAATAACTAATATTAGGCATTGATCAACTCAACCGGTCTCATGTGAAATTTTGGCATATAACATGTGTATTGAACAGCGTAAAACCAGTCTTACACACAAATGATTACATTGTGGATTAGCCTCGCCAACAAAAATACGTCCATAACTCAACAGAAACAAACGTGAGGATTGCCTCTCGCCTGCGATAATTTGTCAGGTGCTATTTGCTCAAAGATTATTTTGCGTATAGAGACGCTGAAAATAGCTGGCATGTAAGATTACTTACACTTACTTAACTATAAATTATAACAAGAAATGAGATTTCTTTTTTTCTAGTAGAAAATGGCATTCAACAGAATATTTTTTTACCAAAGCCAGGTCATCATTGGGCCCTGACATCACTGCGACCCAAGTGGATCTATAGGTATTCTATTGTGACACCCTCACGTTGTAGTACCGTCCCAAGCCCTATGTTGCTCATGAACTGAGCGATATAACATTAATACAACTTTTATAAAAAACTATAACCCGATTACGTAATCTATGTTACTTTGGCTATTATTACGAATCTATTAATACCTCATTTATTAAAATCGAACCAGTAGTTTAGGCACAGTGAAACAAACCCTTCATCATTACTCTTCCGTTTGGCTTCGCCGTAATCTGGTAATAATATTATAGGACGAGTTTTTAATTTATTTTGCGAAAATGTAGGTAGGTATTAGGTATGATATTCCTACGTGATTCAAAAATTTTGTAGCAAGCAAATAAGGTTCCGAAAATATGTAGGCACAGAATACGGTCTAAAACAAACCCAGTGACAAGATCGAAAATTGGTATACCAAGTCTGTCGGTCTGTCGGCGACTGTACGTGGAAAGAAAAAATATTTTTCTTGAGCTCATGTCAAGTGACAATAATGTTGGAGAGGTCCTTTTTTTCTGAAAGTTTACTCTGAGAGATCCGAAAGCGAAAGGTAACAACAGACCAGTAATTAAGAGAAGCAACGTTCATCTTTGCCAGGAGGCGTGAGAACAGACCGCGTCGGTTCCGTCCCGCGCGCCGCTAACGTCTTCTTCCCGGGGAATGAAATATCTAAATGCGAGTCCCTTAATGGTCCTCATTTATTTCTCTCCCAAATCTCACCGTGAGCGCTCGTAATTATTGCGTTTCCAGTAGGGTTATTAAGCTTTGCTTCGGTTAAAATGAGAAATGGCAGCATTCATTCCCGTTTCAACTTGATATCTTCCCGTGCCAAAGGGTATGAATTTTAATTTGATGGTATGATACCGCGGTGTGATTAAATTAATTGCGGTGGTTTCTTATTGTTATTCCCTGCAGCGTTTATATATAAGTGTCTTCCCAATTCCCGATATGTACAAAGATACGAGTACCGGATTATAATTCTTCACACCACGTCAATCTGGCCCCGTGCTAAGTACTAGAATAACTTGTGTTACGATGACCAGACAACGGGAAGTATATTTAATTTAATACTTTTATTATATGCATATATGTAAGATTTTTATTATATTGTACACATAATATAATAAAAATCTTACATAGGTATATGTGACCCAGGCACATAGAAAAACTTTCTGTTCCTTCGGCGGGAATTCCAATCTGCAGTCCTTGGCTTGAGCACCAACGCACTCAACCAAAAGTCACAGAGGTCGTCAAAATTTACTATACGAAGATAGTTTATAAAACTTTTTTTTTCTTTCATTAAAATCCAAGCTCCTGTTGTGATTTAACTGAAAAATAAAAGTAATGTATACTTCAAACACATTAAATAAGAGATCAAGTGCCTATCAGGAAGTTTACGTAATGTTAACGTTAAATGCCATAAGGATTATACACGAGCGATACAAAGTGTAGTCTGAAGATCATATTTTATGAAAAGCCCGGCGGCGTTAACAAATTCCTAACTTTGTAAAGATAACACGAGTTGGTTAAGCCCGCCGACTTAGACTTCGCCAAATCCGGCATAATGGGTACACTTGCACGAGGAAATACAGCTGGAAACGAACCCCGTACAGTCGGGAATCGCGATAAAATAGTATTGTTCGAGAGCATATTGTGGTGACGCGTTTTTAACGCACATAAACTATAGATATGTTTGTGAGAAATAGTGATTACAGAAAATATAAAGTTTTCGCTACGGCGAGACCATCTCGCAACGCGCTACTACCATAGAGTAGAAAATATAATTATATACTTGCGTATAGATTTCATAGAAACAATCCAAATTTGGAAATTTTTCCCCTTGAACGGCCCACAAGTTTTCACACAATCGTGGGCACATGTTATGCTTGTATTAGTGTAATCAATTTGAAAGCTATGTTGCTGTTTATCTGTTCGTCTTTCTTTAATCTGCTACTACCGCACCGCGCGCCGGAAGCATAGGTGACCACTTTTAAATCTTATTGCAATGGCAATAAGGTCTAAAAGTGATACACTGATCTGTATTCATCGGCGATTGTACAACCCGCTTCCATACACTCTACACCGATGAGTCTACAGTTTGTACACATGGGTTTAAAGTGTTTAATAGTTTACACAGGTAAAATAGAAGTATAAAGGTAACAGGAGTAAGTAAGTAAGTATATGAATATATGATACGTTGGCATTTACATTTCACGTGAGGGCGCCCCAGTAATCCGAACCGGTCTTGCGATTCGTACACGACGGAGCTATGCGCTCTACGTGCTGTGAGGAAATTTACATAGTGCACGCTTCGCAATATGCTCTATCTCTTAAATGTTCCTAACTTACCTAATCAAAATTAAATGTATAATTAGATATATAAAATAAAGCTTACTAGAGAAATGATTATACTACCTACTTGTTATCAACACAAGTTTATTGTATTATAGAAATATAATATTATGATTGTTTGGGTTAAACTATCGCGTCATGTTTAATTTCAAGTTCATTCAGGAACATCGAGCACTATCCCAGGAAAAGTTATGACGGACAAAAGGTAATGTAAAAAACAACAAAACTAATATCGATATTTGTGTACAGAACATAAAGGATACCACCAGAGCAAACTCCATAGAGTTATGTAGTGGTCTCAACTCCAAATGCTCGAAGACCGCCTCGAGGCACGAATGCCAAGACAAACCGAAATCTTATCAAGCGGCCATGTTGGCTCGTTAATAAACAAACCTGCAGCCAGGGTCGCGGCCTACCTGCGCCTGCCTGCGCCTCAAGCCTGTTTGTATGGTGTGAGCGCGCCGCCCGCCCATCACTTGTGAAGCAAATTTACGGTGGAATTCATAACGTTAGTGTTTCCAATAATTATGTATGTTATTATTAACTTATGCTGGCGTTCTGAACGTTGCTACCTGGTATAATAATTAAGACCTGGGAGACCGAGCTTTGTTCGGAGTTTTAGTAGAACGATAAAATAATCAATAATAAACAAAAAAATATAAAAGAAAAAGAATTAATAAGAATCACAAAAATATTTATCTTACCGGGATTCGAACCTACCACATTCCGAATTTCCAAACAAAGCAAAATTTATACGTAGGCACGCATACCAAGCTGCTAATCAGACTGATGTAAGAAAGTCGAAACTATTTATAATATAATATATTGTTGCACGACGAAGTAAAATGACCATATATTGCTCAAAATGCGCAGTCTCTTAGTGATAAGACCTGGATCAATTTTTCTCCCCCAAAACTCCCTGCATACTAAATTTCATAGTAATACTTGTAGCCGTTGTCGAGATACCGGTTATATATAATCGGATATTATCGGATCGGATAACGGATACAAGATCGTCTCGTTTAAAGTACAAGATTAAACAAAAAATGAGAACCGACTTGATAAAAATGCACAAAAAAGTATGAAATAAATCTTATTTTCTAAATAATTTCCCTTTTAAATTCAGCTAAAATTTGAACCTTTTCTGTAGTCAATCTTCATAATTTTGAAGTTGGTACCAGCCCGAACAACATCCTGATAAAACTATATTTTATAGAACTCACGTGAGTTCAAGTTGGCTGGTACCGACTTTAAAATTATGAAGATTGAGTAGAGAAATAGTTGAAATTTTAGCAGAATTCAAAAGGGAAATTACTTAGAATTAAAAATATTTCTTTCATACTTTTTTGTGCATTTTTACTTTGGAAGTCGGTTTTCATTTTTGGTTTAAAAATAATATTTATCTTTTTTTAGTCATATTTATTATAATATTATTATTAACACATTTTAAGAGAGTTTAAATTCGAATGTATAATTGTATACGCGCCAAGTTTCCATTAGGTATTGTATATAAGTTGGTGTATCGTGTGTGTGTATGGACCACCATATCCACACGATACGCCATCACCACATGATGATGATGATTACTGTACATTACACAATGGCATATGCTTGCAGTTCTTTAAACAATGCCGAAATTTCCAAACGTGTATCTCTAAGGACTGAGGAGTTCTGTTCAGTGCTTTGGATCCAGGGTATATATACCCTTGGTACAAAATTTACTTTTTGGTATCGTTTACTTGATTTACTTCACAAAAGTATAATCTCTTATAGATGTCCCTATAACGGACCATGCAAAAAACCATCCCTACCCACAAACAGATTTCAAACCTATCTGAGTTAATAGTTCTTGCCACCCATCAGCGTGTATAATTTATTTTGTATTGTGCTTAACTAGTCTTCCTTTTTTTTTAAACTTACTTTAACAGAATATAACTGAAAATCTTTACACAGCATAAATTTAAAGTCGCTCAGTTCCCTGTTCGATTAGATCTATTAAACTAAGCAGCGGATTTAAATGCAGTATTGAGCAATGGATGGAGTGATTTGAGATAAAAATTAATACGTATAATACATATTATATAGTTTAGCTTAGCTCTAGGCCTTAGCGTCTCGTAATATGCCATTAGTGGGTGCGACCACGGCTCTAGCTTGACCACTTTTGTGCTTGCGTTTTTTTTATCGTTATATAATATACGAGTATATATGGTCGGGTTATAGTTTATGTTTATTAACTTATTTACTATTTCGTAATTTGCCGTTTCCCAATAGAATATCTTTTTGGAATAATATTAATAGGTACCCAATCAAAACACTCGAAATTAAAAATAATATCTTCTTCACTTCAAATATACATACATACATCTTCTTTACCATGAAAATAATGTAAGTCATTTTTTCTGCTAGTACCTAAGCTACCTAAAGTAGAAAACTATATCATAATAATATAACCGAAGTTCGAACCTATTGAATATTGGTATCGTTTTATAGTTATTATAGAAATATTTGTCACTTTTAGAAGAATTTGTTTGTGGTGTACGACTCTTGAAAGAGAATGTCAATTAAAATAAAATCAGTATGACGATTCCCTGGAGAGTGCTTAATTTCATAGCAATTAGCTGGATACGGCACGCCGTCGCGGCTCAACGGTTACCCCTTCTGAAGTTTTAATATCTGCGATTTCACCAGTAACGCTATACATCCACCACGGACATAAAATTATCGCCGAGAATTTCTCTCTCATCTACACTAATGTTATATAGAGGAAAGATTTGTTTGTTTGCATTGAATAAGCTCCGAAAGTACTGGACCGATTTAACGAAATTCTGCACAGATTCTCAATATGTCTTTCGGAATATGTAAACTGTGCCTTACATATTGTAAATATAATAATCATTATGTAAATTATTATATTTACAATATGTGAGCGAACGGAGAAGGACATAGGCTACTTTTTACTGCGACAAAATGTACGGTGCCACGAGAATTCCTTTAACGCGCACGAAGTCGCGGGCCTCATCTAGTATATAATATATAAGTCTATGCCTGTTATTTGTGGTGTTGAATGTCGCGGCAACTTAGGCTACGCACCTAGCACAGCCTAAGTAAAAAGGTCAGGAGTATTATCAATCATACTGAGTAAGTCATGGAAAAATAGAAAATCCCATTAAAATAATTATAAGTGTGTTATATCATACCTAAATGTCGTATCGTATCCTGTAAACGGTAGAAGGAAACGACAAACTTACTCGTCCAAACCAAGTTGGCGGGAAATCTGTAACAAAACGGCCATCTAGGCAACTTCAGACAATAAACAAAGTCAGATAAGCGAGTGGCGTCGACTTCATTGTTCTGTCGGGAATCGCCGCGCTGGGGGGAGAGTGGGGACGATTGCCTGTGAAACAACGCTCCGGTGTAAATGTAATATATTATGTCATATTATATTCTATTTATTTCATATTAAAGTCTAGTTGAAGAACAACTTGAAGCAAGCATAGGAACTATGGTTATTCCAATGAAACCGGCCAAGCATGAGTCGGACTCGCCGCGCTGGGGGGTAGTGTAGTAATAATACCATTATCTATAAAAACTGCAAAAAAACCACGTTGGTACTCCCCTCAAATATTAATTTTATTCTGTTTTTTTTTTGTATTTGTTGTTATAGCGGCAACAGAAATAGTTGTTCATCATCTGTGAAACTTTCAACTGACTATCACGGTTCATGATACAGATTACAGCCTGGAGAGCGGTGACAGACGGACGGACAGCGAAGTTTTAGTGATAGGGATCCGTTTTACCCTTTGTGTACGGAACCCTAAAAACAAAAAAACCGCTATGGGAGCTATTGGAGAGTAACTTTCATAGTTATGACGAATGTAACGATATTTTTCCAGCTATATTTTAATAAGCCATTTGGGCTAAGAATTTAGATATACGTGTACACATGCAATTATACAACTACTTACTTAATGTGAGATGACAGACGACGGAAAACAATGATTCCCGAAGGACATTAAGAACAGTTGTACTGTACATATTTATGAAAAACATCTCTCTTTTATACTTATATATTCCCAATTACTTTTAGTGTAGCGAAAATATTTGGGATTTAAAAATAATAGGAATAGAAAAAAAATGCCACCTTTTGACGTGATAACGTCTTATAATTCGATAGAGCCGGCTGCACGCACGAAAAAACATGACTCATGCGTTACCAAGTACGTTACCTGTCACCGTTACCAAGTACCAGCGTTACCTCGCATTTTATTATTATTATTATTGTTGTTGTTGTTGTTATTGTTGTTGTTGTTGACGTTGTCACGTTCAACTATCGTCAGTAAACGGACTTTACAGACAACCAATATTTTTTTATTTTAGGTTTCATTGCTTAAACGCCGTATGTTAATAATAAAGTTTACTTTTGTTATTTAGCAATTTAATAAGTATTTCGGTATTTTATATACCCTTATAAATTGCTTAGCAGTTTCTGGTCGCTTCAGGAATATCTTAATTTTAATGGTCAATGCAGTTATCTGTCCCATACTCATCTACCCATCGAAACTTCGTTAAAGTAATCACAGTGTAGCCCGCTCTCCCCTTGCGAGTCGCACGAGACAAACTCACACGCGTCCCTGTATTGGAAAGGGACAAAACCTCTATGATAATATCCTATAATCACAGTTTTGTTTTCCAATCGACGTTAACGATTATTGGCGTGTTGTAAGGATGTCGTTTTGGAATGGCTTTAGTGCGGAGACAAGTCGTTAGCAACTCCAATAAAAATCGCTTATAACCTTGTCTATTTTTCGCCCGGCAAAGGCGGTGAAATGGGAAATTTTGTTCATATGAGCAAACGTGAATAAAATTGTTGGTACATTATTTGTAGTTTTATGCGGGATTAACACGGGTGACTTACGCCCGAAATTAATAACGTATCTAAAATCTTAGATTGACTTCAATCTTAGATTCTCAAACAAAATTTTGACGTATTTGACGTAAATTGACGTGAAGTTAATCCTAGTATCATTGAAATATGTATTGAAATCTTGATCTCAGATAGCTAAAATGAGATTAAGATTGATTATTAATTTCGGGTGTAAAGCTGCACAGCCCAAATCGACCGTCTTAGGGTAAGTTCACACCGCGACGATGCATTTTTAAGATAGCTATTCAAAATTTAACTTTATTCACTACACAAGAAAATCTTACAATGAAACGTGTATCTTGTAGTGCATAAAAATATCTCACGTGTAAGCGTGTAGTGCAGAAAATTAAGTTTTGAATAGCTATCTTAAAAATGGAGTGACGCGTAGTCTCTCGTATCGTCGCGGTGTGAAATGTTCCTAAATGGCAATTCGCCGAGGTTGCAAGCGACCAAATTGGCATTTAGACAGTCGATTTTCGCCGTCCGGCTTTACCGATTTTGTCACCCGAGTAAATCCCGCATTAAAATACATTTGAGTTAAACCACGATTTACGAGTACCAATTAACATTTTTAGATAGGGTTTATCTCTTGTAAATTTTTCGCATTTTAAAGAGAATTTATTCACAGCAATCGACACTAGATTCAGATTAACTGTTTCTGAAATCTGAATGAGCTTTGTGAAAGTTTCCATAAATTAAAATTCATGTTTAGTTAAAAAACGCAAATCCAAAATATCAAGTGACACCACCCGCGCCAGCGTACCTACCCACCCACTCTTAACAAAGTAACCATGAATTTTTGAGGTTTTAACATTGCAGATTAGCAGCTAATATTCATATTCCTCAACAGCTTTTATATGCCGTCAAAATTCATGCTGCTTTCAATAAACAGATATTTTAACATAAAAGGATTGAGGACAACATTTTGTATTAGGTAAATGATGTAAATAAAAAATTTACTTAGGTTTTAAACGAAACTAAGACATTCGAGAAATATGGTTGATTAATGGCCGGTTTCAATAACCTATCTATTTATAACTATTTGTTAAAAACGTCGCCATTCAATCATTTGACGATTTTTTTCGATACAAATTTGAATTTGAATTTGAGAGTTTCTAACAAATAGTTATTGGTAAATAGGTTATTGAAACGGGCCGTAAATAACGTTATTGCGACTCTCTTATATTACCTAATTTTTTTAAAACATTAGGTATAGTGTACGGTCTATAAATAACAAGAGATATATTAATATTATTTACATATTTTTCAGTTACATTCTTTGCAGAATTTACCTACAGAAAAAATTCAACTTAAATGTTCAAAGGCTTAACTAAAGGTCTCACTTTTTGTCTTATTAAAACAATTCATAATAATATACCGTCTAATTGTCATGCCAAGACTCATCATACCATGTAATTTGTAACAATATTTTAAATAAATAAAATAAGTAATTTATTATACACTCGTTTGCCGTTAAGTGTATCTATCGCATACATATTACAAAAGGACTCTAACGGCAGCTTAACGTTTAAATTAGTTTGTCCCCCTCGAGCGAGGCCACAACGAAGGGTTGGGAAATTTAAATTACAAATAAAAGTACTGAAAAATATCTAAGAGTGGTAGTGTCTAAATAACGAGGTCCCTTAATTAAAGAGGGTAATAAAGAGAAAACAGGACCACTTCCCGTATCAAACAATCGAATTCTCGGTACTGTACCCGAAATACATCCTGGGATCTTCGATTTCATCGAATGTGAGTCTTTAACAATTATTATTAAAAAATATACATATATATATATATATATACATAAAAGATATTTATGAAAGTAGCTATAAAAATGAAAATTTTTCAGTCAGTGTCCAAACTTTCAGGGGTAAAAAACTGCTGTTTCCTACAAAATGGTCTATCTATGACGTGTAGCCCTTTTGTAGAAAACAGCAGAATATTTTTTTTGAAGTAAGAATGTTGATCCCATAGTAAAAAGGTTGCTTATATTCAAGAGTATATTTACTCCTGAAAGTTTGGACACTGAATGAAAAAACACCCTGTATAGTAAGTATAGTAGTTTTAATAGTAGGTTAACAAATCTATGCTGTAGCGGGTGTAGCCCATGCCAGGTAGCAGGTAATGAGTGAAACAAAACCGGCTCTCTCGGCTTAAAAAGAACCTTCTCTGCTGCGAGTACTCCTGAATGTACAATCACGACAGAATACGGGTGTGCTGTAATTTCCTTAGTCAAACCGTATTACAGTGAAAGCATTTAGGTCACTTGTGTCAGGACCCAGGTCTATGGAATATCGATTACAGCAAATTCCGTGCACGGAGAGACCCCGATTTGCACGCATCCGTCACGCTCTAGAGCACGCGCCGTTCAGCCGTGACAGACGCGCCATATTGAAATATGTCGCCCACACTGACCGGCACCTTCGCATACCTCCAGATATGTCACAGAGCTAATTTTATTTGAGTTTCACGCCTCGATACATTTCGGAATATTCAATATTCAGTGATATTGAATGTTGGGACATGTACCTACGTACGTTTATAGCGTTACACAATATAATCGTAATAAGGTATACTATAAACTTTTCCAATTCGACTTACTGGTACATAAGCCATGTTCGCAAATATGCAAATAGGCCAACATACCGCGTTGTACCTAGGGTACACCAAAACTTCCGGTGAGAAATGTAAATACTTAGGAAAACTATAAATTTTTAATCTTTTTGCTGATTATCTAATGACATAATATAATACAATTAAATAACATAACAAAAGCATAATAGTTGACAAAATCAACATATTAAATGTTAAAATACTTCCCAAAGAAACTTTAATACGCAGGTATTTAACTCATTAAATATAGGTCATCAACAACCATGCAAGCTTATAAATACTAGATGCGCACAAAAAGTAATCACGCGGGAACCGTACATTTTGCCGCAATAAAAAGTAGCCTATGTTCTTCCCTGTGGTATATTCCATATCTGTGCTACATTTCATCAAAATCGGAGCCTATTCAATGCAAAGAAACACATCTTTCCTCTTTATGATATTAGTCATAATATTATTACAAATATTACTATTCACTCTTCATAATATTAGTAGGTATAGATAATATAATATATAGTAAAGATGTATAGACTACATATTATTGGTCTATTCGTTTACCAATATAGGCCTAGGTGTCGAGTGTGGTGTCCAAGGTACAAAACTGTATCATCGTTAACAAAACTCATCGTTAACCAGGGGCGTGCGCTCCATATAGGCAGAAATGCAGTGCTTTACTTGTCATTCACAGATATTTTAATAAAACGTTCGTACGTTTTAGATGACTTTAATTAATAGTAAATTAATTAATTAAAATAATATAATAACTTAAAAACGCCTAATATTTTATAAATAGCAACTCATGCCGGTAAGTCCTGCAGGAAAAATCATCGCATGTGTGTGTAATTTTCATACTTCGCAAACGCACACATCCATGAATATCGACATGATTATATACCGGTTACTCCTGCGGCAGGCTATGGCCGAACCTCGCCGAGCCGAGCTGGGAGCTCGGTTCGGCTATCCGATGGCTAACGAAAACCGCCGAACTGGCGTCGGAAATTATTCGTTGCCTATAATCCGACTAAAAACAAAATGACTTGAATCTAATGAATTATCTATACACAAAAATCATTTTTGTTTAGTAAGGTTTTATTTGTTTAAATAGAAGAAATGTTTTGTGTTTGCGGCGGCCATATTGCATATTTCATTTGTTTGTTTACAATTTAATCGCTCCTGTTTATTTATAGTTTTCTTAAAAGATTTTTCATTTTAACATTTGAAAGTATGTACATTTGATTGTGAGGTTTGAGTTGATAATGTGTGTTTATTAAAAATTAAAAATAACAAGTTCTCACAATTGTCATTCAGTGAAAAGATTCAAATTCTGTCTAAAGGTACTCGTAGGTGTGTACCCGAGTTACAACAATTAAACCAGCATAAAAATAATGTACCTCGAAAATTTCATGTTAAAAGTTATTTAGGTAGTTAAGTAATTTACATCGGGATATAGTAATCTCAAGTAACCGGAACCTTGAATATGTGAAAATTGAAGCTGACTGACTGGTGAGTAGTTATAATATTTAAAAATATGCTTATTATTTTACTTATTAGAATTTCTTCCGCCGCGACGATCGATCGCTGTTTTGTCTGCGTTGCCGTAGAAGATGCACATGAATAGTAGTACATCTAAGACTTGCTCTGTTGGTATGGTTTCGACTTAGAGATCCGTCGCTTGGCTGTAGCTATGCTAAAAATCTATAAACGAAAAAGTTTTTGTGACCGAGTACTTCGCCGCATGCCCAGTGCCATAATCCTGTGCACGCCACTGTCGTTAACATGTCTCGTAGTTTGTAATTGCTCTTATTCTTGACAAAAAAATGGTTATTCCTACTCGTTTAAAAACATCTTATGTCGGAAAACGAGCAACTCAGCAATACTTATAAATAGACTGGCTAAAGAAAATTAGTATCATGGTACATAAGGCTCCCCTATAAAGAATAAAATTTCATGTAAATACGTAGGTGATAATTTATTACAATTTATAACTTTCTTGGCAGGCCTTTAGTGAAACGCCTCTTATAGTAAAATGAAATTATTATTATTTTTTGTACTAAGGACTAAATTTATGTTACTTCCTCATAACTTACATTTAAGGTATCGTATAACTTACACTTAATACTCTAAAATCAAAATATTTACTGGCGCTTGTAATTGTAGACTAACTTATTAATTTGGCTGGCTTGTGCGGTGCGCGCGGGCGCACTGTAGTACGTGTCGTCGTAGCTCGCGTACCGCCGGCCACTCGGCTGGAAGTCCAACTCCAGATAGTCCCCCCCCTCCTTCCTTAACTGGCCCTTATCCGTCCCCGAATACCGCGGGTCCTCGTATATGGTTATAGTCTGTTTTCGGTGCGCTACCACCGGAACGTCTCTCGGTATTTCTGCGACGGGCGTCTCGCGCGATTCGCCGTAGCGGTACCCGTAGCCGTGGTCGGGGCCGTAGCCGTAGCCGCCGTCGTGGTGAATCCCGTGGTCATCGTAGTACCCCGGCCCGCCGTAGTCCCTGTCCCGCCCGTGGTCGTTCCACTGCGGCCTGTCCCAGTCTCGCCGCTCGTTCCATCTCTGCCAGTCCCAGCCCGGGTCGCGGTACACGTGGGGCGCGCGGTACTCGTGCCGCTCGCGAACGTTGCCCCTATCGTAGTAGTCTCGGCCGTTTCGGTACTTGTCGTGCAGCTCGGAGTTGTCGAGGTAGTGTTTGCGGCCGTGATCCTGGTGAGCGACTCGTTTGACGCCGTTGTCGCCGTAGCGGTTGTGACCGCCGCCGTGGTAGTCGTCCCGCACGTACTCCTGGCCGTTGTTGTGCGACCCCTGGTAGTTGCGGCCCTGATGACTGTCGCGGTTGTTCAGTTTACTATTGTATCCCGCCTGATCGCCCTCGTCGTTGAAGTCATCGAAGAATGTGCTCTTGTTGGACGACTCGTCCTTGTGGTAGGAGTTTTGGAATCCTTGCTTGTGATGTCCTTTCTTGTGTCCCCTTTTAAAACCCGTGGACTGGCTGTCCTCGGCTTTGTCCTGTTTCGTCGTGTACCCGCCGTGGGCACCTTTATCGGAAGTAATTTTACTTTCGACGTCTTTTTTTAGGTATTTGACGTCATCGTTGCTTTTCGTGTTCTGGTGCGTGTGACTGTCGTTGATTTGACTTTCGATGTGGTGGTCTTTTTCGCCATTCTCCTTTTGCAGCTTGATAGTTTCGTTTTCTTCATTGTGCTCTATATCTTTGAGATGCTCCTCCAGTGCATCTTTTAACACCGACGAGTATACGCTGGGACTCAATAGGAAGATGCAAAAAACAATTCTGTAAAATTTCTTCGATCGCACGTTCATTTCATTACAATTTTGTAAAGTTCTATAGACACAACACAAACGAGCGGAGGTTTTCTCGGCGGTCGGAAAGCTAATGAATTGACAAACGTCATTATAAATAGTTTTATATCGGCGGCAAGTATGGACAACTTCGCGGTGAATTAGGCTACAATCGCAGGAACCACAGACAGACAATGCTCCTCAAACAAGGGCGCTGCGTCCGTGACATAACACTGTCCGACACAAGTACTGAGGCCAGCAGAACACGAATGGTGCTTTACTCAAGGGTACGAAGTTTCCAAGGTTTCGTTACCTACACGTAAAGACCTACCAAAATTTAAAACACGCGTTAAATATTAAGATGGTATAATATCACGTTTTGCAAAATTAATTACGGACATCTTATTTTTAAGAATCGACGCAATGTATTGAAGCAAATATAAGTATTTAAATATTATAATTTTATCTACTTATATATTACAAAATAGTTGATAAAAAGCTAGAAAATTAAAAGATATGGGGCGTTTATGACCCGCTTTTTAAAAGAGACGCGATCAGAAACCAAATAAGTACGATTAGATTGTACATTTTTCATTAACATTTCACTTCCCGTGAATATTCATTGAAAAGTTAAAATTTGTTTTTTAAGTTGAAATTGTTAAAATATCAAATCCCTACAGATATGCGACCTATGTCCTATGTCCTGACGACTATTTTAATAGGTACCTACTATGCTATTACACTCACGTAGGCCGTAGGTCTTACCTCATATTTTTGTCTTTGTTCGCCGTGGGAATTACCCGGTCCATAGTAAATCGTCAATTCCCAAATACGGTCACACATTATACATTTTTCTTGTATATTTGCAATGTAGGCGGTCGCGTTATAATCAACGATCTTTAACCCGGCGAGAGCAAGGTTAATATGTGTTACATCGAGCGTAAAGGCCTCTACAGACGAGAGGCCGATCGTTTCAGTTAGAACTGACGTCAGTTCGGCCCTTAGATTAATAACGCCTAGATAGTCTTCAAACAAATGCATCGTACAAAGTGAAGCAAGCAACAGATAGATGTAGGCGTAAGCATTACATACCGACACGCACACAAACAAAACTTTAAAGTTGTGTAGTGTGGACTCTTAAAATTGGGATTATTGTATTTGCTTTTCTTAATATCGTGAGATGTAAAAATATAACTTATATTTCATTTTAAACCATCTAAACACAATTTGGAAACTTTATTTATATTAAACTGGTATTAATGAATATATTAAGGATTATCTTAATACGGGCAATACTTTAAATTCATAATTTAAAAAATCACAAAATACTTATATTAAAACTTTGTCTTAGTCGCAACTATTAGCTAGCCATGAAAATTTTTAAATAAATTTATTTTTACTAGTAACACTTTCAAAACTCACAATAGTGCAGCAAGATGGCGATATAATATGATTTTATTTTAAAATGTTTTAAATATTTGACTTAATACATGTCAAATTGTTCGGACATAACATTTTATACAAGCTTACATATGAAATGTTATGTCCGAAGCTTTTTTAATTCTTTTCACAACCAAACAACCAACCAACAAACCGTCATAATGTTTTTAATAGTCGGATGTATGCACTAGCGCTTGACCTTGACAACTAACGGGTCGTTCGAACAAACTGAGCCGATATGGCTGAGTATGATACTTCACTTTTCATGCGCGTACCCGGTTTCTAGGCGTTTTAATCTAAGGTTCGGCCTGATCGGATTCGAGCACATACACGGAAAATTGCCGCGAGCTTCGGTCGTGTTTTAAGGGTTCCGTAATACTTAAGGAACCTTTATAATTTCACTCTGCCCGTCTGTCTGTCTGTCCGCCGCTCTTCTAGCTTCTGTAATAACTTTATAACAATAACTTTTGTAGTAGGTAATTCAATGAAAACCTATTGCGCGTTGATAGTTGCGGAACCCTCCGACATGTCGTGACATGCTCTTGGTCAGTTTAGGCTATTATTTTATTTATTTAATGTATTTTTCTGCAATTTTAAGCACGCTATCGACGAAACCGAATTACTGTGTCATACATTTTTCCAGTAATATGTTATAGAAATCATTTCTCTTTGTTTTATAGTCTTTAGATTTTATAAACCATAGTAGCTTTAAAGTTTTAATTACTTCAATAAACTCTAATAAATTTCTTATGACCACGTGCCATTTTTAGGGTTCCGTACCCAAAGGGTAAAAGCGGGACCCTATTACTGAGACTTTGCTATTCGTCCGTCTGTCGGCAGGCTGTAACTTAACCTTCTTATACCGTGATAGCTCGACAGTTAAAATTTTCACAAATGTATGATGTAGGTAGGTATTTCTAATGCCGTTATAACAACAAATACTAAAAACAGAATAAAATAAAAATTTGAGGCTCACATACAACGTAATTTTTTCCGTTTTGTACGGAACTCATCTTGCCGACTCGCACTTGACCGGTTTTACTTTACACTCGAATTTTATTACCGTTCAGTCCAATTTTATTGCCGTTCAGTCCATCCGTACAGGTCAGAATTAATGTTGCCAACTTAGTTTTTTTACAAAGTTTTACAACTAAATTTTGTATTTTTTTCCTTAGTAGGAATTTAGTTGTGAGTAGTGGTTTTGTAGAAAATAGCTAGACAGTAATCATAATATTTAAAATGGCTTGCTTCAATGTGCTATTATGACCTTATAATAATAGCACATAGTAGCACGCATACGTAAGTCACTTGAAACTAACGATATCATTTCTATATAATTATTATGTAATATTTCCTATTATATTTTTTTAATTTAACGGTTAAATACTAAACCTGAAAATGTATGTATGTTTGTAAATACAAAATCCCTAAAAAGACTTTAAGGGATTCCTATGCTTAGTAGCTTTTTTATAGTTATCGGTACTCTTTTAGTAGTTTTTTGTAGTAAAACGACGCGAGTTTAGTAGTAGAGTTTAGTAGTTTCGCAAAAACAAAAACGAATCGCTTCTGTCCATACGGCCGACTGATGCGATCTCGAAATTGCACACAGACGATACGATTTTGCATCCGTTCAGGCCGAACTGAAGGAAAACCGGACCGTGTATGGGACCACTAAGGTGGGTGCAGCACACCCATGTAGTGGTATAGACTTGAACACGAACGTGAAACGCAACGCCCCACAGAAGGCTACCAAATTAGAGGAGCTTCAATTGGAATGTCTAAGGCATTCACCGAACTCCCCGGACCTTGCTCCAACAGATTACCATGTTTTTAGAAATTTGGATAACTTCTTGCAAGGGAAAAAATTCAACTCCGATGGGGCAGTCCAAAGAGCCTTCAAAGATTTTATTGATTCCTGTCCGAATGGTTTTTTTAGTAAAGGAATCAATTAACTACATATGAGACTGCAAAAGTGCATAGATATCAATGGTATATACTTTGATTAAATAAATATATTATGTTTAAAATAAATTGACTTTATATTCCTCGTTTACAAAACGCCAATTTCATATGTAATGACTTAATATAAGGCCGCAGGAACATATTTGTAAATATCTCCGATATTTGTGCATGTTCATACTTAGCATAATTAATGTTTTTGTATATGATGTAAGTAAATTAATGATGTAGGTTTTGTTTACTAATTAAGCAAAAAAAATTAAACTTTTTGGTACTTTTTAGATGTATCTAATTACTAAACTACACATAAAATATTATATTTTTTACTTATACCAAGTATACCAAGTATAATTACTAAACTACACATAAAATATTATATTTTTTACTTATACCAAGTAGTAAAGCCTCAATATTTCTGTGTGTATTAGTGTTAGTTTTAGTGTTAGTTTATTAAATATTAAATATACTTAGTAATATGTATGTTAGTCTATAAGGTATTTATAATATGGGCCTATGCAGCCCGAAATAAACGGAATTTAATTTAATTAATGAAACTAAATATTTTAGATGTAGTCGTCATCCCTATTATTCGATCGTTTATTTTAAACGTATTAATTTGCCTTAAATGTATCTTAAAATGTATTTATAATAATTTAACAAATATCACTAAAAAGGGAAAAATTATAATGATTTTTAAACAAAAAAAAAGCATTGTGTGTTTTTATGAAACCACGGTAAAAGTGAAACTTTTTTTCACATTATAGACATTTAATTAAAAATTTTCGGAATAATATTCCATTAAGGGTATAAAAATCGCTTCATCAATCTTAATTTTATAGCACTGGCACAAATGAGTACTAGTCTATACACTACACGGTCAGCTGATGCGAACTATAGGCGCCGCCATATTGGCCTCGGCTGCTCTGACGAGCGCCTTTCACTTTATCCCTACTCCGTGGCCGACCGTCACGCGACATGCAACACACAGACGAAAAAGTTTGACTGTCGGTTTAATTAAAGTTTCACTTTAAATAAACCGACTTCCAAAGTTAAAAATGCACAAAAAATGAAATATTTCTAACTTTTTTCGAAAACGAAATTTCTAACCTCCTTACTGAAAAAGCAACACTACTCCTGTCAACAGGCATCTGTCAGTTGACTCCTATCAAAATTTGAACTTGCTGCGTCAGTTAGTTTGTGTTTTACAGCTATCTTTATCAGACTATCCAGTAACTTAAGGAAACAATGGAAAAAAGTGAATTTCGTGTGCTTATTAAGCATTATTTTTTGCGAAAAAAAACCATTACCGAGACCAAGGCTAAGCTTGATAAATACTATGGGGACTCTGCACCATCGATTTCAATGGTAAAAAAGTGGTTACTGAATTTCGTTGTAGCCGTACAAGCACTGAAGATGCCGAACGTCCTGGACGCCCAGTTGAGGTCTCTACACCCGAAACAATCGAAAAAATTCACGATATGGTGTTGGCCGACCGAAGATTAAAAGTGCAAGAGATTGTGGAAGCCATAGGCATCTCGCATGGCTCAGTGGTTTCAATTTTAGATGATCACTTGGGCATGAGAAAGCTTTCCGCAAGATGGGTGCCGCGTTTTCTCACAGTCGACCACAAACGCAATCGTGTAACAACTTCACAGGAAGGTTTGGCGTTGTTTAATCACAATATGGAGGTGTTTTTTAACCGTGAACGAAACATGGATCCATCACAACACACCAGAGACCAAATAACAGTCAAAACAGTGTGTTTCTAAGGGTGAATCGGCGCCAAAGTAGGCCAAAGTCAGCCAATAAAGTTATGGCGACTGTTTTTTGGGATGCACGTGGGATAATCCACATTGACTATCTTCAAAAAGGAAGAACAATTAATGGGGAATATTATGCCAACTTATTGGACCGCTTCAATGAGGATTTGAAAACAAAACCGACCTCATTTGGCCAAGAAAAAAGTTCTTTTTCACCAAGACAATGCAAGGGTGCACACATGTGCAGTTGCCATGGCAAAAATCCATGAATTGGGCTATGAATTGCTCCCACATCCACCCTATTCTCAAGATTTGGCTCCGAGTGACTACTTCTTGTTCCCAAACCTGAAAAAATGGCTCGGTGGAAAAAGCTTTGACTCCAATGATGAAGTCATCTCGCAAACAAAGGCCTATTTTGAGGACCTCGACAAATCATATTTTTTGGAAGCGATAAAAAAATTGGAGAAGCGTTGGACAAAGTGTATAGAGCTCAAGGGGGACTACGTTAAAAAATAAAATGATTTATTTATCAAAAAATCTGTGTTTTATTCCAAAAGTCACGGACTTATTGACCCGCCCTCGTAAATAATTCCCTTTTTAAATTTGGCCAACACTAACTATTTCTCTACTCAATATTCAAAATTTTGAAGTCGGTACCAGCCAACTTGAACGTGAGTCTATTTTAAATATTGTTTTATATTAGGTCTTTACCTATGAAATTGCCGTTTTGTATGAAAAAATTTAAACGAATTTTTTTCATGTATTTTTCTATTTATATTAATCGAAGTAATCACCCATGCAATCAATGCATCTTTGCCAACGCAGTGGCAGTTTATTGATGCCCTTCTTAAAGAAATCAGCTGATTTCTTGCTTCAGCTGAAGAATTTGTTGCCTCCCGTCCAGCTGGACGGGGGAGGCAACAAATTCTTCAAAGGCATTTTGTACTGCCTCACGGGTATTGAATTTTTTTCCCGCCAAGAAGTTATCCAAACTCTGAAAATTTATTCGTCATTTTTGACCAAAGTCTTCGGACGACCGCGAGGTTCATTTTTCAGGTCGAAATTTCCAGAACGGAAGCGAGCAAACCAATAACAGGTGGTGCGTTGGTTTGTAGTGTTAGCTCCGTAAACGTCGTTGATGTTGCGTGCCGCTTGTGCCGCGTTGCTGCCACGACGGTACTCATATTCCATAATTACTCGAATTTTTAACGTATCCATGATGACGAAAAAGATTGAAATGCGATGAAAATGTAACACTTATCAATAAACAAATGACTACTTTTGGAAAAAGAATTCCATGTTTTTAAAATAAAATTAATTTGAAATTAGAATTCTTAGCCAAACAAAAATTATTTTGATTTGAAATGGCCAGTACTGCAGAACGGCAATTTCATAGGTAATGACTTATTATCTTATGTTAAATGGATATGTACTAACATGATGGAAATGGTTTTATTGGTCCATGGTACTACTTAATGGTAACAAACTCTTTATTTATTTGCGGCGTTTTTAAAATTAGCTTTGGAACACAAGACTTTATATTTTCTACGTGTTTTCATACAAAAAATATTTTGTCATAACTACCACAAAAGCATAGACAGCAAAATGCTATCTATGCCGTAGCCCTTTTATATGAAACAGCTGCTGTTTTTTTTTCAAGTAGGAAAGTTGATCCCATAGTAAAAGTTGCCTATATTTATATTCACTCCTGAAAGTTTGGACACTGACTGGAAAAACACCTGTATAAACTTCTCGTGTCATAGTGTTCGGGGACACACTCCTCCGAAACAGCTCGACAGATTCTTATGATTTTTTTTTGTATATTCGGTAGGTCTGAGAATCGGTCATAATCTCTTTTTATACAGGTTGCTTGATTATCCGAATGAAATATTTAACCCAACATTAGGCTACAATATTACATAAGTAATGGCTGTACGCATAACTAAAAATGTTCGTGATTTACAGAAAAGGAAATTATGTGGGTCGGCGGCGGCTGAGTCTTAGGCGGCGTGACCTCCAAAGCGCTTTTTTGAAGTTTGTACCTACTTGGTAGTAAGAAATGTGTAGTTCATAGCTATACTAATATTTTTATTTATTGGTTTATACACACAATGCAATCTTGACACTGGTAGAATATTGCAGTGATGGTTTGCCAATAATAAAAGAAGAAGAAGAAAGAACTTCTATGAGGCTGGGACTAGGCTCCGGAATCCGAAACACCGGTGAAAATTTAGAGCACTGAAAATTTAACTCTGCGCTAATACAATAGAGTTCAAAATCTAACACATGAGTGTCGAGTCAAATGTCAATGTCATATATAACAGCTCGACATCTGGCACATCGATTTTCAACTCTATTGTATTAGCGCAAAGTTCTATTTTCAATGCTCAAAGTTTTCTACGGCCTTCCGGATTCCGGTGCATATAGTCCCAACTTTAAAACAGGTGATCGGGCAAAGTCTGAGCAAAGAAGTTTTTGTGCACAAAAGTACTACAACTACACTTTTTAGTTCCATCAGCACTAGCTAGATCGCGCTTATATTATTGAAAAAAATATTTTATAATTTTCAATTTCAATAAGCTCCAAGTTAAAGGAAAGGTATAAAATATATTCCCTAAAAAGTTAGCTTTTGTGGTAGTTATGACAAAATATTTTTTGTATGAAAACACGTAGAAAATATAAAGTCTTGTGTTCCAAAGCTAATTTTAAAAACGCCGCAAATAAATAAAGAGTTTGTTACCATTAAGTAGTACCATGGACCAATAAAACCATTTCCATCATGTTAGTACATATCCATTTAACATAAGATAATAAGTCATTACCTATGAAATTGCCGTTCTGCAGTACTGGCCATTTCAAATCAAAATAATTTTTGTTTGGCTAAGAATTCTAATTTCAAATTAATTTTATTTTAAAAACATGGAATTCTTTTTCCAAAAGTAGTCATGTGTTTATTGATAAGTGTTACATTTTCATCGCATTTCAATCTTTTTCGTCATCATGGATACGTTAAAAATTCGAGTAATTATGGAATATGAGTACCGTTGTGGCACGGCCGTTGTGGTACGCAACATCAACGACGTTAATGGAGCTAACACTACAAACCAACGCACCACCTGTTATTGGTTTGCTCGCTTCCGTTCTGGAAATTTCGACCTGAAAAATGAACCTCGCGGTCGTCCGAAGACTTTGGTCAAAAATGACGAATAAATTTCCAGAATTTGGATAACTTCTTGGCGGGAAAAATTCCATACCCGAGAGGCAGTACAAAATGCCTTTGAAGAATTGGTTGCCTCCCCCGTCCAGCTGGACGGGAGGCAACAAATTCTTCAGCTGAAGCAAGAAATCAGCTGATTTCTTTAAGAAGGGCATCAATAAACTGCCACTGCGTTGGCAAAGATGCATTGATTGAATGGGTGATTACTTCGATTAATATAAATAGAAAAATACATGAAAAAAAAACGTTTAAATTTTTTTTATAAAAAACGGCAATTTCATAGGTAAAGACCTAATATAAAACAATATTTAAAATAGACTCACGTTCAAGTTGGCTGGTACCGACTTCAAAATTTTGAATATTGAGTAGAGAAATAGTTAAAGTGTTGGCCAAATTTAAAAAGGGAATTATTTAGAAAATAAGTTTTATTTCATTTTTTGTGCATTTTTAACTTTGGAAGTCGGTTTAATTAAAGTTTCACTTTAATTAAACCGACAGTCAAACTTTTTCGTCTGTGTGTTGCATGTCGCGTGACGGTCGGCCACGGAGTAGGGATAAAGTGAAAAGCGCTCGTCAGAGCAGCCGAGGCCAATATGGCGGCGCCTATAGTTCGCATCAGCTGACCGTGTAGTGTATAGACTAGTACTCATTTGTGCCAGTGCTATAAAATTAAGATTGATGAAGCGATTTTTATACCCTTAATGGAATATTATTCCGAAAATTTTTAGTTAAATGTCTATAATGTGAAAAAAAGTTTCACTTTTACCGTGGTTTCATAAAACCACACAATCCTTTCTTTTTGTTTAAAAATAATTATAATTTTTCCCTTTTTAGTGATATTTGTTAAATTATTACTAAGGCGGGTCAATAAGTCCGTGACTTTTTGAATTTCTAACCTCCTTATTGAAAAAGCAACACTACTCCTGTCAACAGGCATCTGTCAGTTGACTCCTTAAAAATTTGAACTTGCTGCGTCAGTTAGTTTGTGTTTTACAGCTATCTTTATCAGACTATCCAGTAACTTAAGGAAACAATGGAAAAAAGTGAATTTCGTGTGCTTCGAGACCAAGGCTAAGCTTGATAAATACTATGGGGACTCTGCACCATCGATTTCAATGGTAAAAAAGTGGTTACTGAATTTCGTTGTGGCCGGACAAGCACTGAAGATGCCGAACGTCCTGGACGCCCAGTTGAGGTCTCTACACCCGAAACAATCGAAAAAATTCACGATATGGTGTTGGCCGACCGAAGATTAAAAGTGCAAGAGATTGTGGAAGCCATAGGCATCTCGCATGGCTCAGTGGTTTCAATTTTGAATGATCACTTGGGCATGAGAAAGCTTTCCGCAAGATGAGTGCCGCGTTTGCTCACAGTCGACCACAAACGCAATCGTGTAACAACTTCACAGGAAGATTTGGCGTTGTTTAATCACAATATGGAGGAGTTTTTTAACCGTGGACGAAACATGGATCCATCACAACACACCAGAGACCAAACAACATTCAAAACAGTGGGTTTCTAAGGTGGGTTTGTCAGGCAATAAAGTTATGGCGACTGTTTTTTGGGATGCATGTGGGATAATCCACATTGACTATCTTCAAAAGGGAAGAACAATTAATGGGGAATATTATGCCAACTTATTGGACCACTTCAATGAGGATTTGAAAAAAAACTGACCTCATTTGGCCAAGAAAAAAGTTCTTTTTCACCAAGACAATGCAAGGGTGCACACATGTGCAGTTGCCATGGCAAAAATCCATGAATTGGGCTATGAATTGCTCCCACATCCACCCTATTCTCCAGATTTGGCTCCGAGTGACTACTTCTTGTTCCCAAATCTGAAAAAATGGCTCGGTGGAAAAAGATTTGACTCCAATGATGAAGTCATCTCGCAAACAAAGGCCTATTTTGAGGACCTCGACAAATCATATTTTTTGGAAGGGATAAAAAAATTGGAGAAGCGTTGGACAAAGTGTATAGAGCTCAAGGGGGACTACGTTGAAAAATAAAATTATTTATTTATCAAAAAATCTGTGTTTTATTCCAAAAGTCACGGACTTATTGACCCGCCCTCGTATTAATACATTTTAAGACATTTCACTTTTACCGTGGTTTCATAAAACCACACAATCCTTTTTTTTTGTTTAAAAATAATTATAATTTTTCCCTTTTTAGTGATATTTGTTAAATTATTATTAATACATTTTAAGATTCATTTTAAGACAAATTAATACGTTTAAAATAAACGATCGAATAATAGGGATGACGACTACATCTAAAATATTTAGTTTCATTAATTAAATTAAATTCCGTTTATTTCGGGCTGCATAGGCCCATATTATAAATACCTTATAGACTAACATACATATTACTAAGTATATTTAATATTTAATAAACTAACACTAAAACTAACACTAATACACACAGAAATATTGAGGCTTTACTACTTGGTATAAGTAAAAAATATAATATTTTATGTGTAGTTTAGTAATTAGATACATCTAAAAAGTTTAAATTTTTTTGCTTAATTAGTAAACAAAACCTACATCATTAATTTACTTACATCATATACAAAAACATTAATTATGCTAAGTATGAACATGCACAAATATCGGAGATATTTACAAATATGTTCCTGCGGCCTATATTAAGTCATTACATATGAAATTAGCGTTTTGTAAACGAGGAATATAAAGTCAATTTATTTTAAACATAATATATTTATTTAATCAAAGTATATACCATTGCTATCTATGCACTTTTGCAGTCTCATAGGTAGTTAATTGATTCCTTTACTAAAAAAACCATTCGGACAGGAATCAATAAAATCTTTGAAGGCTCTTAGGACTGCCCCATCGGAGTTGAATTTTTTCCCTTGCAAGAAGTTATCCAAATTTCGAAAAACATGGTAATCTGTTGGAGCAAGGTCCGGGGAGTTCGGTGAATGCCTTAGACATTCCAATTGAAGCTCCTCTAATTTGGTAGCCTTCTGTGGGGCGTTGCGTTTCACGTTCGTGTTCAAGTCTATTCCACTACATGGGTGTGCTGCACCCACCTTAGTGGCCCCATACACGGTCCGGTTTTCCTTCAGTTCGGCCTGAACGGATGCAAAATCGTATCGTCTGTGTGCAATTTCGAGATCGCATCAGTCGGCCGTATGGACTGAAGCGATTCGTTTTTGTTTTTGCGAAACCTACCTGTTTTACTACAAAAAACTACTAAAAGAGTACCGATAACTATAAAAAAGCTACTAAGCTTAGGAATCCCTTAAAGTCTTTTTAGGGATTTTGTATTTACAAACATACATACATTTTCAGGTTTAATATTTAACCGTTAAATTAAAAAAATATAGTAGGAAATATTACATAATATATAGAAATGAAATCGTTAGTTTTAATTGACTTACGTATGTGTGCTACTATGTGCTATTATTATAAGGTCATAATAGCACATTGAAGCAAGCTATTTGAATATTATGATTACTGTCTAGCTATTTTCTACAAAACCCCTACTCACAACTAAATTCCTACTAAGGAAAAAAATACAAAATTTAGTGGTAAAACTTTGCAAAAAAACTAAGTTGGTAACATTAATTCTGACCTGTACGGATGGACTGAACGGCAATAAAATTGGACTGAACGGTAATAAAATTCACACATAATATCCTTTTCTGTAAATCACGAACATTTTTAGTTATGCGTACAGCCATTACTTATGTTATATTGTAGCCTAATGTTGGGTTAAATATTTCATTCGGATAATTAAGCAACCTGTATAAAAAGAGATTATGACCAATTCTCAGACCTACCGAATATGCAAAAAAAATTCATAAGAATCTGTCGAGCTGTTTTGGAGGAGTGTGTCCCCGAACACTTGACACGAGAAGTTTATACAGGTGTTTTTCCAGTCAGTGTCCAAACTTTCAGGAGTGAATATAAATATAGGCAACTTTTACTATGGGATCAACTTTCCTACTTGAAAAAAAATCAGCTGTTTCCTACAAAATGCTATCTATGCCGTAGCCCTTTTATATGAATCAGCTGTTGTTTTTTTTTTCAAGTAGGAAAGTTGATCCCATAGAATCTAGATAGATCCCATAGAGATCTAGAGAGATCTCTTAATAGATCCCATAAAAGTTGATTTTATACAAGAGATATTCACTCCTGAAAGATTGGATACTGAATGGATAAACACCCCGGATATTACATTATTGTTAAAAAGTGGTTCAGGTCTTATTACATACATGATTTAAAACATAATGTTATTTTACAATATTAATTTATTAAAAAACACAATATACAAATTATAATTACATACCAAAAAAACTTTAAAAAATTACAGGAACAGAATTTAAGAAGCCTAACAAAACTTTAAATTATCTATCATAAATAATGAAAAATTTAAAAACTATAACCCGACTACGTAAATTGTATAGCCTATGTTACTCGGGCTATTATTACTGTAAGGGTTCAGTTAAGACTACCCAGTTAGCCAGTATGTCTTAAGACGCTATGATATACGCGCAAGCGCAAAAAAATTTAATATGTAATTAATGTATCCAACATTGTAACAATGTATTACTTATGTGACAGTGAATAAACTTTAATATAATTATTGGGCCTTGGACTTTAATTAATTATCATCATCTTAGGACATACTCAACATTACGAATCTATTAACCACTCATTCATTAGTAAAATACAAACATACATAGCCTGACAAAATCATTACCTCTTGGCTTCGCCGTAGTCGAGTAGATAAAAAGTATAGGTACCTACTAAAATAAACTACTATTTAAAATTGTTTTTAACTTATTGCTTCTTTAGTGTGTAATCGCAATTTATGAAACCATAGTAACCACCAAAATTCCATTGACACATCGTATGGTATTTAGCATGGTATATTATAAATCAAGATACAATCGCACAAGTTGCCGCTCGACCAGGCTCAGGATAATAAAGATCAAGATCGCTTAACACCGCCGATTAATCATGCGCACGCTCATACACTCACGTGTGATACTCTCTACAGTCGATGCGGTCACTTCCTTGGTGTTTTAAATATTTTGAGGTGTCCTAGTGTCTGGTCGAGCAGGAACTTTGCCGATATTGTATACTCAATAAGCTAGGACCATTTTTTGGAGATTTTATTTGAACGCTTGAGATATTGCGTCGCGTACATTATAAATATCAAAGGAATTTTGCCGGGTATACAATATACATTCCACTCGAGACAGTATATTCAGTTCGATTTTATGGTAATAGAAGTTGTAACATTGTGAAAATTGTATTATTATTGAAAAATGTTTAACTCTATTGAGCTAATTACATACAATTCGTAAGAACTACTCAGTTATTACAATATTACAGTTCTGATGACTGGGTTAAAGACCAGCCGTGCCACCTACTTGTACTGAAATCAGAATGTTAATATAATCATAAATACCACGATTTTTAATGTTCCGTAGTTCACGTCTCAGAACCCGTCATGTCCCTCCGTTCGTCCTCAACTTACTTTCCAAACGTTTAGTGCTACTAGGATGAAATTTTGCATGTATATGAAAGCTCGAAAAAACTAAAAAAAATCATGATGTAAATCCATGTGATGAACTTTGAATGAAAATTTTAACGGCTTGTATAACTTTGCTAGTTCACAATATATTTATTATGACGTGATACGTTATATAGTATTTAGCATAATAATGTCCTATAATCAAATAAATCAACCAATAATAACCTTATGTGTTAAGGGCTAAGTAAATAAATCAAAATTTACAAAATCAATCAAAATTATTTGTATATTGTAACCTCCGATCGACAAATTAGTACAATAAATAAATTGCAACTTCAATATACGACAAGCCTCCCAAATGTCAACGTAAGAATGCTTAAACCGAAAAAAATGTTTCTCTGAGTTTTTTTAATAGACTGAATGTACAAAGTAACATGTTCAGAGCACTGTGTATATGGAAAATTTGTTTCAAACCCATTTTTTTTAACATATTATTAATAAAATTTATAATGTTGTCAATTGTCATCCACTAAGGCTTATAAAATTTTTACTATAGCAAAACGCTGCAACTTGAGTACTTTTTGTGGAAAAAAGGTTATAATAATATCAAAAAAAAATGTATGTTAGTAGTTATGGAAAGAACAACGCGTAAATGTAATTGTAAATCATTGCGATGTACACAACACAAAAATTCACTTGCGGTTAATATACTGAAAAAATTCGTACAAATTTAAGATACCGCTTTACAAAGTAAAAAAGTATCCAAATGCAAATTTAACACCGAAACCGGTATCCTTTTGTACATACTATTTAGCGGGCCCGTTAATTTGTTTGATATTCATGGATGCGAGTCGTGTTTGTAATTCGTCTACGAGGTTTTCCCTCGGCACTTCGTCCTCTTGCCTGGTGACGATGTTACGGATTTTAACTAGGCCCCTCTTGAGTTCCGACTCACCCAGCACCACGGCTAGAGGGATGCGGTTATCTTCGCAGTGCTGTAACTGGGTGAGCATCTTTGGATTCTTCTTGTAGGAATGTTCCGTCTGCAAAGAAAACAAATATCACTTAAAGTGTCAAACAACTGTTGGTAACACCGAGAAGAAGTATTTGCTTATGATTTCCAGTGGTGAATTGGCGCGCATTTGCTGCCGCCTGGGGGTACTGCGCGGTATCGTTGGCGACATGTGGACACACAGAATATTAGAAGAGAAGTTTGCGATTAGATATTATTGTTAATAACTACACCCCGACATTAATCCGTCACACTATGAACTGTAATACTAAATAACTACACCTACAACCTACACCTACTATCGGTACCTATCGATCGATCGGTATGACGACTGACGGGACGACGGGACGCCTGGCAAATGTCAAATACCATAACCGTGCGTGCGCACACACAAATGACGCCTTGGATGCATAAAAGTATTATTTGACTGACTGAGATTCAAAATATTTAAATAATAAATAAAATAAAACTTGCGCGCTGGTGCGCAAATACATTTTACAAAAAGCATGAGTAAGATTTTTTAATACAAATAAGCGTCCTTAGGGTGGCATTGGCACTCCTATTTTAAGGACCGCGACCAGCGAATCGCTCCATTTAAGTTCATACTAAGCAGTCGGTCGTGCGACGCGGTGGCAGTCGCGGTCGCTAGGATCGGAATGCAACTTTAGCGCTGGAAGCAGTTTCTTCAAGGCTATTTACCTTGATGCCAGCGTTCCAGAGGTCCGCGCAGACCCGCAGCCGCTCGTCGAGGAAGTTCTTCTGCGCGGTGGCGACGTACACGTCGACGTCGCTGGTGCGCACGCTGATGTCGCCGGCCGCCAGCTTCGCCTCCAGCACCGAGAATATGCGCTCCACGCCGATACTCACGCCCACGCACGGCACCTGCGCACGATCACTTCGGTTAAATATAGTCTTAGGGCCCTTTTGCTATCACTCGGATAGCCGCCCGCATGCATTGTATAATTAAAAATAACGTTTACCATCAAGCAATCCATGTGCTCGTTTGACGGTTTTATTTTATACGGACCTCTGCCGTACCGGCCTTGAATTTCGCGGCGAGCGGCGCAGTAGCGCCCTGTTTTTTATATATTCAATCAAATGGACTGACTCTCTAACACGACGTCGCGGCACGACTTCTGTCAAGCGGTCACCACACTAAGAGAATTCGAGGCAGAGACCTAAATACTACATACACATCACTCTTCGCCACTTGTTTTATTTTTATATAAAGACGAGAAACTACACTTTGTAAATTTGACTTGGAAGATTGTAATAAGCCTGAGACGGATAGCTAGTATGCTTGACACTTTAGTTCGTTCGCGTTAAGAATGCTGTGAGTCATCAGTGCACACATCCGTGACCATACTCATTACTTAAAATAATTATGTTAAGAGTGAACGTGAACACGGCTGCGTCATTGGTTAATCTTGAAATTTGCACTGATGACACAGCATTCTAAACGCATACGATCCGTTGATGGAACTCGACAGATGCTATTTCTTTAATAAGAAAGATAGAGTGCGTCAGCTTTTAAAGCAACAAGAGCAATTCACGCTACATTAACGAGTTATTCACAGTACATTGCAAAAACGAGTGACTATACATTAGCAAAAAACTATGGATTTAAAACATGAATTCTCATAGTCACTAACGGCCGAATACTGAAACGATAGTTAAATTAAGTGACATTCGAGTCACATGCTGTCCTTGTCATTTCGGCTAGTAGAGACAGCGACAGGCTGTGAATAGGAAGGCTCTTAATTTTGATTAGCGTTTCAGTATTCGGCTCAAAGTATCTAGCATAATGTTGAGAAAGATTACTATAGTCGGAATATCTCACCGGTTCGTTGTATGCAGCTTAAATTCTTGATATGTTTTCATAACTTACTCTAAAATCTAATTCTCCATATTTTAAAAAAATAATGAAAATAAGATGTAAGGAATTAAAAAAAACACCTGTTTGTTTTTGGAGTCGAACATGCCAACGAGGTTATCGTATCTCCCGCCGCCCGCGATCGAGCCCACTGTCTGCTCTTCCTTGCCAATTTTTATTGGCTCTGAAATGTAAATTTCGTATCTATAGCATAACTCCTGCACACCCGATTAAAACTATACAAAATATTTTAAGTTTCCATTTCTTTTCTATTCCATTAAAAACATTAAAAGCCTCCTTAAAAATATAATAATGATCTTATATTAAACGAATAATATAAATAAGCGTTTCTATAATTACCTTACAATTAAGATAAAATTGGTCAATTGTAAAAAAAAAAAATGCCAACAGTGACTTTACTGTTTTTTCTTTGTTTTCAATTATATGTAAGGCATACTTACGCGTCAATACGGCTTCATAAATCACACCGGTGTAGTAATCCAAGCCGCGCGCCAAACTTAAGTCAAACAGGATCTTGTCTTTTATTCCGAGTATTTCACAGTACTTGAGCAGCAACATAATTCCCTCGAGGCCTTCGATAGCGCTCTTGGACTTGGAGAGTTTTTCGTCTGCCATAAGTTTCTCCGCCAACTCTATGCCACCGTTGAGTCTGACGTACTCTCCGATTTTGTCCGCCGCCTCGGGTGTTACACCTTTCTCGTTGATCATTTCTGTTCTCACTTCCTCCCATGTTGCCTGTAACGTGTTATAAAAATATAACATTAAATATTGATACGTGAAGAAAAAACTTGCAGTACGAAAATTGTGCGGACGGAGAATTATGATTTTTGGCAAAATTAAAAGTTTATGTGGAGAAAGGTGTGCAGAAAGCTAATATTTTTTAAATAATTCAGAAATACATATTATACTTATTAATAAAAATAACAACAAGACACTACCTCAGATTATTATTATAAACACACTGCACATCGAGGTTTGTTGTAGTTTTTTTTTTGTTTATTATTTAAGTTAAGTATTTTAATATTTATCTGCCCAAACGTTTGAACATAATCTGTAGATCATATGCCCAAAATGTCCGTAATAGGCTATTCTACATTTTTTTTCAAATATATTTTAAAATGTTCGTATTGATTCGATAGTCAACTACTTAGTATTTTTATTTCTTGGAAATAATATCTCTTTATGCAAAGAAAAAATGATTCAAATTTAAACGACTAATGTTTGCGCCAAAAACGACAGCCACCACTATCGTGACGTCATAAGAACAGAAATAAATAAATGTCATACGTGCGTGTGTAGTGCATAAACTTTAAATTGAACTTTCGCTGTTGTTTATTCGATTTAATTAAGTTCTTATGACGTCACAAGAAAAATATAGCGGCTGGCGTTTTCGGTCACAAGACATACAGATAATAAAACTATAGTTTTATTTTCGAAATTTTAATTAAATCGCATATTTATATAACAAAATAGTATTGTATTCGTATTTCTTATGATATAAATTATATAAATAACAAATTTATATCATTTGATTTTGATAGATGAGACTAGTCTATTGGTTTTGAACAACTTTATATTTAATTTTTGTTTGTCTACACTAATATAATAAAGAGGAAAGTTTTGTTTGTTTGTATGTTTGTTAGCATCGAATAGGCTCCGAAACTACTGGACCGATTTTGATGAAATTTGGCACAGATATAGAATAAAGCACGGAGAAGGACATAGGCTATTTTTAATCACGGCAAAATGTACGGTTCCCTCAAGATTCCCTTTTGCGCGCACGAAGTTGCGGGTAGGGTGTTAGGGTCGGTGGTGGTCAACTGACTTTCCGAAAAAAACTTGTTACGTTTGATTTAGAAAAAAAAAACTTTTTCATATTATGAATCATACATAAAGTATGAAAATTGCGCCGACAGATGGCATTTACCGTTAAATACGTTTGGAGCACTTCCTATTCGCAAACTAGGTCATGAATCATTATATAACCTTCGTAAACAAATCGTGCATTCATTAGGCGAAACGCGAATACCTGTTTAATGTTACATAAACATCATATTATAATACATTTAATATATTATAATGTGTTCTTATGTTTGACAAGGTCTAGTTCGCCATTTAAAGATAGGGGAAGCCTATTAAAAATTAAAATTTGTATGTTATATAATTGTATTTAATTAC
The DNA here is from genome assembly GCA_963565745.1 of Phengaris arion. Taxonomy (NCBI): domain Eukaryota; kingdom Metazoa; phylum Arthropoda; class Insecta; order Lepidoptera; family Lycaenidae; genus Phengaris; species Phengaris arion. The sequence goes on along the minus strand of OY751438.1, from coordinate 15,042,896 downwards.
AAAACCAATATTGTTTTTCGTCTCTATTTAAAGTAATGTACTTAAACTTACTTCACAAAAATATTTCTTTTCTAGTTTTAATGTGTTGTGTAATCGGTTTCTTTGTTTTATAAATTTCTGAAAGCCATTGTAAAAGCAATACAAAAATCGAGGTTACAAAGGTTATTTATAAATATTTTGAATGATTCTTTAAGATCGCTCTTAATCTACTATTTGTCTAAAAATACATTTTATGCTGCATTTGAAACTTCGCTTCTTCAATCGGTGCCGTATCTTTTAAAAGCAACCTTGGGCTATAGAGAGCCGTGCAAAAAAAGGTTTCCATAACCGCTTACCTTGTAGTTTGACTGTGGATCAATGCCTTAAGACTTTTAGAAACTTTAGACTTTAGTGTCAAAGTTGCACAATACCTTGTCGAGTTTGTCGACTGTGGAGCAAGTCGAGCGAAACTTGTCGTCGGGCACGCCGCACGCCTCAAACATGCCGTCTAGGAGCCGGCGGTGGTTCACCTTGAGCACGTAGCTGCCAATGTCAATAACGTCCAGGATCTCAGTCACCACTTTGAGGCATTCCGAATCCGGCACCATGGGATCGTACTGACCTGCTATGTCGAAATCCTGAAAATGTCAATAGCTATTACATTAGAAAATTGAAAAACCCAAAAAGTATTAGGTAAATCTTAATTTAAACTGTTTTTTAGGGTTCCGTAATACAACAGGGACCCTTATAATTTCGCTCTGTACGTCCGTCCGTCCGTCTGTCTGTCTGTCCGCGCTTCTAGCTTCTGTAATTATGAATATAAATGGATAAAATTTGGTAAAGGTATAGATTGTATATAGATCTCGGTTTTGGCAACATAAATAATATTTAAGGGGTGGCTCTCCATATGAAGTGGGGATGAAAAATATGTTTTCATACTACCCCATCGCTAGGGTATCGTTAAATCCATAGGTCTTTTAAAATAAAAGTAAGGTTTCATACATGGCTTATTTACAAAGTCGAACATTTTCGACTAAATAAAATTTATAGTGAAAAAATTGGCATTTCTAAACTATAGGAGGTAGAAACTTGTAAGTTTCCATGCTGATAGATCATTCTAAAAACTCTTTAGGACAATTATTTATAGTGAAATCGGACAATCGCTTTTGAAGTAATTAAAAGAACCTACTGCACGTTGATAGTTAGGGAACCCTCCTTAGACATGTCCTGACATGCTTATTTTATTATTAATTACATAGTATAATAAACTAAATTTTTTTTCTACTGTCTAAAAAATTTTAGGAACATAACAATATCATTGAATGGCTCTTTATAAAAAGTTAAGTCAAGTAACCTATTGTTTCTTCCGTACAAAATATATGTATAATTTGTAGTGAATGCATCTGTAAGTAGGTCAAAGTCGAACCGCACCTACTGTTACAGTTTTTTGCACGCCATTCGGCTCAGTACCGTCTACCACGACTTAAAATACGTTAGGTTGATCTTATGACCAATACAATCATAACAATAATCTACATCTACACTATCTACACTAATGATATAATGAAGAGGAAATATTTGCTTGTATGTATGTTTTTTTGTTTACATGGGCTAATAATAGGCATAATAGGCTCCGAAACTATTGGACTGATTTTCATGAAATTCGACATAGACAGAAAAAATAAAATAAGTAGTTAAGGTGAAGGCCATGTGACAGTTAATTTGGAAAATAATAAAATGTACGTTTCCCGCGGGATCTCTTTTTGAGCGTATGAAGTCGGTAGGCAACATCTAGTTAACGTATAAAATTAATTAAATTTAAAAAAATATGTTTAAGCAACAATTATAAAAAAGTATAAATAGCTTGCTGCAAAAACTGGCTACCAGGCCATAAGATATGCAATAACATTAGTTATTATTAAAATTAAAGACACTGAACACTAGATTCTAAGCACTAAGAATCTTGTAAAAAGGTTTGTATTACTTAACTAACTAGTCCTATACACATTATATTATATGAAGTGTCATATTAAAAAATAAACATTTAAATCTACATCATGAAAACATCACCCATTTAAAACTTTTATATTAAGTTTAAACAATATGGTGAAATCTATTTACCTAGAGATCCTGCAACACCTGACTGAATGGAGTGATTAATTGAGTACAAATTGCTACAGGCTAATAATCTTATATGCTGATAATAAAAGGTGCTATTCTGTACATTTTTACAACTTTGCACAGCACACTGTACAGTACAATAAATATATTGTAAGCAATAATTTTATAACAAGATTTTCAAAACACAAAAAAATATAAAAGAGATAAAGTGTATTAGACTATTGACATGCAATATGCATACACACACACACTATAGCTCACATTTATTTCAGTGGTAGCTAGGCAACAACACCAAATAGTGCAAGAAATACAGTATAAATATACAAAAAATATCGACAGTTAATAAACATAAGCAACACTTTGGTACCTTTTAACTGTTGATATATATTTAATATCTAATATATAATAGATAAAAAATCCACTACTTTAATTAAATTAAATAATTACTAATAAGCCATAGCTGTAAGCTATGTCAACTCACACTAGGGCGAATTCACTTTTATGTCCACAACACATATTCCTACTCAGATAAAAAGAAGGCAGAAAAGAATGATTTGCTATATTACATTTTCAGAGTTTTGCCCTTTGACTCCACACTAGTATAAATTGACCCATACATAATATATTGTTTCTTAGAACATCAATGCTAGTTTCCCTGCATACAAATTATATAATTTTCTGCATTGCTATTAATTAAGTATTCAGTATTATTAATTAGAAGTAGGTATATTTTTCTTTTTGATTAAAAAAACAAGCAGATTGTTGCTTTATATACTAACTGTTGGTCATGGCACCATCATTGTATTTACAATGGTGGTGCCATGAGCAAACCATTGTATTACAGTATTATATAATACCAAAATTCATTAAAATCCGTTCAGTAGTTTTTGTGTGAAAGAGTCAAAAACATCCATATGAAAAACCATCCTCACCAATTTCCACGTTTCTAATAGTAGGTAGGAGGATAAAGAAAAGCACCAGAATTTATTTTTATATTCAAAGCATGAAATTTAGTTATATATTTATTTATTTATAGGCTCTTTTCAGAAAACATTATTTATCTGAATACTATAATATTATGTTTTTAAATATCGTTTTTTTTCTCCATGCTCCTCAGCAAAGTATCCAATCCTCTACACTTTTCTCCTCAAATTCTCCCTATCTCATATGAGTCTTGTGTTGCTTTTTACGAGGGCGGGTCAATAAGTCCGTGACTTTTGGAATAAAACACAGATTTTTTGATAAATAAATCATTTTATTTTTCAACGTAGTCCCCCTTGAGCTCTATACACTTTGTCCAACGCTTCTCCAATTTTTTTATCCCTTCCAAAAAATATGATTTGTCGAGGTCCTCAAAATAGGCCTTTGTTTGCGAGATGACTTCATCATTGGAGTCAAATCTTTTTCCACCGAGCTATTTTTTCAGGTTTGGGAACAAGAAGTAGTCACTCGGAGCCAAATCTTGAGAATAGGGTGGATGTGGGAGCAATTCATAGCCCAATTCATGGATTTTTGCCATGGCAACTGCACATGTGTGCACCCTTGCATTGTCTTAGTGAAAAAGAATTTTTTTCTTGGCCAAATGAGGTCGGTTTTTTTTCAAATCCTCATTGAAGCGGTCCAATAAGTTGGCATAATATTCCCCATTAATTGTTCTTCCCTTTTGAAGATAGTCAATGTGGATTATCCCACGTGCATCCCAAAAAACAGTCGCCATAACTTTATTGGCTGACAAACCCACCTTGTCCTTCTTTGGCGCCGATTCACCCTTAGAAACACACTGTTTTGACTGTTGTTTGGTCTCTGGTGTATTGTGATGGATCCATGTTTCGTCCACGGTTAAAAAACTCCTCCATATTGTGATTAAACAACGCCAAACCTTCCTGTGAAGTTGTTACACGATTGCGTTTGTGGTCGACTGTGAGCAAACGCGGCACCCATCTTGCGGAAAGCTTTCTCATGCCCAAGTGATCATTCAAAATTAAAACCACTGAGCCATGCGAGATGCCTATGGCTTCCACAATCTTTTGCACTTTCAATCTTCGGTCGGCCAACACCATATCGTGAATTTTTTCGATTGTTTCGGGTGTAGAGACCTCAACTGGGCGTCCAGGACGTTCGGCATCTTCAGTGCTTGTAAGGCCACAACGAAATTCAGTAAACCACTTTTTTACCATTAAAATTGATGGTGCAGAGTCCCCATAGTATTTATCAAGCTTAGCCTTGGTCTCGGTAATGGTTTTTTTTCGCAAAAAATAATGCTTAATAAGCACACGAAATTCACTTTTTTCCATTGTTTCCTTAAGTTACTGGATAGTCTGATAAAGATAGCTGTAAAACACAAACTAACTGACGCAGCAAGTTCAAATTTTGATAGGAGTCAACTGACAGATGCCTGTTGACAGGAGTAGTGTTGCTTTTTCAGTAAGGAGGTTAGAAATTCAAAAAGTCACGGACTTATTGACCCGCCTTAGTATGTATTAAAATACTTATAAGGATTTACTTACACATTGATAAAATTCTCTGTATCTTCCTCTTGTCATAGCTGGATTGTCTCTTCTATAAACCTTTGCAATATGGTACCTTTTGAGGGTATTAATTTTATTCATTGCAAGATACCTTGCCAAAGGAACCGTTAAATCATATCTCAAAGAGAGAATTTCTCCACCCTGGTCCTTTAAATCATATATTAATTTAGAGTCTTCACCATATTTTCCAGTAAGAACATCCTGTAATTATAGTACAACATTTCGATATTACAAAAAGTGCTTTATATGGTTTCATTACATTTCAATATCTACAACAGATTGTAATGTAGCAAGACAATTTGTAGTATACATGCACATTGAACCTTATTACTACTGCACTTGCTTATGCATAAAATAATTACATCTATCTATAGTTTGTGAATGTTAATTGACAAATCATATCATCCTACATATTGAAACATAAAGTATAAACTTTGTATACTCTGTTTTACGAAAATTATTCAAACGGAATATGAAATTTGGCACAGTTACAGTTTATATGCAGGAGGAGTGAACTGCACTAATATATTTTTTTTAATAATAATGCTTAAAACATACATTAAATTATAAAAATAATGTTACACACACTACCTCAGATTAATAATTCGTACTACCATGCATTTGACATAATTTTGTCGCATGTTGATATTCGTCAATCTGTCTATAACATTCAATAGTATCACATTTACATTTTTATTTCTTTTATGTTTAATATCTAAGGGGCAAAAGAACCCTCGGAAAGTTACAAGTTATAAATTATATGAATGATGGGCAAATTTCAACCACTAGGCAACCACAAGTTATTACAGAACAATGAATAAACTTTTACAGTGTTACAGATTGGTATGAACAAAAAACAATATTTTAACAAAAATTTGTAATACGTAACTATAAAAATTAAGACAAAATTATTATTCCTCACTACTGAATTATCTTACCTTTAACTCAAACACTGGAGTGTCTATGCACTCAGCTCCATGTTTTTTAAAAACTGTAATAATTTTGCCTAAAACATTGTTTCTTATAGTCATCTGTTGTGGGTTATAATCCCTTGTTCCTTTTGCTGTCTTGAGAGTAAATTTTTGTGGTGCTGCATTTTCTGCTCCCAGTTGTGCCTTTAGAGCCAACAATTTAGAAACTTCTTGTTGAATCTGAGGACATAAAACCACAATAAACATAATACCAACCTTAACTTAATAATATTGCTTGTGATCGAGAAGTACCTGATAAAAAGGTGTTGTACCAATACTTTTTGTGCAACTCCTTACAGAATAAATCTTTTGCAACCAACAGAATGTGTAAGCTTTGTGCAGCATGCTTCAATTTTTATTTCTATCTCCAATATGATTACTTGTCACCACTGTTGTGAAATTTAAACCCAGAAATAGAATAAAGGAATTTGTTAGGATATTGCATTTACTTCATAAATAATACCTAGTTAAGTGGTAACAAAGTAACCATATGAGGAGTTTAAATTTTCAAAAAATTTTTTTTAAAACAAGTCCAAAGAATACCTAACTACAAAGCTACATAGGTACTCATAAGAACCAACCTTGAGATTGATGTCTTTATTTTTATTAACATTGTTGTCTATTGCATTTGTTGAACAATTTTCAGGTAATAAGGACATTTCAGAATCACTGAAACTCCGCATATGGTACCACCATCTTTTTAAATATACATATTTTGGTTTTAAATCACTACATCTCATTTGTCTCAAAATTTGTACATCAGACTTACTAGGTTCATAGCCTCCTAGATAACTATACTTGGACAAATGTTCGTTAAGTCCTTGAAGATCTAGAGGTCTATGTTGATTTTTATTCTACAAAGTTAGCTTTTGTTAATTATTGCTAGACACACGTATTGCAACATTATAATAACCTGTCACGCAGTGTAAGACGCCGCCAGGCAAAAGTAAACTTTACCTTTTCTTGGGATTCCTTTGCAGCTTTAAGGCTCCTAACAATGTCTCCCTGTTCCTTGATTTTTGCCAATAAAGCTTCTTGACCCTCTGCCATAACTAACTTTTCTAAATTTATGAAATACACTAGTCTCAACTAAAGCTAAGCATACAATAAAACTACACTCAATTCTGTTTCAAACAGTAGTAATTGATATAATGCACTTTAGTGAATGTACAATAATTGCAGGTTAACCTTTCCTTTCAACTCGGCAATCAACTCACGAGCCTTTCAAAATCATTTCGTCATTTTCGTTTTCCAATTTTCTGAACATTTGACATTCACAGCTGCAGAAAGTTTTTTTTAAATTATGAACAATCAAGGAGTTTTGCCGGGGAGTTCAATGGGTGACGTTGTGGAATTTGTAATTTTTTATAAATTTGTGTTATCTCGGTTCTTAATGTGTAATATTGGTAGAATATTAACCATTAAATATTCGTTAACGTGTACAAGTGTGGGCAAGTGGTACAACTTCTAAAAACGTGCTATTTTGTGTTTCCCGCCAAAACTCCCTAGGAACTTTCAGTAAAGCGTCTACCACTTTACTGAATCGACTGACATGACTCATTGACTGTACTGACTATTTATTTGTACTTTGACTAGACTTAAGACTTGACGATATAGGAATACAGTGTTGAAAATTGAAACGAAAGTTATATTTCCCGCCTTTTTTACTTGACACTGGCAAATGGTTTTAAGATAAGCCGACGCCATATATAAAAAAAAAGGAGGCGAGCCTCAGTGTAAAAGGCACTGTAAATAGAACGGTTCACTGAATTTGGCCCCACTTTTTTTGGTTTTTGAATTTTTTTTATTTTTAATTATTTGTTCGTCGTTTGTTGGTTATTGTTCGAATGTAAAAAATATTTGTTCGTTCTTTGTTTATTTATAATTAAACAAATGTTGACCCTTAAATTGGCCCCCCTCACTAGAGATCTTCATTTTTGTCGCTCAAATTAATTAATTTTGATTAATTATCGTTTGTTCGACCACTATTGATGATTGTTCGATCATAAAAACAATTAAATCCTTAATTATTAATTATTTTTAATTCAATAAACAGCCATCACACTACGACTGCTCTACGCATGCGCTTGTGGTGTCAGTCAGCTTACATTGGCCGTATTTACTGTTTTTTTTAACGGCGGTTATCTATCTAGCTTGAGTGAAATGAAATGAAATATTGACACTTCTAGTCGTGTGACCAAATTGAAATAGCTAGTGTTCTAAAGTTTCCTTGACTCATATAAATGTTAAATAAATTTGTAAAATGAAATCAATATTGCCATTTCAATAAATATAAATTGAGTAAAGGTTAAAATTATATTATGTTAACTTGTCAATACAGTCCCCCGTTTCATCGTTATTAAAAATACAAATCTCTTTTGTTCATTTTAATTATTAGCAAGTTTAAGTAAACTTTCCAGATTTTTTCTGGCGTTGACCAAAAAATACGTTTCCTCATTCTTAAGATCGTCTTCATCGTTTCTAAAACAAACACGATTTGAATTAAAGCTTTAATTTAGCAAAACTTCATGAAAAACTAAATGGTCAACGGCTTCGATTTAAGGAATATCACATATATCTTGATATGATAAGATTATACACAGTGCTTAATATCCATAATTTTTACATTCGAACAATAACGAACAAACGACGAACAAATAATTAAAAAAAAAAAAAGACGTGTGGTACTCGGGGACTGCCGCGGTAAAGCTATTGCATAGCATTTTGTATCAACTTATGCAATTATATTTATTTATTTATTTTATGCACTTTGTTCATTCATATTCAAAACACTTTATACACAAATTTTACAAGTACAGCTATTCACTGTTGTACATAAATACCTATACACCTATATTATACTTTCTCATAAACAGCTGCTTATGTATTCGTCCGATTTCGGAGCAGCTCGTCTCGATTCGTGCGAGTTTCGCAGAGTCGTACAATACGTCTAATCGCACGCACACAACGCCGTGTCGAAGACTGCCGAACTGAAACGACGTTAGACGATGCACGGAGCGTGAGGTTTTTTCGTTACGGAATTTCTGGATTCGGTCCGCGCGCTCAAGGCCTGCGATAGAAGAAAGCCTCTGAATGACTAAAATAATTAAGTATACAAATCATAGATGACGCGAGTAACGCCGAAATAATTGATTTTACGGAGAGAAAATGTAAGTACGTTACACGGCGTTGAAAGCCGTGCATCGTCTAATGTCGTTTCAGTTCGGCAGACTTCGGCACGGTGTTTGTGTGCGTGCGACTAGACGTATCGTGTAGACTTACTATGCAATAGCTTTACCGTGGCAGTCCCCGAGTGCCACACGTATTTTTTTGTAATCTAAGCCCCCAGAAACCGAGAAAAATAAAAAATGGTATCTTTTACGTTTTTTATGTGCGCTCGTTTTGCTGCTTATTATGTTATTTGAATTACCTACATTAGGGAAAATATTTATTATGTGCCTATTCTTAAATTAAATGTGTGCTCTCAAATTGTTGCCAAGATGGTTGTTGATCACCAAAATAATATCTCTCTGCCGATATAGAATATTTAGTGACCAGAACTGGCGTTATTGAGTCGCCGGATTTGGTATTTTTTGTATCTTGCATTCTTTCGCCAACATAGTAATGCAGTATTCTATATTCGGTTTTTTCACATCCAATATTTGATTATTTTGTCGCAAGTTTAAATACGTGCCTTTTTTATTTATTAAAGTTGTAAAATATTTTAATATGTATTAGTGTATGCGCGTACTGGCGACGGAGATGATCTTGTCCCCGTACGCGCACTGCTTTATGTACTTAATACTTATTTTACATATACCCAATACTCCTATACTATTAAAGAGGAGAGCGAAGGCATGTCGATGTTACAAATGTCCACACTTAAACTGACCCACTTTTGGGGTTGTTTAGGATCTGCCATCATGACATTTGCTTTCCGCTGATAAATTCAGTCCACATAATATATTATTTGACAAAATCTTCTGAAATCAAGGTGGCCATATCGTAATTTTTTCTTGAATTAATATGTTTTCTGTTAAATGTTTTAATAATGATAACGTACAATACTAACTATAGAGCAGAAAATCGTGTACAGCTGTCTAATCTGACATTTGACACTTCAATTTTCACCTCTATTGTATTACTTCAGAGTTCTGTTTAGAGTGCGGATTTTTCTGTCGCGACCACAAATAATCGCTCGTGGGAACGTAGGCTTATGCTCCGGGTAGCAGGCAAAAGATCATAAGTCATAAAGAAGAAAAAGAATAAATTAAAGTCGTAGTTTTGCCGGGAAGTTCAATGAATGATGTTATGGAATTTGTAAAACTTCATAAATTTGTGTTTGTTATTTGTGTAATATTGGTAGAATATTGACCATTAAATATTCGTTATCGTGCACAAGTGTGGGCAAGTGGTCATAGCTGGGCATTAACTCGTTAATCCGTTAATCGTTAATCCAATGCCTAATAGTTACCGCATGGCACCGACAAGTGCTGGGCGGCGCGTGGCAGCGAGTGAAACAAAAACAAAACTAGATATATTTTGCCGGCGCGTGCGACTGAGAAAGAAAACTGCGAAGAGATTTGTTTTCGTTTGATTACTTCATTACTTAGCGCCGATGCTTAGAGTGACGAGTGTTTTGTTTGTTTGTTTGTTGTTATTATAAATTACTGTCAGTGATCATTTGCGTGTCGATAATTGATGAATGAATTAGAACCTAAACCAACAGGTTTTATAAGTTCACAAACGAAACGATATAAAGATGCAATTTTACACATATTAACGGATTAACGATTAACGTTAACTTAACGTTAATTCTTTCGAAATGTAACGCTTTAACGTTTAACGAAGCTAACTTTTTGTAGCGGATTAACGATTAACGAAGTTAACTATTTGATTAACGGTGCCCGGCTATGCAAGTGGTACAACTTCTAAAAACGTGCTATTTTGTGTTTCCCGGCCAAAACTCCCTAGGAACTTTCAGTAAAGATTCTAATTTACTGAATCGACTGACATGACTCATAGACTGTACTGACTATATATTTGGACTTTGACTAGACTTTGGACTTAACGATGTAGGAATGCGGTGTTGAAAATTGAAACGAAAGTTCTATTTCCCGCCTTTTTAACTTGACACTGGCAAATGGTTATGTCTATGCCATATATAAATTAAAAAAAAAATAACGTCAATGTCAAAACCTTAGAGAAGAGATCATGAGAGTAAAAGAAAAATAGAGAAACACAAAAATAAATATAATTGCATAGAGATGTTAAATTTAGAATATTAATAATATGAAAAACTTTAAAACTTTTAAAGATTACTGTTATATTTTTTTCTAGTTACTTAACCACTTTCTTTAATTTATAATACTATAACTATATTAAATTGTTTTAAATACATACCATGGACAGATTTGAATATATGGAAGCACGACTATTTGAAGGAGAAAATTACTTGAAACGAGACAAAAGTGTTAAAATTTACGATGGAGATGAAAAGGTTATATGCTTTAGATAACTTACACACATTTCCTTGTCTTCCGATTAAATTTGTAAATTCCATACAAAGTAAGACATCCCATTTTCTTTCCATAAAGTCTGAAAATCCTTCGTAGGACTTGTAAATTGCAAACATTATAATATTAAGTAAATTTTTTTGGTATAATTATTTTTTCTAGACACAATTTACTGATGGTGAAGTAGTACTGACTACTCACAGGATTCTTTGGGGCAAACCAGGTGACATACCTAAAGGTCTTGTTTGCTTGTCGCTTCATTTATACTACATATTTTGTATAGAAGAGGAAAGTGGTGGAGTTTTTGGTCTTGGCGGTCCAAAAAGAATCACCTTACATCTTGGACCTGCACTTCCTGGTGGGACACAATTTGATAATAAATATTATAATTATTTCTTTTGGCTGCAGAAGTAAATATTCATTTATATTTCAGGTAAGAGACCAGGCCCAGCTGTAGGAAGTACTTATCATTTTATCAAATTTTCGTTTAAGGATGGTGTAGATCCGCCTTTCTACAAAGCACTGACTGATGCTATTACATTAAAGGCCTGGGAGAATTCAGCTATACCATCACCACAAAGCAGCATCCTAAGTTCTCCCAATACTTCTAAGCCATCTTTAACTCCTGCAAATACTAAAATTAGATCAGGCATAGTGGGCATTGAAAGGAGCATAGAAGAACAACATAAAGCCACTGATGCAAGTATAAATATTGCATTTCAAGATTTGAAAAAACTAATGGAAAAAGCAAAAGAAATGGTCACTATTTCAAAAACCATATCATCCAAAATAAGGGTAAATACATTATTGTTACTTGTTGTTTAATAATATGTACTACTAGATGTTTCCTGTCTTTGCGCTAAAGGTAATCTCGTTGGAACGGTTTATTTTTCTGTAATATAATGAAGCATCCCAGCAGTTTTCCCTGTATTGAGTTTAAAAATCCCAAAAAACTACTTAACACGTTGACGGACAGTACCATCACACTAGTTTTAGCTGCTAAGACAGTTCTCATTTTCATACATTGCCCAGGGGCGTAGCGTCATATCGCATTGTTACTAATAGTATGTAATGTGACAAAACGGACATAGGCGTAATCGTCATAAGGCGTTCTGTCACATATGATATTACTTTATCTAGGTATGTGACAGTAAGTCCTCGGACGTATACACCTATATCCGTAGTGCCATATTTTTATCGTAATTACTATGCACTGTGCACTTACGCCCTCAGGCGGCAGTCCACAGTAAGAATAATAAAGAAAAAATGCTGTAATCAGTAAATATTGAAATTTATTATGAGATCAACACAATCACATACAGTTATAATTAAGTGGCACTATCACTACCAGTTATAAAACTTAAGATCTTTTCGAAAATTAACATTACAAAATATATTATATACTATAATCAGTCATAAATTGTGAAAAGGCATGAATTATCACAATCAGTTACTTATAAAATCTAAATCACATTGTAAAAATAAACCCAAAATAATTCTTCTCAAAAATTAACAATACCATAATTTCTAATCAGTCATAAATCGTTTCGAATTATCACAATCAATTGTCTTATATCTGAAAAATAAAGATGTTACTTATCAAAATTCGCTAAATTTTTGTGGTATTCTTCGAAACAAGAGGGGCATAGAGGAGGTTTGTCTATGCACCCTTTGCAACGATAGCTTGTCTCTTTTCTAATATTTTTTTTATTACAGACTTTGCACTTCAGGAAGGCGAACTTCTTTTTTGTTCCAAGTCTAGACAGCACTTGCTCCAGCCAGTGACCACTAATTATATTTTCAGGTTCAGTAGCATTCGTGGGCTGAAAAGCAGTCGATGTACTGGGTCGAAATCGCCGATTATCATAAATGCTGCTTGTATTGACGATCCTTTCAGATTGCGATCACCAATACCAATCATTATCTTGATCAATTTTTCACGGTAGTTTACGTAATAGTATGTGGAAGCATTATTTTTCTTATATTTTTTGAAAAGGAAATATGCATTCCACACTGCAACATCCAAAAAGCGAAATAGTACTTTTTTATACCATCTAAGGGTTTTCTGGGGGCATGAGTAGTAGGATACCATGGATCAGAACGATCGATGCCAGACATGTGTCTGTTATAAAGTTCTACTTCTGCCGGTTTCAACCTTGTCTTGCCAAATCGGTTCCTCACTCCCACTATTGAAGGATGGATGTTAGTGGTAATCATTAGGACAGGCCGTTTATCCTTCCACTTTGACACATACACCTTGTCCTTGCGTACCTTTTTGCGTTAGATTTAGATTCACCCATGGCCTGTTCTGTGGTTTCTTTTCCGGAGTACATTTCTACATTTAATAGGCTATGCCATCAGAAGTCGTGAGTTCATAGAATTTTATCCCATAGCGGGATTTTTTCGACTTGATATATTGACGGAAGTGTAAACTACCCCGAAATAAAAGTAGTGGCTCATCTAGAGACAGCTCTTCACCAGCGTTGTAAATTTTACGAAAGTTTATTGTCAACATATCAATGAACCTCACGATCTTATTTTCACCCTTTGAATCTAATTCCGATGCACAGATACAGGGCAAAATTTGTTCATACCTGCGTCCAGATAATATGTAGCTAAAAATTGGAAGATAATATAATGGATTGGATTATGACTAACGTGAGCTTGGAGAAGGGTAAGTCCTAGAAATCTCACCATTTCCTCGCAGTTGGTTTCACGGTATACAGTTTTGCGGCTGTGTCTGGTATATTCTCTGGGTCTATTAGTATTATTCCCATATTCCCATATTTGTTGGTACAATTTACAAGATATTCTATAAAATTTTGAGGGAATACGAGGTGAAAAAAGTCGATTACACTATTCATCCCATCAACGTCAACGGTTATACCACATTGAGAATGATCAAAATTAAAATCGGGTATTTCAGTAACCGTCTGAGACCAGGACTCCTCTATAACAGGCGTGTTTGACCTCCTAGTACTAGTTGTCACATTGATAGGGTTTGACTCAAAAGAAACATCTCGAGACACATTAGGATCTTGTTCGTCAACCATAGGCTCACCTGTTATCAATGGGACAGGTTCTTGTATTCGGTCTACAGATAAATCCAAACTTTGTGCAACCTCAATATTCTCACGCCGTTCTTCGGGTTCAGAATATGACGTTTTGTCATCATCATTACTAGACGAAGAAGATTCGTACTCACCAGAGGATATAGCAGCTTGTTTCTGTCGTTAGCGTTTTATTTGAGTGGTCTGAATTTCATCTTCAGAAGTACTGAAATCTGCGGCTGTTGGTTGATAGTCCAAGTGCGATCCATATTCTCCATCATCAGCAAACGGTTCTTGACTTCATTCAGGAGTAGACTCCTCATCAAACAGGTCCTGGAGCAATTTTTGTTCGCGTTCATACGATATCTGCAAAAATTGTAACATATGATTTTGATACAACTAATAGGGTTAACACTAAACTTGAATTAGTACTTTGCAAGCATAAAATAATATCAAAACATACGTACCTTATAAATAAAGTTTGCGCGCGAAAACACGAAGCGACACGTACGCGCGAGCGCGGTCCACCGTAACGCGACACTACTCGACTCTTCGTATACAATGGCGACGTCTAAGGACGTAGTGTGCGGGTAGGGGGGAGTAGAAAAATGTTTTTGTGTGCGTGGAGGTACATTCTTTGGTTGAGCTTATCTTATTGTATTGTGCCAGTACGACGATCTTATTTGTACCTTTGGTGACAGTATGACATGCCGTCCCTAATGATAGTATGAAAAATCGACCGTCGTATGACGTACTGATTTTACGTAAATAAAAATATGAACGTCGACCGACGTACTGTCATATTGCTTTTTAGGCCATGACGCCTATGGGCGGTACTGTCCGTCAACATGTTAACTAACTTTTACCTATTACACTTACTTATTTCTTTAACATATTACACTTACTATCTTTTACCTATTACACTTACTTATTTTTCAATAATATAAATTTACATATTAATTTGTTTTCAGGAAAAGCAAGGAGATATTTCTGAAGATGATACAGTCAGATTTAAATCTTATTTAATGTCATTGGGAATTGATGATCCAGTCACAAGAGACGCATACAGATCAGATTCTGAGTATTACATGGGTCTGTCACAGCAAATTTCGGATATGATGGTTGCAGTATTAATGGTAATTTGTTTTGTGAATAAATTATGTGCATAAATATGCATTATATTAGATCATTACATATGAAATTGGTGTTTTGTAAAAGAGGAACATAAACTAATTTTTTTCTAAACAATATATTTATTTAATCAAAGTATATACCATTACTATCTATGCACTTTTGCCATCATATAGGTAGTTCATTGATTCATTTACTAAAAAAAACCATTCAGACAGGAATCAATAAATCTTTGAAGGCGCTTGGACTGCCCCATCAGAGTTTAATTTTTTCCCTTGCAAGAAGTTTAATCGCCTGGGGCAATTTTCGCTTGGGGCAGGCTGGTTCGCCAGGGTTCAGCCATTGCAATGAGCGTTTCCGACTATCGTACAGGATCCACTTTTCATCGCAGGTAATGATTCGATTTAAAATCCCTTAATTATTGTGCCGGTTGAGTAATGTAACGCAGCATTCGACGCGCTGACGTTTCGTACGTTTGTCGTTTTGCTGCACTCAATTCATGAGGTACCCACCTTTCAAGCTTTTTCACCTTCCCAATTTTCTTCAAGTGGATTAAAACAGGTTTTATCACTAATAACTGCAGCCTGCAGCTAACTCGGACGTGGTTTGCGATGGATCCGCTTCCACAATAGTTTTCAATTCTTCATTATTAACTTTGGTTTCCGGCTGTCCACAGGGCTTGTTCTGCAGGTCGAAATTTCCAGAACGAAAACGTTGTAACCAAAAACGCACTGTGTTTTCTTTTGCGACACCGCCGCCAGACACATCATTAATCCTTCGAGCCGTTTCTGCAGCACTGGTGCCACGGTGGAACTCATACTCGAAAATATACGATATTTCAAGTTTTCCATTTTGTAAACAGAGTGACGCAAAGAAAAACCAAGAGGAAAAAACAAATGAATTACGGTTTTTGAAACACAAATGCATGAGTAAATAGCGGTATAAATTTTAAATTGGAAGTTCTAACCAATCTCAAATATATCTTATATTTGAGATCAAAGTGGCCAGTACGACAAAACGCCAATTTCATATGTAAGGATCTAATAGCTACTTCATAATTTAATAAAATATGAATTCACTACACTTTTGTACTGATATAGTAAAGAGCAGTCTGGTGGTGCCAACATAGTGTTTTAAACTGACTTACTAACACAAGTGCCCTCATATTTATTTTTTTATATATTTCAGGACTCTGGTGGAATAATGTCTTTAGCTGATGTTTGGTGCAGAGTAAACAGGGGTAGAGGCTTAGAGCTGATATCACCTGAAGATTTACTCAATGCTTGCAAGTATGTTTCGTGGCAGTTGTTCAGATTCCATATCATTTAAATTTAAACAAAAAAAACAATAGAGTGCATAATGCTATCAATTTATATGCCACTTATTTAAAGTTTAAAAAAAAGTAAAGTATTACTGAAAAGTATTATCGTTTAAAATATTATTTTGAAATATGTTTCATCTATAACACATTTTTTGTCTGTTTGTAAATCTGCAAAAAGTAGTACACCTACAGCAAAAGCTATGTAAGCAACATAGCTTTTGCTTTTCCGCTTCCCTCGGCAATCTTAATTTTTCTATGAGAATGAAAACAATTTATGAAAAACGACAATTTCCAAATGACAGTGAGCTTGTGGTCGTACATATTCCCTCTTACTAATAAAAATATTTATAAAGTGTATAAGCTATATAATGTTTTGTCCTCGTCTACCAAGCGAATTTTCCGACGTATCAGACAAGGACAAAACATTGTATAGCTTATACACTGTGTAAGTATTTTTACTTGTAAGGTGGAATTAGTTTGAATATTGTTTGTACAGGTAAAAACTAGCCTATATGCTTAAAGTTTGCCTATAATATGTAGTTTAATTATAAACATTTTTAACATAATATTATATTGGTTGTTCTGAGTTCATCACAAGAAACCTTAAATATTTTTCAGACTTCTACCAAATTTAGGTGCGCCAATGAGTCTCCGTAAGTTTCCAAGTGGTGCTTGTGTCTTACAACTAAATAGCCAGAGGGATGAAGAAGTTGCAAAAACAACCAGTGCAAAGGTTTGATTGTTAAAAAAATTATTAAAGATATTAACATCTTTTCATCTCAACTATTTAATAACTTATATCAAATTAAACTTTGTAGATTGAAGAAAATGGATCATTGACACCAGAAAAACTATCACAAATAGAAAATGTGTCTATACTTCTGGCTCGGGAGCGGTTATTTACTGCGGAACGGTTTGGTCTTGCATGCAGAGATGAATCTATTGAGGGATTAGCTTTTTACCCTAATTTGTTTTTAAGTCAGTCATAGTTGAATGAATGAATGAATGTTATGAAATAAAATCTA
The DNA here is from genome assembly GCA_963565745.1 of Phengaris arion. Lineage (NCBI taxonomy): Eukaryota > Metazoa > Arthropoda > Insecta > Lepidoptera > Lycaenidae > Phengaris > Phengaris arion. The sequence goes on along the minus strand of OY751438.1, from coordinate 15,025,254 downwards.
TATTATGTTACCATAAAAAGGGATTTTAATGTACTAATAAGTAAGTCAATTTTTTTTTAATATTTTTAATTAAGCAAAGCCATATTTCATCAAACTTTATCCTTGTATCCCATTCAAATAATGTTTATAAAAACCTTTGTAGGTAAAGGTTTAAAATCTACATCTATTAAAAATTTTCAAAAATATAAGTACACATTCAAGCTTTACAAATCACACAATCGCATATACTAAATTGTATAAAAATAACTGTTTATCATTTTATATTGCAAGGGACTCCGTTATGTGCAATTGATGTAATGATCAATGCTCCAATCTGTCATAAATCATAATATAAGTGCTTTTCACAAAAAAGTCCCTCAGCAATTCGTGGAACTAAATTGTTATTTACAATGCCGAAGTTGTAAAAAGTGCTGCCCGAGTAATGATGACTATCATGTATCATGTATCATCAATGTAAAGAAGTTTAGTTCTCACTAAAGTTCTAGTTCTAGTTCTGCTCTCGCAGAACAGAGCAGAATCAAGGTATTCTGATACCCATAAATAATGCTGGCCACATTTTGTCACACAATATCAGCGCTGCATCTAGGAGACTTATTTCATGAAAAGAACTATAGTCTTTGACTTTACAAAGTCAAAGACTATAGTTAACATCTACAGAATGTTACTTATATTTTTAACCTTTTTGATATACATAATATATTATATTATATACTTGTTTTTTTTAAACATTGGAAATGGTATAATAAACAAAATTACTGTTTTACTATTAATGTTACCAATCTCTATATAAATACAGGAAAGATCTGTGTGGTAAACTTACAATGTACACACATAAAAAGCATTCAAATGCTGTTTAATTTTGATCATTTTCGAGTAGGTACTTAACAATAGACTTGTGTAAGACATGGTAAGTGCAGTTTATTGTCAAAAATCTTCTTTTATGTGTTATTAAGTGTAATATTGTTAAATGTGACTGAGTATATATTTTTTATTATAAATCGTGAATATGTAATAAGTTTACATGAAACTGCACTCTCAACTGAGCAGTTTTACAATTATAAAATGAAGCTTTAAACTTTGAACATGTATCTGCCGTATAATATTAATCTGCTACAATTTAGACATTGTGACACAAAAGTTACTGATATATTTGTTATCAAAGAAGTATTTATGAAGCTAATAATAACAATCTACATTTATTAGCCAGGAATGTTAATAATCAATAGCATTTTTGAAGTCTTGTGGCAATTGATGGTGATTAACACAAAGCTCCCAAGCTTTAAAATCATCACACGAACGAAGATTTTCAGTAAAATACTCGACTCCTCTCATAAATGGCAACATCATTTCATCGTTGATGGCTTCTGATAGACGGTGCAAGAAGGATATATTTTTAGATAAATTCTCCTTTATTTCAGTAGACAAGGGTCTTTCTGTGCATTTAACAATATCCAGCTACAACATATTGACAAAAATATGTTAGTAAAATAATAAATGGACTGTAACTTCACAATTAAAAAAAAAAATTGATACATAGTTAAGTCATTGCTAGTGTGTTGCACCACTCAAGTATAAAATAATCATCTAAGTACGTAATAAAAACTTTTCACAATATTACCTTCTCATCAACACTGTTAAGTTTGAGTCCAAGATATGCATTGAGGCATTCAGCTAATGTTTTTACTTTTGATGGGATTCTACCAGTTTTGTTCTTGTGAATGATAATATCGCCAACCTGAAGTGTTAAAAGAAATTGTAGTAAAATATATTTATAATAATTCTATAATCTAGGTTTTGCCTAATGCCATAAAATTTATTTATATATATTTATTAAAAGAAGATATCCTAAGGCTAACTGACTGACATGCCATAAAATTTAATTATATATATTTATTTTAAGGAGATATCCTTAGCCTAACTGACGGACTGACATATAGATGCTCACACAGCCATAACTATTATTGGTAGAAAAAGAAACATCAAATTCGGACAGTACGTAGTTTTAATTACATGTAGATGCACACTAAGGGATTTTGAAAAATTCCACCTTTAAAGGGGTGAAATAGGAGTTTAAAGTTTGTATAGAAATCTTTAAATCTGCACAGATTCCAATGAAAATTGAGATTGCTGATTGTTCTTAAATACATTTCAAAAAGTATGTGTCTGGGTTTATTAGAATTGACCCTCTGGGAGGCTCTGGGGGTGTAAAATAAGGGTTAAATGTCGGTATGAAAAATATAATTTATAATTGTCACGATTTCAATAAAATTTAATATCCGAGGTAAGTATGTAATAAATAAAAGTTATTGTGTATGTATTTTATAGTTTTTTGAAATTCGTCTCCTAGAGGGGTGAAATACCCTCAAAGTGTGTATAGTGAAATATCAACAATTGAAAGGATGGCATTGAATTTTTGCATGCAGATAGTTATTAAGCACATATAAATTTAAACCATTAAAAAAGGATTTTTCGGAATACATACACAATGGGGATAATTTGTCATAGGATAATTTGAAAATGAAAATTGGATCTTTGCGAAAATACTAGGATTATTGCAAAAAAACCGGATTATTCGATTCTGAGATCAAATTTTGACGAAGTCTCGTGTGCAAATGCTAGGTTTTAAATATGTCGTAAGATAATTGGAAAATTGGATCTTTGCAAAAAACCGGATTATTTGATTCTGAGATAAAATTTTGCCATCTTCCTAACAATTTTCAGGATCAAAAGAACAAAAACCCAACTCCGAAAAATATTTAAAAAAAGATGAGGAAAATAATAAAAACCACAATTAAATTTTCCCATACTAACTGTTCACTGTATTCAATTTGCCACTTGAATGTCAAAAATCTGTCAGTATGTTGGTAAATGTATAAGTTGTCGGTGTAGGTGGTAGAAGTTGGTAGTAGGAGTAAGAAGTATGAGTATGTCTAGGTGTTGGTTGTAGGTGTAGTTGTGTCAAGGTATTTTATGTATTCCAGTTCACAGTGAATGCAGCATAACGTCTATCAGGTCAGCTAGTATATAAATAAAATAAAACATTTGAACATACCTGTGTGTCGAAAACTGATTTCAATTTAACATTATGCTTGTGGAACAAGCAGTCAGATACTTTCCTAGAATCATGAACAATTTTCTTAGGAAAGTCACTTTCAAGGAGATTTTTTAAACCAGCATCGAAAGCTCTGTACTCCATTACTTGGACATCAAATATATAAATTTGATCTGGGGTGGAGAGTACAAGAAAAGGCATTTTACATTTCCGGCCCATATTTGCACCATCTGAACTGAGTGCTATGTAACTGAATGAATCCAAATCTTTCATTGCCTTGTGGAATGTAATGTCAACCTGATTGATATAAATATACTTTTTGGCTATTTTAATAACATCTTCACATTCCTTTTCGGAGATCTTTAAGTATGAGTGATCATTGGGAGCTTGAATTTTTGTTATGTCCCTAACTTCTGAATCATAGTAATGGCATACTCCTTCACTTTTTTCACCATCAGGAAGTTCCTTTACATCATATAGGGATATTTTTGATTTGTCATTGGTAATACTGAAAAATCTACCTTCAACTATTTCACTGTTTTTGGTATGTAATTGCAGTAGTTCTCCTTTCATATATATATTATCCATTTTGATGTACTTACAGCTAAATCTGGTTTGGATAGTAAAGAATAGTCTTAATCTTTTTTCACAGGTTTAGTGTAGTGTAGGTTCAGTGTATTATCCGCTTCTCCGTACGCTTTGTATATGTATAAACCGAGGGTAATATGTAATACTATCACAGCAACAACTGCGGAATACACGCTACTCGTTACTGCCTCAAGCCGTAGCAGGCTATCAAATAGAACAATTTTTGCAGCGAAAAAAGATACAACAGGTACGATTATAATAAATAAACAGTATTTTATAACTGTTCGAAATACTTGAAAATCCGGTAGTTCCTGAAAATTTAAAGAAATATCATTTTATTTCATATTTCACAAATCAACACTGTGTAGACCTGTCGTTCATATATGTTTAAAACTTACATTTGCCTTTCCTTCAATCATTATAAGAAAGAAAAATTAAATTAAAAAGAAAATAAATATAATTAGATTATATTGCTATCAAGAATGATGCTTTACAGTAAAATAATTAAATTTTATCAAAAGATTTATGATTTTACTTTTCACGAAGCCAGTAGTACAATTCTTCAGTAGTACAGAGTACTACTTATCGTCTATGGTACAATTCAATGTAAAATCACACGGCAAGGCTCAATATCAGTGACGTAATTTATTTTTTATCAAATTTTTAATATAAATATATGGCGTCGGCATAAAATCATTTGCCAACATCAAGTTAAAAAGGCGGAAAATAGAATTTTCATCGTTTAAAGTCTAGTTCCAAATAAATAGTCAGTGGAGTCAATGAGTCAAGTCAGTCGATTCAGTAAAGTGGTTTGCACTTGCCCACACTTGTGCATGTTAACGAATATTTAATGTTTAATATTCTTTGTTTAGTATAGTTTATAATGGTTAGGTTATATGTATAACATATCCAAAATATTAACCATTAGGCTGGAAAAAATGTTTTAAAATCACAATAATTTTTGGATGTTTTAAACACGCCATTTAAGCGCGCTTGAGTTGTGTGCGATGATAAAATAGACAGTTGGAGTTTTGCCGGGGAGTTCAATGTGTGATGTTGTGGGTTTTGTATTTCCTCATAAATTTGTGTTATTTCGATTCTTAATGTGTAATATTGGTAGAATATAACCATTAAATATTCGTTAAGGTGCACAAGTGGTACAACTTCTAAAAATGTGCTATTTTGTGTTCCGCCAAAACTCCCAAGGATCTTTCAGTATAGCTTCTACCACATTGACTGCACTGACTATCTATTTAGACTTTGACTATTAGACTATTAGACTTGACTATTTAGAAATACGGTGTTGAAAAATTGAAACAAAAATTCTATTTAACGCCTTTTTAACTTGACATTGGCAAATAGTTTAAGCCATATATTTGAATAAAAAAATAGACAGTTGACAGTCAAAATCATTGTTTGACTTTGACATACAGTCATACACAAGTTCGATGTAGGTAAACAAACAACGAAGTGATTAGTTCACAAAGTTATAAAAATAAGTGATAAAATCAACATAATACCATGGAAAAGCACAGCAACCCATGTTATAAATATTAAGTCGTCCCTATGTGCGAGGGAGAGCAATATTCCATATGAGGCCGAACCTGCGCCTTGTAGAGTTGTAGGCGTTGGTCCGGACTGAAGTACTGTCTCGCTCTGTTAAGAACACCAAGCTTTTTCGAGGCTAATTTGGCCTTACCCTCTAGATGATATCGGAACTGGACTTCGCTCGATATGTTGACGCCAAGTATCTCAATGCTAGGGGAGATGGTTAAAGATGTGCCCTCGAAACGAGGATATACGACCATTGGTGACTTTTTAGTGGTGAACGCGCAGACTTGTGTCTTGGCGGGGTTGAATTGGACTAAGTTACGTCTACCCCATTCAGAGACTTTCTCGAATGAAAATGAAGAGTCGAAACGAACTTGTGTCTAAAATAGAGAATATTTTAGACACAAGTTCGTTTCGACTCTCAATGACATTTAGCCGAGAAATATTGGGGGAGCCGGTATATACAGCATCACCTGTACTATCATCCGCATAGCAATGAATGCCGTTGGTCTGTAACATGTCATTGATATGCAGTATGAATAGGGTAGGCGATAGCACACAGCCCTGAGGGACACCAGCATCAACAGACTGAGTTTCCGAGCATTCGCCGTCAACTATGACCTTTATGCTTCTATCTGCTAAGAAACTAGTGACCCACTTACATAATTTCTCGGGCAGCCCGTATGATGGAAGCTTTGATAGCAGCGCTTTATGCCAAACCCGATTAAAGGCCTTCGCAATGTCCAAACTAACAGCCAATGCCTCTCCTTTCGACTCAATTGCCTGAGCCCAACGATGAGTTAGGTACGCCAAGAGATCACCAGCCGAGCGACCCTTACGGAACCCGTATTGTTTGTCGCTTAGTAATCCCTGGCCGTCCAAGTATCGAAGAAGCTGGCTATTGATAATGGATTCCATTATCTTCGAGAAGAGAGAGGTTATAGCGATTGGTCTGTAGTTGGAAGGATTTGAGCGATCACCTTTTTTGGGGATCGGGTGCACCAAGGCTGTCTTCCAAGAAGCCGGGACGATGCCAGAAGAGTAGGAGAACCGAAATAGACGCGTCAAGACCGGAGCCAACTCTGGAGCACTCTTTTTCAGCACAATAGGAGGGATTCCGTCAGGCCCACTCGACTTTTGGATATCAAGGGAACGGAGGGCTTTTCGCACTGAGCGCTGATGAAACCGAATATCCGACATGATGCTCGTGCATCGCGGTATGGTCGGCGGTTTCTGCCCCCCGTCATCCAGGGTCGAGTTTGACGCAAAGAGCTTGCCCAGAAGATCGGCTTTGTCCTTTGCGTCCTGGGCCAACGATCCATTTCCTACGTGTAGGGATGGTAGGGTTGGCTTGCAGAAATTTCCTTCAATAGCTTTGGCCAGAGACCAGAATGCATGGGTTCCCGAGGGGAGGCGCTCAAGTCTCTTACCAATTCTATTGACGTTCTGTTTCTTTGCCCGAGTGATCTCTTTCTTGAGGGACCTAGAGGCAAGGTTGTACTCCTTTTTATATGTGCTGGTATTTAAATCCCGAGCAGACACTGAATTGGCCCAGGATTGGTAAGCCTCCTGCTTCCGGCGAGAAGCTTTTTTGGTGGATGAACTAAACCAGGGACGAAATCTGCCGCCAGTTGGCACTACAGAGGACGGAATGAAAAGTTCCATCCCTTGCATCACCACATCGGCAACAGAGTTGGCAGTGTTGTCGGGATCATCCGGCGAGAAGCACACGTTCACCCAAGGATAGGATGCAAAAAACGATCGCATCCTATCCCAGTCTGCCGACTTGTAGTGCCACACACGACGGTATTTAACAGCACGCTGTCGTAACACCGTCGTAAGTGGCACAGAACTCCTAACAAGGCAGTGATCCGATGTACCAAGTGGTGCGATTACGGATATTTGGTAGCCGTCAGGATTTGAAGTCAGCAGAAGGTCCAACAAGGAAGGATTCTGACCATCCACATCTGGGATTCGCGTAGGCGTAGTGACCAGTTGTGTCAAGTCGTTCGCAAGGGCAAAATTGCAGACAGATCTCCCCGCATAATCAGTTTTACTGGAATTGAGCCAGTCGGCGTGGTGGGCATTAAAGTCGCCAAGTATTATGATCTCTGCGGATGGGATCTGCCGCTGCACAAAATCTGAAGCATCTCATCTTTATATAACAATGCCACCATGTCGGTCCGAGTACAGAATGGAAGTACGAAACCTATCGAATTACAGAGAGGTGTAAGGCAGGGAGATGTCATCTCTCCTAAACTCTTCACCACAGCATTGGAAGATGTTTTTAAACTCCTAGACTGGGAAGGATACGGCATCAACATAAATGGCGAATACATCACTCACCTTCGGTTTGCTGACGATATAGTCATAAAGACAGAATCGCTGGAAGACCTTAGCGCCATGCTCGGTGACCTCGATAGAGCTTCCCAACGAGTGGGTCTAAAAATGAACATGGACAAGACGAAAATTATGTCTAATGCCCATGTTGTACCCGCTCCAGTATTTGTTGGGCTCTAAAATCGAAGTTGTTGACGAATATGTCTACCTGGGACAGACAGTCCGATTAGGCAAGTCCAACTTCGATAGTGAGGTCCAACGACGAATCCAACTCGGATGGGCAGCGTTCGGGAAACTACCCAGCGTCTTCGAGTCCGAAATATCTCAGTGCCTAAAGACAAAGGTCTTTGAACAATGCGTGTTGCCAGTGATGTCTTATGGATGTGAAACGTGGTCCCACACTTTTGGCCTCTTAAATAAGCTCAAAGTCACTCAAAGAGCGATGGAGAGAGCTTTGCTCGGGGTTTCTCTGCGTGACAAAATCCGCAACGAGGAGATTCGCAGACGAACTGGAGTAACCGACATAGCTCGCAGAATCAGCAAGTTGAAGTGGCAATGGGCAGGCCACATCGCTCGTAGAACTTATAACCGCTGGGGAGTAAAGGTTCTAGAGTGGGGACCACAAACAGGAAAGCGCAGCGTTGGACGGTCTCCCTCTAGATGGACCGATGACCTTATGAAGGTCGCGGGCTGCCGTTGGTTGCGGGTGGCCCGGGACCGTTCGTTGTGGAAATCTTTGGGGGAGGCCTATGTCCAGCAGTGGACGTCCTATGGCTGTTAATGACTCGTTATATTGTTTATATTTAATAATCTGTTTATTTTATTGTAGATATGTGGTGCGTGGAAGGACAAGTGTCGTGTGAGGAAGACAGAGTGATGTTTTGTTATATTGCAGACCTTATCTGATCTTCGTTTAAGCAGTATAGTAGAATCAAAACTGAGCTCAGAGTGTTTATGCAGTGTAGCATGGAGGATATATAGACGTCTGATCGACAGAACTTGAGAGTCTTGATAAAGATTATTAGTTGGATATCTAAATGGCTTTTTAAACATTACTTTGAGCACCGACCTTTGTGCTCGTTCAAGTTTGATAATTTTAGATTTGCAAGCGCCTCCCCATGCAGTGATACAATAGCCCAATACAGATTGAGCTAGTGCGAAATAAACAGTTTTCAGAAGTTGGGGTTGACGTCACGCAGGTTTTTAAATATCCAGGCAAATTTTCGTGTACATGCTGAAAGGAGGTTTATTTGAGCGTTCCAAGATAAAGCATCGTCTAACTTGACTCCCAGATATTTAATCTCACTAACTCTTTCAAGTGTAAGACAGTTACAGGATGATATACCATATTCCGTTCCACAGGTGTGTGCTTTAATGCTGAAGGTGGGTCCAGGCTGCGTGTTTTTCGTTATAGTGTAGTTCGATATTTTGTTTTTTTAATGTTTAAAGTCAATAGGTTTTTATGAAGCCAAGCTATGGCATGCCTGAGTCCACCCTCAGCATTTCTTTGTGTTTCGGCCCAAGTCTCTCCCGTAAATATTAGGGTGGTGTCATCCGCATAGGAGTAAATACTTCCGCTAAAGGGTTTGTAGTTGCACAGATAATTTATATAGACCAGGAAGAGACTTGGGCCCAAAACACTTTGGAACTCCATATATGATACGGTAAGTGCTTAGGTGATCGTCAATTTTTACTTTTTGAAACCTGTCCGCTAGAAAACTTTCAAATAACTTAAGGGGAATTCCTCTTATACCTATGCACTCAAGCTTTTGGATTAGGATGAGTGTATAGACAGTGCCGAACGCCTTTGCTAGGTCTAGGTCGGATCCCAACACATTTTTTACCGTTATCCATGTTTGAGGCTAAGTTATAATAGGGCGTGAAACAGCGTCTTCAGTAGACTTTTTTGGTAGAAAACCGAATTGAGATTGAGATATCAACTGTTCTAGAATCAGATAGTTCATCAAACGTATGTTTAACACCTTTTCCATAATTTTTGACAGGGCAGTTAGAACTTAAATTGGTCGGTAGTTGTCTACGCAGTCTCTACTCCCACTTTTGTGAATGGGTTGTATAATAGCTCGCTTGAAACAGTCAGGGAACACACCATTATCAAAGTTTGTTTTCCACCTCTGTGTTGTTAGTGGGATACAGCGCAAAAGAACTAGAACTAGAAGAGGATCGGGTATCTCTCGTCCTCTTCAGATCCTCGGCAAATTTTCTACCTATACCAGCGAAATGAGTGTTAACTCCATCTATAGATGCTTGAGGACCGTCTGGATCTAATTTCAATAACTCATTAGCGGGGTTTTTACATTTTGTAGTATTGATGATTTTCCTAATCGTTTTCCAAGTCTGTTTAGGGTTCTTACAGGTATTGATCTCAGATTTGTGATACTCAGCTTTTAGTCGATGTAGTAAATCATTACAGAAGTTCCTGTATCTGCGGTACGTAGTATTAATGATATCATTATTGGGTGAAGAATTTTTTTTTTATGAAGTGCATCTCGATGGGCGATGCATCGTAAGAGGCCAGTTATGATCCACGGTTTAATAATTTGTTTTCTATTAGGAATTATTTTAGTAATTGTATTGAATTTCAACGATTCTCTTAGATGCGAGACCAGACGCTCAACGGCGATGTTGGGATCATCAATTTTTAAAATATGTGAAAAATCATCATTATTTATATCTTTAGAGGCATTATAATAGTTTGTTACATTTACAGTTCCTAATAGTTTTTTAGAGTTTATCGTGTTATTTATGCTTAATAGGACAGGAAGACGATCAGTTACACGTGTGTTGATCACACACGTTTGAGTCTCCAATATGGTTTTTATCATAACATGATCAAGACAGATTCTTTGGTCGGAAACAGATGAGTAGGTAGAAGACCATTCTCCACCAGTAAATTGAAATATTCCTCACTACGTCTGTCCTTACTATCAGGTTTAATGTTGATATTAATATCACCCATAATGATTAACGTCCTAAAGCCAGCGAGTCTTTTCAAGTGCATATTAAGGCAAGTTAAAAAGGAATCAATATTATATTGTGATGGAGATCTATATAGGCAGAGAATACCAAAGTCACAGTCAATACCTACAAAGAGACCACTGTCATCTTTAAATGTTAGTTGTTCGATGTTATAGGTGTATATATCATTAGAGATATAAGCAACCACGCTATCATTTTGATTTTACGTTACAGGTTCCCTAGTGACCCTGACCTGAGACAAGCTTGGTTATCTAAAATACCATTAAAAACAAATTATTATAATTCTGCCAGAATTTGTAGCCTACACTTTCGGTCTGAAGACTATGATGTCAATAGACCTGGCCGCTTATTGAAATCTGCTATACCAAAGAGCTGTGGGTGTTGTGAAACATTGGTAAGTTCTAATAGTGAATTAATCTTTCGGCAAAATTAGGTTATATCGTTTCCCATGGGAACTATGTATATGGACACAGTAAAAAGTAGCCTATGTCATTTCTCAACATCTTATGTATGTTTATGCGAAATTTCATAAAAATCGGTTCAGTTGTAAAGCATGCATGCAACAGACAGAAAGATAGATACACAGACGATGAAGATAGTACATTAGTATGAATAAAGAAATAAGATTACTTCAGGTAACTAACAGGTAATCATTCAAAGTTGTGTCTTCCTCTTCTTCCTCCGAGCCTTATCCCGAGTATATAGTTAAAAATGGTTGTTAGAGAAATATCACTTATTTTTTTCAGGAATGTCTTAATATTCCTTCAAGCTCACAAGAAACTCCGTGCGCTAAAGCTTCTGCAATGCCACTTGAAAAATATGTAAGTAAGCATTAAAATTTTTTGTCTGACTTTGAGTCTTGCATTATGATTTACATTTTTATCTCACATTACTACCTCTTTCAGCTCGATGAAAATGAACCACCGAAAAAGAAAAAAAATGTGGAAGTGCAAGAAGCTATCGTATTACCTATTTGCTCCAATCCGCCAGCTGGTATATGTTCTCAAGCTATAAAAACTAAGTTATCATTTATCAGAAAGCTAATATTGGTTTGTGATTTTTCCTTGGTATAAAATATTTGTAGCATTATTTTGGAGGAATTTACTAAAGTAAAATAATCATACACGCTATCAACGTCGCTTAACCCTTATCATAAAAACTAAAAAAATAATCAAGTGTTTCTTTATCTATTTCTTGTACTTAGTCATTGTTTATTGTTATAAAATCAATATAAAAATTAACTTTCTAATATAATTCCTACAGTGTATAATATTATAGTTTTTTGTTTACAGGCTGTCAAGGATCAACCTGTACTAAAAGATTTCAGCAGCCAAGCTAACATAAAAACACCTAATGAAATAGTGCTAAAAAAGAAAACTAAGGTTCTTCAACAGAAAGTTAATAGACAGACAAAGAAAATTGAAAATATGAAAGAATTAATCAAAGTTGTTAGAAATTATACTTCACAATCAGAAATTGAAAATATATTGCAAGGTAATTTTGCAAATACATGTAAAAAATTCAATACAAGTAAAAAAAAAACAAGTCTCATATAGTGATAAAGTGAAATCATTTTCTTTGACATTACATTTTTACTGTCCGAAGGCTTATAATTACCTGAGAAGCATAATTTCTTTGCCACATGAATCTACACTATGGCGGGCGATGTCAAGTTTTAATTGTTCTGTTGGTTTTCTATAAGAAGTGATTGAATATTTAAAATCAGAACTACCAAATAATCCCTATTTAAAAAATGTGGCCATGATTTTTGATTCGATGGCCTTAAAAAGAGATATTTCTTATTGTAATAAATTAGGAAAAACATTTGGATATGTTGACCTTGGTCACCAAGGTTTGTCGTTAATGATCCTGAACAGCTTGCATCGGAAGCTTTAGTGTTGCAAATAGTTTCTTATTCTAATTATTTTAAATACCCTATTGGTTACTTTTTTACTCCAAGTTCTTTGAATGCCGAATTGCTGGGACAATTGATAAATACTGCAATAATCTTACTGAGCGAAGCAGGGATTACTGTGAGGTCACTAACGTGTGATGGCGCCAAATGCAATGTAAAGTCTTGGTTGCTCATTTGAGGATGGTAACATTAAATCCTACTTTCTTCATCCCAATGGAGTAACTAACGTTTATTGCCTGTTAGATCCGGCCCACATGGTTAAACTGGCTCGAAACGTTTTTGCAGAAAAAGGCTTAGAATCACCAAACGGAAAAATTTCTTTTCAATATGTACAGGAATTGCACATGATTCAACAAGAAGAAGGTCTTAAGCTCTCTAATAAATTATCAGGAGCTCATATTGGTTACCAAAATAAAAAAATGAATGTCCGTTTAGCTTGCCTAATACTAAGCTCATCCGTTGCTGATGCAATTGAGTTCCTTTGCAATAGTGGGAATCCTAAATTCCAAGACAGTTCTGCGACTGTCGAATTAATCCGTATTTTAGATCGATTATTTGATAGCATGAATAGCCGATCTCCCTATGGCTCTTATTTAAAGTCGCCATTAACAATACACAACCGCGATGTCTGGCAATTATTTTTTGACGAAGCTGAGATTTATTTAAATAATCTTAAAATAAGAGACCAGCCATTAATGAAGCATACCCGCAAAACGTTCTGTTTGGGGTTCCTTGTGAACATGATTTCTTTTAAATTATTGTTTAATGATCTGACAGCATTAGAAGAGAACCCCCTAAAATACTTACTAACTTTCAAATGTTCACAAGATAATATGGAAATATTTTTTTCGTGCATACGTGCTAGAGGGAGGGCTCAAGACAATCCGAGCCCGCTTGAGTTCCGATATATTTTAAGAAAATTATTGTATCGCAACTCGGTACGACCCAGTATTAGAGCTAATTGTATAGATGATACATTTAATACCAACCATATCATGGAATTTCGTAGTGAAACCAGATCGTTAATTGAAAGTCAGACTCAGGAACACAGTACTGATGAAAGAGACCTTTTTTCTGAAATGATAAATTCTTTCGAAAATTATCAATGCAGCGCCTACGAAGATAATGTGCTTTATTATATAACAGGCTTTATAGTTCAAAAGATTATAAAAAAAAAAAATTGCGAGTTTTGTCATGCTGTCCTCACAACTGAAAATAAAAAAAGTGATCATGACTATGCCCTGAATATAAATAAGTATTCAGCGTTCACAACATTTGTCAACCGGGGTAAATTATGTTTTGCTTCGGATGCTGCTTTTGTTATCGTGAAATATGTAAATAATTTATTTAAAAAAACTGTATCTATGTCACTTTAGTCAGTCGATAACATTACAGGCAAATTGGTAATGGCTACATTACAAAAATTCCAACCCCAGATACAAGAAATTTTTGTTCCTAAACACCCTGTCACAGACGTGTGTCTGGATTTACATGAAACTAAGGTTATAAAATATATAGCAAATAGTTTCTTGAAAATAAGATTGTCATCCTATTTAAAAAATGACATACAAAAGAAATTAGGCAATCTCAGGAGTAAACGACAAAAACTGCATAAAACAATTTTATTTTCACATATGTAAGTGTTGTTAGGGCTTCTTGCTCATAAGATTCTTGCTGTTGTGTATAGTTATAGTATTCTATTATTGTAAGTGTCTGGTTGTTAATCTATTTTTCAATAAAACATTTGCATATTTAAAGTTTTTTTTTTTATATATTGATTTAAACTGTCATTGCATACACAACACATCCCACCACATCAATATGCCGATCCACCGACCGGCTGAATTTCTTGCCCTTTTTCTCAGTATGGTACGGTTACGGTGTAATCCAATAGGCGGATTAAAGAAGTAAACGCACTAACGCGACTCGTAGCTGCCGCGACACTAAAGTGCGCGCCGCGGCAGCGACGTGTCGCGCATACCGTGCTGACAAACTTTACTGTATCGCGTTGCAAATGCGACTAACGCGCGTTAGTAGTGATACAGTCGTGCGCTTCATAAACGCGCAACTGCATCGCTACTAAAAGTCGCAGTGGGCGAGGGGCCTTAAAATTAGTATTGTAGCAGGGCTCTCCCCCTGTAGTTAAGACAAAAAATAAAGCTACTTGTTTGTCCTAGAATAATCAAAACTTTGGTTACCCCAAAGAAAAGGGATAGCACATAACAATGACGTCATCCAAGGACATATTTTTTATCTTCAATCTATTGTTCACAATGCAAACTCCATTAGGGTATAAGCTTCTTGAGTAAAGCCTATCGAGTAAGTTTATTTCAGTTGGCCAAAGGGCTATACACAGTGTAGGCGTATATTTGTGTTAGACATAATATCTCATTTGTAATACGTATCTGTGTAAGCACCAATAAAGGAGAATATAAGAATTGTTGATATTATCATCACCACTCAAGCGTGAGAAGGACTTGCATATCAAGAGGTCGCAGCTCGTTACAACAATGCTTTAAGTTAGCAGACTATTATGAATAAGGGGGCCTATCTTTAGTTTTTCCTATTGATACAAAATACCTAGGTACTAAGATACCAACTGGAAAACTTTGCACTTGGTTAAGTGAGTAAAGTTGACTTCATTTTCTCATCAAAATTTAACAAAATAAAAAGACATACAATTCAGTAAATATCAAGTTTAATTTATAATGATTATTACAAATTAAGTACTTAAAGAATCTTAAGTAGGAAGAAAATAAAACATTCAGTGTGATGGATGAACCTGGTGACTATTTACCAATCTAGCTACATCCGGTTCAATATCGGTGAGTTGCAGCCTTAAATCTCCACGTTCGTTGATTTTCAAACGGTTTTATTGTTTTGTCAAAATGTTTGTTACCACACTGAAGCTTTTTCAACTAGGTATGATGATGGATAAGCGATAAGGTATTTTTCAGCAATGTTCCATAATGTAGGATACTGTGTTTTAATGTTGCGTTGCAACCAGAACTTCTGATAGCCTTGGTTGAACTTCTGCTTAAGCTCTTCGTCTGTGCTGATGGTAATCAACTCTTCTTGCATTATCACATTGGCTTCTTCTATGGCTGTGGTATTGTACGGATTTATTATCTATTAAGGGAATTTGTAAATTTAAAAGATCCTCAAACCTTTCCGTAAAATCCTTGTGTAATGCGTCCAAGTGAGTGACATATAATAAAACGTCATCATCTTGAAGCATTTCTGGTAATTTTGACAAATGCGGAAACTGCGAATATTCTTTTCTGCCTAAATTTTGCTTATAAAGGATTAGTTTACCCACGAAGGCCGATATTATTGATTTTGTTTTTATCAAGTTAAGATCGTCACCCTGCAGCTGCAAATTAATTTTGTTGAACATTCCAAAGATATCAGTCAAGTAATAAATATCTATTTTACAATTGTTCAGGTTTTCTTTCAAATTCGGACCTTTTTCTTATAAAAACTCCAACACAGATTCAAAAATTGCTGAAAATCTTTTGCTCTAAGCAAGAGCCTCTTGATAACCAGCGAACTTCAGTGTGCAGAAGTAATCGAGTAAAGACTTCGTCGTTTTCCTCACATAGCTGAGCAAATAACCGAGAGTTCAAAGAATTGCTTCGAATCTTGTTGATAGCATTTATTACATATTGTAAAGACTTATGCAATCTAGGACTCAGCTTTTTTGCTACTAAATGCTGCCTGTGAATCACGCAGTGAATGACGAGTACATCAGGCAGTTGTTGCTTTAAGTGAGCTATAAAACCACGATGACGACCAACCATAGACGGTGCACCATCAGTCGCAACAGAAACAATGTTCTTCCATGGAATAGCTTTGTTAGTAAAAAAATGTTCCACGGCCTGAAAAATCGATTCTCCTCTGGTATTAGTCTCTAAATATGTAGCAAAAAGCAGTTATTGAAGGCATTTTTGAAGGCTTCATGGCATCGTTACTGAATACTTTTTCACATAATATATCACACACATCGGCAAGTGTTGATTTGATGGAGATGAAATAAATCCGAACTGCAAGTAGTCCAAACTGTATTTTCAGTCTGCATTGTTTTTCGTGTCCGCTATCATAGAACTCTCAGTAATCCTGCAAAAACAAAAAAAAAAAGAAACTACCTAAATAAATAACTACCATAATAAACTGTTAAATTTTCACACTATCTTATTTTTATCACACCCAGGTAATGGATGTTTGTTAGGTATTACTGACTTATGCCCGGTTCCTATAATCAACGGATCGTCATGGTATAAAAGTTACTATCCGTTTTTCTACAACCGACTACGAGTCGTAAATACTGTTCCACAATTAACTTTCTATACCTGCTATCGACGAGCGTCCGTCGGTCGTTCAAATACCGAGCCCTCTTCACTCTTAGTTGTGCGTTTCGTTATACGCAAAATTGAAACAGAAAATGGCACAAAATTCAAGACATAATAAATTAGATTCACATATGATTGATAGTAATTAATTTTTTTATCGTAATAATATTATTATTATCGTACAATCGCAGGTATCTGCGTGTTATTTTATCTTTTTCTTACCAAATACAGTAGAATGCATACACATAACAAGAACGGGAATGGAATTAAAATTTAAATCTTCTGTAGACGACTCCAATCGGCCAGAACTCCTTCTCGAAGGTCGGTAAGTGATGGGTTGGAACTCTCTCCACAAAAGAACTAAAGTTCACTTTATGACGAGATTCCAAACGCTCGAACCTCAAGGCGAAGTTGGCTCTCTCCTGATGTAGCAACATTGTTATTAAAACATAGAACCCAAGAAGAAGAAGAAATTGTTTTATGTAATTTAGTTTTAAGCTCAAATTTAATACTCCTACAAACTGCTGATGTGTAATTATACAATAAATAAATAAATAAAACTTAATGTCAACAATACCTGATGTAGTGGAGATATCCCATGATTTCTGAATTAACATCAATAATTTATTTCACTATAATGGAGTTTTTACTCTTATTTTAGGTAGGTACCTATGAGGTTATGTTTTCATAGTATATATTTTGACGGTGTACAAATGCCTCCAACAAACTAATCTGGCTCCTGTTACTCTTAAGTGTGGATAAACTTCAAGTAGTAACTGTTCAACAGATTCTTTATCAAGTCGAAATCTCCTTTGAAATTCGTACGAATCCAGCGTCGCTAAATAATTCACTCTTTCTTTATATACTCGATCACGCCTATTATCTTCTTCTGAATCAGTCTCACTGGAGTCCGTGGTGATAATATCGAACACTTCCCTATCACTGTCTGAACTCGACATTTCTTCAAATTTCTTGCAGCTTGCAGCGAAAACAGTGAAATAGACACTAACCGACCGAAATTGGCAGGTAAACGCATGGCATTACGAATAGTAATCTTGACAAACTACTGACGTTTAAAATATTTACAGGAACGGCCTAAACTGTCTTCTTCGTACATTACGCTTACCGTCCGTTACTAGTAACCCTCCCTTCCGTTAGTAGCAAGCCGACGGTAAGTTGCTTAACGAGACGTTTTTTATAGGAACGGTTTAAGCTTACGCCTTCTACGCCTATTCCACCATTCGTAACTAGAACGGATCGTTTTTCAAATATAGGAACCGGGCATTACTCATTGATAAACTTGGATACCTATATTAGGTAAGTAACTATAGTAGGTAATTAGGTATAGAAAATTTGTATTAGGCAAGTAGGTACCTGTCAGCATAAGAACGAAAACCAAAGCAAACTGAAGACTTCAAAGTTTAGGTACCTACCTACTTAACAACTTTTTTGCAAACAATCTACTGATAGCTCAACTGATCACTATCACACAGTGGGGCAATGCTGATGCGCTGTGCCGGATAAAAACTGTTTGGTACTTACACTGTAAATTTTTCATAAACTGCAGATATTCTATGGTTACGCTATTAACTCGCGTAGGGAGCTCAGCATTATGTAAATTCTTTTTCAGTCACTTTACTTCACTTAATTTAGCTATGTAATAACTTTGTAATCTCTTGAAATAAATGAGTACTTATATGAGTTATTATCGATCAAGCTCCAACGAATTTCAAAACGCAAATGAACTTTCAACCTAAGTGCAAGCTTATTAAATAGTAAAATATCAGGAACACGACTTGTTGATCGTTTATGTTAAATTGCGTAAGCGTCAAATAGATAGCAAGTCAAAACGCGCCTGAAAGACGTACGCTCGAACAAAATTGTCCACACTGACTTGCCGAGTTTTTCATCTTGTACGAACTTGAGACTACATTACTACAACAATGCTATTTCCTACAAAAATATTAATTATTCTTAGTACACGTAACACAACATAAACAATACAGTACCTACCTATCTTGAAAGTTTTAAATAAGAACTTGTTTTAATTTAATAGGGGTCGATTTTTAGACCTCGTCGACCCCCAAAATCAGTTTTCGTTTATGTCGACCCCTAGTGAACCGACCACTTTGGGAATCCCTGGTTTAGATTCATAGCGAAACTGCAGGTCTTTAATATCATTTGATTCTATGCAGACATTAATAGCTGTTCCGATTGATTTAACTACATTAAAAATATCTTAAATAAGCTCAAAGTCACTCAAAGAGCGATTGAGAGAGCTATGCTCGGGGTTTCTCTGCGTGACAGAATCCGCAACGAGGAGATTCGCAGACGAACTGGAGTAACCGACATAGCTCGCAGAATCAGTAAGTTGAAGTGGCAATGGGCAGGCCACATCGCTCGTAGAACTGATAACCGCTGGGGAGTAAAGGTTCTAGAGTGGACCAAGAACTGGAAAGCGCAGCGTTGGACGGCCTCCCTCTAGGTGGACCGATGACCTTATGAAGGTCGCGGGCCGCCGTTGGTTGCGGGTGGCCCGGGACCGTTCGTTGTGGAAATCTTTGGGGGAGGCCTATGCCCAGCAGTGGACGTCCTATGGCTGTTAATGATGATGATGATGAAAAATATCCTGTTTAGATTCTGGGTTTTTCCGGGGAAGATTACGTATTTTGATGCTAGTATTACGGCTTGACTTTTCCAAGCCGCTAACTCCTAGTTCAAGTTCATTTATGTAAATTAAGTTTTTCTTTCTTTCTATCTGACTTTTTTTCCAATTCACGTCTCATTTCTTCGTACTTTTCAGACATGAAATCTAGGGATTTGGAGATCTCGGTGTTTTGCTGTTGAATTTCTTTCATCGTCGTATGGAGAGTTTCCAATTTATGATCTTGACCTTTTAAATTTTGTGACAACATAGTCCATTTGTTCCATAAACGTCTTCAATTCATCCTCGATAACGTCATCCCGTTTTCGTTTATCGTGTCGATAAGACATATTCCTTTGGATGGAGTCCGCAAGTGTTGATAAGTCCGGTTCCGAAACACAACAATCCTTATGCGGTGAATGTCTTACCGACATTGTATTGGCATCAAGGAAATATGACTTTAGCGTATTATGAAAAAATTATCCAACCGAAACAAGTGAAGTCCAGTTAAACTTGCTCCGAGAGGCCTTCTTATATTAGCAGCTATCAACAATTTCGTAGTAAATCGCTTTCCGTCTAGTACAACTTGAGCTGGGGTCTGATTAATTTGGTTGTAATCGAGTCGCTGGTACTGAATAGCTTTCCGTCCAGTGTAAAGCGGGTAATTCACTAGACGGACATGCCCGCGGGCAAGTCTGCAGACATGCCCGCCGGACCTCGCTACTATAGGTTTGTGCAATGTTTGCTAGTGTAGCACTGTCGCAGTCAGTCTGGCAGACTTATCTGTCGCTCGTCCGCGCAATCTCATTTTAGCTGCGCGGGCACATGTCCGTACGTGAATGCTCAACGCAGACCGTCAGCTCTCAGACTCGAGAACGACAGCGACCAGTAAGACGTCCGTTACCCTTTCTTGTATTTTATCGAACTGTGCAAAGTTAAAGTTGAAGTACAAAATGAGTTTTAATGACAATAAATTATTCTGGGAAGAATTTATAAATGAATTTAAGCAATATTCATGTTTATGGAAAGTCAAAAGTAAGACTATGAATTCCGAGTTACGCAATGCTGCTTACAAAAAATTGATTGAAAAATGTAAAGATACATAAGGAAGCCGATTTAGTTTACGTTAAAAAAAAATAGAGTCCCTATGGAACTCTTACATGGACGGGAACTGCGTAAAGTAGGTACGGCAGTCAACTAGGACGGGCTCTTCTACTGATGATGTATACGTGCCTACTCTTTGGTATTACCACCTACTTCAATTCACATCTGATCAAGAGGAAGCTCGAGCTGGCACGTCTTCTATAAGCTCACCGCTTAATTCTGCCACAGATGAATCATTGGTAAGTATGTACCTATATATTAAACATTATATTTTACTTGCTTTTCACCCGCGTAGATCGCATGCTATTATAAATTACTTACCTATTGTTAATATCTCAAGTTATCCTTCCTATTCATTATTGATTGAGATATTAACAATAAGTAATTTATATTATGCATGATATTATAAATTATTACTAATTATTGTTAATCCGAGTACCTATCTCAAGTTATATACAAACACATGTATACAAATGCATTCTAACTTTAGGTATGTATTAGGAATGTTTTTAATTAAATACAATATTGTAATTCAATAAATTTTATAGATATTACATACGTTTGTAAATGGTTGTATTGTAATAATTTACAGGTCAATCTAGAAAAAACTAAAATAATAAAATTTTATAAATCGACTAATAATAATGACAAACATTTAGATATAAAAGTAAGCCCTATTAAATGCGTACCTTCTACTAAATTTCTAGGATTTATTTTAGATAGTAACTTAAATTGGAAAGATCACATAGATAATGTTTGTAATAAACTTAATAGGTTTGTATTTGCTCTGAGGAGGATAAAAAATATTGTTTCACTAGATGCCGCTGTAACAGCCTATCATGGATACGTTTCTTCAACATTAAGATATGGTTTAGTATTGTGGGGAAATTCAGTAGATTTAAACAAAGCATTCTTAATACAAAAAAAATGTATCAGAGCTATGGCAGGAGCTGATAGACTAGCACATTGTAGACCTCTTTTTAGAAAGTTTAAAATACTTCCTCTTGCTAGTCTATATATATTAGAATCGTGCCTATTTATAAAAAAATATACTGCGTTATTTGAAGATCAGAATTATAAACAAAATGCCAGATGTAAAAGAACCAGTAGTAAAAATATTACTATTCCAACACAGCGGTTAGCAATTCATAGCAAGAACGCATATTGCATGACTATTAAAATATACAATAATATACCCAATAGAATTAAAAATAATAATACTACATGCAATAAATTTAAAAACGAACTATTCACCTGGTTACTAGATAAAAGCTACTACACAACACAAGAGTTCTTTAATGATGTTATAGTTACCAAAAAATTCAAAAATATGTTTTAAATATTTATTTTATTCTGTTTTAAATTCTTTTTATTTTATTTTCTATATCTACATATTACAAATAAAATGACATAAATAATAATGATTGATTTGACATTGCTATAATAATTATTACTTAATTAATATAAGTTATTAAATATGATGATTTTGACATATTATAAATATTATTTAGATTTTATGATGATTAAGACAGATTTTAAATTTTGACTTATGAAAGGTTTTGGTGATATGATATAATTATTACAATTATTGTTTAAAAGTTTTTAATTTGCGTGATCTTTATTTATATTGTAAATATTTCCACGCCCTAGAGGCAGAACCCTTGTATTACCAATTTTCTTGGAAAATAAAATATTTCTTCTTCTTCTTCTTCTTCTTCTTCTTAATATTTTATATTAATTACACAAATTTATTTTGAAATGATACTTGACCTTCAGAATTATAATAATCTGTAAACATTTTTATTACAACTTTAGCTCTCTCATCACAATTGCGACCTTTGTTCAACAAGCCATTCAATTGATGTGATTGGTCTTGTCGCCATTCTCCTGGAGTAACTGTATGATTATGATTTTCATGGTCTATGCATCGAATTGTCATATAGTTTGAAGTTTTTCTTCTTAAATAATTGTGTAGGGCACAACAAGCTAATACAACAGAGTCAATATTATCTAAGTTTTCTAAACTTATAGTGGATAATAATACTCTAAACCGACAGGCTGTTATACCAAAAGTATTTTCAACAGTTCGGCGTACCCGACACAAACGATAATTGAAGACTTTTTCATGTCTCGGGGAATGAATATCTTTACGGTATGGTTTCATGAAATGCATCGTCTCCTATAAAAACGTATGGGGCTCGAATGTTCGAGTTTCTAAGGATACTCGGTGGTGGAAGATTTATCAATCCGTTTTCAAGTTTTTCATAGAAATCTGTCTCTTGTATAACGCCTCCATCAGATACCCTGCCGTTTGTCCCCGTATGTATATATATGTATTCATAATTGACGTTGACAATAGCAAATAAAATTACGCTGTAATAAGATTTGTAATAATTATAGTAGTAGGTGCCACTGTTCGGAGGTTGTTTGATCGCGATATGTTTGCCATCCATTGCTCCTACGCAATGTTCGAAGTTCCATAAATCTGCGAAACCAAGTGCAACTCCCAGCCATTCTTCAGTCGTCGACGGAAACTGTAACAAGATAGCAAATACTTATTGATAATTTTTGTTTTTAGATAACTGAGCCTCCCAGTCCAAGCACTTCGTTGGATGTGCCATCTCCAATGTCGCAATCTACAGCAAGAGCTAAACCTACAAATCTAGATAAAAAAAAGCAAGGTTTTTAGACATCGCCAGTAATGAGCTGCAGCAACGCTATAAAGAACAAGCGTTTGGAGATAGTGTAGCTCATGATTTCGAGCAGATGAACGTGATACAAAGCATCATAGCAAAAAAGTTGATTTCTGAAATTCTGTATAATGGTAGAATGGACCTTCATAATGTTAATTCAAGCTTAACTATTCAACCTCAAACCGTGCCGTCATACTCTTGCCCAGAATATGCTCAAAACTTACGACCTTCTATGCAGTCGCAGTCCTCAAATAAGATTACGTTATATCCACAAGATTACCAACTATGTAACTCGATAATATACGTAGCTCGAGGAGAAGTATCCGAGGAAGTGCTCACTCACAACATATGATTTTAACGATATAAATAAATACATAAAATTTAATGTTAAAAAATAACTAAAATAATGTACCTAATAAATTTTAATAGTTTTCAGTTTTGTTAAAAAGCTCTGTTTAATGTTATTGTGCAATATGTTTATAACATTAATAAAAACACTTACCTTAATAAATTCTCCTTTTAATGCCTTAAACAATTCTCTACATGTCTCCGGTATAATTTTCCCTAGAAGTTGAGGTGATATTGCACAAGTAAATTTCATGTCTGCATATGTTCTACCCGTAGCTAAATACGATGAAAATTTCGGCAATGAAAATTTCGGGAATCAAGGAAGTGACACAACATTACTATTTAAAAATGTATTTATTGCTTTTCGAAGTATTCTCCGCGAAATATGACACATTTTTCACACCAATCATTGAAGCAACTATTCTATTCGGAAGTTGGGGTCTCCAAAATTGCCGTTTTGTAGGCGTCCACAGCTTCTTCAGGTGATGAAAATCTCTGACCACGCAATTTATTTTTTATTTTAGGGAAAGTATAGAAATCATTAGGGCTTAGGTCGGGGCTGTACGGCGGATGGTCTAATAATTCTATGATTTCTTGCTCTAAAAACTCTTTTGTTCTGTGTGCAGTGTGAGAACTCGCATTGTCGTGATGGAGGATGATGCGGCGGTTGCAGTTCTCTTTACGGAGTTAAGAAACGACCTGTGGCAAACAAATGTTAGCATGCCATTCTGCATTAACCGTTCTTTTTCCCTCAAGAGGAATAATTGCAACATGGCCGGTTTTGGAGACAAACGTGGCCACCATTTTTTTTTGCAACACTCCGTGAACGAACAATTTTTGTTGGCTTTAACTCATTTTCGAACACCCAAACTCGTGACTGGTTTTTTGTTTCGGGTTCGTACGCATATATCCAGGATTCGTCACCTGATACGATGTTGTATACAGCATTTGAGGATCCTGCGTGGAATCTTTCGAGAGTTCTGACGCACCAAGTAACGCGAGTCGCTTTTTGATCTTCACAAAGCAAATGCGGTATCCATCGGGAAAACAACTTTTTTACACCTAATTGTTCATGCAAGATTATTTGTATTTGACTCATGCCAATGTCTAAAGTTGCCTGAATTTCGCGGTATGTCACATGTCGATCTTCCTCAATCAGCTTACGCACAGCATCAACGTTTTCTTGGGTGACTGCAGTTTTTGGACGACCTTGACGGGGATCATCACTGAGCTTGACACGTCCACGTTGAAATTCAGCAAACCAGCGATAAATTGTGGTTTTGGATGGGGCTTCATCACCAAATGCAGAAATCATCCGGTCAACACATTGTTTTTGTGTTAAACCACTTCGAAAGTCATAATAAATCATCGCTCTAGAATTTTCTCGAGTCAATTACATTTTCTCAACGACTAAACAAGTTTGACAAGGCCTTGTGACAAGACCGAGAATCTTTTTTTAAATAAATAAACGGTATTCGATTTTTAAAACCAAGGAGTTTTAAATTAAAAAGATTTTAATATGACAGGAACAGTGGAAATTTTCCATTCCCGATACTTTTAGTGCAGCCTATGTATCTCAGCGTGGCAAGTAATCGTTCTTCTACAGTCACCGATTGTCTCATTTTAGTATTTTCTTTAGTAATTCTAGGTTCTACCAGTTGTAATAAATATTGAAATGATTTTTTATCTATGCGCAAATAATTGTACAAATCTCCTGGTTCATCAATTTCTAATTCCTTAAGTAAATTGATATGGCTATACATATTTCTTTTTTTGTACCAATCTTTGCACCAAATTCTTTTCTTTTTCTTTTCGTCAAATAATATTAATGCAGCACCAGCAACTAATGCGATTTTTCTTCGTTTTGTTGCCATAGTAATATGCACGCAAAATAGAACTTTCCACATGCGCTTTCGAACACAAACTGATAAGTCTGTGTAGTGTATTGCAGCAACCAACTGCCCAGACAGACTGCCCGCGGGCATATGGGTCATTTTCAATAAAATTGTACATGGTTTAAAAAATGATGTATTTTTTTTAAGCTATTGCATAGCTTCTATCGCGGGCCTTGAGCGCGGGGACCGAATCCAGAAATTCCGTAACGAAAAAACCTCACGCTCCCGCATCGTCTAACGTCGTTTCAGTTCGGCAGTCTTCGACACGGCGTTTTATTTTTAAGATTTAAGACGGAAGTAAAATCTATCTCTGAACCAAATATTAAAGCAAGGCTAACGCCGTTTTAGTAAGGAGGTGACGTGACGTGACGACGTGACGTAAACGACGCTTTTATAGGCTTTAGCCTCTGAATGACTAAAATAATTAAGTATACAAATCATAGATGACGCGAGTAACGCCGAAATAATTGATTTTACGGAGAGAAAATGTAACTACGTTACACGGCGTTGAATACCGTGCATCGTCTAACGTCGTTTCAGTTCGGCAGACTTCGGCACGGTGTTTGTGTGCGTGCGACTAGACGTATCGTGTAGACTAATGCCCGGTTCCTATATTTGAAAAACGATCCGTTCTAGTTACGAATGGTGGAATATTATACGAGGCGTAAGCTTAAACCGTTCCTATAAAAATCGTCTCGTTAAGCAACTTATCGTCGGCTTGCTACTAACGGAAGGGAGGGTTACTAGTAACGGACGGTAAGCGTAATGTACGAAGAAGACAGTTTAGGCCGTTCCTATAAATATTTTAAGTGTCAGTAGTTTGTCAAGATTACTATTCGTAATGCCATACGGTTACCTGTCAATTTCGGTCGGTTAGTGTCTATTTCACTGTTTTCGCTGCAAGCTGCAAGAAATTTGAAGAAATGTTGAGTTCAGACAGTGATAGGGAAATGTTCGATATTATCACCACGGACTCCAGTGAGACTGATTCAGAAGAAGATAATAGGCGTGATCGAGTATATAAAGAAAGAGTGAATTATTTAGCGACGCTGGATTCGTACGAATTTCAAAGGAGATTTCGACTTGATAAAGAATCTGTTGAACAGTTACTACTTGAAGTTTATCCACACTTAAGAGTAACAGGAGCCAGGTTAGTATGTTGGAGGCATTTGTACACCGTCAAAATATATACTATGAAAACATAACCTCATACCTACCTAAAATAAGAGTAAAAACTCCATTATAGTGAAATAAATTATTGATGTTATTTCAGAAATCATGGGATATCTCCACTACATCAGGTATTGTTGACATTAAGGTTCTATGCTTTAATAACAATGTTGCTACATCAGGAAAAGAACCAACTTCGCCTTGAGGGTCGAGCGTTTGGAATCTCGTCATAAAGTGAACTTTAGTTCTTTTGTGGTGAGAGTTCCAACCCATCATTTACCGACCTTTGAGAAGAAGGAGTTCTTGCCGATTGGAGTCGTCTACAGAAGATTTAGAGGACGACTCCCGAACACTTCGCGCCCCACGTCGCAGACAATACGTGTTTAATGTTAGTGTTTATTACATTATATTATGTATGTTAGTCTATAAGGTATAATATGGGCCTATGCAGCCTGAATAAAACGATATTTAATTTAATTTAATAAAAAATTAGTTTCAAATTTTTCACTCTGATATTCGCAGCTCTTTTACGAGCAGCCTTTTTCAAATTGTCCTATTTCAATTTGAGTTGCTCTCGCTGCCGTGGTATTTGACCACATTTTGAATTAAATGTGTTGGTCAAAGTAGCCCAACATTCCTCTTTTAGTTTGTTTGTGGCCGCATTGGCCTCTTTTGTTGTAAGTATTGGGTTGCTTTGTATGAGATCCACAAGCAGGGCAACATCATCCTTGCTCATAGGCTTCTTTGTTTTCTGTAACAGAAATATACCTAAATAAAGTAAATCTTCAAAAACGTTGCAATATTTTAAGCGGCAAACATGTAGGTACAGTTTTTTAGAAAAATATCAAATTATAGATGTTATCTGTACTCACCGGCGTAATATCCATTTCAAAAGTTGTACGTAAAACACTACTAGAAACTTTATTATACTTTCTTCTGTAAAAGTCGTAATAACAGAGACTATATAGGTACTTTTATTTTGCAAAGATGATGGATGTCATCAGTCAAACAAAACAAAAAGGCGCTTACGTTCCGTTCCCGTTCTTGTTATGTGTATGCATTCTACTGTATTTGGTAAGAAAATGATAAAATAACACGCAGATACCTGCGATTGTACGATAAGAATAATATTATTACGATAAAAAAATTAATTACTATCAATCATATGTGAATCTAATTTATTCTTGAATTTTGTGCCATTTTCGGTTTCAATTTTGCCTATAACGAAACGCACAACTGAGAGTGAGGAGAGCTCGGTATTTGAACGACCGACGGACGCTCGTCGGTAGCAGGTATAGAAAGTTAATTTGGAACAGTATTTACGACTCGTAGTCGGTAGTAGAAAAACGGATAGTAACTTTTATACCATGACGATCCGTTTATTATAGGAACCGGGCATTACTATGCAATAGCTTTACCGTGGCAGTCCCCGAGTGCCACACGTATTATTTTTTTATTACTGAAAAGCGATCGTTGAAGCGTATATATATTAAGTATTTATTGAATTATGATAAAACAATATCCAAATCACTAATTTTGATCTATATATTATAATATTAATATTTGAATGCATCAGGATGAAACATTTGTTCCCTTCCGAAACCTATAATTATTTGATTGAAAATATATAAAATAAAACAAACATTGCAAATTTAAGTTGTTTCATTAGTTTTGTCTTCTATAACCTTCCTTAAAAATATTATAAATTCAAAATCAACCATAACAAACGTGCGTAGTGGTCTTTTAAATTTCCATTACGTTACTCTTTGGACAAGATAGGAAACAAACTTATTTTTTCCTAAAATAAGGTGTGTTTAAGAACTTGGTCCTAAATTAATAATATTAAGAGAAATTAACATAGTATCATAAAATATAAATGAAATCACAATCATATTGTTTAAAGAACTAAATAAAAAATAAAGCTATCAAAAATAGGAAAGTCACGGAATGGACTACTCTGGTAACGGAATAGAATTCTTAAGCCTATGATACATTGTTGTCAATGTTTTTTTTTTTACATTGTTTGTCAAATCAAATTATTACATTGTTGTATGAAGTGTAGTGAAGGCAATTATTACACTGATTTTATTTGTCGAAAATGTTTACATTATTTACAAATATTCTTCACCAAAACATTTTCGACAAATAAAATCAGTGTAATAATTATTGCCTTCACTACACTTCATACAAAACCATTTCAAGCAGGATATGCATTTTGTTAGGCCAGAAAATGGAACTTTTTTTTTACAAGCAAAACATTCCATGTTGCGGGATACTACTGTCTTAATAGAAGGATTTGTGTTTCGAGATGATACTCTTATATTAGTTAAACATTTTTTTTTCAACTGATTGACCACTTGACCATCATTTTCATCATTAGTTAAATCGTAGCTTATACATTCATTATCTGAACATAAACTAATATTATCTGATTCTGTTATAAGTAAAATCGGCAAGTCTGAAGTATCTGTCTTAATTATTTCCGTTAAGTTATTGGTCGGATTCAAGTTATTAAAGATGTCATGGAAGTCTTCTGAGTTTTGAGTAATTATATTATCTAAAGATTCAGGCATTTCAGATATGTTTTGTTTACTGGCAATATTACTCGTTGATGGCATTGAAATAAAATTACAGTTTTTATTTATAGTAAAATTTTGTAGAGTGTGTTCCTTACATTCATAACATTACATACATACATGTTCTTTATCTATATCACAAAAACAACTCAATACTCTGTATAGTAACCGTAACGAGTTAGCAAAACACAAGACTTGATGAATCTGCAACGTTCCAGGCACTGCTTTAATCGCAACAGGAAGTCTTTTTTGAATAAGTTCAATTTCAGAGTTTTCTATATAATAGAATTGTATTGTTTTTGATGTAGATTGTAAGATCGTCAACGCTTGTTTGCCATTTGTAACATCCCGGCCATAAGCAACTTGTTTGTCCAAGGTCCTTTTTACAGATCCCCCTATCCCGTCAGCTACGCCTTTCCCGTGACCACATTCAGAAAAATTCCAAGTACACATGTCTAAGCCCAGCTTCGTGGTAAAAAAGTTTCGAAGATGAAAGTTTTTCTTTTGTCTGTACTGGGAACTGGGTCCATCGGAAAAAAAATTTATGCGTTTGATTCCAGGACATTTCAAATTAAGTAAATTAATAACGGGTAAGAGATGAGCCCAAATAGCACTTGGGTCATGACATTTACTGTCGGAAACAGAACATGCCACAATGCAAGGTGATCTGATGTTTAGAAGCTCCAAAATGTGTGGCTTGAACCTCTTCAGCCGACTTGCACTCATAATTTTCGCTGAAGTCACATAAAATCAACGCTTCGTTATCACCAAGTTGTTCCATTTTTTCTCGATATTTACGTTGCTGATGTTTCCAATTATATATGTGAATCTTAAATAGAGGTAAATTCTTTTCAAAAAGTTTTATCACGTCTGTAATGATATCATGTTTACGGTTTTTTACTGTCCTTTTTGTACTGATTTGTTTTAAAACTCCATTTTCCATCTTCTCATAGTTATGATCTACTCGTTCCCATTGTTCCCAGTACACTTTTTTAGACAAAGTCTCTCCTTCCAAAGCGTAAACTAATTTCAACTCCTTACAAATCGTACATATTCCGCGCATACATTCATACATATTAGGATCGCAGGTTGTTTTTGAAATTACATCCGTGATCGACTTAACATCGTTTGGAAAAATGCCATTTCTTAATAAACACGTAAACAACATGTCCATATTAATATGTTTTATGCATAGGCAAGTGTTCCGGTTATGAATATTTGGCGATAGTACGTAGGCAGGTTTATATCTAAAAAACGTTGTAAAACTGACGCGACCCCCTTCAGCTTTATAGATTTGATATAAATTATACAATTTGTCAGTAAGATATCGAATTTGATTCCTCTCCTTATTATCTGTTTTGCACTCTTTTTTTCCACTTGTACTTCGACTTATATCATCGCGTATAAAAAACAACCTCATCTCTTCTTTCATTTTATCAATTTTCGACTTTTGAGATCTCTGCACTATTCTTACACGACCTTTAGGCCTATAAGTTTTCCAACGTAGTTTTTGCATTTATTTTGCTTTACAATAACTGTCTCAGCGATCCTTTTCATTGCACGCTTATCTCTATGACCTTTGGTATTATTATAAGCCGAACGTAGAGCACTTTCAATAACCTCTTCTCTTGCTTTCATTTTCAAATTTTTTTAATTCAACCTTTTGATTTCTTTTAAATGTTTCACCTTCATGCGATAAATTTGCTTCCTGTATTTTTCTATACTTCTTTGCAACAGTGTATTTTTATTCATTGCAGATTCGTATGCACGTCTTAATTTTCTAATCATGGAACTGTGGTTTTTATTCATACAAGTTGTCCCAGCAGGCGAATCACTTTTCTTCTCCTTCTTTTCACTCTCAGTCTTTTCACTCTCAGTTTTTTTCTCTTTCTGTCTTCTTTTCTGTTCTCTCCATCTTTTTCTTTGGTCTACCTTTTCTTTTTCTGATAATTCTTGTTTAATTATGTTATATAATTCACATATATATGGATAATTATTTTTTAATTTAATTCTATTTACATCTCTCTTTTTATATTCTTCGTATCTATCGGGGTCTTTTTTTAGCTTTTCGCGATACCGTTTCATCTTTTCGGCTGGTGTAAGTGGCATCCTTAAAAAAAAATGTAAAGTTGAGAAGAAACCATAAAATGTAGACCGTATACGGTATTCATATGTGTATACAGTAATCATAATTAAAGTGCACATATTTTGCTAGTTATATGGATTTCAGCACACTTTATCAAAGTTATACAATGAACTAAATTCTGAGAAAATACTTTGCTGGCACAAATGAAATACTTATTAGGTATATTTATTATTATTATTATTATTATTTATATTACTCAGTATTATAAAATCCTAAGGTTGGTTAAACCAATCGTGCAGTGTACACTGTGCTTAAGGGT
Source organism: Phengaris arion (assembly GCA_963565745.1). NCBI lineage: Eukaryota > Metazoa > Arthropoda > Insecta > Lepidoptera > Lycaenidae > Phengaris > Phengaris arion. The sequence goes on along the minus strand of OY751438.1, from coordinate 14,993,627 downwards.
TCCATTCCGAAACTATTTGATTCCACTTCTACGTTACCGATGTTTTGGTTTCGGAATGGAAGTCACGGACACGTAGCACCAGCAAATTTTTTTACATATTTTTAAGACAGTAAAACAACTTAGAAAGTTAAACAATCTACAAAGTTCGCTAAATACTTATAGAACGCAAAAATATAGATAATTAATATGAGGTATACTATTAAACTGTTATTGGTTTGTTATTGGTTATTGTTATTGGTTTCGGTTCGTGGAATATGTTCGTTAGACCATACAGGTGTCGCGGTGTTTTTGGCGCCTGGTCACTGCCGAAATGAACGAATTTAAGATGGAGGCCGTTTACTATTAAAAACTGTATTGCCAGTGGTAAAATACAAATTGGGAATGGTAGTTTTATTATATGTGGGAGTTTTATTAAGTGGTTTCGGAAAGGAATTTTCCATACGAAACGAATTAAGTCCTTATCTATTTTAATGAATTAAATATTTAGGATTTTAATTATATCGTTTTTGCCGCTTAAAAATAAGTCATTAAATGCCAAAATACCAAATATATATATATCAAAGATTATAGAAGATTATGAACATTAATAAAATATTTCTCATCTAACTTGCTCTATCCTTAGTGGGACAGCGTGAAAGTAGTACTATCTACTAAAACAATCTTAAATTATGTTATGTTAACTTACTTTTATCTGTGCAACATTTAAAATACTAATAAGTTACCTATCACAGATTATAATTCAAATGGTGTATCTATCAAAGACGCACTATTTAAATTTAAAAAGTAAACTAAAGTCTTGGGACATACTGAGAATACCAATGTACACTTTTTTTGAAAATGACCCATATCCGTGTAGTGAATACCCCGCTATAGTATAAGCTGTTTTTGTACCTATTTAAATTTTATGTATAATGTATCGACCTACATAAATAAAGCAGGGAATTTATTCTAAAATCTATGCATGTATATATATATATTTATATATATATATATATATATATATATATATATATATATATATATATATATATATATATATATATATATATATATTTATATATTTTGGTCGGTTTGATATTATTTCTTTTGTTTTAAAATGCATCAGTTTTCACGTCATTACATCAGTTAAACACAAACCGCGTTACCAAAAGTGTTTTATTATTTTAATATCCCTATTTTACATACATAAAACATTGGTACGGCTTAAAGGATTTGACTCCAAGTCATATCAAATTTAAAACAAGCACAAAAATTTAGGGTTAGTACCACAGTTTTATTTTGTTAGTACGAATATATTATGTACATAAAGTTTCAATATAAGGAGTATTTACAGAACAGATTTAAGTCGCTAGGGCGAGTTATTGTACTTAGAAGGGAGGGAATCATATAATGAGGATTGTTTTTTTGGACCGTGAAAAAAAAGTTCCGCTATCAATGCTCCAAGCATTCAATTTTATTTAGGTTTATTCAACGTTAACTAGTAACTAAAACATTAAATATTCAATGCATACATATTTTGTATCTATTTAAACTTTATGTATAATGTATCAGTAAATTCCTTTCATTAAATTAGTATTTTTCTAAATTCCAGTTATATCATCACTTACGCAATTTATTCTACTTTCTAAATATATATATATATATATATATATATATATATATATATATATATATATATATATATATATATATATATATAACATGCATAGGTTTTATTTGAATTATAACAATATAATCTTGAAAAAAAAAACAACGGGAAACGCCTGCGTCTGTCCTTTTATCATAGTAGGTAATTGTAATTTGTTTTTTATATCTGTGCTCCATGCATTCAATTTTATTTAGGTTTATTTAACGTAAACTAGTAACTAAAACATAAAATATTCATTGCATACAGCTTGGGGTTGCGATCCTCAAAAGGAGGTGGCGGTGTTGTCGATAATATTAAACCTAATATCTGCTGTTAAAATCTCCGACGCACATTAGTTATTGTATAGAATGTAAATACGCTTTATGTTCGTGTTGGATCGCTGAATCCATTAATATAGGTTCTATTCAAAGTTCTATTGTTCAATTTTTTTATTATAAACTTTCACAACTTTTCACAACAATGAACAAAATACCTGTACAATATTGTAAAATAATGTGACAAAATCATTGAAATCATTGGACATAATACTTTTTACTACTACATAGTACAAACAGAGGACTTTGAAAATTTTAATTGACTTTACGTTTCACATTTTAGGGTTCCTCTCGAAACCCTTCCGTCCATCCGTCCGTCCGTCTTCGGCTAACACTTTGGTTAGTGCTAGAAAGAAATAATATGTATAAAAATGCACAAAAAAATATGAAATAAAACTTCTTTTCTAAATAGGGAATTATTGATTACGATACCGATTTTGAATTCGGCTAAAATTTTAACTATTTCTCTATTCAATCTTCATAGCTTTGAAGTCGGTACCAACCCGAACAACATCCTGATAAAACAATGTTTAAAATAGAACTCGCGTTCAAGTTGGCTGGTACCGACTTCAAAATTACTCTCTCGGCAAAACAAACTCGAGCGTTATTTTATGCCAGTTTCCTGAGAGGCCGTGGTATTTCCCCAACTAAGCATTACCGATATGTGGACCTAATAAACAATCACCAGTGATGGTAATGATTAGATACTATATTATTAAATAATAATAATTATTATTTATATTAGTAGTCGGCGGAAAAATGTAGCAGTAAGCATTAAATATATTATAGTGATGATGATGATCACGAATATAATTTTGGCAATAGCAAAATTTCATAGACATTGATATCGGTGCACAAAACTCTGATGAGTAGTGAGTACCTGTCATGATAATAATATGTTAGTGTTTCGTGTGAAGATGGTGGTGATGATGATGATGATGATTAGTACCGGATTATCCATATAGGCGGAGGCAGCAAGAGATACGGTCCCCGCGCTTGGGGGGCCTGCGTTTTGACGTCTGTCCGGCCGCATCGACCGCGGGGGCGAAAAGAATAAAGTATGGAAAATACAAAAGTACACGCCACAAGGTTTTTCTTATAATGAAAGCATAAGAATTAATTTTCAACTGAAAGATGTTTCTTGAAATCATAGATCGTGAACATTAAAAAATTTAAACTTTCCATAATCCTGTGTACAAATAAGGCTTGGTAAAATCATTTACGGACATTTTGGTCATTTAATTTAAAAAAATTAAAAAATCGTAAAAACAGAAATTACATTACGTTCTTTACGGCGTTCTTTATACCAGTAAAATAAGAAAAAAAAATTGCTTTTTTCATAATCAATGTTATATTAGGTAAACCTATGAAATTGCCGTTTTGTATGAAGAAATTTAAACGAATTCTTTTCATGTATTTTTTATTTGTATTTATCAAAGTGATGCAGAAACCTATGCAATCAATGCATCTTTGCCAACGCAGTGGCAGTTTATTGATGCCCTTCTTAAAGAAATCAGCTGGACGGGAGGCAACAAATCCTTCAAAGGCATTTTGTACTGCCTCTCGGGTATTGAATTTTTTTCCCACCAAGAAGTTATCCAAATTCTGGAAAAAGTAGTAGTCTGTAGGCGCAAGGTCTGGTGAGTAGGGCGGATGACGGAGAGCTTCCAACCTCAGTTCTTGCAACTTGGAGACCGTCTGCTGTGCAGTATGAGGACGCGCGTTGTCGCGCAGGAGCAGCGGAAACGAGCGATTGACCAATGCTGGTTGGAGATGTGCCAGCTTCTCCATCATTGTGTTCAGTTCTTCACAGTACACATCTGTAGTAATGCTCGCCCCGTTTGGTAAGAAGCTGTGATGAATCACACCGGCGCTAGCCAAACAGTGACCATCACTTTTCTAGGGGTAAGTTTTCGTTTAGGGCATTGTTTAGGTGCTGAACCAGGGTCCAACCAACTTGCTGAGCGCTTGCGGTTATCAAACAGAATCCATTTTTCATTGCGATGAATTGCGTTACCTGCGGATAACAATGCGGTTCAAAATTCCTTCATTGGTGTGTCTGTTGAGCAGTGCAAGGCACGTCTCGACGCGTACTTCGCGCTGGCGATCATTGAGTTCGTGGGGCACCCATTTGTCAAGCTTTTTTACCTTGCCAATTTGACGCAAATGGACCAATACTGTTTTTTTAAAACGGGCAATTAGACCACCACACTTACCCACTGCAACTCCTGTGTATCCAGGATCGACAGTGGTATCCAACCGCAAAAACCCTTTGATATGATCTCAGGGGTGCCCGGGGGACATGCTAAACCTATCTTGGAACCCGCAACGTAATTAATCAGAAGATTGTAGGAGGAGTAGGAAGTATTCCAGTTTCCCTCCCCAAGCAAAACAGGAGACAACAAAAATTGTGATGACAAAAAGTCAGAATTAAAGGGGAAGCACCACGGGAATAACATGTTTTTTTTTATGACTACAAGACAGAATGTAATTAAATGTTTTAATTTATAATATGACAATTAATTACAATGCATTTATAATGACAAAAAAGTGTTGCATTCCAATAGTGCTTATGACAAAAACGTTTGAAAGCTCGGAAGTTCTTCGCGCAGCCCACGAGATCTTCATAGTACACATCCCTAGAAACACAATGGACGCTGTTCAACATTTCGATTCTTTCGTCACATTCCCAGAGTACGTGATGAGCAGTTTGTTCATAAGGGCTACCTTCGGTCGAACACTCGCATAGCGGAGACGAGACTAATGTACCTAAATCCAAAAAGTTTCGCTTTAAAGTTTCCGTGTCCTGTCAAAAATTGTGCGACGTAGTGATTTATTTCTATCCATTACTTCAAGAGTCGATCGCGTACCGAAGGAAGAAATTATATAAGTGACGCCCTTTGATAGTGTTGTCCCACCGTTCCTGCCACTCAGAAATTAGGTTCTGTATAGAAATATCTAATGGCTCGAATATTCTAGTTATCTTATTACTCTCTTTCGCGCTCAAAAACTCAGGGTTAGTCATTTTTTTATTTTTATAATATAGCGCTGCACGACGCTGTATCTCTAAATCTACTGGTAGGACTCCGGCTAAGACTGGGAGTGCTTCAGTACTTATGGTACGGTATGCCTTACATAAAAATATTAAGGCGAGACGTTGGCTTTGCAAAAGTTTACGACGGGCCGCTCCTATTGTAGACCTATCTGCCTAAGCCGGTGCGCCATAGCATATGCTGCCGAGGTACGTCGCATTATAAATTATTTTTAATGTTTTAAATGAAAGGCCCCATGTCGACGTTGATATTTTTGTGAAACAATAGAAATTCCTTTTAGCTTTCTCACCGGTCTGTATTATATGTTCCAGGAATGTAAATTTACTTTCTAAAATAAGTCCTAGGTAACAAAGTGACTGTTTACGTTTCACATTGATGTTGTTCAGTTTAATGCAAGGAGTTGATATTAATGAACCTTTTAAAAGTACTTCAAAGGTTTTATGTGCTGCAAATTCTAATCGATTTCTGTGGCCCCAACTCGATATTACGTTGAGGCACTTATTGCCTTGTTTTCAATTTCAGATCGCGAATTAGCTTGAATAATAAGAAAACCAATACTGTTTTGACGCTAACGTCAAAAGCTGCTGCTAATTCAGTCGTAGATTGTGAATCATCAGCTTCCACAATCGCCTTTAATTCGTCATTGTCGACCAAAGTCTTCGGACGACCGCGAGGTTCATTTTTCAGGTCGAAATTTCCAGAACGGAAGCGAGCAAACCAATAACAGGTGGTGCGTTGGTTTGTAGTGTTAGCTCCGTAAACGTCGTTGATGTTGCGTGCCGCTTGTGCCGCGTTACTGCCACGACGGTACTCATATTCCATAATTACTCGAATTTTTAACGTATCCATGATGACGAAAAAGATTGAAATGCGATGAAAATGTAACACTAATCAATAAACAAATGACTACTTTTGGAAAAAGAATTCCATGTTTTTAAAATAAAATTAATTTGAAATTAGAATTCTTAGCCAAACAAAAATTATTTTAATTTGAAATGGCCAGTACTGCAGAACGGCAATTTCATAGGTAAAGACCTATTATTATTTTGTACTGACGTTCTGCTAGCTATTGATTTTATTGTATTTTCCCAAGTGCAGTCTTTCAGGGTTTAATGTTTATGAAGATGTTAATTGGTCAAGTAGAAAATAATTTTGCACACTCACTCCGCTCGCTCACTTTTAACATAAACAACATATTATATTATTTATTCCGATATTCCGTTATAATTTGTTGATTTCATTGTATTTTTCCGTTCACAGCCTTTCAGGTTTTAAAGTTGAACAGATTTTAATCTGGAAAGTAGGAAAACATTTTTGCTCGCTCGCGTTTAACATAAAGAACATATTATATTATTTAGTACCGACGGTCACTTTTAGGCTATTGATTTAATTGTATTTTCTAAAGTACACAATATTTTAGGGTGTAAAATTTAGTTCATGTAGTAAAATAGAAAAAAAATCATGTGCAAAGTGCATGTGTAAAGTGCATATTAAGCTCGCTCGCTTTTCTCTCGGGGACCCCGCGGCAGAATTTGCTACGGGCCCCGCGCTGGCTAATTGCGTCAATGATGATTACTGTAATTGATATAGTGGCATATGCTTGCAGATCTTTAAACAACGCCGAAATCCCCAAACATGTATCTATAAGGAGTCAGGAGTTCTGTTCAGTATTTTTGGATCATCATGATCAAGGTGTATCATCATTAGGTATTGTAAATAAATACTTATTTACAATACCTAATAGAAGCTTGGCGCGTATTCAATTATACATTCAATTATTTTAAACGATCGTAAAATGTATTAATGATAATTTAACAAATATCACGAAAAAGCGAAAAATGATTATTTGTAAACAAAAAATTAAACCGACTTCCAAAGTAAAAATACACAAAAAAGTATGAAATAAATTTTATTTTCTAAATAATTCCCCCTTTAAATGCGGCTAAAATTATAACTATTTCTCTACTCGTTCTTCTTAATTTTTAAGTCGGTACCAGCAAATTTGAACGTAAATTCTATAAAATATTGTAGGATATTGTTTGGGCTGGTAACGACTTCAAAATTAAGAAGATTGTGTAGAGAAATAGTTAAAATTTTAGCCGAATTTAAAAGGAGAATTATTTAGAAAATAAGATTTATTTCATAATTGTTTGTAAGTATATTTTTACTTTTGAAGCCGGTTTTTAATAATAGATCTTCAAGGAGGTTTAGAAGTTGTCGGCATTTCTAAATTAAGTATAAAAGGTAGAAACACAGCAAACATACAATTATATTACTGTGGTTAAAGCTTGTAACTTTCTATGACGTAAGGCAAGCCCGGATCTTCAATTTTTTTGGCGGGACAAAAACTGAAAAATGCAGTCCCCGTCCACTTATATTTATTTTTACCTTTATCATTTATAAACTATCAGCTATCAGATGTCCACTAATTGATTGACATTTGGACATAGGCCTTCCGAGAATAATGCGCGCCTTTCCCTGCGTATTAAAATATAATGTGTAATGCATCAAAAATTAATTCTCTCGTGATTCTCAAGTTTCTGTGTTCATGGGCTATAAAAATAATGTTATGATTTTTTTTTTCGGTTGGCCTTTGAACTTACCCGCGCCAGGAGCATAGGCCCCGGCTTGCCCCCTCAAACCCCTCCTAGATCCGGGGCTGACGTTAGGCCATGCTAAATAGGTAATAGGTACCTACTCTCGAGGAAAGCCTTAGTCTACATGACCTTACAATATGTTCTTGGATAAGTTAAATAATGCTATTTCACTTTGACTTTGTCTTAATTGCGTGTATAGATAATAGTCTAAGAAGTGGAAGCCGTAGTTTGACGTCTCGTCTACGACTTTCAATTAACAGTACCTACCTGGATAACCGAGCTTTGCTTGGAGCTCTAGTAGTTAAAAAAAAGGGAATCACAAAAATATTTTACCGGGGTTAGAACCCACCACATTCCACATTTCCGAACAACTCAAAAATTAACCAAGCTGCCAATCCGCCTAACGCTATAGAGTCTAAATTATTGATATATTGTAGCACGACGAAAGAAAAAACATATTTAAATTAAAAATTGGAGTTTCCTGGCAATTTCCCAGGTATAAATACTAAATTTCTTGTAAAGACTTGCAGCCGTTGCCGAGATACGATTATATATTATGTTTATACAAGATTGTCTCGTTTAAGATGCAGTGCACCTAAGATGTAACCATTTCTCATGGGTACCTGGGTTTGGTACCTTATACCTACATAAATAAATAATTACAATATAAGTAGGTAGCTATAGTTAGATTAACTTAAAATGAATATTATCTAAGTATAATTCCTACCTAAGACGCGGGTGAAAATTCAGAGCACTGATAATAGAACTCATACACGAGATAATACAATAGAGTTGAAAATGAATGTTTCGAGTGTCGAGCTGTCATATATAACATTTGATTGATTTGAATTTGACTCGCCACTGATGTGTTCGATTTTAAACTTTATTGTATTAGCGCAAAATTCTATTTTATATGCTCTGAATTTTCTACGGCCTTGCGGATTCCGGATCATAATATAGTCCCAGTCTAACCTAAGTATTAGTTCCTACCTAGGTACAGAAACTTTATACCAGTACAGAACCAAGAGTACTCTACACGTACCAATTTTATTTTTTTGTTACTAACAATATTCGCTCGCACTAATGACTACTAACAATATTCGTTTTGTGCCTATTGACTGAGCTGCGCGCGTTGTACTATTTTAAACATTTAGTTACCTTCCTGCATAATAAAAATGAAAAGTTTTCGATACGGTTTTATATTTGTGTTCCTCGTAAGTGAAACAATTTAAAAACATGATAATATTTTGTGGCATTGTTATTTTTAATAATGTATTTTGTGATTTGTTTTCAACATTTAACAGATCGGAATATATGCTACATTCATTGATCTCAATGAAATTAAAAATAATATTTCAAAATGGAAGGCCCAAAAGTTATTTAACTTTACTGAGGTCAGCTCCAATGTTTTAAGTGTTATTATCATAAATTAACACAAAATATCATTGAAATATCCCATATTTTAGGTAGGTGTTGCAACAAATGGTATCTTCGATCTCAGTGACGTTAAAAATAAAATTCTACAATGGAAGAATCAAAAGATAGCAGCTCTATGTCCTTCAAATGGGCAAGTTAATTATTATAGTAGAATTATATACCATCTAAATTTGCTAGCATTGCTTTAAGATTTTAATTGCACGCATTTGAGGTTTAAAATTCGCGTCAAGTTCATGCTCCTAAACCCCGCTTGAGTCTCCGACATGAATCCTGCTTGTACTTGGTCTACTTTGGTGTCGGGCTACATGACAGCACCAGCACCGACCTGACGACCTTTGCTAAAACCACCCTGTTTTTGGCATCTAAAAGGTCCTCCCAAATGATAACGTCTAGAATTGCTTTAAAATTATATTATAGAGACTTCTATATTTTTTTGTTATAGAGCCATATTAATACTCTAAATATAGACATTGACATAGGCTTGTCATTAGTTTTCCTTTTAAAATATGAATATCAAAGATAATAATGTTATTATGCTCAAATTCGACTGAACACCGTATGGCCGTTTGTCCACCGCCACCGTCAATGAGAAAGACATGACGGCGCCGAAGTAGCGATATATACATTTACTATAGCCACCTGTCCACGCCCGTCCCGTCTTTCTAATCTCGACCAGAAATAATCTCGTTCTCGTTGACGTCCCGTTGACGGTGGCGTTGGACAAACGGTCTAAAGGTTGCTATACCAACTATATAGGTTACTGATGAAAGTAGACCGTATGTATTAACATTTTAAAATCTATATTTTACTTTCAGAGTTAATTTACAAAATCTTCTTAATATAGTGTGCAGTACGGCTCAACCAACTAATGTCACAGCCAGAGATGGATGTATTAATTGCTTTGCTAGGGTCACTTCTATGCCCGAGGTATACATCAACATTTTAATAACGAAATACTTAATATAATATTTTTAGATTTTTTATAATGGTAATTTTCTGTCCCGACACACGTTGTTCTATCGTAACTTATACTAGAATAATTAACTAACTACACCTACAACCTACACCAGCATCTACGAGACCTACACCTACACCTATATCTATACTTTCCAAGTTCCTGTTTCCAAGTGATAATTATGATGATGTCCAGAAGGAGGCGTATTCTGTCGAGGGTCACCAATGTGGAAAGAGTGAAAGCCCCAAAATATCTCCGACCGAGCGAGATGATGTGCTTGGTCAGGCCGAAGCCTACTTGTATGAATTTTAGATGGTGTATATATAGCGCCGATCTCAGAAAACTTCGATAGCGCGATTAAGGATTGTGGCGCTAATTGGTCCGCCACAATGTAATGGGAATATTGTAGCATTATTAGGGAAGATGCATTATTTTTGGAGTTTACTCCTTAAGAATCGATTTTCATATAAGGCCCCCGGTATGAAAAAAATATGAGCAGTAACATCTCCTGAACGAATGACAGCGTTACGTTTTCGTGCGCTACCTATTCTGCGCACCTGTCACTTTTTTTCACATGGCGCGAATTTTTGAGCTCAAATCGATCGCTAAAGTTTTTGTTCCTTCTGAGGGACGTGTTTTACTTTTTAGAGTAAACTCCAGTCGTGCGTCGGAGGTGACACACACTTTTTATATTTGTTTTATTTTTTAACACACTTTAATTTAATGCAGAAAATACTGTTTTAAATTGACAGTTTAAATTTTCGCGAGAAAACAAACCCATAGATTATGTATATATGAACGGACCTACAGTCCGTTGACGTCACATAATGTCTGGTCATACTTCTTTTTTAATTTATATATGGCATCGGCTTGGTCTCTAGACTCTAGTCAAAGTCCAAATAAATAGTCAGTACAGTCCATGAGTCATGTCAGTCGATTCAGTGAAGTGGTAGAAGCTTTACTTAAAGTTCCTAGGGAGTTTTGGGGAAACCACAAAATAGCACGTTTTTAGAAGTTGTACCACTTGCCCACACTTGTACACGTTAGCGAATATTGAATGGTTAATATTCTACCAATATTACACATTAAGAACCGAAATAACACAAATTTATTAAAAAATTCGAAATCCACAACGTCACCCATTGAACTCCCCGGCAAAACCCCACTGGTCGTACTTATTCTTGCTGCTTCCCAACGGTATAAGGTGTTTTTCTTTAATTTGTCCAGTAGTTTTTGAATGAATCAGGGTTTATTGTGGGCATAAAAAATAAACCAGCAAAATTACCAAAAAATCGTTCAAGCTGTTTATGAAGAATTATCTACCAAACACTGTGACACGAGAATTTTGTGTAATTTATGTTAATCATAAATAACATAAATTATACAAAGTATTGCATTTTGAAAATATTTAATAATTTCAGGGTCCACAGGAATTAAATGCCCTGAGTGTTTGTGCTGTGCAATATTTTACAAACACATCCTACGCTACTTGCGCCACGGCAGTAATGGTAAGTTAACATTCTACTACTTTTAAGGGTTTCGTACCCATATAAGAAAAAATCGGACAAGGACGAGTCGCAACTCACACTCGCCCACCGAGAGTTCCGTACTAAGTAGGAACGTCATAAATAGATGAATCGAGTCTCGAAGTTTTGACGAGAAACTGAAAATACGTATTATAATAAATTATAAAAAAACAATTTATCCACATACAGTTCTAAATTTTAATGAGTAACTAATTATAAATGGCATATTTGATGGCCTATGAAATTTTGTATGGCAGAAACATACATCCCCCATTTATAATGTTCCTTTACCTTTGTACGGAACCCTTTGTGGGCGAGTCCAACTCACACTTGTCCGGTTTTTTCTTCGTCTCGAAATAGACCAGCGGGGCTATTAAGAACTTTAACTTCCGTTGGTCATGGTCATCATTTTTACGTTACAACTTTTTAAAAACACAATTAAAAAAATTTAAATGTCAAAAAAGATTGCCTACGGGCATATCCAAATAAATAGTCCGCCACTTTGTCCTTCCGAGAACAATTGAAACGCCCTTTAGACCGATCAAATCGCGTGACGTAGTGCATTTTGACATAAGCCATGAAATGAGAACTGTCAAACGAAGCAGGGACCTATTGTGCTCCCGGCTTCAACATTATTATCCGACTTCCAAAAAAAGAGGCGGTTATCCTATGTAGAGTTCATATTACTAGGTAAATAATAATCTGTGCTTCATAGAAAGGTATCTACTCTGTGAGAGATTCGTTCTTTTTAGTAGTCGTAATAAATATTGTGGCCTGTGAGTTTACAAAACAATTCTATCATGGAATCTCATAGGTCCGAACATGGATAAGAATACAATAATATCAAAACTTACCTACTTCTTTTATATAAAAATCTAAATTGATTAAATTTATTTTTAAATGCGAAAATGTTTAACATATTTTAGGTTATTGTTTGGCATGGTTTATAATTTTGAAGTAAAGTGACAATATTGCGTTTCGATATTACACATGATTCGTAATTATTGGAATATATGTGTTTTAGAAGAATGTTCTTGTAATTAAATTGCATTAACTTGAAACAACTCACTTTTATTACTTTTACTTATTTCTAACATACCTAGCACATCATTCTAGAAAGCCATTTTTTACCGGAAGGAAGAAGTAGTTTTCATAAACCACAGATAACAAAAAGAGTCTATCCTACAGATTATAAAGAAATATTTGTGTTGCTATCTCAACAGTAATTGTATAAATTGTTTTAAATATGAAATTAAAACATCGGCGGTGTTATATGTATAGTAGGTACACAATCTATTTGAAATGCTCTTTTTAAGTCCTTATTAGTTTTATTCCGTTATTAATAAATTTAAATAGATTACATGGTGTACACACAACAAAACGTTAATTTCAATACAACAATAGTTCACTCTTCATGACCAACATAGTTCCATAGGTAAGTACATAGTTGCGTAATACCCCGACATCAATTGGCTGGGAGAATTTAAATAAACAAGCATTTACTTGAATTCCAACGAAGTTAGGTAATAGCCCTGCTGGTCCCGGACACGAGCCACCGTATCGCCTTATGGTAAGCGATTACCGGTGCCCATGGACACTCGCTACACGGGAGCAGTTACAAGTGCAATCCTTGTGTACCACTTTTGTATTTCATTACCGTAGTTATAAGATCGAAATGTGGTAGGTACATCGTTTCTGACGGTGACCGTAGAACTTATCAGGAAATATCAGTTGATAGTATATAAGTAGGTACTTTACATTATTTACATTCCGTTTATTAAATTTCAGGCACTATCAACATCGTCATTAAATATTCAATCTTCAGGGTGTTACATGGGATATTGTGATTTCGTACGATGTTTGCGACGCATTAATTCTATAAACTTAGTAAGTTAATAAAGTATAATATTTTGGGATTGGCAGTAATCAACCTAAGTAATATTTAATTTAAATTGTAATTACCTAACTACCAGCAGGTCTAAAATGGCCACATTCAGTGAATCATGTTATGAAACATCATCTACTTTAATGATATTGAATAGATGATGTTTCTTATTACGATTCACATAATGTGACCATTTAAGACCTGCAGATATTCTAATAATTATTATTTTGCTTCTTTACTTTATTCATTATAGATAACTCAATGTACGAGGGAAGCTAGAACTGGAGTAAACATTACATTAGACGCGGACAATGTAAGGTTCTTTACGAATGTAACGTCATGTATATTAGCTAAGGCTAGATGTGGAACATTTAATCCAATTACTGGCGAACCACAAACTCCAGGCTATACTTCTACTGGGCAAAGAGTGAGCAATGCTTTACAGATTTCAGGAGCTGGAGAACTTAGAATTTTAGCATTTTCCGCTACTACACCTGTATCTTCTTCTTTTTGTACGCAGTCAACGAACCTTACACAAACTAACTGGCTTAATAATATTTGCTAAAACTGTCTTGATTATTTTAAAAAAATAACACTGCTATATTTAAATAGCCATACTCTCTGTCCTGACTGCAAATCCAGCACCATCGGTACAATATGGCCATCAATAGTGTTACAATACAATATTTTTGGCAAAAATTAAAGCGGAGTGAAGGCCCCTGTGTTGGATTTATAGGCTGGACTATGGCTGGTAAGTATGGCCCTTAACAACTTATATGGCCCTTAACAATTAATTAAATTAGGAAAATGGTGGCCATTTTCCTAATTTAATTAATTGTTATTTTAATATTAATTTTCACTTTTCCCGGTTACATAAAAAGTTCAAAAATGTACCATTTTTCACAAATAGCCTTTACTCGCAAAATCTGTTCTTAATGTGATTTCATTTTAAGTAAAACAAATGAAAATTTAAATAACAAAAGAAGTGTAGTAAGTAGATTTCAAAATAAAACCATATTTTTTTAATTATGGACCTCTTTTTTGTGTTCCGCTAAATATACCGGTGTGTTTAGTATAAATTACAAATAAGTAAGTTTATAAGTATAAATTACATTGACGTGTAATAATCTGTAATAATAATAATAGTATCGGTACGTCCTGAATAGTTGCGCAGCTAGTGGCAGAAAAGAGAACTATCTGGGTTTATTATTGGGTACATAAATACTATGGAAAAGCCTATAACGTTCGGACTCCTTATTACTTATCTATACTTCGTGCATTTTGTAATGACAAATGTATGGCGGGTGAAACTCGTGACGTCACAGGCCGATATATCGCTCTCTTTCATATTGTAAATTTAATTTGTATGTTCTTTATTTTTTAAGTTAAACGAAAATGGGTTCTAGATTGTTTAGTCACACCACTAACATGTTGTCTAACATTGAATATACGAAAAAAAATTTTTTAGTAACCATGCCTATTTTTTTGTCGCCCCTTAACTAGTCTATGAAAAGATGTATGATAGATAGACGGTATTATTTCCCACGCACTTGGGCTAAACCTTAGTTTGTCTAGTTTCAAATATTTATTTTTGCAGAAAAAAAATGTTAAAATATAGTTTTAGTATGCATGTGATGCGTGACGTTGTTGTTTTTGTATGTCCTCAGTAAATTTGTGTTATTTCGGTTTTTATTTGGTAGAATATTAACCATTAAATATTCGATAAAATGCACAAGACAAGGGGGTGTGGGTAAGTGGTACAACTTCAAAAAGCACTTTAGCACTTTAACTAAAAGTGCACTTTAACTAGACTTTGAACTTGACGATATAGGAATACAGCGTTGAAAATAATTTGATACGAATTCTATTTCCCGCCTTTTTGACTTAACACTGGCAAATGGTTTTAACATAAGTGGACGTCATTTAAAAAAAAAAAATAGTTGTCAAACTTGACAACTGACATTTGTTTAAATCGTAAACAAAACAAGAAACAATACATTTTTATTTTTGTATCATCTTAAAATAGAACTTTTAATTATTTATCTTAAATTGATTACTTAATTTATAGTAGTATATAAAATTATATACTCAAGTGTTGTGCTGCTGGTACAACGCATAAATAGAAGAAGGAAGAAGTTAGCTGTAAGAAACTCACTTTATTAATTTTTTTAATATAAAGTGTTATGTACCTACTGTATAAATAACATTTTCAATAGTTAAATAGTTTATGAAAGTTATTTAAGTTTGTTATCTACATAAGTTGAATTTTTTGACTTCAGTGATTGTGTTTTTAATAATGTACTTTTACTCGATTTTTTAGTTTTCTTCTTAAATTTTTTTGTTGATTCCACATAATATGCGTCTGTATCAGAATTATCACTGTCAGGATCCCTGTTTGTTTGTGTTGTTTTTTTAGTTTGTATGGCTGTGGCTACTAAGGCTCCTTTTTTAAATGCCTTTGTCTTTTTCTCTTGACTTTGATATTGATTAGATTTTGGTATGTCAGTAAAATTTGTATTTGACGAATTTATAATACTTTCTGTTTTAAAATTTTTAAGCCTGAAAAAATAATATTACAGTTAGTTATTATATTATGAAAATTATAAATGCCAGACAACTCCATTGAAATACTATGTCCTTAATTAAACATGTTTATTTTCAAGGACATATTATTGACTTTTATTAGCATTATTGTATTACCAACAATTGGGCCAAACTGCTGTTTGATCTATATTTACTATACCACTACATAATGTGTAGGTATTGGATTTTTTCAGGCCTCTAAAACATATTTATAATAATAATAATAAGCATAATTAAATTGCCTGCAGGTAACATTAAATATAATAAAAAAAATAATTTATTTTATTTAATCTACTACCCTCATTGATTGTTTAAAAAATCATACACTTAAATGCTATTTCATATCCCCTAATCGCTTATTTTTACTTTTAATTATTAATTTTATTTAATAAACCATCTGTTACATTTTTTGTGTTACATACTTTCCTCTCTTCTTTGAAAGCTTAGAAACTTTATTACATGTTTCAGTTGTTGGTTCCTTATTTGATGTTTTATCGGAAACTTTTTTTGATTTCAATTTTTTCTTCTTTCTGCCTTCTTTACATATTTTTCCTTCTTCCAATTCCTCCAATTTCTTTGAACATGACCTATTTATGTTAGATACCTATTAATTTTAATCTACATTTATAAATAAAATTAAAATATTTATATATTTTTCTTAAAATAATATAATCTTATTATACAGGAACACAATAGTCTATGAGCACTTGGGCATCTGAGCCCATAGTGAATGGTCTCTCAATTTATATAACGTCTCCAAAAATCAATTACGTATACTTTGAGCATATGCTTTACTGCTTATGTAAAGATGTTTAGGCAAAAAAATACTCAAACTAAAATAAATCGTCTCATGTATGGGTTACTCTCCGCTAAACACAAACTAACCTGTATAAAGAAATATATTCCTTTCGAGTATGACAATAATATTTCTGCCTAAACATCTTTACATAAGCAGTAAATCATGTGCCTGAAATATTTGTCATTGGTTTTTGTACATAATATGTGAAATGCAACACAAATCCTTACCTCAATAAAGCTTCACTGTCAGTAAAATATGTATTCATGGCAAAACTTGATATGCCCCAGGAGAGTGGTCCCTTTTCATCATCAGGAATCCCAGTCCATATATTTTTCTTTAAAGAGTTTAGTTTAACTTGTAATTCTGTTGGTTGTGTTTTTGGTTTTTTAATGTCTGTGAGACATCTATAAAATAAAATAGGTTTCTTCCACATTAAAAATGGTCATATTATAAACAATGAATGACGGAACAGAAAACACATATCATCACTACATAGTATAAACAAAGTTGCCTTATCTGTCTGTCCCTATATGCTTTGATCTTTAAAACTACGCAACGTATTTTGATGCGGGTTTTTTTAAATAGATAGTGATAGTGATTCAAGAGGAAGGTTTATATGTATATAACATGCATAATATAGGAGAGAAACATTAATCATTTTAGAGGTTTCTAATGTCGTAAATAAACACATTTTTTTGCGCTTACATTGTAAACCCTGGCTGAACCCTACGAGATAGATCAAAATAATGTACTACAGACTACAGTATTGTAGGTACACCTTAAAAAGTTCAACAAAAAAGTCCGCGAAGATATATGTCTATCTCTTAGTGATAATCCACAATAACCATTTATTATCCTTTAATTTTTACGAGAAATAATGGCTTATTTACGAAGCAATTGTAATTAACACAGGATTAATCCTTATCCAATTGAGTACCTTAAATACATTGCATTTAATTTATTATATAGTGCATTTAATATAGATCAATATGGCCATTTACAGCATGTAATTTAAATGAATGTTTTCGAAGATATTACAGATTTAAAATGCAGATATATACGAGGGGTAGCGATAGCACGCGTTTATCGGAGCTGTCTAGCGAGGAAAATAACAAAGCTGCCCGTGCCCAGTTCATACTTATTATTACGTATGGTATTTTCAAAAGCTATTTAGTCCAATACAGTATGATCCTTATCAAATTAAATACGTTACTCATTTTAAGCATTTTATACACATTATAGTTTAAATTAATATCTTATATTTAGAAAAAATCGTAAAATTTATATTCAAGCGCGAAAAAATATAATTAAAACAGCAATTATATCACGTCGCGTCGAGGTGATAGGGTCCCGTATATACCCACTTGGTATAAAACCCTAAAAACCTTTAATATTGTATACTGCAGTGAGTAGTTATTTGCTGAAGAAGTTTTTTTCTCCAAGAACACTATTCCACGCGGGCGAAGCCGCAGGCAAGAGATAGTTAACATATAAAACGTCATAAACTTACTTTTAGAAATATGACAATATAAAGCATAACCAATGGTGTGATATTTTTAAATTTATATCTGATAAAATATGATAGTTTCTACAACAAGTTATCATGGTCTATGGTCATACATAAAAATATATACCTACGCGTTGACCTGAGAACCTCCTCCGGTTTTTTCGTTGGTTAAAAATACCAATCAAACGAATTATTTGTGTGTAGTGCGAAGTATGATTAATTATTGGTGTAAGTGTGAGTTTGGCGACAACGACTTCCATACTAATTATGCCATAATATTTACTTCCACTTGTTTTCTGTTCCGTGCAATTAATAAATATTTTAATAACAGATAGTATTAAAAAAAAAGTGGGAGAAGTGAAACTACATTCATAGTTTTAAATCCAAAAATACTCTCATCGTGCACAAAGTACACCAATTGAAAGAGAATAGAAAAATTTAAATTTGTATACCTAGCGCAATCTGTGTATTTGTACTTTGTAGAAAGATAAGTTATTATGGAGATGACAAATGGAGTTTAATCCAAAATCGTGTCGTGATGTGACCTTGAAATTCCATTCTCAACGTCGCTAATTAAGATCTGTGTATTGAGCCGTAGAAAGATAAGTTATTATGTAAGAATTATTAGTAGCTTCCGACAGATGGAGCTTAATCTAAAATCGTGTCGTGACTCGTAACGGGTGTCGTGCGGTTATTGAAATTAAAATTTGAAATTTCAACCTTGAAATTCCACTCTCAACGTCGCTGAAGAGGTTAAGAAGTTTCACTTCAAAAAGTGAAAGTGAAATGTTTTTATAGTGTGTAGAAAATAATGTACTTAGGTGGCGGTAGATGACGAAATTGGTGCCATGACGCAGGCTTAATTTTTGTTTTTGTTATAATTTCGTTGACCAGTGAAACACTTCTAGGCCTTCCAAACTTGGATGTTTTATCCTTCTCAGATTTGATATCATCTCCGGTCTGTAATTAAACATTTTAAACAATGTTCACTGCATGCATATCATTAAATTATAATAACCTATTAATAAAAACACTGTTAATTAATTGATATAGTAGGAAGGTTATATAAACAATTTCCCTAAGAACAGATTTTTGTGGTGTATTTTTATTTTCATTTAAATTTAAATTAAGGGAGATTCCTGCAATTAAATAATCGGAATTTCTGATTACTTACTGGAGCACGTATAATATTTAGTTCTGGTGGCATTTTCTTTTTTCTCCTTGGTTTTAATTTTCCTGAAGAATAGACAAGCTTATTAACTCTTCTTAGAGGGCTGAGACTATCATCTTGTGACTCATATTCAGAAGACAAATCGGTAATTGCGTCAGTCGTTAGGTCTATGGTAGGCCGGGAAATCTGAAACATTAAATTCCATTTCCCATTAATTGGTAGGTAATTTTACCTTCAAAATATTGTAATTTTTGTTTTCGTAAACAATAACTTTATGATTTACTGCGATAATTACCACCAGAATTGCTATACAAGACAAGACAGAGGGGGAGAGGAGTTCTGTTCAGTGCTTTTTGGATCTAGGATATAAGTATCTTGGCACGAAATTCCACTTTTCGGTAGTAGGTGTTTGGGTTACTTCAAAAAATGTCAAAATCACTATAGGTGACCCTATAAATTTCGATGAGTTCCCTCAATGCCTCATAGATCCCATCACCAATGGACCATTTGGTGGACCATTGGTGAATGAATGGAATGGTGGACCATTTGGTGACAATGGGACCAACATAGAAGTAAACCCTTTACAATAAAAAAAAAATTGAAAATCGGACCACAAACGGCGGAGTAATAGCGTAACATACAAAAAACCTACATACAAAAAAACATACAGTCGAATTGTAAACTTCCTCCTTTTTGGAAGTCGGTTAAAAATAATAGGCATGAGAGGAAGGGGAAGGCCGAGAAAAAACTAAGTTAAGTGATAGAAAATTACATTTATTTAAATTACTATTAGAGAGCTGAAGGTATTTTCTGAGGACAGTGAGAAATATTGGAAGCTTCACCAACAGGCGCAAAGCTCTTAAACCAAGAAGAAAAAATTTTTTTTTATTAATATACCTTTAATATTTCTCTTTTTGCTTTTCTCCTTTCACTTTTAGTAATTTTTTCTAATTTTATACGCTGTGGCTTCGGCTTCTGAAACAAGCATTTTTTTTTTGTATAATTTGCAGACAATATGATACAACCTTAATAATTTTTGCATTATAACTTGTGACTTGGCAGTCGGCTTGCAACTTACTTCATCAATACACTTATTGTCCTCATTGAAGTTCGGCGTCGGTGGAGGCGCTGTGTGTGCAAATAGTATATTTCTTCTGGGCGCTTCCGCCTCAGAGCTACTACTTGATGTGTCGCCTTCATCACTGGATAAACGCAACATACGTTATATATTAAATGAATTGGAAGAAGTTTTTTTATGTTTAGACATTTTAATTTAAACCTACCTGGAGTAATCTGATAAATCTATATTGGTGGGTTCGTCGGCATTAGATCCTTCTTTCAGAAGTCTCGTTACGATTTTGTTTCTGAGTCTTTCTTTGTTCGGATCTTCGTCATAGAAGTCAAGTAAGGTTTCACAAAAAGTTCGGCCTATGCTTTCGTAGTCTTGACACGTAAAGTGAGTAGACATTCTGCCACCCAATTCCGAGCCCCCAAATGAAGCTTCCATTGTATAGCTATTAGACACTCCAAGCATCCATATAACTACTCTAGCTGTTCCTTCTTTACTCCGCTGTATTCTAAATTTACAATTCTCAAAAGAAAACTAAAAATAAAATACTGTATCAGTAATACTATAGTTGCCTAATCAATGTTTGAATTCAAACTTATTAATGTTTTTGCCTACCTTATCAGCAGCATTCTTATGAAGCATTAGTGGAAAAACTTGTTCCTGTAAACGCTTATCAGAATTTTTTCTACTTTCACAGCCGTATATAAAAATGTTATGTTTTCTCGAATGAGCATGTAAATCCACATACATCGCCACTCCACACTCTTCCTGCAACCTAGTTTTGTGTTTAGGTCGAAAAATGTAACCTAATAATTAAACATGATAAATTAGGCGAGTTAACTTACCTCCGAATCAGTACTTTTGTATGCCACACTGGTGGGTATGTTTCTCTAATTACTGTGCGATATTGTCTGTTGAGATCCTTACCAGTCAATGAACACCTATTATTCCCTACAATCACCTGGGAAAATTCAATTTACGATCAATGACTCGTGGCTAAATTGCAGACCAGCCAAGCAGCTGATAAGTGATTAAGTTAAACTCATTTGAAATATAGCTACTTACTCCATCAGGATTAAGCATTGGCACGAGTTTAAATATAAATTTGTCTCTTAATTCTCTAGCTTGGTTCGAATCACCGGTCAAGAAGTCTATAAATCCTTTCATCATCCACGACGAAGGCGTTTCTCCAGGATGTACTCGGGCCGAAACTATAACCGCTTTCTTTTTCTAAAAATAAAAAATAAAATACATACGAAATTTTGGAGGAGATTTAGAAGATTTAAGAAGTTTAGAAGGTGACAAATAACTTACCTTTTGTTCTATTTCATTAGAATTCTGAGGTGCTGTTATTGTAAGGTAGTATACGTTGTTCCCAGCTAAAGTTCGGCACAGAAGTCTTAATTTTGAAAACGTTGATTTCACTGGATGCGCTTGCAATCTTGATAAATATTCTTGGAGGTCTGAGTATGTGTAAGGATAACAGTGTGCTATGTAAACATAATCGTCGGAATGGGGGAACTCTATGTTGAATGTTAAAGTGTAGCTCGGAAATTGATCCTCATCCTCAGAACTAAAAACGTAATGCAAACTATTAACTGAATCGATAGAAAATACTGTTTACACGCACCTACTACATAATTATATGCGTTAAGCTCTCGAAACTTACGAAGAATCATTTTTGTAGTACGCAATATTTTCTCCGCAACGTCTCCAACCTATCGAATGTAATTGGGCATCTTTTGTGGAGTATAGCAGAGGACGCATACCTTCGTTATACAAACTATCAGGTTTTGATAAATTGACTATTGAGAATCTGCAAATAATAAAGTAATTATCAAGTATACCAACTATTTCCTACAGACTACAGAGTACCTATTATATATCGGTATAAAAGTTACCTGTACATCATTTGTTTCTTTGTGTTGGATACCCTGAAGTAGAACCATTGCATGTGTCTGTTTGTGTAGAGGTCAGTGCGTAGGTGCAGTTCATAATATGCCGATGTTATTTTAATTGCTTTGGCTAGATTTCCACTTTCGAATCGTGACTCGAACCTCAACTCTTCGCTACCTGCGGCGGTCGTACATGCCGATAGATACAAACGAGAGCCTCCTACCGTTGATCGACTAAACTAAAAAAATAAACGAAAAATCATTTCTATGTAAGTCAGCAAAATTTACTAATGACACCTATGAGTTTTCGAAGTTAAACATTGTCAAGGACTATTTGTTTCAGAATTTAGAACTTAAATAATATCAGTTGCACATTAAATAATTTTACGCAATTAGACAATTAAGTAATATTTGTTTACGTAATTCACAGCACTCATAGGGTAATATTGGAAGATCACGGTCCCCGCTTCTTCTCCTACAGGCTGAGGTTTCAGCTCCTTTCCGGTTGGTACATAATAAGGTTCCGGGGACGCCGGTACCCATGTGATGTGCTGTATTTTTTCTTCTACCACCTGTCAAATTAGGATGGCTACGTTTTAATCTTGCCTACAAAAGGTATCCTGATTCCTGACCGTGGCCGTTGTAACGCAAGTAAACAACATTTTATTATAGGTGAATATAAGGTTTGGTAAAATCAATTACGGATATTTTGGGCATATGTAACGTGACGACGTATGACCTAATGACGTTTAGGCAGAAAAATAATTAAAAAATTTCTACCAGTGGCGAAGGCTAGTTCTCCTTCATAGGAAAGCCCTCGCCTATATATTAGGTAGGGATTTGGATGTGGGTCTTCAAAAGGTAAGTCCTAAGTGAAGCTGATAGGAATGGAGTTGTAGGAACCCCACGCCACTGTAGTCTACATATACTATGAAGTCATAGTCTACCTTTTGTCCCGTCAAATCTTGACTATAAACTGCAAAATATTATATTCAAATGTCAACCACTAATCACCATACACTCTCACAAACTTCCTCATAGAAAGTAGAAACTTTCAATAGCATTTATATTGTTATATTTTTTTGCGAACCTGTGAGACAATTACTTACTTGACATTCGGAAGGCCACCGAGGCGCCTGTTGGGGACAGTCTAATTCTTTTGGCAGAGCGAACAATTCGCGAGGTTCTTTAAGTTTGGCTGTGGTTCTGAATGTTCTGATGTCTGTATTTATTTCTAATTGGTTTGTTTTTATATTATTTTGTAGAAAATTGGATATAAATGTTCCTGGAACGATAGCATTTTTAATTTATCATTTATATTTAGGTAATTTCTACATACTTTAAATTAAAAATAATGCGAGGAAAAGCTTTCGTAATTGGTGTCCAGAACTTATAGCTTCACCGTGGAACTGTACCTTTGTTGCATATTGGAAAAAGCGAAGCTTGCAAAGTTTTTACTTGGTCTATATTAGCTATCAGTAGATTATCTTGCAACACTGGGTCTCTTGTTGGCATCGTGAGAGTCAGGGTTACGTTGTCTAAATAATTTATTTTCTGTTCCTCCTGTTGTATCATCATGACGTTTTCTTGAACACATAAAAGTTGTTTCCACCATAGCATATTTAATTAATAAAACGAACGATAAACTCCAGTAAAAACCTTATCCCGTCTAGTTTGGTATATCGTATACACTGTCACCATGACTGCGAAACTGTAGACCATTAACTGTTGGGGTTTCCACTGGTGTATGGGACGGCGCACGAAAGCTGACTGAGGTTTCGTGAGGGGGCAATGTTTTGGGAATAAATTTCACTGATATTGTTGTTAAGTTATATCCGATGCTCGAGTGATTGTTGACGTCAATCGAAGGTTTTGTAAAGTCTGATTCATACACAGATTATGCGCTGGCCTTCAATGTTTCATGCATAATGCAATTTTATTTTATTGCTTCCAAGTTCCAGTGCTCAAAAAGCAGATTATTGTGAAGCTATTTAAAATTTACGATATTATTTTAATTAAACGCTACATAAATAACAATAAGTACCTACCTATAAGTACCTATATGTATAATATTATGTACATTGTACATTCTACCTACTCAAAGAGAATATTTCACTTTCTATTTATTGTGTATGAGAATTAAGGTACTAAATCTCTTTCGAAATATTTTTGCGAAACGCACAGGATATTTTAGCTAGATTTAATTTTCAGCATTAAAAAAATAGGTAGGTATATCGACTACATTGTATTAAAACTGGGACTTACCTTTATTTTCTTTGGTTGTGGCACTGTTTCTATTAATTAGTTTTAAATCGACCGTCATTATTATGAAAATAATGTATTTTTAAATTAAAATTAAAATAGCTAGCCAATTTCAAGGCTTCATAAAAAAAATCCAAGAAATAGAAGGCGGTAAAAACTAACCCTCCGCGAATCGAGAGGTGACTGCACTTCGCTGAAATGTGTAAAACTCTGTGAAAGTTTCTTTGAAACAAATTAACCGATAATAATCGACAAGGCGAAGTTGTGAGTTTTTTGCAACTTTAGACTTAAGTCATGAACATAGAGTCAGATATTTTTCATAAATGTATAATATCAAACTTATAAAATGTTGTGCTTCATTTTAAATAAATTTTAGGAACCTTTTTAACCTTTGACCTTTAAGGGCAATCTGCTCAAAATATTTCAATTTCTCTACCATTATCTGTGTACTACTCTTTCACACATCGCCTGAAGGTTGTATGTGTAGTTAGTAGACATAAGACATAACGTCTGTCAGGACTCAGGTCAGCTAGTCGAACATAAATGTATCCAATTTCCATCTGTCTGTTGGATAAGGTATTTTTCAGAAAAGTACATAAAT
This sequence comes from Phengaris arion, assembly GCA_963565745.1. Classification (NCBI taxonomy): domain Eukaryota; kingdom Metazoa; phylum Arthropoda; class Insecta; order Lepidoptera; family Lycaenidae; genus Phengaris; species Phengaris arion. The sequence continues at coordinate 14,968,325 of OY751438.1, read as the reverse complement.
ATGATAGTGGCTCCGATGCAGTCATGTGTTTCATGCTGTTGTCTTAGCAACGAATAGTAAAATCGATACTTCCTTGATTTGAGGGGACAGAATCGCCACTCTACAAAGGTATGCTTTGTATAGAGCCTACTTATAATTTAAGAGATATAACATGATGTACTTATACAATATACACGATTAATAATTGTTACTTGTTTTAATGGATCACACTGCATACATAATATTATATTTGCATTGACCGTTATGTTTTATCTTAATTTTTATACTTATGCACCATGCAAAAAGTTGTACGTCCGTAGTCTATACGTAAAAACTCTGTAGTCCATTCGCGTTAAGAAGGCAGTGAATCATGCGTACAAATGTTAAAATTGACTAGTAACGTGAGCTTTGTACACACACACCAATGAAAGTAAGCCATTTTTTAAACGACTTCCAATAAGGAGGCGATTATCACAATATGTACGCATGATGCACAGCCTTAACGCGTTCGTACTTAGCTACTTAATAATAAAATGAACGTATAAAATAGAATAATTATGATTTCATAACTTTTCTCTGTTGCTTACTAAGTATCTAGATTACAATACCCGGCGCGGCGGTCTCCGGTATCATATCACTCTTGTAGAAAATTGGTGTTATACCTCCACCTCCTGTTAATATATCTGACTGATACCGTGGGTATTGCTTATACCCACATGACGTCAGAATACTGCTGGAGAATTACGCAAAGCTACTGTTATACAGTAGCTTTAAAAATAAAATAAAAAAACAATTTTTTGCTTGCTTCGGTATACCGAAGCAAGCAAAAAATTGTTTTTTTATTTTTCTTTGAAATCACTGAAATATTAGATCTGATACAAAAAACTCAGCTGAAATCAGCTTGAATTACAAATATAGTCACCAAATTCAATGCAAAAGAAATAAATATGTTCCCTTGTTGATGATTATAGGATTGGCCTGGCCTAATTGTGCGTAGAGCTCGTGTTAGGGACTCAGGGTGAGTGGCCGGGACGTGGTACGAAGTGGTACTTATGGATCGATTGCACGTCGTCTGTCCGTCTTGTCACTCGTGTCAGTCAAATTATGGGTTTTAAATATTTTACTTTATTCTAACTTATTTTTAGGGATCCGTGCCACAAATATGAACATATAAAACCTTTTTTTTTACTTAGCCACGCAGAAGCAATACAACCCAGTTAAAAATTTAATCAATATGCTTGAGTGGTAGCAGATTGAGACGTCATAAATCGTTTTCCGAGAAAGAGAAGGGGAACATTTTTTATTTGCTTACTAGCATTATCTAGCGGCTGCCCGCCCGCGCCCGCGTGAAATTGGGTTTTAAACGATATATTTATAATAATTTAAAACTTTCATCTCCTATTTTACTCTCTTAGGGGTAAAATATTACAAAACGCTGAAATACTTACGTAACTCATTATTTTACCGTACTACGCAATTCAAACGAAATTTCATACAAACTTCCCTTATTTCACCCCGGTTGAATTTTGAAAAATTATTCCTTAGTGGATGCCTACGTCATATGAAAAATACGTGTGCAACAGGACACTGGCAAATCCTGCCTGATTTTCCATCAAGAGCGGCCAAGTTTCCAACAAGTATGATTTTATAGTATTTAAAAAGTTATTACTTATATATATTTTTAGGACTTGGGAATAAAAGGTTATGAATCTCCGAATATCACAAACATCTGTGGCAATCGTTGTCATCGTACTCTATATAGTCTATGGAGATAATGCTGTAAATTTTCAATTTGAGGCGTAAAATCTTCATCTAGTGGCCCAGTAGATAGATTCGTTTTGATTTGGAGTATAAAATTATTTTCTTTTTCTATAGCCCAGCAGTTTCGTACTAGTTTTATGAAAAAAATAATGTTACTTGGGGTGTGAAATAGATCCCTCTATACTATTTATATTTATATACTAAGAAAAATAATTGTTATGTTTAAAGTAAAGCGATTCCTGTCATTTATCTGTTAGCATATTGCGTTTCCAAACAAACTAGTTACGAGGGCGGCACTGAAAATTTCGGGAATCAAGGAAGTGACACAACATTACTATTTAAAAATGTATTTATTGCTTTTCGAAGTATTCTCCGCGAAATTTGACACATTTTTCCATACGATGGAACCGATCATTGAAGCAACCATTCCATTCGGAAGTTGGGGTCTCCAAAATGGCCGTTTTGTAGGCGTCCACAGCTTCTTCAGGTGATGAAAATCTCTGACCACGCAATTTATTCTTTATTTTAGGGAAAGTATGGAAATCATTAGGGCTTAGGTCGGGGCTGTACGGCGGATGGTCTAATAATTCTATGATTTCTTGCTCTAAAAACTCTTTTGTTCTGTGCGCGGTGTGAGAACTCGCATTGTCGTGATGGAGGATGATGCGGCGGTTGCAGTTCTCTTTACGGAGTTCAGAAACGACCTGTGGCAAACAAATGTTAGCATACCATTCTGCATTAACCGTTCTTTGTCCCTCAAGAGGAATAGTCGCAACATGGCTGGTTTTGGAGACAAACGTGGCCACCATTTTTTTTGCAACACTCCGTGAACGAACAATTTTTGTTGGCTTTAACTCATTTTCGAACACCGAAACTCGTGACTGGTTTTTTGTTTCGGGTTCGTACGCGTATATCCAGGATTCGTCACCTGATACGATGTTGTATACAGCATTTGAGGATCCTGCATGGAATCTTTCGAGAGTTCTGACGCACCAAGTAACGCGAACCGCTTTTTGCTCTTCACAGAGCAAATGCGGTATCCATCGGGAAAACAACTTTTTTACACCTAATTGTTCATGCAAGATTATTTGTATTTGACTCATGCCAATGTCTAAAGTTGCCTGAATTTCGCGGTATGTCACATGTCGATCTTCCTCAATCAGCTTACGCACAACATCAACGTTTTCTTGGGTGACTGCAGTTTTTGGACGACCTTGACGGGGATCATTACTGAGCTTGACACGTCCACGTTGAAATTCAGCAAACCAGCGATAAATTGTGGTTTTGGATGGGGCTTCATCACCAAATGCAGAAATCATCCGGTCAACACACTGTTTTTGTGTTAAACCACTTCGAATAATAAATTATCGCTCTAGAATTTTCTCGAGTCAATTCCATTTTCTCAACGACTAAACAAGTTTGACAAGACCTTGTGACAAGACCGAGAACCTTTTTTTAAATAAATAAACGGTATTCGATTTTTAAAACCAAGGAGTTTTAAATTAAAAAGATTTTAATATGTCAGGAACAGTGGAAATATTCCATTCCCGATACTTTAAGTGCAGCCCTCGTAGTTATTAATTTCATTACGTAATTGACATCGCAAATAATCGCTTTTCCGCGAACCGCCACTAGAGCAATATGTTAAATAATAGGTTACTGTTTAATCAATTATCTTTTATCCCCCGAGTTTAATGTATAATATTATTGCTTTTTTGTTTCTATGTTCATAAAGTACAACTTACAATAAATACTTTTTGTAGCCTCGTATTTTAATTACAGGGCAGTAAATGTATGGCAACTTGCCGGTCTCCTTTTAAATTTTTAGCCTTAAGGATTTGACCTGTATGTTGATACATGAGTCAATCAGCTTTGCCTTTAATATAATATATAATAATAATAAAATATAGATAAATCGGTCTAGCTAGATTTGAAATGGTAAACTGCGCATTTTTAAGTTATATTGTTTTTTCTTTCGTCGTGCAACAATATATCAATAATTTTGACTCTATTATGTCAGTCCGATTGGCAGTTTAGTTAATTTTTGCGTTGTTCGGAAATGTGGAATGTGGTCGGAAATTCTGAATGGGTTCGAACCCCGGTAAAATATTTTTGTGATTATTATTTTTTTATCGACATAGCTCCGAGCAAAGGTAACATTATTTCTTACAGTACCTTACTTACTATTGATTTATTTAATAGATTACGAAAATGGGACGAAAGGTTGTGGTAGCCGTATGTACACTGAACCAGTGGGCCCTGGATTTTGAGGGAAATTTAAACAGAATATTGGACTCTATTCAAGAAGCAAAAGAAATGGGAGCACGCTACAGGACCGGCCCTGAGCTAGAAATATGGTATACTTTAATTGATGACTTAAATATTATGTTAATTATAGATAAAATACTAGCTTTCACCTCCGGCTCCGCCTGCTTAATACAGTATCCCACGGGAACATTTTTCGGGATAAAAAGTAGCCTTTGTTAAAACAAACGTCCAGAGCCTATACTACTGCCATACCAAAGTTCATCGCAATCCGTTCAGTAGTTTTTGCGTCTTTATCTTCGTGTCAGGTGTACGTACCGAATTCACGCACACCAGAAATCGTCTTACAACCAATGATATTATAAACCCACACAATACATTAATGATTTGCCGCATTTACGGAGCTGTTGTTGTTAGATAGCGCGGTATCTAGTTGAGCGCCGAGACCAAACATTTATCTATGCTGTTAACATTGTTTTTCATGAAAAATGTTGCAATGTTGCATATTTAAAATGCAACCGCCGCAGATTTAAAAAAAAAAACACCGGTCAAGTGCGAGTTGGACACGTAAGATGGTTTCCGTTCAAAACGGCAAAAAAATACGTTTGTTGTATGGGAGCCCCACATGTATATTAATTTTATTCTATTTTTAGTATTTGTTGTTATAGTTGTGAAAATTTCAACTGCCTAGGTATCACGGTTCACGAGATAGAGCCTGGTGACGGACAGCGGAGTCTTATTAATAGGGTTCCGTTTTGACCCTTTTAGAAGGGGTATACCCTTTTAGAAGGGGTATACCCTTTCCCCTAAAAAGCAATGTAGTTATGACCCAAGACCATCCGTTTATAAAAACAATTTGTTCCTATTTTTGTTAGCTTTTTGTTGTGTTTGTTTTTACGACAATAACTTTTTGCTTTCTTGCAGCGGTTACAGCTGTGAAGACCACTTTCACGAGCCAGACACGTTCCTACACAGTTGGCAAGTTCTGGCAAAACTTCTTGGCTCACCAACATGTAAAGATATTCTAGTTGATGTGGGTATGCCCATACAGCATAGGAATGTCTCGTACAATTGTAGAGTTGCATTCCTCAATAAGAAGATATTGCTCATCAGGCCCAAGATGATTTTGTGTGATGACGGAAACTACAGAGAATCAAGGTGGTTCTCTTGTTGGACGAAGGTAACTATATTCGTAAACATTTATAAACATCAACATAATTTTGAATGTTTTAATCACCTTAAAATACGACATTATAAGGATGTTCAAAATCTATTACGGATATTTTGGTCATATAATAAATAAAGCTAATGGAATGTAGTAATTTTTTTTTTTTATTCGAAGGAACGCCAGATAGAAGATTACTATCTCCCAAGAATGATATCGTCGATAACAGAACAAACCACTGTTCCAATCGGTGACGCGGTCCTGTCCACACGAGACACGTGCATTGGCTTTGAAATTTGCGAGGAACTATGGAATCCTCAAAGGTATGTATATCGTTTCATATTATGTCTTAAAACAGCATTTTTAAATAATCAGAGGGCTTAGCATCTTTAATTACCATATAGATTTTTGAGATCTTACGACTATTATAAATGTAAAAGTTTGTGAGGATGGATGGATGGATGTTTGTAACTCTTTCACGCAAAAACTAGTGAATGACTTCAAACAAATTTGGTATGGTAGTAATATAAGCTCTGGATTAACGCATTAGCTACTTGTGATTCTTAAAAGTACAGTGCTACCGTGGGAAACTGTATTTACGCGGGCAAACCCGCGGGCAAAAGCTAGTTAAATATATATGGGATTAATATAACGTTCGCTAAGTCACATAGCGCGCGATATATCAATACTACATTTTTGATTTCTAACTTCGTCATCGTAATTAGCGATGGCGTCTTGGCTAAAGGGTCTGTAGCGGTGAGGTTGTGAAATCGGTTTACTAAGTGGTTCCTTGTATTTTCAGTCGTCACATTCCATTAGGTTTGGATGGCGTTGAAATTATATCAAACGGATCGGGTAGTTACATGGAGCTTCGAAAGGCGTACGTCACTGTGGATCTGGTGAAGAATGCCACCTTCAAGAGCGGCGGCGCTTACTTGTTCAGTAACTTACGTGGCTGCGACGGCCAGAGAATATATTTCAATGGATGCTCGTGTGTCGCTTTAAATGGACAGATTGTAAGCAGGGGTCTACAATTTGCCTTAAATGATGTGGTAAGTACGATGCATTTATGATTTACAATATTAAAAGTATTAGAGCAGTGCATGGCTCCAAAAATGTAGACTATGTCTGAGCTGACTGATTATAAAAATAACAAATTTTGATGTGGACGAGATACGGATTTGACATAATTAAGATTCATGACATGTGTTAGAAGCTTAACATTTTAAAATTTTATGTGTTTAATATTGTTATTTCAGACAAATGTTCCTTCCTATTTAATTTATACCCAAATATGATTGTATTACATATCTTACAATTTACATGCTTGTTTGCTACTTCACTTCATTGTATGTTTCAGGAAGTTGTAACGGCTACAATAGATCTGGAGGACATACGCTCGTACCGCGCGCAGATTCGCTCGCGGTGCCATCTCGCCGCGTCCAACCCGCCATTTCCACGCGTCAATGTGGACTTTGCACTGTCAGAAGACGATGATTACTACTTGACCACTAGCCCGCCAGTGGAGTGGAAATATTTAACTCCAGAGGAGGAAATTGAATTAGGTACTTCTTTGGTGCATCTCTTAAATTTAAGCATATGATAACTTGTTTGTAGTAGGTAGGTAGGTACCGTCTGAAGCAACTCAAATCTCAACCCACTTATTGTTCGTTTGTTAAATACTCTTTCTCTTAACTTAAATATGTTATATCTAAAGCTTGACCCGTTGTATAAAAAAACTGCACTGAAGGCGCTTTATCGAAAACACAAAAATTTATACCTACCCAAGTTAAGTATCGAAGATTAAACAATAATGTTATTTCCATTCAGTTTCGTAAATTTTCGGCATTATCACTATGGTGCATAAAATTGCTTGCAAGTAACGAAACTGGACCATCAGGTTTTCTATATTTCTGGTCGAGCTATATTCTCTGGTAAAACATTGGTAGGTCCAGCGTGTTGGCTCTGGGACTATCTACGGCGGTCGGGACAGGGCGGGTTCTTCCTGCCGCTGAGTGGAGGAGTGGACTCCACAAGCACGGCCTGCATAGTGTACTCTATGTGCACCCAGATCTGTGAAGCCGTGCAGAAAGGAGGTAAAATTATAAGGTATCCTTCATTCCAGTCCTTTTCCTATACTTCCACTTCCTCTTGTTTCAAATATCATTTTATCGTATCATCATTCAGAAGATAACCACGCTTAATTGCGCTTCATTGTATAAAACAGGGGTCTCCAAACTTTCCAGCCTTAGGGCCATACTGATTACTACAGTAAGTTCCGAGGCCCAAAACCATATTATCATTGTTGCCGGTGGTAAAAAGTGAAATAATCCACTGATGAAAAAAAAAGTCCGAAAAAGTACGCAACGATTAAAGAAGGCTGCAAATCGGACTAAAGTCCGCAAAACGGCAACACTGCATATTATTAATTTTCCTGTCATTATCTGTAATTTCTAGATTAGTCGTAGAGTACAAGCCATGAGGAGTAACGTGACACGACATCTGGTGGACACAAGCGGAAATAGGTAGTACCTTCTATCGCTAACAGATGGCGCTAATAGCACGTACAGAATAATCTCGTTGGTTCGATAAAGTTGTGGTGTCTTCCACTCACTTCTAGATGGCAGTAATTGGAATATATAAGAAGGCTAGTGGCGCAACCACAAGTCAGTTCCTATGACACTGTTGTGAAATAAAATAGTGCGTACCTCCTTAAAACGTGTTTGTGCGTGTTTAAGTTTAAGACATCTTTGTAACAGTATTTTCATTTGAATTGTTGCTTTTGTGTGTGATTTAGTAGTATGGAAAAGAAGCGAAAAATTGATAGTGATGCAGAAAATTCAAAGATCAGTGGAACACTCAGTATTTCGTAATGGAGTCTACTGGACTAGGAGGAGGAGGAAGGACAAGGCGCTATGTTTGATTTGAAATGAAAGCATAGCCGTTCTCAAGGAATATAACATTAAACGTCATTATGAACAAAACATTTTCAAAATTACTCAAAATATACAGGAAGTTTGCGGACAGAAAAATTCGAAGCTATGAAGCGCGGATTGAAATCGCAGCAATCTTCATTTACAAAACTCAAAACTGAACAAGAGGCTTCAACTCGTGCCAGCTTTCGTGTGGCTCTTGAAATTGCAAAACGTGGAAAACCATTCACCGATGGAGAAATGATCAAAGAATGCATAATTGCAGTAGCCGAAGAAATGTGCCCTGAAAAGGTAAATTTATTAAAAACTGTCAGTATATCAGCACACACTGTGGCTCGAAGGGTAGAAAATATCGCTGAAAATATATCCTCTCAACTGTTCGACAAAAATGGACATGTTGAGTGGTTTTCTTTGGCCTTGGATGAGTCAACGGATGTGTCAGATACTGCTCAGGTGTTGATTTATATTCGAGGAGTAGATAAAAGCTATGAAGTGCATGAAGAACTTCTTGATATGTATAGTATTCATGGCACAACTACTGGTACAGATATTTTTAAAGGAGTTGAAATGGCCATTAATCAAAAGAACCTTCGATGGAAAAACTTGAAATGTATTACAACTGATGGAGACAAAAACATGAGTGGGAAAGATAAAGGAGTGGTCGCTCTTGTGTCAAAGGCTGTAGAAAATGACAGTGGTTCAAAACCATTAGTCTTACATTGTATCATTCATCAACAGTATTTGTGCGGAAAATGTTTGCATATGTTTGAAGTTCTGAAACCAGTCATATCAACTGTTAATTTTATCAGATCTTTTGGGCTGAATCACCGACAATTCCGACAATTTATTGAAGAGATTGGAGAAAATGACTTACCTTATCATACTGCCGTACGTTGGCTTAGTTGTGGGAAAGTCCTTCAGCGCTTTTTTGAATCGATGATCGATCGATGTGATCGAATTTTTTTTTAATGAAAAGCATCGCCCTCTTACTGAATTACAAAACAACACATGGCTGTGGAAGTTAGCATTCTATGTTGATTTGACAAAACATCTGAACGAACTGAATTTGAGATTGCAAGGAGAAAACCAGCATCATCCTGATTTATACACTAATATCAAATCATTCCGGAAGAAATTGATACTGTTTCAATCACAACTACGAAGTAAATGTTTTTCACATTTTAAAACGTGAAATATTCAGCCACACCACTGAGACTGAGTTTCCTATCGATTTTGCAATCGAAACTTTGAGTGCTTTGAAAATAAATTTTGATACTCGTTTCTCGGATCTTTGATGCCATTGCGAATCAAATTAAGATTTTTCAGAATCCTTTTGATACTGGCATTGAAACCCTAGCCCCGGAACTTCAAATGGAAATGATTGATCTACGGTGCAGTGATATAATTAAGAACAAATATCAAAACTCATCTTTGTTGGAATTTTATAAGGGTCTTCCACTGACACAATTTGATAATTTGCATAAATTTGCTCCTGGGCTGTTTTCTGTTTTTGGTACTACTTATTTGTGTGAGAAGACCTTCTCCAAAATGAAGTACACAAAAAATGTTTACAGATCTAAATTAACTGATGAGCATCTTAAATCTCTTTTAATAATTGGTACAAGTAAAATTAGTCCACAACTACAAACTATTGTCAGTGGAAAATCTCAATTATATAAATCTCATTAGTATTACATATGTCATTATGCTTGTTATAAGTTATGTTTTTATTTAAAATGTATAAAATGTTAGTTGGATTCATTTCAATAATTTGTTAGTTATTATATACTGAAGTTAAATTTTATGCATATTATACATGTCTTTACTCATTACAATTCTGTGTTTCTTTATCCAACTTATCACAAAAACAATAACAATAAGCCTACAACAATGTTATGAGTAGTTAGCCCATGACCATATCAATGTAGATGTCATATTAATAATTATTCAACATAAAATTAGAATACTTCAGTAAACTAAATTTAATTTGCTATAAAAAATATGTTCTCTAAAAGGAGTTTTCAAGTATGCTAGCTCTCTGCGGGCCGGACAAAATCTGTCCGCGAGCCGGATGTGGCCCTCGGGCCGTAGTTTGGAGACCCCTGGTATAAAACATAGTTGAGGATAGTGATTGCAATCCGGCATCATTTTCAGTCCGGCCGGATACGACCGGATTCCCATCAATCCGGCCGGATCCGACCGGATCCGGCTGATTCGGTGATCCGGCGGAACCGGATTGATTAAATCAAGATGATTTTTGCTTTTTAGTACAAAATAAGTGAGTTAATCAAGTGTCACTGCACTTATATGTAGGTAGTTTATAAAAAATAAATCACAAATATATAAAATCGACTTTATTTCCTAACCAATGTTACGACAAATAGACAACATGAAAACAATTAAAATTTTGTAGTGTAGGTAACTAGTAACAATTTTACGACGTAACGAGTAGCTCAGTCTTTCTAGATTTCACTTTCACAGATAGATCAATTTATAAGTAACAATATTAATTATCAAGTAACTATAATATCTAATAGATACAATTAACCTTACGTAATTAACTGAAATGAGATCAAAATCATTATTAAAGTATTTGAGAATGCTAACAAACAAGTCTTATAGGTATTTATGATTATGACAGATACCATCATGATTTGATGAATCTGTCGAATGAATGAATAAAATTATTATTATAATTATTTATTTCCTCGCGCGACTCGCGACTCGCGAGGCCAATGACTGTCTGGCTGGCGGTGGCGCGACGCGGATGCGGGGGAGTGAGCGGGGTGGTACTGGCGAAGCGTAGTGGGCCGACTCGGCGACGAACGACTCGCACGCATGAACACTACGCACAACACATTTAAAGTACCTACTCATGCAACAGCTATATTATTTTCCCACAAACTGCTAGCACCGGATCCGGTCTTCGGATCCGGTGTATTGGTAGCGGATCCGGTAACCATTAAATGATGCCGGATCCGCCGGATTACCGGATCCGTTTTTCCGGATTGCAATCCCTAGTTGAGGAGTTAGTCAAGTAAATTTTTTAAACATTTTTTCATACTGTTTTTAATTTGTAACATTTTTACCATGACAATATTGAGTGCAAAAAGTGGTACAAGATGGCTGGGACTATATTGTCCGCAATCCAGAGGTCCGGTGGAAATTCAGAGCACGGAAAATAGAACTCTGCGTTAAAACAATAGAGCTGAAAATCGAGCACGCAAGTGTCGAGTCAAATGTCAATGTCCAATATGACAGCTCCACACTCGACACTTCGATTTCCAACTTTATTGTATTAGCGAAGAGAAGAGGGCCTTACGGATTCCGGATCATATAGTCCCAGCCAACGACAAGCTATATCTTCTTTGTATGTTTAGATAATCAAGTTCTGTTCGACGTGCGCAAGATTCTGTGTCAATCGGACTACGCGCCTTCGGACCCCATGGAGCTGTGCAACCGCCTGTTGGTCACCTGCTACATGGGCACGGAGAACTCCAGCCAGGAGACGAAGAAACGCGCCTCGCAAGTACATAACAGTTTGTAATATATTGAGCTTTACTTTTTTAACACAGTGCAATTAACCTTAAGTCATTAAACTATACATCTGAAGCACATGTGGGTTAGGTTAGATACAAATTTGGGAAATTGAGTACTAATTAAAGTATTTACACAACAGATAACTTGAAACAATGTTGCTGTCTTTGTCTGTTTTGGATATATAAATATGAAATTTCTAACCCATCGTGTGGGGTATCGTCGAATAGGTTTTAAATAAAGGCGAGGTTTCATACGTGATATTTAATATATTTATTTTCGAGTAATCGACTTCCAAAGTTGTTTAGAAATTGCCGTCCCCCGGCATTATTACACTAAAGCTGCTAGTACGCTACACGGTATTCAGGGCCCGGCCGGGACGTGGCCCCTTGTAAGGGCGTCAATTATTACACTGCACTGAACACCAGCCTCTTTCTTCTTTTCTTTTCTTCATTTCTTATCTTAATTTCAAGTATTGCTTAATTTCAAGGAATACTTGAAAGTAAGAGAAAAGCACTCGTATGCGGATACTCAATGCTCTGGAACCAGTGGATTTTAAAAATTATTTAATAATATAAGAGGAGGAATTTGAACACTTATTATATTTAGAAGCTCCGTATATAAAAAAAGAAGACACAATTTAAAGCTAGAGTGTAAGTGCTAGACAAAGACTGGTTGTCACATTAAGATTTCTAGCTACATGAAGCTCCCTAACCGCCCTAAGTGTTATTACACTAGTCGATCGTAAGGGCGATTACAAGGAGCAAGGCTTGCCGGGACCGTCCGGTCGCCCTAATTAGGCGAATTACTCCAGGAATTCTATTATATTGCCCTAAATAAGGTTAAGGGTCCCTGAATACCGTGTATAATAGGCCTTTATAATAGGTGGAAACTTTCCATGCTGACGGGTTTTGCATAATATTTATTTATTATGGGTATTTTCAGCGAAATCGGACATTAATTTTAGAAGTAACTTGAAAATAACCTAATGCGCTTTGAAAATTACGGAACCTTACTTAGATATGTCCTAGAAATGCTCTTGGTTAGGTTAATTTATCTGTACAATGTCCACTATAGAGTTTGTTTTCAATAACTATCTTTCGCTAAAAACTGCTTATCACTCTGCAGCTTGCGAGCGAGATCGGCAGCTACCACTTCCCGATCGTGATCGACTCGGCCGTGAGCGCCGTGCTCGGGATATTCACAGCGGCCACGGGCCTCGTGCCCAAGTTCCGCAGCCAGGGCGGCTGTCCCCGGCAGAACCTCGCCCTGCAGAATATACAGGTGATCTCATTTGCGGACCAGTGGCGAAGGCTGCTTCTCCTTCATAGACAAGCCCTAGCCTGTATATTAGGTAGGGATTTGGTTGAGGGTCTTCAAAAGGTAAGTGGTAAGTGAAGTCGAAAGGAATGGAGTTACAGGAACCCCACGCAGTGGCGTGGACACGATTTCTTTGTAATAATTGAGAAATTATATTTAAAGTTTATTTTAGTCAAGTCAGGCTACTATGTGATCCGGAATCTGGTGAAACAAAGCTCTTCCTCGTTCTTTCATAAAATATACTTGATTGTGCCTACAGGCGCGGCTTCGCATGGTAGTTTCCTACCTGCTGGCCCAGCTCATGCTATGGGCGCGCGGGCGGCCGGGCGGCCTGCTGGTGCTGGGATCGTCCAACGTGGACGAGGCACTGCGCGGCTACGTCACCAAGTACGACTGCTCCAGCGCCGACGTCAACCCCATAGGCGGCATATCCAAGACGGATCTCAAGGCCTTCCTGCAGTACGCCAAGAACCGGTCAGTGGCGATGGTATTCAAACCTAGACCCGCCTTAAGGGGTACATTGAGCGTCTTTACACACGAGGCGCAGCTCTCGTGGTGCCGCTACCGGTGCACTAGGATTTTATTAATTGCTGCTGTGGAGGTCCACAGCAGCGCTGCGTCCAAAAATGCCTATTTCCACCTGGAAATAGGCATTTTTTCCAAATAAAAAGTGGCTAACGTAATATCCAGGCTTCAAACTATCTGTGTACGAAGTTTAATTCGAATCTGTTCAGCGGTTCACACTATCATAGGGATAGCGTGAAATATTAATAATATCTTAACGTAAACAAAAATACGAAATTTGATAATTAATGTTCTTTATTGCAATTTACACGCCAATAAGTAACATTTAAAGAAATTGTAGCATTAACGGCCGCACTCAGATACATTTAATGATTACTTAGCCATTGTACCCACGAGAGTTTTTTTGTGGTCGCGGCAGAACAAACTGCACTATACATAAAACTGCGCTAATCCAATAGAGTTGAAAATCGAAGTATTGAGTGTCGAGACTTCATTATAATAACATTTGTGTTCGATTTTCAACTCCATTGTATTAGAATACAGTTGAGAATCGAATCGAATATTGTCCCAAGCTTAAAGGAGGTGTGATCGGCGTTCTCCGCAGGTTCTTCCTGCCGTCGCTGTCTGAGATCCTGGGCGCGCCGCCGACCGCAGAGCTGGAGCCGCTGACGGACGGCCAGGTGTCGCAGACGGACGAGGCGGACATGGGCATGACGTACGCGGAGCTGGCCGAGTTCGGCCGCCTGCGCAAGACGCTCAACTGCGGTCCCTACTCCATGTTCCAGAAGCTCGCGCACACCTGGGCCGGCAGGTGCACGCCCCAGGAGGTGGGTACATCGATTCGACTTGTGGTTTTTCTGGCCAAAAAGCGGTTGCAGAGGCAATCACTAATCGCGGCATTATTTAGTTCCGCCGGACGTGTATTGCTTCCATTGATATCAGGGGGCTTAGCAGTAACAATTGGGTACCGACATGTAAAAATTTACATACATTACATGTAAATAATTAGATATTACAACTTGGTAAAACTAAAATTAGATTTTTTTATTTTGTTTATTTTATTTTATTTGTACAGAAAAACTTACAGCTATACATATAACAATATGATAACAAAATAGAAACAAAAAGCCTTCTAAAAGTTTTTACAGATTTGTAACAATTAAGGTGAGTGCTATTATTTTGCAGTAACCATGAAGTAATGAGATGAAAAAAGCAATAATTATAATAAACCATTACGTAACAAGCAAATAAAAGGAAAGAAAAGAGAAGAGAATGGATGGATTCTGGATCGCAGAACCATACACACAATTAGTATTAAGTATTACCTAACTATCAGATGAGAAATATTCTGTAGTTGCAAGCCGCCTGATAGAAGAAGGTTTGATTAAGAAAGGATCAGCATCATAATGAACACGTAGAATGTCGTTAAATTGTACAGTCGATCTACAAATAAACGAACGAATTACGAAAATTTCGACGATAATTTGTACTATATATTGGAATATAAAAAGGCATAAAAGTGCGGAAGAACCAAGTGGTACATTCATCTTAATTATATTGTGCAAACCAGGAGCATCTAGGAGATTATTTATGATTTTCTTTAAATAAACTATATCCGAGATTTTACGACGAACTCTTATGGGGAGGAAATTATATTTTTTACATCTGGTTTCGTAGTTAATTAGATCATCGTCACTTTTGTACTGCAAGCGTCTAAGAAATCTTTTCTGAATTGTTTCAATCCTATCTATATAAATTATGCGTAGTTATGTAATTAGTTATTAGGAGCATTTCAATTTTATAAAAAAGTTGGAATATTTTTTTACAGCATATCAATGTAAAAACCTGCATAAATTGTTTACTTAAATAAAATATAAAACTGTGGTGAGTATGAACATAAACGCGCAAACTTCGGAACACACATCGAAGCAACTTACAGGCTCGTGACGTCACCTCCCGGTACGACTTTTGTATTAGGCGTTTTCGCAAGGCTCACAAAAGTGCTACAAACAAGCCGCGATTTTTTTGAAAATATTAATTTTTAGTATGCACTATACTATGATTCCTGTTGTAAACTTTCTTACTACTAGAGTACTATTCATTTATGTAATAAAAAAAAAAGCAAATACCCTACTAACATCATTGTATTCGTTACGTAATATCAAATGCAATTAGCATAGGCGCCGTCATGATTTTCATACAATTCTCATTTGATAACGTTACATTTTTTACCCGACTACGGCTAAGTCAAAAGTCGGAATTTTGGCAGTCTGTGTTTGTTCCACCGTAGCGCCTAAGCTACTGGTTCGATTTTAATGAATGAAGCGTCAATAGATTCGTAATAATAGCCCGCGTAACATAGGCTGTATAATTTACGTAGGGGGGTTAAAGTTTTTAAAAAAAATTGTACCTAGTTATTGGGTTCACATTCCAGGTGGGCGAGAAGGTGAAGCACTTCTTCCGGTGCTACGCGATCAACAGGCACAAGTCAACGGTGCTGACGCCGGCGTGCCACGCCGAGGCGTACGCGCCCGACGACAACCGCTTCGACCACCGCCCCTTCCTCTACCGCGTGCACTGGAATTGGCAGTTCCGCTGCATCGACGACGCGGTGCGTGCGCTATACTTGAAACCACGACAAGGAATACATTTTACAGCGTCCATACATATTATTATATATTTTTATTAATATCTAATTTTCATGTTAATGATGAAATGACAAAACTGATTTTTTTATTTACTATATTTTTTAATTACTTAACAAGCTCAAACTGTAAAAGAATTAATTTGGCTCTTTTTTAGCATATTTATCGAAATTCTTAATTTAATATTATGCATTTCTAGTCTAGCACAATGTTCTAGGCGTGATTCCGAATCCAACGAGGTATCACACATAGTTGTTGGACCAGTATCTCTATTTTACACGAAAGTCAGCTTCTTGGTCTATTTTCTGGATCTTGGTCGATTTTAATTTTTTGTTTTCGTTTAAATTAAATTAGATCTGAACAGAATATAGCTGTTACGCGAATCGGGATAGTACTTATGAAAAATAGAGGTGGAGTTGCCCATTCTATAATATTTTTATATTAGGACGTTTTAAGTTCATCCAAATCGACTCAAAACAGAGTAAGATATTCAAGCTTTTAGATTTTCGTGTTTATAAACTTCGTGGGGTATCATTTTCAGGTCGCCCAGATGACGCAGGATAAGCGTAGCGCGAGTCAGGCGAAGCCGGAGGCGGCGTCGGGGCCCTCGAGCGTTGGGGCCCACTTCGCCGCGCGCTGCGAGAGAAAGGGCGTGCTCATATAACCAGGTGGTCGTGTAGGGTGGGTTCGTTCAATGCAAACCACCGAATATAAATAATGTACAGCAGCGGATCTCAGCCGTGCTCTTGAAATATAACCCACGATTGAGCGTGGCCGAGCGGAGCGCTAGGGCTGATACGTCTACAAAGAAGGCGTTGACAGTGCGCAAGCGTCGTGGCACAACTAACTAAAACTCATTAGTCGTTCAATGCAGCGACAAGTCTTGGCGGCGCGGCGCGCGGCCGGCGTGACACTACATACTTCTGGTAATTTGAGGTTTCGTTAGCGCTCGTGTAAATGACGCCTTTTTGTGCGTCCGGCGATTCGCGCGGTCTAGTATGAGGATCATCTACTGTACATTATTATTATACATATATATTGTGCCGAAACGGCGGAAGGACTAGCAGAGCATTTTAATTCAAGTAAATTACGCAATAGGTTATCAATGATTATATTTTTTGAAAAGTGTTTTTACGACGTGTAAAGTAATATACTATTTAAACAAGAATAGACATTTTGCTGATGACTACTCGTTGTAGTGAGCACAGCTGTAGAACTTTAAATGTTTTTTTTCGAAATTTTGTTATATTTTTGCTTTTAACTTAATAAATAAAGCACAATTAAGTAGAAATTACTGTATCATTTTAATCATTATGAGTAACTTACACCATACTGAATTGTCAGCAATGATTTCACAACAACATCAACATTAAAAAATAACCTCTACTATCTACACTGACCAATATATTATACTTTAATACTAATAAAACATAGCCTACTTTTTATCCTGGAAAAGTACAGTATTCCTGCGGGATACTCGATAGTATATTTACGCGGTCGGAGCCACGGGAATCAGCTAGTTTATATATATATATATATATATATATATATATATATATATATATATATATATATATATATATATATATATATATATTATAGGCTATGCAATATTACAGCATTACCACCGACATTGAAGTAGAATCCATAGTTACATAATAATAATTAAATATGGGTATTCCTCCAAAGACAACTACTTTTTGATGTCCGTGGGCATATTCCTATGATAAGGCAACAAAACATGAAAAATAAAACTAATGAGAGGTGTCAAGGGACACCCGCATGAAAGAAGTTCCTTTCGATTAATTAGTGAAGGAATTGTAATATTTTTTTTAAGTTATGATAATATTTTGTTTATTATTAACAAATATAATGTAATATAAATTAAATCAGTAGCCTCAATTTTAGTAATAATTAAGAGAGAGAGAGAGAGACAGACAGACAGAGAAACACGCGCACGCCGCACGGCTTACAACTATAGCAAAAAGTGTCGTTACAGTCTTAATTTTTTCCGTCTAGCCCCCTTTCGCAACGCGCGATAAGGAACTTCGTTCCAAAATTATATACAGTTTAGCCATAAGGTTATTTTAATATTTTAAAGATATGCCTAAACATGAACACTTATAGTAAATTATATTCTTTAAATAATTGCATCTAGGTAAGTATAAATTTAAAAGAAAAAAAGTCCGTTCTCCTGATTCACCTGGGACGTCCGTTTACCATTTTTCTGAAAAAAAGAAGGATGGGCAGAAATGAAACCTACTCAATACGAACAAGTAATATTACGAGGGGAGGTCCAAAAGTTCGCGGAATGAAAGGGTTGTTAATAAAATATAACAATAAATTTATTTTTCCTTTTCAATATAATCACCCTTAAGTGTAATACATTTATTTGATCTATAGATTAATTTTTCTAAACCATCGAAAAAATATTTTTTGTCTTTGGCCTCAAAATGCGCCGAAATTGCCTCCTTCACTTCGTTATCGTCGGAAAATTTCCTTCCCCTTAGCTCTTTTTTTAAATTTGGAAACAAATAAAAATCGCTAGGGGCCAGGTCTGGACTGTAGGGTGGGTGAACAAGTGGTTCGAATCCATGCGTGTGAAGAGCAGCCATGGCAACTCGGCTCTTGTGAACCGGCGCGTTGTCTTGCAAAAGCAACACACCCTTGGCCAATTTTCCACGACGTTTTTCTTTAATTGCCTCCTTTAACTTTTCCAATATTGTGGCGTAGTATTCTCCGATTATAGTGGTACCTTTTTCTTTATAATCAATCAGTAATATTCCCTCACAATCCCAAAAAACAGTGGCCATCAACTTTCCAGCCGATTCTGACACTTTGAATTTCTTGGGAGGTGGTGTACCCTTTTTGTGCCATTGCATGGACTCCTGTTTTGATTCAGGTTCAAAGTGATGAACCCATGTTTCATCTCCAGTAACAATCCGCTCCAAAATCTGCACAGGGTTGTCTCCACACACCTCCAAAAAGTGCTTAGACGCGTCGATGCGCTGCTGTTTTTGAAGCGGCGTGAGCATTCTCGGCACCCATCTTGCACTGACTTTTGTCATGCCCAAGTGGTCGTGCAGGATCCGCAAAATGGTTGTATCTGATACTCCAACAAATGCAGATAATTGTTTTTTCTTTAAACGTGTGTCTTCCAGTACAAGTTTTTCGACTTTTTCGACGATGTCTGATGTGGTGGCCTCAACTGGCCGCCCAGAGCGAGGGTCGTCTTCAATTTAATTTCGACCATGTTTGAAAAGTCCATGCCACTTATAAACCATTGTTTTACCAGGGCACTGATCTCCATAAACGGTTTCCATTTCATTTAAAATGGTTTGAACGTTTTTTCCTTGCTTGGTAAGGAATTTTATCACAGCGCGATGTTCAATTTTCTCCATAGTTGCAGTTTGCTTCCGGATTGACTTGTTTAGCAGGCGAGTACTCGTAAACGAATGGCGCTATAGGGTTGAGATTTTATATATATACTAATTATGAGTGCTCAATTAGTATGACACTAAGCGAGCTACCCTATCCCCACTCCATCCCCTCCATTCCGCGAACTTTTGGACCTCCCCTCGTATATTAACATTGTAAAGGTAATTTCTTGTACATTTTTCTTTCACCACATATAATAATATAATAATATCTATGGATGCTTCATTTCATAATATTATGTGAATAATGGGGTTATTGTGTAACACATCAAAAACAATATAAATCAGGACTTCCCTTTACTGCGAGCTAAATTTACATTATCTTATGTATGTATCGACTAGGGTTTGGGAATTCCCGACAACATCAAAATCCCGGGACACGAGACAGCATACAGTCAAAGTCCCGGGAATTGCCGGGATTTCAAAACTTTTGTGATATTCTGTTTTTTAAAGAGCGGTAAGCCTTTTTTGAAGAATTTTAATTCAGGTAATACTTCGTTAGATTATTTTATTTTAAAGGGTATTAAAATAAAATAATCTAACCTAACCAAACCAAGAGCATTTCAGGACATGTCCAGGGGGTTCCGTAACTATCAACGCGCAATAGGTTTTCTTTGATGTATTACTTCAAAAGTTGTTGTCCGATTTCACTCAAAATAATTTTCCTTAAGAGTTTTTAGTATGATTATTTAGCAAGTTTCTATATCTTACAGTTAGGAAATACCAGGAAAGGGAACAACTTATAAACCACTTTGGAAACCGATTACTTGAAAATGGTTGACTTTGTAAAACAGTCATGTATGAAACTTTGCCTCTATTTAAAACGATCTATTCAACGATACACAACTAACACGATGGGGTAGAATTAAAAAAAAAACATTTTCATCCTCACTTGTGAAGTAGAAAGTAACCCCTTAAATATAAAATAGTTATTTTATGATGCCAAAAACGAGATCTATTCACAGTAGTTAATGTCATTCTACTTGTCTAACATATTTAAATCAATCGAACGCTTTCTTCACGCAATTTCTGAGCATCAGACAGTGTTCGGCCTAACACAATTATGGAATTTTTACTTAAACCTTAACTTACTTAAACTCTTTCAATTATGTATTTGAAAATAAAAATTATTACACAACAAATCTTGTCTCGTCTCGAGTCTCGACCCGAAAGTCCCGGGACTCGAGACAACTAAAATTACGAGAAGTCCCGGGACTTCGAGACACGAGACGTCCCAGGACCCAAACCCTAGTATCGACAATATTTGCGGAGGAGAAAGGAGTGAGGTAGCATCAAATGAAACCCTATGTAATACTTTATATAATTATTTATCACTAACAAGATAAAAATAGAGGTTTCCTAAATGGTTGCGTGAGCGGTGATATACATCGTTGGTTAGGTATATTTTATAATTAATAAGCTGACTAAAATTTACTATGACGCCAAGACTCAAATCTTCACCTATTAAGAAAAAATCAGCACTCAAAACAAATCACACCAATTCTTTCATTTACTTCTCCCATACATTTTAATAAATAGCTTCTTAATTTAAAGACAATTTAATGCCATTTATTAAAACACCACTTTATCCTTGTGGTTTGCTGCTTACTTTTTAGAATTTGTTCCTTAGCAATACTATCGAATGGCGTAATAAAAGGGTGTATATTTTTGCCGGTTTTCTATAAGGCCCTAGGCCCTTTCGTTTTGCCACGATGAAAAACACCTTTCTGACGCTCTCTAGCTCAAAACTATGTAAAGTATGCTCAAATGAAAGGAAATAAAAACTGTTTTTATTTTGTAAGTTTTTATTGTTTGTTTGGATAGATGGATGTTTGTCTCTTACGCGCAAAAAATACCATACGAATTTTAATGAAATTTGATATACTTAGTACCTAGTAGTTTAGTCTTTAGTAGGTGTGTTTGATTGTCTTTCATGTAAAAGGGTTGGCCGATTTGGATGAAAATTAATTCGGTAGTGGTATAGGCTTTTGGATTTATACATAGGTTACTTTTTATCCCGAAAAAGTAAGTACAGTGTTCCCGTGGGAATTGGGATAGGTACTGGGTTTATGTGTGTATGTATGACTGTTTTTCACACCCAAAGGGCTTACAAGGAATACAATAATATAGCTTTTACATCAGATTAACAAATAGGCAAAAAAAAATTATTTTTGCAAAGCACAATATACCACGCGGGCGGAGCCGCGGGCAAAAGCTAGTCTATATTATAAAGAAGAAAGGTTGGTTTGTATGTTTGTTTGTATGCATTGAAAAGGCTTCGAAACTACTGGACCGATTTTGATAAAATTTGGCACAGATATAGATTAGACGACGGGGAAGGACATAGGCTACTTTTTATCTCGGAAAAATGTACGGTTACCGCGAGTTTTCATTTAGCGCGCACGAGTTCGCGGGCAACATCTAGTTCAATATATAAAGCTCAGCTTGTGGGGTGTGTGGGGTGTTTCTGTTACATTGCTGGCAACTGCGGCGCTATGACCAGGTGCCAGAGATAGTTGCAGTTGCATTATAATGTACACGATAATCGATTCAAATATTTTCACCATGTTATCAGTGTTGAACTCGAACATACCGAATACCGTTATCTTGTACTCCTGGTCGTTTAGTATATGAAGAATACTTTCCACCAATTCAATGTCTTTAGCTAAAAAAGAGAAGAGCACTTATTAAATCAAGGGGTCAATTCTCACCGAAACGAAAGGATAGGCGACATGGCGCTTTTCAAGATAGCTATTCAAAATTTAACTTTATTCATTACACAAGAAGATACGAGTTTCATTGTGAGAGTTCGAATGTTAAGTTGCAGCTCGCTGCACAGTGCATGTGCTGTTTATGACTGATGTCATATGCAACGTGTATCTTATTTGTGTAATGAATAAAGTTCAATTTTGAATGACTATCATAAAAATGCATGTGAACTGATGTGAACTGGCCCTTACAAACAATACACGGAGTCGAGCCATTAGCCAAATGAGCAAAACGTTGTACTGCATGGTGTCAGGTCGCAACGAATTAGAAGTCCGAAGTTATTTTGAAGAAATAGCGTATAAGGACGGTCATTCTCCTTACAGAAGTTATTAGGCCAGTACTTATAGACTGAACCCTTACTTAGATAGGGAGAGTCGTTCTACCGGGTGTTTTCCAGACAGTGTCAAAACTTTCAAGAGTGAATATACTCTTGAATATAAGCAAGTTTTACAATGGGACCAACTTTCCTACTTAAAAAAATTATCAGCTGTTTCCTACAAAAAGGCTACGGCATAGATATATTTTGTAGGAAACATCCAATTTTTTTTTTCAAGTAAAAAGGTTGATGAATGATGAAATGAATGAAAAAACACCAAGTATTACTTTAGCGTGATTTTTAAATGTTGTTATAATTATAATTATCATATAATAATATAGAACCTGGGCGACCGAGCTTTGCTCGCGTGGAGTCACAAAAATTACCCGAGAAACTGTGTTTAAAATTTGTATCGGTAAATTTTTCGTTTTGCACTATTGCTTCATAAGTCTCGATAAAATAAAAACTCGAATGCATAAATCTTATTCACCTAAACAGTATAGGTAAATGTTAGACATATTTATGAGAAATATATATTGTTGTCTCCAACATTACTGCATTTTTTTAAACTTGTCTAAAAATAATCAAAATTAAAAAAATATATAAACTTGAACATATAAAAAAAACAAAAGTAAGTCACCGAACGGGATTCGAACCCGTAATACTTGTTTCTTGCCGTCCACGTCTTCACCCGCTGAACCAGACGGACAGTGGCCGACAAGACGAAATTAGCGACCATATTCTGCGTGGACAGAAAACTGCATGAAAACTCGAAAACACGCGTTTTCCCAAACATAAGACTAATCTAGATCGATTGTTTACCCCCGAAAACCCCCATATACCAAATTTCAGCGAAATCGTTGGAGCCGTTTCCAAAGTCACAGAAACATATAAATAAATAAATATACAAGAATTGCTCGTTTAAAGGTATAATATATCTATGAACGCTTCACACCACGACAATCTGGCCTCGTGGTAAGTATCCGAAGAACTTGTGTTACGGGGATCAGACAACAGGAAGTATATTTAATACCTTTATGCAAATATTTATACACATCGATGATCGGGATTCGAACCCGCTACCTCCGGCTTTTGTTATCTATTGATATACTGAGGTTAGTACCTGGTAAATAGTGTCTTAAATATATGAATATACAGATCAATTTGGTTTGTTCTATCTGTTTGCAGACGACGTCCACGTAGACGGCTATGAGGTAGAGGAACAGCCAGCCCACGAGCACCCAGCCCGTCACGGCGCCGGTCCGAGTGTTGCTCACGTTCTACACCAAATAAAAAAAATGCCTTTGAATTATTTTTCCAGCAAAAATAAGCCCTCATTCCCACGGGTTTTTTTTGTGGCCGCGAAAAAACAGCTCTGTAAATAGAACTGTGCGTTAATACAATAGTGCTGAAAATCGAATTCTCAAGTTTCGAGTTGTCTAATCTGAGATTTGATAATAACGCAGCCTAACTCCCAATTTCACTAACGCATTTAAACGTTTAACGCCGGAGCTACGGTTCGCAATCCCTCTGTCCCGGTGTAACATTGAATGAGAGAGAGAGAGAGATCGAATACGAGTTTAGCGCTATGCGCGTTTAAAGATTTAAACTTTACGCTCAATTAAAGGCGACTCGAATTGTCGACTTTATTTGGGCGTAAAGTTTAAAACCGGCTTCTTCAAATCGGCTCGACTCCTTAGCATTGCGTAGAGATGTCATGCGAGATGATGCAGATGAGCCTCAATCTGCATCTTCCATGCGATGCCATGTTCCATGCGACCAAACTCCATCCTCATCATCTTCTCTGAGTCTGACTGGCAGTCCTCCACTGTGCGCTTTTCTCAAGAGCTTTCTGTCGCGCACAATAAAACTCTGGATTGAAATATTGCCAGCGGTATTTCCGGACCAATACGGCCTTCAAAACTTCAAGAAAAGAGCGTTCCCCTTTTTAAAAGGCCAGCAACGGACTTGCGACTCCTCTGGTGTTCATGGGTGATGGCAATCACTTTCCATCATATGGTGATTTGCACCCCTATTTCTTTAAAAAAGGAATATCGTATACCGATGTTCGGTCGTGTGGACTTAACTTACAGAATTTATGTATGATGTTACCCATTGGACCATTATAAAAAGGCCCGTGACACAAACGATTAAGCCTATAAAGAGCTGAAACAATACAAATTTAATAAGGTTTTTTTGTATAGCGAGATGGATATTACGTTCCTTAATTTATTATAAAATAAAATAAGTAAGTGTAGATACTTACACAAAATCTGAAACTGTTTTCGATTTGCCGAAACAGTTTGAAAATTAATGTAAAGGCGACTTTGTATTGCTTTAAGTTTGCTTTTTCATGAAACTTGACAAGATCGTCGTGTTTGTTCTTCCAAATTACACCATCGAACAACAGGAGTTTGGAAAAATAGTGTCGTTTCAAGTTTACCATTTTTATCAGAGATATATTAAGGTAACGAATTCGCATGGACAGAAATATTAAAATAGGTAGCAACATTATATAATCATCGAATAACATGTACAGCAAAACTATAAACGTAGTTTCAGTCATCACTATTGAAAAGAAAATTTCATGTGAAAATATAACTCCAAAGGTGATACTCAAAATGATAGAGGCCGTTACAGAGCAACCGATGACGTATAGCGTATCCGTTATTCTCCTCATGAACCTCGAGTCCTCTACACCGAGGAGTACATCGATATTCATGCAGTTCTTTATTATGACCAATCCAGATTTTCGGTTGGGAAACATGACATTCAATGATATACAATTCTGCGCCAAGAAGAATTGCAGGAGGACCAGAAACTCCGAAAGCAGCAGGTAGTTTTTTCTGGTGACTGTCGTGTCGTATACTACATGGCCGCCGCAGAGGTTCCACACCACGAGCACTACCAGGCCACGGAACACTGACGTCAATGACTTGTCTACTAATTTGGAGTCCTTGGTTTCAAATCTTCTTAACCCGGACCATCGAAATGGCAGCATAAACCAACTCTCTAATTTACGAACGTATTCATTGTTAATTGATTCCAGATCGTATTCCATTTTGAAATAAAACAATCCAACTATCACGGCTTGTACGTTTGCTACCCTGTGTTAGTATACTGTAAAGAGCTAATAATAATAGATACTTAAGTACCTAATAGATATATGATTGCCAATCATTTATGTTATTAGTTAGAAGCATTGTACTCCAGGGAAATAAATAATGCTCGTTTTATAAGTTAAAATTATTATAGTAATGAAATGTGGTAGGTATTCAATAATTTTTTGATTTTATCAATTAATAGGAAATATGAAGCAAATGGTATTTTCAATTTTGATAATGGATATAATTTACCCTTATTGGTGGCTCAAAATAGACTGAGCCCTGATGATTCAAACATTTTGGGACTTAAATATTTTTTGTTTATCTTAAAACACGCAATTTAATATGCCTTAAACTTTGTACTTACTTTGGATGTCCATAATATAATTGCTCTTCGATTTTGTGGAGGCATTGCAATATTATTTACCTTTTTAAGACCTGAGGTACGTCCTACTAGTATTATAAATGTGAAAGTTTGTGAGAATGCATGTATGGATGGATGTTTCTTACTATTTCACGCAAAAACTAGTAAACGGATTTTGATAGTATGGTAGTAGTTTAGGCTCTGGATTTAATCCAGAGCCTAAACTACTGGTTATATAGGTTACTTTTTTCTTCTACCGACAATCAGCTGTTGAAAGTATAGAAATACCCAAATTACATACAAAACTTACACCATACAAAAATACCCCCCCCAATTGGGGGTCTGTTCTGTAATTTTTGTATGATTATTTACGAAAATGTACTTTTTTAAATAAATTTTGTAATTTAATACTTTATTGTAGATAAAATTTGTAATTACATAGAAAAATTTGGGTATATCCTATACTTTCAACAGCTGATTATCTGCAGAAGAAATAAGCTTTTGGTGTTGTATTTTACGTCATATTGTAGGCAGTATCATCAGAAATATTGACAATAAATAAAATTTTGTAATAAACGAGCTAGATTTAAAACTATTTACAAAATAAGAAAAAAGTGTGAGACAAAAATTATACTTTTTGAGATACGACTGTATTTTTCTCTGAGCAAGTAGGTACTTAATGCAATAAATTTTCAAATAATTAATAAAATTTTATGAGGAATATAATAAGACCCTTTTGATGTGTGTAGGTTATGAAGAAAATTATTTATTTAGGTTTATTCAGCGTAAAGTAGTAACCAGAACATAAAATATTCAATTGTTTGTAACTCGGGGGGTGAGGAATTGGGACCCCCAAAAGGGGGGTGTTTTGTTGATAAAATTAAACCTTTTGTCTGCTGTTAAAATATCTTAACCTCGAGACGAAACACACTGTATTCTAGTTATAAAATAATTATAAATAAAATGTGTTTAAATTATTGAATGCCTAATATAAATTTTTTTTCGTTTACTAAAATAAATCTGAATCAGATAGTTTCAGTCAAACATTTTCGCGTTACCCACGGAGATGCAATTTATAACAAAGCATATATTATAGCCTCGAAAGTTTTGCAAAATTACATATTCTATTCCATTGTCAGTACATGAGATATAATTGCCTTGGGTTGCTTTTGGATATTGACTTTTGGGACACCAACTATATTCTCGGATCTGTAGCCCAATCACGAAAGATTTGCGATAAAGTGTTTGTCCTCTACAATCTTAATAGAGCTGTCATGATTTTTATACAATTTTCATTCGATAACGCTACAAATACTTTTTCGAAAATTGGTCGTGCCTGGGCTACTGGACTGATATCTACTAGTAAATAAAACAACTGCGAACCGTTTTAATTTGTATATATTGCTTATTAGTACAGTAACAAAGTGTCTCTAGATACGAAACTACTTGACAATCGTTTTAAATTCTAGTAAATGCAAGATAAAGAAAGTCAGGGCACTGCGCTATCACATAACTCGGGATGCCGTACAATAAGCTAATATACAATTCAGATCTATCAATGTTTTCCAATTTTACACAATATTATAACAATATAATTAAAAATCTCATAATCTAATTAGGTACCAACTAAAATATTTAGACATCCAATTTTACTATTTACTTAATTTAGATATGTACAGTTCTACATAATATCCACAGGTTCCGCCGTGAAAGCGCAAATGTACCAATATTGAGCATAATATAACATCAAACACTATATTGATTTCGTTTCGGCTATAACAAAGTTTTAAATAACTTAAATATATAATGATTCACACACTCACAGCACAGAATATTCCTGATCGAGTTTATAATTTAAATAACATAAATTATTCTAAAAATGCATTGAACTTGGTACGACTTAACACAAGTCCGACTCGCTCGGAGCGGACTCACAATTTCAATTCTGTTACATTTATAAAGTACCAACAACGAACAAACATAACATTAAGTACATAACGCGAATAACTTGTGACATGAGTTATTTCGGAGGAGATTAGAAGCTAATATCACTAAACGAGGGGAGATTTCTTAAAATATTATTTTTTACAGACTTCCTAATGCCGTAGAGGTGGCTCTATTTCGTTCATGAATCGGACAAGAGATGTCATCCGAAACATGCGGGTTTCATTTCGAGTCAGCGACACTTTAATACTTTCCATTAGCACCAGCAAATGCGTCGATCCGATTCGTTTCCTACTGACTTGAAATGAAAGACAACACAACTTTAGACAAAAAGTTACACCGTACATTATGCGCTAGGACAAACTTAATCTACTTATAACTAACCCCGTACCATCACCAAAGATTGCACATAATACCCGATACTTTGATTTTTTAATTGCAGTCACGCCTGATATAAGGCAGACGTTTTTTTTCTGGACTATTAAAAAATTAAGGTATTTTAAACTAGAACTGTAGTTCTATCCTCAGTACTAACTTCAAGTTCGAAACAGGATTCAAACTGTTTTGTTAAATTACTTTTCAACAGGAATGTACCTAACCTTTTTATTAATACAAACTTTGATTGACGTGTAAATGATCACCATAAGGAAGTCGGGTGCATATAGAACAGAAAATATTTTTGCAAACAATAATTAATATTAATAGCTAAGATTTATGGGGTTGTTTGAATTCAGTAAGAATTATGAGTCAATTTCAGTGTAATATTTTTATAATATCGTAAATTATAATTTATACTATGTATACTTAATTCGATTACCCGATTTCCGATATCTGTTTTGTAGTACGTCTGATCATTTGTATAATGTATTCAATAGTTTTATTTCGAATCATAATTATTGAATTAAGTTTGGAAGACAGCGTATTGTATGTGTATTCACCACAATTCTTAACTACGATACATTAAATTATGTATATCATCACAAATATATATAATTTGTGTTTTATATGCACTGGGTTCCATTCGATATAATATTAAAGGACGGAATAAATTCGTATAAAGATACTCTTCACATTTGTAACCTAATTATGTACTGGCATGGGCAGTTGCCCTAGAAGCTGGTTAGCGAATGTAGCGTTTGTGAACTTGAAATGGCGTTTGTCGTAGAATTTGAGAAGCGCCGGGGAGTAGGGATGTTGCTTCTTGAGGTGCATGTAGTGTTCCTCCGGCTCTGAAGTCGTGTGGCCACATTCTTCGCAGACGTACATCTGAAAAATTAAATCACCCATTTTAATTTGGGATCTTTGAAACCTCTACCAAAGTTATAAGACAGTAGTAATGTTGCGCTTGTATAATAACGCGCTTGAAAACTATACTTTGATAACTTTACAATCGAATATAAAATTATAATTGAAAACTTTTAAAGCTTTATATGTAAGCCCTTTTTAGAAAAACTAAATGTACAAAAAGTAAGATCAACAAAAAATATTTACCTTTGTCCTGCGCTCCTTGTAAGCATAAGTGTGTTGTACTCCGTGAACTTTTAAACAATGAGATTCTAATGAGCATCTTTGGGTAAATGACTTCTCACAAAGGTTGCACTTGTAAGGCCGAACACCAGTATGTGTCCTCGTGTGTCTCTTCAGATCAAATGTATCGTTGAAACCTTTGCCACAAAACGTACACAGGTAACGTTTGACATCCGAGTGGCATTTCATGTGTCGGTTCAGTAGCCTTTGCAAACTAAAATTTTTCGAGCATATCCTACATACGAACTTCGTAGGATCATCTTCACTGACTAAGACTTGTTTGTTTTTCTCTTCCTCTCTTTGCCGGGCGTTAGCTTCAGTAGCCAAGGGGTTTTTGACACCGTGACCGCCGTTTATGAATTCTAGAGGAAGTTCTGACGGCAGACCCAGCTGAAAAAAAGTGATTAAAATAAGTAAAAATTTTGTTCACAAGGACAGCCAGATTAGGATTATGTGTATTTTATTTCAAGCTGAGCATAATCAATTAGCTGTCCTTTAAATAAAATAAATAAACAATAGTCAAATTACATAAAATTGCTTAAGGTAAAAGCATAAGTTGATTCAGGCTCAGCGATGTACCAGAAATGTTTTAGTTCCCACATTCGCTGTAGTGCTTTTTTATTTGATCGTCGATGACAATTAAGACGAATTAAAAAGAAAGCCTCGCCTTAAAATCAAATAATGCTTACCCTTTGTTGCAAGATTTGCATTTTGCTATCGGAGTTTGACCCTTTCATCAAACTTACAGCAGCAGCAGGACTGAGAGATGAGTTTTCAATATGCGAGTTTCCGTCAAGTGAGCTGTTTCCGCCTGGAGATGGTAGGGAAACGCCTGTTGGCGAATCCAGTTCCAAAGAATGACTAGTGAATGGAAAACCCGGGGATAATATTTGTTGTCTTTGCTGCAATTGAACGTGAATCTGAAGTTGCTGCATTTGGCCATCGTTATGTTGCAGCAAAGCAGGATTCAATTGCATCAATAAGTCTGGTCGCTCCTTTGCAAAGTTGTAAGTAGAACTTTGTTCTTGACTAGCAAATGCCAAGTAATTTGCTTTTTCATAATATTGTCTGTTTAGATTTACTTGTTCTGCCAGCGATTCGATATCTACAGCATTATGAACAGAATCAGGTGTTATAGAAGAAGATTCTCGTAGATCTGGATCGTTAATAGATTCAACGTGATTACTTAACAAACTAGCAAAATCATCGGTCGAATCAGAAAGGTTTCCTAAAATACCTTCATTCGGTGCAAAAGTCAGTGTATTGTAAAATTGATTGTTGTCAATTACATCCTCCCCCATATCTACTACCATTGATTCATCAAAATTACTGTTATAGCTTCCAACAGTACCTAAATTTTCTAGCTTACTCTCATAATCTATTTCTTCATCTTTAAGAGCTAGACCATAATGGGCATTTTGCATCAAAGAGTATTGTTTACTTTGCTCTGGGAAATTAGTATTAGTGTTATCATTATTTTCACAGTCCATATTAAATCCGTTTATGATATTAAATTCACTTGAAAAGTTACTATTTGCGTTAAAAGAGTTTTGACCATTTTTTGATGATGGTCCTAAGGTTTCATAAAAGGGAGGTAAGCTTCCTGTTGGTGGACTATTAGGGCCATAATTTGATCTTCCGTCCCTTCCATTTCCACCGCTACCTGAGCCACCACCAAGCGCTCCGCCACCACCTGACGAAGGAGCTATGCCTCCATTGCCAGAATTAAAACTGCCTGATCCACCACTTGTTTGAGAACTTCCATTACTATTACTTCCACCAGTTGACCTTCCATGTCCTGCCGCGGCACTAATGATTCCCGGCAACTTTGTTCCGGGACGATTCCGCAAAATAAACGCCGGTCGAGCCAAAATACCATTAGCAATTTTTGAACTACTAGTTCGCCTTTGTTCTCTAATTTTCTTTTCTGTTTCTTCATCTTCAGTTTCTCCGCGCTTCTTTGCAATGGCATAATCAATGGGTTGATCTTGTTCTGGTTCTGACGCTGGTAGTGTGGCTGGAATGCTCACTTCAGAAAGCTCTTTTTTACTGTCTCGGAATTGAGACTGTGAAGGCGTTCTCTGTATGACAGAAACTTTTTGGCATGTAACATTATCAATAGACGGGGAAGGTATTGATTCCGGGGCTGGTGAATTTTGTGCTGGGAGAACTATACGCTCGGTGTCTATTAAATCCTTTTCTTCTTTTATAAGAGGCTTGTCATCGGATTTTTTTTCTTCCACAACTGGTAAATATTGTTTGCGTTCAGCTTGTGTGAGTACGTGGCCTCTATGGCTACCGTAAGGTATTTCACCTCCAAGTATTGATGAAATAAATCTTCTCGGTTCTTTTGTGGGACGTTCTTCTTTATTCTTTCCGCTGCTATTTTCATGAAACACGTCACGATCTGAAACGAAAAAGATAAACTAATTAGTCGAAATACTACTAATTTTGTTATTTAGTTGTTAAAACGCTTGTGGTCAATTCACTTCACAATTCTTGTTCAAAGTTGTCTGGACGCCTGTGTATTACGTATTCGTGAAGCACCTCAGGTACAAGGCTTCGTTGACGTCACTAGTATGCGCCTCCATAACGGTTACCCGATTCTTAATAAACACACTACAGTATATTAGTTTGAAGACATCCATGTACAACTTATTAATAAAAAAATCATAACATATAGGGCCAGGTTCACAGTCTTATAATAAGTGTCTGATAGATTATTCAGAAGTTTTATCGCTGCTTACTTTATATTGAGCGACAGAAACAAAATGTGCAAATAAGCTCTCTGAGACTTACGAGTACTTATCAGATACTGCAACATGCCCTAAGAAAGGCCTTAAAACTTTACTGATATTTAATATCGATCGTATACATACTAACATTGGACAAAACAAAGTAGTATAAAGGACATGGGGATTTTGATAGTAAAATTCCATAGTGAACAATTAGCCACGGGGACAAAGGGTCTGGACTCTGGAGTCTGGACGGCATAAAGCAGTCACATATCTGTACTTGTGATATTTTAACTCATTGCAACGAATATTCATATAAAATATGATTAAAAAATTATTAAAAATTTATATATTTAAATTTAAAAATTGAAGTTGATTATCCTTACTTATCCTTGGATCTGAATGAAAATAATACAATGTAATAGTATTTTGGTTTGTGGTCGCCACTTTTTTAAACAGGGAGTCAAAAATGTCCAATGTCTTTTAATTAGAATTTTATCTTTTTCAGTGTGAATTATTATAAAGCTTTTTATATTACATAAAATATTACAAATAATGTTTCAGCTATTACAACTTATTGAAACATCTCCTAGTATGTATTAGTAAAACATGCGTAGGTAGTGAAAGTCTCAAGGTTAGTAAAACAAGTTCTTTTGCCCTTTCTCGGCTTTTGTTAGGGACCCAAGGACGAGGCCTGCATTGTTCAGTTTTTTTTACACTGTAATTGTATGCGTCTGCAGCTAGGCGTGAATACTCAGACCCATTTTATTATCTTTTCGTACAGCCAAAATTATTTTAGGTTGGCCCCACTTGGCTATACGAAATAATATAATACAAGCTTCTTTATACCTACATACATTTCATTAATATTTTAAAGCCTATTAGCTTTTTTTTAGGGTTTCGTTGTACAACAAGGAATCCTTATAGTTTTTGTTGAATAGGTCTCATTTGACGACTTAAATAATATGATATTAAAATTCAATTTGAAATGTAGGAATTAGAATTAATGGCTACTGAGCCCTATGCCCAACTACTATGCCCAAATTTTTAGAATATATATTATCATTGTACATAATATTAACAATAAACTTAGTATTAACATTACCAAGTGAATTGCTAAATAATGCGGTTCGTTTAAAACGGTAAGTCAAGGTCTCGTAATTACCATACCATGTAGTCGTCGGTATCTATTCAGTTCCGCGCCGTTTCCTCGTGAGAACCGAACTACAACCTTGAATGCTAACACTCATTTGATCATTACGAAGCATCAGTTTTTGGCTTTAATTAGTACCGCACAAGGAGATCCATGAAAATTACTTCGCTTAATTAATTTAAAATTACACTTAATGAAGAAACTGGTATAAGGTGACGCAACGAAAACAGTTATTCATAATAATAAATTTAAAATGTTAATGTAAATGACGCAAGTCGCAATGCAATATTATTTAGAAACAAACAAGACGGTTGAAAACAAATCTTTTTTCGTTTTTTTTTTATATGTATCTTATGAGTTTCTGCGTATTGATGAAAAGAAAATTCATGGCACGAAAAAGCCTCGAAATGCTTCAAGAAAAGAAAGGAGACGGCCGCTTAAAGATTTGACGCTGCCGCGCTCTCATATAAAATGTTCACATATTACCTACATATCTAAAACCGGCCAAGTGAGCGTAGAACTAGCGCACTAAGGGTTCGTACACCTATAAGTTATAAAATCGGGCACTTGTCGAGCAAAAGCAGCGAAAAAAATCAAGTTTTTTGTATGAGATTAGGTACTCAAACAATATTTTTTTCTGTTTTTAGTATTTGTATCTTGTTGTTTTGGTGACAAACAATAATACATTATCTGTGAAAATTTCAGCCGTCAAACTATCCCTGTTCACTAGAGCTTGGTAACAGACAGACAGACAGACTGATAGACATACGGACAGGCAAGTCTCAGTAATAAGGTCCCGGGCACGGGACCCTAAAATATTTGAATAACAGCAATTTTTCTTAGCTTTATAAAATTACTCTAGGTAGAGAAATGTTTAAATTCAACTTGAATTATAAAACTTACGCTTAAATAATAGAAAAAATTTCAATCCCAAAAATAGTGTTGTGAAATAAGAAGCCGAAGAATTTAAATAACTTTTTAAAGCATTCCGCTATAATTCGCCCTGCTTGCTGCAAACGGTTAATCTAACAAAAACTGGACGCACTTGGTAGGGGCATATAATTTTACGAAAGGTGTATAAAATAAAATAAATACTATCCGACATCGAGTGGACTAGCCTGTCCTCGAGAGTTCATCGCTCGCCGCTAACATTTGTATACATTAAAAAGAGACCCCGAAGAACCGCTCCGAACAGACATTAAATTCCTCTGGGGCCTTTTTTGTATTAAGCGAGTACCGATAACACACGGTACATTCGGTGCCCGTTCGGTGCCCGCTAAACATTCGGAGGTCGCGGGAAGGACATTTTTTGTTTGTACTCATTTGTTGATGGTTCGTATGTTTGCTTTTTGTTTACTTCGGGTAAAAAAACGTAGAATAACATTAAATATACATTTTGACTGCAAATGTTTTATTACGTGAGTATGTTATATAAAAAATACTTATCTAGTACGTGTATACCATACCATAACCAACTAATCTTAATAAATATATATGTATATATTTATTAAGATATATAAGCACAAAAAAGTATGAAATAAATCTTATTTCTAAATTATTATTCTTTTTAATTCCGCTAAAATTTTAAATATTTCTCTATACAATCTTCATTATTTTGAAGTCGGTACCAGCCAACTTAAACGTGAGTTCTATAAAATATTGTTTTAAATATATACAGCCGAACGTATAACCGCCTCCTTTTTTGAAGTCGGTTAAAAATGAATTGCAATTCCAATGTCCTGATAAAACTTAAGAACGGCTGGACCGATTTGACTCATTTTAGTCTTGAAATTATTGTGGTAGTTCAGGGAAGGTTTAAAGTTTGAACGGTGAGAGATAATATTTAAATACCAGTTTGGTTATTTATTAACTATGCCAGCTAGTAAAATGCACGAGCTGAGTGACAAATGCGAATTGACGGCTTCTTAGGTACATTTATACTATCTATCTAGATCTAGTCTAAGTCGCGTCTATTAATAGTAATTTGACTTTTTCATTTTGCTTTAAAATTAATGTGCAAAACTGCTGATAGTTGATAATAAATAATTAAATTCAAGTAAAAATAATAATATAAGATTAAAAAACTAATTTCTTATTATTTTTAAGACTTTAATAGAAAAAACTAAAAAGATAGCCAGCTGAAGTCAAATGATTCGTGGTTATATATTTTTGTTAATAAACGATTTAAGAATATACATATTATTATAAAATCTGAACCTAGTTTTATAGCTTGCATGTAATAAAACAAGTATGTAGTAATGAACAAAATGTAATTACAGTTTCCTTTGTGTGGAGTTTGGTACGTTAAAATGGTTGATGTAATTTATACAAAAAATGTTCTCAGCGAACGAGCTACAAAAACTGTTGCTTTATTACTTTTAGCATGGAGTGAATCACAACCAGATTCGGCAAGGGTCAATGACCTAAATATGTTTGTCGAAGTTTTCAAGGCTAGTTGTCTAAATTAGTTTCGAATGTAAAAAAAACTCCGGCAAACCTACGAGGCGACTAGTTTGTTAATTTGTATAATATATATGAGGCTTTAGTGTAAGGTCGTTCGTCGCCGTTGTGACCGTTACTAAAATATTCGAACACACGTTATTACGTATACGTACCTAACCTAACGATGCTACTATGAGTGAATATGCTAAGCTTTTACCCTTACATATAAAGCGACATCTAACTAAGGGTCAGTTCACATATGACGCTACGCGGCGCTGCATTTTTAGGATAGCTACTCAAAATTAAACTTTTTTCGCTACACACAAAAATATACACGTTTCATATGACATCGTACACTGCACATGCGCTGAGCAGCGCGATGCAGCCCGACATTCGAACTCTGACAATGAACGTGATCTTGTATCGTGATCGTGATGACGTGTATCTTCTTATATAATGAATAAAGTTCAATTTTGAATAATTATCTTAAAAATGCAACGCCTCGTTTCGTTTCGGTGTGAATTGACATCAACTCCTTGTTCACTCGAACCAAGACCGTAGAGGTAATTTTATATATAATTTTTTATTGAACTTACTGTTCCTTACTAATACAAATTATGAACAGGTAATATTTGATTGTTTGTTTGCATAGAATGGGTTCAGAAACTAGGTACTGGACTGATTTTGATGAAATTTGGCACAGATACAGAGTTAGACCACGGAGAAGGACATACCTATGCTATTTTCTTATTGCGGAAAAATGTAAGGTTTCTTTTTAGATTTCCATAAGACATTTCCAGGACCATTCTATAATTTAAATATTATAAGATACTAAAAGTATTGGTTGTTACTTGTTGCTCGTCTCGTTTACTAAACAATCATTGAATGAAAAGGTTTTCTTGCCGTTTTCATGCCGAAGTTCAAGCATTTAATTTTGTTGATAGACAGTTTTCTTATCTACTATTAAAAGCTTTTTCTAGGCCAGTAGTTTAAAGTTGTAATGTTTAAATCTTGCGAATAACATAATATGATATTTGGAAGAATAGTTAGGGCGATATATAATTATTTGACCGTAATGAAATCACTTTTTTGGGTTTTAATATATTTAGGATAACTAATGGAGCTCTTTGGCCTTCCTGTGAGAATTGGCTAGCGGCTACGTGATACGTCACGTACCGTTTGTAAAGCTTTTCAATTCGATTTACTGAAATTGAAATGATATATTGACAATCAATATTTAATTGGACTCGAAATACGAACACGTTTCACTTACTATATCATTACTTTACATTGCACTTTTCATTGCATCCTATATTTTTATAATGCTTAGTTCTTAGTTTGCTTATTGTTGCTAACATTTGTGACGACAAATTAATATTAAAACTAAAGACGGTCGAAGATATTTTGATGGATTTGGTGGATTTACGGACATTTTATGTTTACGTAATCTCATGTTTTAAAACGTTTTGTTTTACATTCTGACGTTTATTTATATAAAATATTATCAGTGAGCTGTAAATATTGCTTAATTCAAACACATATCGATGAAGATTTGTCTAAAATATGGGTCATTGTTTTCGCCACAATGTTATATTTTGCACTAGCACCTGCACTAAATAGTAGGCTGGTATAGTATTTGTAGCACCGATGTTTTGTGTTCACCGATATTTTACGACAAAGAAAAATATCAGTCAACACAAAACATCGTCTGGTCTTTCTGGTCTGGCCCAAATAGACGAGTTTTTGAAGTTTTCACCGATGGATAAAACTCGTCTGCTACCGCAAAGCCTTCATTTCCTGATATTTACACAAATGCCAGTGTGTATTTACATTTTTATTAACATACATTAAAAAATTCTAAAAATAATTCAATTGACAGAAATTATCTTTTCATATCGAATTTAATATTATGAAAATGATAAAACGTTACATTTTTTTAATAATTTGCCTTGTAAAAAATTATATTAGTGAATATTTATGACATTTAAGCATACTTGTGTGTTTATAATTTACAGTTTTTTATGTGACGTTAATTTTTTAAGAACATTTATTTTAAAAAACTGTAGAAACTAGCTGTAGAAACCAGTGGCGTGGGATTCCTATAACTCCATTCCTATCGGCTTTTCTTACCACTTACCTTTCAAAGACCCTCATACAAATCCCTACCTATTATACAGGCTAGGGCTTGCCTATAGGTAGGTTAAATATTATAACGTTTAAATTACCGTAAAATATAATATGAAGTGTTTATTGATCCATATAATATACCCACTGCATATGACTATATGCGAAAACATGTGAATGGTATTTTGTTATATTCTTAGCATTTTTTAATAGCCATACTGTAGGTACTGTTTGTTTTTATAAATTAAATAACATATTAATATAAATAAAAATATTTATAAAATCAGGATTGACGTGAACACGCCTACAATATTATAAGTAAAATTGATTTTACTTATAATATTATATAGTTTGGCCAAATATCACCAAATAAAGAGTTTAATTTCACAATATTAGTTTCGAATTTTTTGTATAGGTACCTACTACATAATATATCAGGGCTATAGCTTGAATAGGTACTTTATTCAATGATTTGAAGAATTTCAACGTTTCAACTAATCCCTATGTTGTAAAAGCTTTACAGAAACCGATAATCAAGATAAGTGCTCTTTCGTTATCTTCTGGGAAGTATGGGGTCGCCAATTCAAAATTTCCAGGTAAAGCAGAGAGTCAATTCGCATAAAACACTAAACCAACGAATATTAACAACGAATTTTAGGATTCTGTACTAGATGTTGCCCACGACATCGTGCGCTCACAAGAAAATCCCGCGGAAACCGTCTATTTTGCCGCGATAGAAGTAGCCTATGTCCATCCTCGAACTCGATCTGTGCCAAATTTTATGAAAATCGGTCAAGTAGTTTCAGTGTCTATTCAATGCAAACAAACAAACAATCAATCTGTCCTTATTTTAATATTAGTGTAGATTTAAAAACGAATTTACTTTAATAGTGAACTGTAGGAGTTTTGCCGGGGAATTCAATTGGTTACGTTGTGATTTTTCTATTTCTTTTATAAATTTGTGTTAATTCGGTTCTTAATGTGTAATATTGATAGAATATTAACCATTAAATATTCGTTAACGTGCACAAGTGTGGGCAAGTGGTGCAACTTCAAAAAACGTGCTATTTTTTGTTCCCTGCCAAACTTACTGCAAACCACTTTACTGAATCGACTGACTTGACTCATTGACTGCACTGACTATTTATTTGGACTTTGACTAGACTTTAGACTTGAAGATTTAGAAATACGGTGTTGAAAATTGAAACGAAAATTCTTTTTCCCGCCCTTTTAACTTGACACTGGCAAATGGCCGGCATTATAAGCCGACACCATATTTTTAAATATAATAGTGTATTTCGGACTTGCGTAATATATAGTTAGATATATTTTATTAGCCACGTCACAAGATAGCATGTACGAGTAGGTACAATGACTAAAATAAAAAAAAAATGAAAATTATCACACATTAAATATTAATACTCAGTATGTGAGCCTTACTTTATTAAATTATTTGTTGTTATAGCGGCACCAGAAATACATGTAATCTGTGAAAATTTCAACTTTCTAACTATCGCGGTTCATGAGATACAGCTTGGTGACAGACGGACGGATAGCGGAGTCTTAGTAATAGAGTCCCATTTTACTCTTTGGGCACGTAACCATAAAAAAATAAAAATTATGGACCATTTCATAGTTGATCTGAATTATTGAAAGCACTCGAGTGCTAGACAACTGTAAAGGTACCTACTTAACATACCCGCAGAGCAGATGTTGCTAAAAGAATATTTTTTATCGGCAATTAACAAGTGGCCGGGCCCGTATCGCGGACATGTGGCCTGTTCCTAGGACCGGCCCATCACGTGCACAACATCTTGTCCGCAAAAACTAAAACTAACGCTTGACACGGGCACTATTTTATGTCAATTATTAGTATCACAGAGTAGAAAATATATAATCTTACTTGCAGAGAAACAGCTTTAATAGAACGATACAAATCGATCCAAATTTGAACATTTTGACGTCCCCTTCAGCGGCCCGCAATTTTTAACCGACTTCCAAAAAAAGGAGGCGGTTATACGTTTGGCTGTATATATTTAAAACAATATTTTATAGAAGTCAAGTTAAGTTGGCTGGCAACGACTTCGAAATAATGAAGATTGTATAGAGATATAGTTAAAATTTTTGCGGAATTTAAAAGAATAATTTAAAAATAAGATTTATTTCATACTTTTTGGTGCGTTTTTACTTTGGAAGTCGGTTTTCAAATTTTTCTTTTAAATAATAATTTCACACAATCGTGGACACACCGTATGCTTGTAGTAGTGCAATCAAATCGAAAGCTAACTATGGAGATGTTTATCTGCTCATCTTTCAGTTTTTTGCCAAAATCGAACTTGTAACTCCTTTCAGCATTTTTCGCTATTCCCTAGTTATACATTTCCCCTACCATGCCCACTTGAAAAATTTACTCGTTCAATTAAATATTTTTTTTTTGTAATTTCAATTTAACGTACCCACCCATCGTACCCACTGATGAAGTAAATATCGTCCATCTTTAATCACAATAAACTAAAAAAGTTGCGTATTCAAGTTTCAATTTATATATATATATATATATATATATATATATTTTAAATCTACAAAAGCTCCACCTACATTTCATTATTATGTTTTGTGACGGTGCAAAAAAATGAGAGATGCGAATAAACATGCTGTTCGGATGTCGCAGACACTGACTCGCAGTTAAACTGATTAAAGCTGCATTATGAACTTTAAAAGAGAGTAATTCTTAAAAAGGTGGGTAATTTTTGTAAATAGTTTGGGCAATTCTGAGAAAGGCAGTACGAACGTAATCAGCTCGGTTTATGGCCGGCAACATGTGGCCTGTGGAGGGCTGGGGAACAATGGCGGCTACACAATACCACCGCACACTTACACTTCTTTTCTTTTTAAACAATCTTCTTTTTGAAAACTCGGCCATTCCGAATAACTATTCCAATAATTTTTCATTTTCAGTTTATAAATTTGTAATAATTTACTTAAATCCATTTTAATCTTTTGATGTATAGCATTTATAAAATAAAAGATTTAAAAAACCGGCAAAGTTCGTGTCGGACTCGCGCACGAGGGGTTCCGTACACGAAAAATAACACGTTTGTTGTATGGGTATCCTTCGATATTGATTTTATTCTGTTTTTAGCATTGGGTGTCACAGCGGCGACAGAAATATTAACCTATGAAAATTTCAACTGTCTAGCTATCACGCTTATGGAAGACAGCCTGGTATGTGGGTCACCACAGCACACGTGTCTGTCAAGACAGTCTCCGTG
The DNA here is from genome assembly GCA_963565745.1 of Phengaris arion. Classification (NCBI taxonomy): domain Eukaryota; kingdom Metazoa; phylum Arthropoda; class Insecta; order Lepidoptera; family Lycaenidae; genus Phengaris; species Phengaris arion. Next base: position 14,927,008 of record OY751438.1, on the reverse strand, counting down.
AGTCCCGATTTTACCTTTTGGGGTACGTAACCCTAAAAAGTAGGTAGTTAAAAAAAAGATTTCCCAAGTAAAATTAAACATATATTTATTAAAGCTCATGAAACGTAATTATATATTAACGTTATTATAGTTATTAAATAAATATGTTTAGCTAATAGCTACATTAGGTATATTAAATATGGGCATTTAAAAAAAAACTTGGGTAACTACAAAATTATATGTACATACCTAGAAACAGATAATACTAGTATTAAGCATGTTAAATGTAACATAATATTTTGGTTAACTATTCGCATCTATATTTTTTTATTTACTCGCTCATGTCTTGATTTGCATAAAAACGTGTTTTAATATTTACAGTGCTCATATGTAACAGTTTTCATCCGTTTTCCCACGTACACCGTACCGTGGCACTGATAAGCCTTTACTGTGATTTCGTTAAGGTAAACTAGTTGGACAACTTTATGGTAAGTTTAAAGTAAAAATATGGAACATGAATTTGTTTTAAATCAGCAAAAAATTTATATTTTCCGAAAGGAAACATAAATATGGACCGAAAATGCAAAAAGTATAGTAAAATAATTTAAAAATTACAGGACTAAAAGGGACTAAAAAGAAGACGATTTTTTGCTATGATTGTAATACGAAAATTACTGTTCAAATCCTCAGGTATGTTATTTGTTATAACAATGATATTATACATATACGCAACATTTTAGTTCAATTTTGTATTTATTTTCATACATTATCGACTGCTGTGACGTCACTCGTGCATCATTTTTGGTATAGAGCGTTTTTAATGGTCTCCACCGATCTCACTTTTGTGATGACTATTTCGTCAACGATTGATCGTAGATATATCATGGCAATGACGAGATTTCCTGGATTACAATGATACTATTCGAAATTTATAATTACTATTCGAAAAGTCAATAAAAAAAAAAACTAAGCATGTTCCGCATTCTAGTAAAAAACTTTAATAAGTACATACTGTCTAGGAGTCTGCTGATGTAGAGGTTGCTGCATTTTAACAACAAAATCTATGTAAGTAAAGGTTACATGAATATGCAATATATTATTATGGCTAATTCTGATCGAAATCACAGACCGTAAAAAGTACCTACCACTCGCCACTCGACAGTATCAAATATTATACAAAGGGCAGTGATACGCGTTGATGTCTTTAACACACGGACAGCAAAAAGTTTTCAAAGTTAAAATTATATTTAAAATTATTTGCTTCTATTTCACTTGCTCTTTTGTTAAATTGTTGAGAAAAACGTAGAAATATTTATATTTTTGAATATAACCTATACTTTAAGTAGGTAGTACCTATGTACCCAGTTGTTGATGTAATCGTACCTACGTCTAACAGTTGTAATAGGTATATCGTACCTATGTCTAACAGTTGTAATACGTATATCGTACCTATGTCTAACAGTTGTAATAGGTATATCGTACCTACGTCTAACAGTTGTAATAGGTATATCGTACCTACGTCTAACAGTTGTAATAGGTATATCGTTCCTACGTCTAACAGTTGTAATAGGTATATCGTACCTACGTCTAACAGTTGTAATAGGTATATCGTTCCTACGTCTAACAGTTGTAATGGGCATATCGTACCTATGTCTAACAGTTGTAATAGGTATATCGTACCTACGTCTAACAGTTGTAATAGGTATATCGTACCAACGTCTAACAGTTGTAATAGGTATATCGTTCCTACGTCTAACAGTTGTAATAGGTATATCGTACCTACGTCTAACAGTTGTAATAGGTATATCGTTCCTACGTCTAACAGTTGTAATAGGTATATTGTACCTACGTCTAACAGTTGTAATAGGTATATCGTTCCTACGTCTAACAGTTGTAATAGGTATATTGTACCTACGTCTAACAGTTGTAATAGGTATATCGTACCTACGTCTAACAGTTGTAATAGGTATATCGTACCTACGTCTAACAGTTGTAATAGGTATATCGTTCCTACGTCTAACAGTTGTAATAGGTATATAGTACCTACGTCTAACAGTTGTAATAGGTATATCGTTCCTACGTCTAACAGTTGTAATAGGTATATCGTACCTACGTCTAACAGTTGTAATAGGAATATTTAATTTCAACATTACATTATTATTTCATGTCTAGTACACAGGCGATGCGTGCTTACAAGCCGGCTTCTTTTATGTATATTTAAATACCGTACTAAACCCTAACAATATTTTGCGCCTTTTATCGCTGTAAAATGACGTATACTCGTAGTTCCTACGGAATTTTCTTTTGCCCGTACAAAGTCGTGGGCAACATGTGGTTGAAAATAACATTGTTAAAATCGCCGATTTCAGTACGTAAACTTAGATTATTATTAATGTACTTATTTTTGTCTGAACCAGTAATTTTTTATGATGGTAAATTTTGTAGAGTTGTAATATTACTAAGATAAAAATACGAGATAGTAAATACGAGTAATTGGTAGGTAGTCACAACTCATTATTCAAGGTATAAGGGCATCTCAACATTGTAACGACAACAATATTCGCCCCACGCCCCCTGCGGCGCGGTGAAGTCGGTGGGGTGAGATGACCTTTACGCGGGGTGTACACTGTACAGGTGAGGTCGCCTGACCTTCAGGACGGGTCCACAGGTGCTAATTCACCTGTAATTCCCGATTCGTGCGAAACGGGTCTTTGTTCGCACTTTATTGGATCAAATGATGGTGGTGGCATTATAAAAAAATATGGAAATAAATAAAGAAATAACGGTTCGCCATTATGTGGCACCAGTTACAGAAGTTACAGAAACAAATTTTGAACTAAATAGCAGTGGCGAATGCTGGTTCATCTTCATACGCCTGTATAATAGGTAGGGATTTGGATGAGGGTCTTAAAAAGGTAAGTAGTAATAAAGTCGATAGGAATGGAGTTATAGGAACCCCACGCCACTGCTACATAGCCTCCTTATTTCAGTCGAGCGATGCTAGAATATGAGATACGCCCCAAACTAATATGATGAGATCAGTTTACAACACAACCCCAATTTTCGTATTCAACTTAGACTTTCAATGAATTATAAATGAATCGTCTTGATATCATGCTCTTATTAATAATTATACAGTCGATATAATTTATTAAATAGCGCATTGTTATTTAAAGGAAACCGGTCTACCACTCAGCTCATCAGCCCGTCGGATGTTCCATTTTAATATTCATTAAGCGCCTCCTGGGCCCTGGCCAGCTGTGACATTAACTTGGTAAGTTCAAATACTCAGTACACTATAAAAGATGACACGTTTATGTCTTATATTACCATCGTTTCATGGCTATGTTTAAGTGATGGGATATTTCGATATTCGTTGCCTGAAATTGCAAGAAATCGAATGAAATATATTTCGATGTGTGTTCTGACAAGCATTGTAGCAGTAGACTAACCGAGTTATCGATCCTATTGGAAACGGTAACGATCTTAATATGACAAGATGAACCAAAACATACCCAAAAGTTGTGACCTCAAACTGCAGAGCTTAGAAGCTGGATCGGCTGTAGTGGAAAAACAAGTTACTATTCGCGAGTCGGAATAGATCCAAATTACCTCACAAAAGTACCGTAACAGATACAAACACTTTCCGTAATTAACCTCGCTCGGATAGGGTATTGTATATTTTGTAAAAACCGTAGCACGCATTCGAGTTAATTGTATTGAAATGACAATCGAGATCGCGGTGACTAACCCAAATACAAAGCGATGGCCGGCGGAAGCACTATTGTGCGGCAATCGTTGACACCTCGCTGCCCGCTGCCAACATCATCCGGTGCTCCGACGTATACCTATGTCAGCCGGTGTCTGATTCGAATCTGCCGGCCTGCTGTAGTCCGATAGTCCGCCATTTATATCTATCTGATCCGAAATATGGCCATCGCATAGCAACCTCCACATGTGTGACTACCCTTTTGGAGTAGAGGGTAGCGGCTTAATTTGGATATAATGTTAATTAATATCCTATGGAATTACCTACTAAACCTTAATGGACTTTGTGGCGGCAGAAATTGAATAAAGCTGACATTTCGAATTATTAAAGCTAATATTTTTAAATAAAAGTTGCATCAGTGTCAAAAAATTAAGAAGAAGCGTATTTTAAAGAATTAAAAGATTCCTTACCCTGAATGGGTTAAGACAGATCAAAAAGGAATGAAAATCGAAATGTGGCTTCTATGATAAGGGAATGAGGTAGGAGTCGCATGAGTGTCATGAATCATGATTCAACCTAAGGAAGTATTTTCTGTCATTTCCATTCCTCATCTTCGGCTCTTTTCCGAGTTTGGAGGATAATAAGCAGATTAATGTTGATACAATCGACAACTAGCATTAGGTAGTTATTGAAAACAGCATGTTAATCAAATGTCATAAATACATGGTGAAAACATTTTGTACGAGATAATCAGATCTCGTACAAAATCGTAAAATATGACAGTTATGATTCACTGTAAGTTGTAACTACGCGGCACCGTTAGCGGCCAGTGACGATCTATTTACAATAGCAATTGTCTGGCCCGTCGTGTTCGTGAGACCCGCTAATACACATCGCCAACAAAATCACGGCAAAAAATGTCACGCAGGACCTGCATGGCGCAGGTAGATGGTCCTCGCGCCGAGATCTCACCGAGCGGTGAACGGGGAACTAGATGCATACAAATCGAAATTCTTCTTCCTTCTGAGTATGTGTCCTTTTAATCTGTACTCGAGACAGCAAAATGTTACGATGATCTATGACGAACTTAATGGCTAAATAACAACTGGAATAAAAATGTCTTACCATATTCCTTGTCTTTCTTCGAGAGCAGCGGTATGGGACCATCGTCCAATGGAGACCCCGGGCAGAGCGGGTCAGATTTACTCGCGAGAAGCTCCTGACCCTCCTGCAGCCCGAGCTGCTGCTCGTACAGGCGTTTCTTTATAAGGAAAATCTTCGGCATTTTGCAATATTAGTAAACACTGCACTCTATCCAAATTGTTCGTCTGTCACCAGGTCTATAAAAGGAACACCTCGTCCGAAAACCGGCACAAGTTTTTCATCATAACACTGCACGGTTAGTTTCCTCGCGTTTGTTTTGGTTGCAGCTAGCGGCATGCGATACCGTTGGCTGCTGCGAAAGGACTGAGTCCGTAGGTGTGCGCCTGCGACACCGTTGCTCGAACAGGTCCGCCCGCGCCGCCTGCCCCCCGCGCGCTCCCGCCCCGCGCCCTGCCGCGTCCGAGCCCGCCTTTGTGCCATCACAAATACAGATTCTAGTAAAAGTGCTTATAAACCTTCCTATATTATGGCATCGTTTCACAACTGAAACAACACAATATTATATCACTTTTATTCATATTGAGTTGTGTGTAAGTATTTTTCATTACTGTAATTATCCTTTAAACATTATCTAAATAAAAAATTTACATATTATTATATAATTATAAACATAATTTAGTAATTAGTAGGTATCTACCTAATTTATAAATAAAAACTGACTGAACAGGCACGAAGATTTTGTATAAGAAGCAGTTAAAATATATGTAGAGTTTCACTACCATCTTGGATGAGTTTTAGGATTCCACTCCTCGTATAATATTTGTGAGATAAAGCTTTCTGTGAATGATTGATCATACTTAGTTATTATTCTTGGAATTTTTGTACCTCAAATGTAGGTCAATTGATTCATCTCAAAATATACACGTGAGTCATTTGGTCAAACTCTACCACGTATAAAAGGAAGCCTGGTAGGTAGGTAATATGTAGAGTTAAAAAAATTATAAGTAAAAGATTATTATTTTAACTACATTGTTAATAGAGATAGATAATTTATAAGATATTTTTCAGCTATTTAAGCAGTGCGGCGGCGTCCATTGTTTTGTACAGAGAAGTGAGCTTCAGGCCAATTGTAGAGAATAACAAGTTAAACAACAATAGAGCACCCCAAACAAAGTACGAGAAAGTATTTTTTTTATTTTATGGTTGCGCAGGCTTGTAAAACTTGTGATAATCTGAAAACGCCGCTTCTTAACGCCAGATTTTTTTTCAATAGGTACTCCACAATGTAGAGATGCCAGCATTGTAATTTGTATCCTTCAGAAATGTTAATCTTTACCTATTTTTCAAAGAATTAGCATTTTTGGATAAAAAAACCGCAAAAAGCGGTGAATATATACGGGGGACATTGTTAGTTACCTTGAAATGAGTTTTACCGCTTGTATCATACGATTATTCGAGTATATTAACTATTAAATGATAGCGAAACTTTTAGTTATAACTTATTGTGTTTTTGTAAAAAAGGGATTGCTCGTAAAGTTCCAACCCAAAAATATTAGCTACACATTAAGATTGGTCACTGGATAGCGGTAACAAACGAGACGAATCATGTTTTTAACCGATTTCCAAAAAAACGAGGCGGTTATACGTTCGGCTGTATATATATTTCAGCATTTCCTGCCTACTTGAACGTGAGTTCTATAAAATATTGTTTTAATCAGGATATTGTATGAAGATTGAAAAAAAAATAGTTAAAATTTTAACCGAATTTAAAAGGGGAATTATTTAGTAAATAAGAATTATTTCATACTTTTTTGTGTATTTTTACTTTGGAAGTTGGTTTTCATTTCTTGTTTAATTGATGGACTGATCTTGCGCCCGTACGAGGGGCTTATAAATGTTTTTTTTTTTAAATTTTATTGTTAATGTAATGTCAAATACTATTATATTTTTGGATTATGTTCCGCTCACAGCTATCCTCCGATAAATAATGAATTGTAAATTCGGCTGATAAGCAACATATTAATTGGGTATTTGAAGTAATGAGCGTGTAGCGGGGCGGGCGGCGCGCGCAGGCGGCGGCGTGCGTAAATTGCGCAACTATTACTGCGCGCAATGCCGGCGTTACGCGCCGCTTGCGCTCAAGTTCTCGGCGACTAACCTCCTTCAAGTTCACTCGACTTAGCAACGTACCTACCGGATACTCTGAGCATGCTATTATATCAACAATATTCTTTCGATTTACAGTTTTGCCACGTGGTATTTTCTTACAAATTATTGCTGAATATTCATAGACGTACATATTAGGGACGAGACATATCGAGGCAAAAACTGTCCCCACTTTAGTGGTCCCACTTATGGGGTTGGTGGGGCCATTTAGAAATTTGAGGTATGGTGAAATAAAGATGGCGTAACTTTTTCTTGTGTGAATTTAAAAGTTATGATTTGTTCTGTCAAATGTACGTCATAGCTCATTCTTAGTTGTGAAATCATTGGTTATATTAGGTCCTTACATATGAAATTGGCGTTTTGTCGTACTGGCCACTTTGATCTATTTTATCTTCTTTGGTTCGGAATTCCAATTTCAAATTTATACTGCTATTTACTCATGCATTTTGTGTTTCGAAAACCGTAATTCATTTGTTTTTTCCTCTTTTGGTTTTTTCTTTGCGTCACTCTGTTTACAAAATGGAAAACTTGAAATATTTTTTTATTATTATTTTCGAGTATGAGTTTTTAGTATTATTTTCGAGTACGAGTTCCACCGTGGCACCAGTGCTGCAGAAACGGCTCGAAGGATTAAGTATGGCGGCGGTGTCGCAAAAGAAAACACAGTGCGTTTTTGGAACGTAACGTTGGAAACGTTTTCGTTCTGGAAATTTCGACCTGCAGAACAAGCCCCGTGGACGGCCGGAGACCAAAGTTGTTAATGAAGAATTGAATTCAGGCTATTGTGGAAGCGGATCCATCATAAACCACGTCCGAGGTAGCTGCAGGCTGCGGTGTTAGTGATAGAACTGTTTTAATCCACTTGAAGCAAATTGGGAAGGTGAAAAAGCTTGAAAGGTGGGTACCTCATGAATTGAGTGCAGCAAACCGACAAACGCGCGTCGACTGCCCGTTACATCAACAAACTTTTTCAAAACAAAATTCGTTACTCAACCGGCACAATAATAATGGGATAATTTAAATCAAATCATTACTTGTGATAAAAAGAGGATCCTGTACGATGATCGGAAACGCTCATCGCCATGCCTAAACCCTGTAGAACCAGCCAAAGCCTGCCCCAAGCGAAAACTTGTGAGCGATTGGTGGACTAGTGCCAGTGTCGCTCACTACAGCTTTCTTAAATCTGGCCAGACGATTACGGCAGATGACTATTGCCAGCAACTGTAAATCATGATGGAAAAGCTAGCTGCTAAACAATCGAGGTTGGACATTCGCTCTAGGCTACTGCTGCTTCGGGACAACGCTAGACCACACACTGCACAACAGACGGCTACTAAATTTCAATTGGAATTTCTAAGACATCCACCGTATTCCCCGGACCTTGCTCCAACAGATTACCATTTTTTTCGAAATACACACACATACATACACATAACAATAAAACAATAAACATATCATATTACGCAACGAAAAACATATGAAAACTTAAAAATGGGCGGTTTTCTAGAGATAATATCTAGCTAGATCTCCAAAATCCCCTGCATATTGAATTAATGAAAATGAAATGATGAAAATACTTGAAGCCATTTCCGAGATTCTAATGTTGTATATATGTATAAAATAATTGCATTTCTTATAAGATATCTCTATTTTTGTAACCAAAAGAGCTTGATGGATTAGAGCTATTGGTAGTTTTGGAGTTCAATATTAGGGATGTTGTCTAATGTGGAATATTACATTATTACAAATTAAATTTTTACATTGTTGAATAGAGAAACATAAATCTGAAAGAAATAGGTATTTAGGTTGACCCGATTAAAATTATAAGCAAATGAAAAATATTGGTCATCTCTTTCTCGCAAAAAGATTTGTTACGTCATAAGCTGCTACCGCCATAAATTTTTAATAACAAATGTATGGCGGGAGCAACTCATGACGTCACAGGCCGATAAATCGCTCTTTTTCCTATTTGTAAATTTAAATTGTTTGTATTTTCGTTATTTTATGAATGATTGAAAATGATATAGTGTTAATACTAGATTGTTTATTAACATGTTGTCTAACATAGAATAGATTAGCCTATTATACCGTTCAATCAATAACAGTTTTAATTATTGTTTTTAAATGAGCATTTTAATTTTCATTTAAAATAGGCCTTAATTTTCTAATTTTAAGAAACTTGGTGTTTTTTTTTCGTATCGAAATTCGACAACGTTTCGTTCGCCAGGGAAAATTTGTTTTGGAACAACCCCACCTGTTCTTGAGAATTCAGTAACAAAATACATGATCTCGTGTTACTGATTTTCAATTTTTTACTGAGCTTTCTGACAGATGCTGTTCCTAGCGTGAGAGCAGGATGCAGGCTCGCCAATAATTATAATTAGCAGTGTTCTCACGAACCCTAGCATGCTCAAAAGAACTTTACAGCGTGTTTCTACACACCCGTACAATTGGTGGTGGTGTTTGGTATGGTATAATTGTAATTCGCAAAAACATATTGTATTCAGCAATAAGCCAACGAATCAACATGTTGACTGCCATATTCGCCATCCATAGACATTAGACACCACTGGCAAAGGCTAGCTCTCCTTCATTGGAGAGCTGTAGTATAATAGGTAGGGTAGGGTAGGGTATAGTATAATAGGTAGGGATTTGGATGAGGGTCTTCAAAAGGTAAGTGGTAAGTGAAGCCGTTAGGAATGGAGTTATGGGAACCCTTCGTCACTGTTAGACACCTAAAACGCCAAAGGAACAAGTCTTACTCGTCTTTTTACTTGGCGGATCATCGACACTCTCACTCGTCAAAATGCAACGCAAGAGTTATAAATTAACGCCACTTTTCTGCTAGGCCAATGGCCATGTATCCACGGTCGAGCCAGTCTGTAACAAACTGCCGAAACATGGCTCGCGGCTCCCCCACGATGATATAGGTATATTATTATGTTTTACCTATTTCAAATTTAAATATCTTTTTTTTTATTTGTTGAAAGTAAGCTAAGTTGCAACTTACAGAATATTATCAGATTTTAATTATTAACGTCACAAAATGCTCTATTTTAAGTACAGTGTATGAAAAACAATTCTTTGTTACAAATAAACTGTTTCTGTTGCGGACTAAAAATGCGTTGACTAAATCTGTGTAGAAGTAAATTCATAAAACTAAATAATATATTTATGTTGTAATAATAACGGTTGATGGCAAAATTTTATATTCACAAGTATAAACTAAACAGGTTTTTGTTGCGGACGTCATGCTTAAACACAGTGTTCGTGCTTGCAAAAATATTATGGCGTTATTCCAAGGAAATATCTCACAAAAAGTACCAGGTAGCTTTCAATTTTGGATACAATACCTACCTATTTTAATACATGTGTTAACATTATTTATTTTAATACAACTAAGTACCTATATTATGCTTACTTTTACAAATATGCAATCGTATGATTAATCACATTACATACAATAAATAAAAAAATACAAATTAAATAAGTAATGGAAATAATTTTATTGTTTTACAAATAAGTAGATATAAATTTCGTAACTATTGAGGTCGGTATCTATAGAAGATTCCTGAAAGTAACGGTCTGACTTTGGTGGTTTTATACAAACAAAATACAAAGCTTAATACTTGGTATTATAAGTGTAGAAGTGTTTATTATAAATTATAATCCTTTGCTTCCTTTTAAAAAGAAACAACAAAACATTTGCAATCCGGATGTAATACATTTTGTATTGTCATCCGGTGGTGCTCGCCTTTTAGATGAATAACTATTTATACCCAATATAGATGAGCTTTTGATGATTGCAAGAAATTGAAAATTCCGCTCCACTGAGAACTTAATATTTTAAGAGGGAAACTAAGGATTAATGAGTACTCTTTACTTTGTTAACTGAATAGATATACTTTTAAGTCGTCTTTTTGAAATATATTTTTTTTGTTTAATTTTTATAAGTACTACGTACTCTCTGTTCAGATAATCAGAGATTTATGAAGCACCAGGTTAGATATTTGATTCTAAAAAAATGTGTTGATTCAAATAAATTGACGACCTCGGTGGCTCAGAGACTGCGAGTTCAAATCCCGCCAAAGAACCAAAAAACTTTTCTGTTTTCCTGGGACATGTATGTGTATTGAATATGTGAATAATATAATATGAATCTTAAAATGAATATACAGTATAAAAACATCAATAGTATTTCCGTTGTCTGGTACATATATTACACTGGTATTGTCTGGTGTGAAAGCGTCCATAGATATTAAAATGTTATCACAAGCACTTCAAAGTGTTCCGAGTTCCAATGATAGATATTACCAGTACAAACGGTAGCTGTTGCCCGCGGCTCCGCCCGCATAAACACAGTATCCCAAAGGAACACTGTACTTTTTCTGGATAAAAAGTATCCTATGTTTTAATCCAGAGCCTAAACTACTAGCATACCAAACTTCATCAAAATCCGTTCAGTAGTTTTTGCGTGAAAGAGTAACAAACATCCATCCATCGATATATCCATCCTCACAAACTTTCACATTTATAACACTAGCTGTTGCCCGCGGCTCCGCCCGCATAATTACAGTATCACAAAGGAACACTGTACTTTTTCGGGATAAAAAGTAGCCTATGTTTTAATCAAGAGCCTAAAATACTACAATACTGAATTTCATCATAATCCGTTCAGTAGTTTTTGCGTGAAATAGTAACAAACATCCATCCATCCATCCTCCTCCTCCATCCTCACAAACTCTCACATTTATAATATTCGTTGGATTCCATTATGCGAGCCTTGCGAGGTAAATAACTATCGTCGGTAGTGTCACTCAGTCACTCTAATGTCAGAAAATTCTCAAGCGATCTATGTACTGTGTAGTGTGTACATATACCGGTTGTCAAAAGGCTTTAGAGCGCGGAGCGCGGGGCACGGGCCGGGTACACCGACCGCAATAACTCAGTACGTATTAAATACTCTAAGTTAACCGTACTTCCTGAAGTAAACAAAGCCTTAGTCGATTGGGATAACGTGCAAAATTGAATGGCCGAGAAAATAGGATGTGCCCTTCTAATGGATGTCTGCGTGGAATAGCGTTGCCGGCCGTAGCGCCCAGCATTGCCCATTGCCAAGATCACGGAGCGGCGAATGTCAGCCACGTCACGACTCCCGCCTGTGGTATGTGTATGAATAGATCTAATTTCAAGCTCAGAATGGTGATAATCGATCATAGCTACAAATTGTATAGGATTTGCAGTCCTGTAGCTCTCAGACGTTTTTGTAAACGATACCTAGAAAAAAGGCGACGTAATCACGTAATAAAGAAGTTTCATTCTCAGTATTTGGATACAGTACATTGATTTCCAAAATTAATTTTAATTATCTGAGTCGATACTTTAATGTATCGCCGTTTAATAGGTTCATGGCTTAATTATACTATAAAATACTAATAAATGATGAGAAAATGAACTTAGTGGAAACCACTATCAGGAATAAACTAGATTGCAAATTACAGTGATTTTATTGTAAATATTGCAAATCTGGCAGATAGGCTCAGTTCTTCAGCATATGCAAAAAAAAAATTAGAGAAATTTTTAGCTGAAGACACAGCGCGACTAGTTATTTTCAAAGCATAATGTCATACGGCATCCTTCTATGGGGAAACGCTGCGGACATTAATACAATATTTGTGCTGCAGAAGCGAGCTATACGTTCTATTTATAAGATGTCATGTTTTGAGTCTCTGAGAGATAAGTTTAAAGAAATAGGTATTCTGACCGTCGCTTCTCAATACATCTTGGACAATGTGTTATATGTCAGAAATATTCTAATCACTTTCAAAAAGAAAAGCGACAATCATTGGAGGAACACTCTAGAAACAAGAGCAAGTTAGAAATACTGGTGATGAGACTCAGCAAAGTAAGTAAATCTTTTAAAGGTCAATGTACACGCCATTACAATAGAATCCCAGAAAACGTTTAAAATCTTTCCATTAATAAATTTAAAAAAGTTGTTAAAGAACGTTTGTGTGCTAAAGCTTATTATAAGGTCAATGATTTCATTAACGATTGCATACCTTGGGAATTAGATGGCTACCTACATGGCTGTATGTACCTACTTAAGTATCTTGACTTTTGTTATATAGATTAAGTTACTACATTATAAAAATATTATTTTTGAAAAGAACAATTTTCCCATCTTTTTGGTAAAAGGTGGCCCGTGCGAGTTTCTTACGCCGGGTCTTCTCGCCGGGCTAGTTTCCGAACCGGTGGTAGGCATCATGTAGTACAATTCTATAAGAGTTATATTATAACCTATATTACGGAAAAAATAAAATTATAATAATATAACATTTAATTTCTCTTAATGTGTCTTAAATACATAAATAACATTAAATATATACGTAAAATTTACTAATTATAATATATTATTACCCTTGTGCTACGAACATAAGAAGAACTAAGCAATATAATAAGACAGCTATAAAACAGCCAGTAGGATTCCGTTGCATGCGCACACATTTACCAAGTTATTTGTTTACTGATCACGCCTTCACTCGCTCCCCAAATGTGTCTCTATTATGCAATCACCTCACAAACAAATCCGATCGTTTTTACCGCACCTCCCCACGGTAAATGCTAGCCCGTCTCTTGACGAGTTTTGCCTCGCATCGTCAGTACATATAATGCCTCCGCTCCATCTTTATATGGGCCGAGCCGTAGTCTCCCGCGATCCTCATTCAATTCACGTAAGGTAGCGGCTCCAAGGACCAGGTTTTTGTAATAACGCAACAGGTAGAAAGGAAAGGATTGCGAGTGGAGTGTGAGCGGGACGGAGGGACGTCGTCTCAGCTTGGCGTCCCGCTCTAATGGCAAAGTAGACCCGTGTTGTGAGCGCAGGAATGCCGTACGATTTGTGCTCTTGCGGAGTGCTCGTACACAAATATATGTATAATAGAGCTTTTAACCAACACACACTGCCCTAATGCGTATGGGTCATATAGCGGGATCCAGAGTTTAGTCAGTGAAATTATACTGAAAGGGAGTCTGATTATTATTTTCGTTTATTTGTCAAATGAATTTAATAATGCGTGCACTTAATCCATAATGAAAAATCTGTTTTGTAATATTTTTACTTTTGTATCATAACAAAACAAAAACTTTTATGAAAACAGTTTGTTATGCTGCATACACCATAACAAACTGTTTTCAGCAGAACGCGGTTAGTTAGCAGTTACGATAATTTTATAAAAAATGGACGTCGTCGCGACTTCGTGCGTGCAAAAGAAAATCCCGCTGGCATCGTACATTTTGTATCAATACAAAGTAGCATATAAGGACATATGTAGAGTAGACACCTCGTGGTCTACATTTATGCCAATTTTCATAAAAATCAGTTTGGTTGTTTCGGCGCCTATTCAATGCAAACAAACAAACAAATATTTCCTCTTAAAAATACCTACCAATACAAGGTAAATTAAGGAGACATAAAATAAAATCATATTAGAAGAGGTACAGTATACCTCTATATTTAACTTATTAATAACTAACATTAACATACCTTACTAACTTACCTTTTTAGGTGATACTCAGAGAAAATATTCTACTCGATTATTGCCGAACCTCCTAATACGTCGTAGAGCAAACTGTATAATGCAAAGAATAAGTCCACATGGAGTATTTGTACAATGTAGACAATGAGTCCTAATGGTACAACATGGAAGAGCATACTGTACAATGAAGAGAATAAGTCCTAATGGTACAACATGGTCGAGCATACTGTACAATATAGAGAACAAATCCTAATGGTACAACATAGTAGACCATACAGTAAAATGTAGAGAATAAGTCCTAATGGTACAAAACATGGTAGAGCATACTGTACAATGAAGAGAATAATTCCTAATGGTACAACATGGTAGAGAATATTGTACAACGAAGAAAATAAGTCCTAATGGTAGAACATGGTAGAGTATACTGTACAATGTAGAGAATAAATCCTAATGGTACAACATGATATATCATACTGTAAAATGTAGAGAATGAGTCCTAATGGTACAACATGGTAGAGCATACTGTACAATGAAGAAAATAAGTCCCAATTGCAATAGTACAACATGGTAGAGCATACTGTACAATTTCAAGAGAAATGTTTCATGTAGAAAATCATTATAGTACTATGTATATATGAAGGTAAATCTTTTTTACTCAAATACAGCAAAGCCAAAAGGAAGGGTAATGATTTTGGCAGTCTATGTTTGTATATTGTTTTACCGATGCGCCTGAACTATTACTCGGATTTTAATAAATGAGGTGTCAATAGATTCGTAATAATAGCCCGAGTAACACAGGCTATTATTTACGTAGTAGGATTATAGTTTTTTTTTCATAAAAATTGTAGTTATTTGCTAATAAACTAAATAGCGTGGTCAGTTACAGTGTCTTGTGTAAGCAGCCGAAAGACGGTGACACGAAGCCGGTCCCACAGGCCCGCCGCGCGCCGGACCATCGACCTCCGCACAAACACTAAGTTATGTCTAATAATAAAAGCGAAATAACGCAAAAGTTATTACAATATCACGGATTTTTTCCTTATTACAAGAGTAAAATGCGGGGGAAGCGAGTATTAACATTATAAATAAGATGTTTGATCTATATCAATATCCTATGATTTATTATGTAAATAATTAATTCGGTATCTTATGGCTTGGAGTTTTGGCTGTGGGTATATCTTCGCTTTTAGTTAATAGCCATTTAAAAAACAATTTCTGTGTGACATAAAATAAGGGGACGCAGCCTCTATGGTTAGTACTTATAGCGGCGTAGCACTTACATCAGGTTACACGCGGACCGGTTACGAGCTGGAGTTGCGCGGGCGCAGCGGACTCCACCACCCGTAGCCGTAGCTATATATACTAATAGTTTATGATGTAAGATTTACTGTTTTATTGGCTTTATGGTACTATATTATTTTTTTGTTTTTCGTACTTACGGTAGCGGCTTATAACTTCTAATGATATACCAATTACTGCATGAATTTACTAAACTCTCAATTTAGGTGCATTTCATCGTCATTGATACTAAGACGAAATGAGTATGTAAACTAGAGAAAAATAGTGGCGAGCTGAGGATTCTTTTTTTTTATAAGTTCCAAATTGTAGGTAAAAAAACTGACAAAAATTATGTCGCTTCTGGCATTAATTAGGTATATCTTATTTAATACATTTTTCAAATCATCATCATCAATTTCATCATTACATCGTTGAAATACATGGAGTATTTATTTAATAAAACGATTGGATAGTAAAGTACAATTTTTTTACAGTTTAATAATAATTTTTGTAAAAACTTAATTTCACTAGGTATCTATGAAATGTATATGCCACTATTTTTCTCTAGTTCACATAGTTGTAGACGACTACGTAAATTATTTAGCCTATGTTACCCGGAATATTATTACAAATCTATTGACACCAAATATAATCGGACCTTAGGCGCTACGGTCTAACATACATAGGTCCATAGACTTCCAAAATCATTACCCTTCCTATTGGCTTCGTCGCAGTCGGGTTAAAAGAGTTACAAAGTACTCGAAGAGCAACTCCGCGTGAGGTTGTAATAAAATGTGTTACACTTACAATGGCGATGTTACAAGACTCGCGGCTGGTTTGGCGGTCGCGCTCGGCGGTGCAGCACGATCCGGCGTTCCGCTCCGCGCCACAGCACTCCCCCCCCCTCCCATATAACCCCCCTCCTCTCCCCTTGAACTTACTCCTGAGCCTTCGGTGGCCCCGACCGAGACATCGGCCGCACGAATCTCGCAACATTTCTCTAGCATCCCACGAATGTGTAAAGTCCAAGTCGGAACTATTTGATATTTTTCATTAAATATAATATGAGTTACAACTTACAACATAGCGCATATATATTTTATGTTTTTCAATTTTCGTATAGCTATGATAGATATGTAATTAATACTGTTAATTATCTGTGTTTCTGTTTGATTCCCATTTATGTATACGCATTCCTTTTTTGGTGAATTGTGGGCTTTTTTGTATCCATAAACTTAGTTCGGTATAGAAATTTAATTATGTACAAAATATTACTCGACTGTCGAATACAATATTATTTCAATGTTGCTTTGAGGTTTGGAAATGTACACTCTTACAAAATTATTCCATATAATTTTACGACAGTGCTTAATTCTGGCCAACGACGTATGAAATTGCAAAGAAAGAATACTACACGTCTGCCACAACGAATCCTACTTCCTACTAATATTATAAATGTGAAAGTTTGTGAGCATGGGTGGATGTTTGTAACTCTTTCACCGTTCACGCAAAAACTGCTGAACGGATTTTGATGAAATTTGGAATGATAGCAGTTTAGGCTCTGGATTAAAAACAAAGGCTTTTTATCCCGTAAAAGTACAGTGTTCCTTTGGGATATTGTATTTACGCAGGCGGAGCCACGGGCAACAGCTAGTAAGCAGTAATACCGTTTTCGGTTTAATAATTTGTATCATCAGGTCTAAGAATTAATTGAAATGTGATTTTAATGTCACAATTCTTATATATAAAAATGGATTGCAATTCCAATGTCCCGCTAAAACAACTGGACTGATTTGGATAACTTTGGTCTTAAAATAGTCGTGGAAGTTCAGGGAAGGTTTAAACGGTGAGACAAATTGAAGGTTTATAGTTAAGACAAAACAACGTGTGTCATGACAACTAGTCAGATATTCAGTTTTGATTCTAACTTACAGGTGCTAATACACATAAATAAAATCGTAATTTTTGAGTGAGCATAACTAAATTGTTATCTTAATTAAAATCTATAAAATATTTTAATTGACGTCCGTCGTCCACGTTCGCCAATCCCTGGTCAGTGGTCACATATAATTTTGGAGCCATTTGCGTGCGGACTTATCATATGAACTAATCTGCAAGGTGTTCCACAGATTTTGGAGGTGTAACGCGATTCCATTTAATTACAAGAAAAAGTTAAGGAGTTGATTTTTGCCTGGCACCTGCTAATCTAATGTGAAAGAATTCATTACTAAATATTATTCATAACATTAGCTATGTTGTCAGACTGGCTTTGTAATTAGACATTAAACTTGTATATTGGACTAGCTTTTTCCCGCGGCTCCGCCCACGTAAACATAGTATCCCCCTGAACGGTGTACTTATTTGGGATAAAAATTAGCCTATATTTTAATCCAGAGCCTAAACTGATACCATACCAAATTTCATCGAAATCGGTTCAGTAGTTTTTGCGTGAAAGAAAAACAAACATCCATCCATCTACCCATCCATTCTACCTCACAGTTTCACATTTATAATAGTAGTAGGATAATTAATGGAATACCTTTTATAAACAGGTAATCATTGAAGGCTCGTAGAATTTCATATTATGTAAATATAAATAAAATGATAATAATTGTAAATAATTATTATACTGCCCAGCAACTTCCCTTTTTTCGTCATGCCGGACGAGGAATCACAACTTGCAGGAGAAATAAAATTTATTACCTTTTTACCTACGATACAATACTTTAATTGGAGATCATAAATATTATGTTTCTATTAGGATATACTCACGCTATGTGAAATCTTAAAAAGTAGATATATAATGGCACAGTTTGCTTTTATTGTATCGAAATAAACGTAATTAAGTAAAGAGGTGACGGTTGTTACTATCCACATCAATGACATTAATTGCTATTATTGTGGTGTTATTATATTTTATTATTATATAGTATTTTATTACTTTTGATTATTATATAAAAGCGGATATAAAATATTCCAGCAATAATTTAATTAAAGCGAAACAAGTCATGATCAGTATAAAAATAACCGTTCCTATATAGGTCTTATAAAAATCTAAATAAGTTGTATTTTGTTAATTGTAACAAATTAATTATTTTGTATCATTTTTACTACTACATGAACAATGAAGGTTCCGTAGTGCTACAAGGAATCCATATAGTTTTGCTCTGTCTGTCCGTCTGTCTGTCTAACTGTCGTTCCGCATAGCGAACGATGAAATTTAGTACACATGTATGGAAACGCATTTATTGTTCTGTATATATTTTCGCAACCTATATGGTTGCGAAAATATATACAGAACAATATTAATACATACAGGAAATAAAATATTTACAAACTGTACAAGTAGGTAAGTACTAAAAAACAATAATAACTATGTACTCCAAAACTTAAAATGCTACAAAACAAAGAAATCTCCCAGGTCGTCCCCACCAGGCAGAGTACCTAGAAGGCTCAGAGAGTTTCCTCGCTGGATTGCGATACTTATTCTCTGGGCCAGGTAGGCGCCGGCTCTGGGGTCTCGGGTGGCCTCAATGAGTTTTTTGGAGATTTCACTGAAAAGTTTAATTTGAATGAAAATTTTAGGTACATGGGTACCTAGGGTTTCAACCCCAAACGGTTCGAATATGAAGGTATAGGTTGCGTATAAGTTTTACTTTTGGCATCATAATAATATACTGAATAATATTTTCATATTTTAGGGGTGCGTTTCCATACATGTGAATTGGCGATGTTTTTTTTTCACATTCTACCCCATCGTGTAGGGTATCGGCGAATATGTCTTCTTCAATAAAGGTGAGGTTTGATACACGATTTTTTTAAAAAGTAAACCATTTTTTAATAATTGGCCTTCAAAGTGGTTTACATGTTGGTGCCCAGAATTCTTAAACTATGAGAGTTAGAAACATCCAACTTTTCATGGTGGCAGGCTAAATACTTTATAGGAAAATTGTTTTTAACGAAATGGGACAGTAATTTTTAAAGAAATAAAAAAAAAAAACAATTGCGCGTTGATAGTTACTGAACCTTGTTTAGACACGGTCTGCTCTTGGTTGGTTTATGGTTATAATATAGTACAATTTAATATGCACTGTTTACACGTTACATTATTATAAAATTACCGAGTAGTATAATGTATAGTGTGCAAACGGATCACCTTATGGTAAGAAATTACTACAACTTCATACCATCAGGCGATTTGTTTGCTCGTTTACAGATG
Source organism: Phengaris arion (assembly GCA_963565745.1). NCBI lineage: Eukaryota > Metazoa > Arthropoda > Insecta > Lepidoptera > Lycaenidae > Phengaris > Phengaris arion. The sequence goes on along the minus strand of OY751438.1, from coordinate 14,907,015 downwards.
TATTCAATAATTAAAGGGATTGCCGCCCATCATAGACATCTGCAATACCAGAAGAGTTACAAGTGCGTTCCCCATCTTTAAAACCACCAACTTCTGATGGTAAGAAATTGTGTAATTGTGTAATTGTAAATGAAGTTGTAGTAATAATACTATTAATTTTACAACTCTCGATATTGTAGTTGCCGTGTTTAAAATAATTGAGTAGAAGTAATTGAAATGCTAAATATTAGACAACAAAACAATGAGAAGGTTCAAGAGAGTTCTGACAAAGACATACATATTCATTACGACCGTCCTCCTTACAAATCGTCTCGGCTAATGTGACATAGTTTTGTTCTCCGTTTTGTGTACAAATGTTGTGTTCCTAACTTAAGTTAGACTCATCGTTAGCTTTGTAATATTATTATTTTTTTCATTATGAGTTAAACTCATTCTGCTGTAGAGTAATAAGTAACGACGTAGGTATGAAACCGAAGGATAAGTTTTTAAATATTTTAATAAATGATGCGGTGAGCACTATATGTGATTGTTGTTATGTCTGATTGTTGCTATTAATCTATCGGCCATCAATTGCTACATAGGCGATTACTAAACTTACAACACGTGTCCGTGTGAGCGACAGATTTTAAGATAGAGTATAGAAAAAAGGCAGTGTAAAGTGTTCCACCCTAAAAACACCCTGAAAACGCGTTGATGCCTGTTTTATCTCATTGTTTGTCTATTCCGTACATCATGAAATCGTATTATATACATACGATTCGTGAAGCAAAAACTTTGAGTACAGTTTAACGAGAATTGTGCTAACAGAGGAGTCTGAAATTTGGCACAGTTCAAGTTTATGTAGAGGAATATGTGCAGAAACCTACTATTATTAATAATGCTTAGGAATACATACAATTAATAAAAGGAAAGTTGCACAACCTCACTCACACTCCCATGCGTATAATAACAGTAGGTTTGGTCTTTCTTTTTTTTTTGAAGATTTAATGGCCTGGTCTTGTTTTGAGGTACTCATTCTATAAGCACTTTAAATATGCACATTCCCACAGTATTTTTTATGGACTAATTTCGACCACTAGGCGGGACCTCTATTTAAATAAAATCTGCCACCACGCCAGATGCAATGTTTTTCGCATTATTTTAATTGAAATGCGGTGTATTATAAACGATCAATATATGTGTTCCACGCTGGTAATATTGTGTAAGAAGATATCAAGCAGGGTCAAAACATACAATAAAGATAGTCTATTGTATTTAAAATCTGAGAAGTAACGGGTTACGAAATGAAGCACTGAACTAAAACGTTTTCAGTTGACGACAACTGAAAACGTCAAAAAATGTATGTTTATATAAGTTACTTGGGCGCGATTCGTTTTTCAGCTTGTTTTCTAAATAATACAATCTATTTACTACATATTTTTATTCCTGGTCTGTTTCTACTTCTAAATGTGACAACTCAGTTTCGTGTACGAGAAACCGTTGTGCACACATTGCATTTGGATCGTGTCGTCTCTAGAGGTGCTAATTGTATTAGAGACCGGTTAAATTTGAGTTCATCTCATACAAGTGTTATTCCACCGCGCCGTATTTGGCGAACTGACAAAGGAATCGCTGTAATTGTAAAATTATCACCTCCACAATCAGCCTATTCATTGCCTTAGTGACTTCATTGTTTATTTCGGTGAAAAACTTTGCATCTTATGTAAAAAAGTTGACTCATAAATATATATTTATTTATATCAAATATTGACAAGTAGCAAGGAAAGTTCCTTGATGAATAAAACATAAAATATATCTAGGGCAAACTATCACAGGGTATCTGATAGCGCGGCTGCGCTGTCGCCAAGTATTAGCGGCCGTAACTATGTTTCTCGAAGCATTTCGCGGCATTTTCGTGCCCCCATATTTTGTTTATAATAAAGCTAGCAGTCAGAATTTTTGTCGCGGAGAAGTCGTTAGCCGCACAAGTTAGTGTTTTCAATATCGTAAAAATCGAGTACCTACATATTAGGGGCAAAAAACGCGATTTTGAAAGATATGGATAGATGGAGCTATGGAGGTAAGGAGAACAAGCATAATTCAAAGCATACTTCTAGCAGACTTAGAAAAATTTGCTGTCAGGCGAGGTTATTAGCTACATATAAAAGGGAAAATATAGAAAAAGTAGAAATAAAAAAAAATGATTTTAGATTTCTTTATTTTACGAATTAACAGGAACAAAATGTATGAATACAAGTTCATTGATAACTTAGGTTACAGTAGATGGATAAATAAAAAGAACTCACAGAAAACCGATGGGAAATAGCACTTGCGTTGTATTTCACTGCGTGAGGAAGGTACTACGGGTGTTCCAAAGTGGGTTTTGAAGCTCGCAAACGCACTTGTAACTCTTCTGGTGTTGCGGATGTCCAAGAGCGGCGGTATACATTTTAAGTATGGTTGGTGTGAAATTGTAATAAGTTCTTACTAATTAATTTGGAAACGAGCAAACCTATCGCCTAGTGGTTAGACATTCTTATAATTTCTTACCATCAGAAGTTGGTGGTTTTAAAGATGGGGAACGCACTTGTAACTCTTCTGGTATTGCAGATGTCTATGATGGGCGGCAATCCCTTTAATTATTGAATACATCTGTAAACGAGCAAACAAATCGCCTGATGGTATGAAGTTGTAGTAATTTCTTACCATAAGGTGATCCGTTTGCACACTTAGACATCTGCAACACCAGAGGAGTTACAAATTCGTTCAGTTTTTTTAAAATCTCCAAACCCTACCCTGGTCAAAGAAATTGTAGGCCTTAGGGGCGGGGGGGAGTAATTGATTCAAGAACGCACTTTTGGTTCCCCTGGTGTTGCGGATGACCACGGCCAGTAATTATTTTATTTCTATCTGCTATATCTGATCTGGAAACAAGCAAATGGATCGCCTGATAGTAAGCGATTATTACTTCCGCATTAAGACATTCGTAACATCGGAGAAATTATAATTAGTGTGTTCACGGTCTTTATTTCCTTCACAAAAAGTTATGAGATGTCGTATAGCCCAAGTGAATTTCAAGATAGTCCATTTAATCTCTATGTTAGTCATAAAAAAATTGTAACCGTAAGTGGAAAATTTTATTTTATAATTTATGATATTAAATAGTGACTTGGCAATGAGCACTTTCCTAAATCAATATATGCATATTAAAGTTACTAGAAGCTTAAAGCTAGTGTAAACATCTTATTACCTGCAGTCATTCTAATATTTGTGATCTAGATTGTGTTGTCGATTTTTAAATTAGAAAACTTAACCATACCTATGAAAAGTTTTCAAAATTGTCAACAAATAACTTACATTGTACCACTATTGATTTCTTATTGGCATAGTTTCTTTATAAAGAAACTGAAAAACTAATAGAATATTTAAAAGTATATATTAAATATATGTAAAAACATAATATAATAAATAAAACATACACAAATGTGCGTGTGTGGGAAACACATGCACATTTACACACATACATACATTCACATACACATGCACATGAATCAAAATAAAAATATTATTAAAAGTATAATAAAAAGTGACTTTGAATATTAAAAATACAAGTAGAAACCTAAGATAAAACATTTTTATTGTACTTATTAATGATCTTAGTCTTTAAAAGAATGTATTTAGAATGTAATAGTTAGTTTTAAGTCATATTTGGTAATCATTTACTAAATGCTTGTTTAGATATGGAACAGCGTTGTTACCTCATACAGGCTATTGGCCTACTAGGTGACTTCGATTTCTCTTTCTTACTTTTGTAAATGTTTTTTAGAAAATAAAGAGAGAACTAAAGAAAAAAAAACAAAAAAATAAATAGTGATAAGATCGAAATGCTTTTCCAGGTTTGTCAGTGACTTGCATGGGTCTAAACTCTAATCTATATTATCTATCTTATTTATATTAAGATATGAATACCGGTACCGGACATTTATCTCTTTAAGTGCTCATTGCTAAGTCACTATTTAATATAATAAGTTATAAAAATAAAATTTCCCACATACGGTTACAAATTTTTTATGAGTGACTAATTAAATGGACTGTCTTTAATTTCGCTTGGTCTTTACGACATCTCAATAATAAAAATATACATGTAAATTATATATGTAACACATACCATATTACTATATATTTGAACGACGAAAGAAAAAAACATAAAAACTAAAAAGTACGCGGATTCGCTGGGATAATACTAGGTATCAGTATAGTGTAGGCTAGATCGGTTTTTCTCCCCCAAAATCCCCTGCATACTAAATTTCATGGAAAAACTTGAAGCTATTTCTGAATTTATATTATATACTAGATTTTGCGCGTGACTTTGTCTGCGTAGACCCGTGCATTTGTACCCCATGTGGAATGAATTTCCAAAAATACTTTCTTAACGGATGTCTACGTCATAAGAACTATCTGCTTGCCAAATTTCAAGAGTCTATTGGTTTATATTTCACCTTACATACTTTGCACCCCTGTTTTAACCCTCTAGGGGAAGAATTAAAAAAAGGGTATAGCACCATGTTCAATCATTTGTATTTATTAGTCCTTATTTAATTTCATGAAATCGGTGAAGATTCTCAATTTTTACCATTATTTGACACCATCATGAAGAGGGAGAATTCCAATAAATCCTGTTACACGTATCTAATGCAATGTATTTAAGAGCATAAATTTAATTTTTCACTGAAATTGGTGCAGATTTAAAGATTCTCTATACAAACTTTCAATCCCTACTTCACCCTTATAAGGGTAAAATTTTTCAAAATCTCTTCTTAGTGTGCGTCTAAATTGTAAATTAAAACGACTGTCCATAGTTCACGTTACTACCTTATCGTTTATGGCTATTCGAGCGTCTATAATGTCAGTCAATGAGGACATATCCTTTTATATATAATATAGAATAAATATATATACAAGAATTGCTAGTTAAAGTATATTTTCATCGCTATAGAGCATACCTTTTGAAAATCAATAACAGTAACTCATAAGAAATGTATCATGAGTGAAAATGTTGCCAATGCGGGTCCCACACCGCGCGACGGAAGTGCAGATATTGTGGCAACCTGCGCATGCCGCATATATTGAGCCACATACGCGACCTGCGTTTGTGATAATATTTAAAGCCCTCACAAATAGACTTCGTGGAATAACGTCATCGTGGAAGTGTTTTTTAGCAAGCAGAAAAGTTTGATTGTGGCAGACTTACTCGGATTCATATGCCAGATAGATACTATTTTATTTAGCTAGGTTATTATTGTGATTAATCGTGGACAAGGATATGTTAATATAGAAAACTAAGATACTATATATTTCATCACCGCCGCAACAATAAATCTGCAATTTGCGAACACACACTGGATCAACCTCGCCATTACATAAGATTTGATAAGCCACAAGTACTGGCAAAGGAACACCGTTATCGCCCAAGAATGAACGTGAGGCTATAGAAATTAAAAAGTACCCTAATTTTAACCGAGAAAATGGCTGGGTGCTGCCATCTAGTTGGGATCCAATAATTAACAAAATAAAATGTAATTTAAAATCACCGCGGCTTCAAGATACTGTTAGTATGTTTTGCGTGGATCGGAACACAAATAATAATTGAAGAATCTTCGGGTAGTTTGAATAACTTCAACAAATAGGACAATTGACACCTCAGTCCTCCCGTGACCACGGCTGCTGGAAAGTAGCCGAAACGTCGGGAAAAAGAAAAGTGCACCGCGACACAATCCGTAAGTGTTTAAAACAATACTATATATTTTCATGTATATACATACTGTGATATGAAACAATATATCCAGGCATCTTATGATAAAATATTCTTGTATCTTCGCCATCTGTGACGCCCTTAAAACTAGCGGGGTCATAGTGACAAAATACTTACTTTATTTGTATTACTCTTAGGCAGATAAATAAGTTGAAGCTCAGTTATAAATATTCCACAGGTACTTACCATAATTTCTAACTAATTTTATTTTATGTATCACATTATAAGTTAAATTCATCATAACCAAATCTCAATCTATATATATATATATATATATATATATATATATATATATATATATATATATATATATATATATATATATATATATTATTTTACGAAATTCCACCCCCAAGAGGGGTTGCGGGGGGGTTAATAAAAAAAATCACATTTTAAAACTACAGCTCTTATAGGTATGAAACTTAGTCAGGATATTCTTTTTGGCGTGTTTGAATTTACAAAAAAATAATTTTATGATATTCCACCCCAGAGGGCTGTGCGGGGGCGTTGAAAATTTAAAAAAAAAATTATCTTCCAATCTATAGCTTTTATAACTCTGAAACTTGACCAACACATTTTTTTTTGCATCTATGAGTTTACTAAGAACTAATTTTATGATGTTTCACCCCCAGAGGGCTGTGCGGGGGCGTGAAAAATAAAAAAAAATTGTTTTTTCCAATCTATAGCTTTTGAAACTCTGAAACTTGGCCAGAATATTTCTTTTGCCATGTTTGAATTTACTTACTGTATTAAAAATTTGTATCTTCCAATCTATTGCTTTTGGAACTTTGAAACTTGGCCAAAATATTTTTTTGGCATGTTTTAGTTTATCAAGAACTAATTTTATGATATTCAACTCCAAGAGGGTTGTGCGGGGGCGTTAAAAATGAAAAAAAATTGTATCTTTTAATCTGTAGATTTAAAACTTAGAAACTTATATTTTTTTTGGTATGTTTGAATTCACTAAAAACTAATTAACTAAAACAGTATTTACAAAGTATGCAAACACTAGGATAGCATATATTTCAAAAAGAAGTGACCCTAAAAAATGTATCATTTAAACTAAATCGATTCATTTGAAAAATCAGTAATACTAAAGGCATGTTGATTTTGTTTAATTTTTTTGTTGTTGACATCCTACTTCCTACTAATATTGTAAATGTGAAAGTTTTTAGGATGGATGGATGTTTGTTAATCTTTCACGCAAAACCTACTGAACGGATTTTGATCAAATTTGGTATGGTTGTAGTTTAGGTTCTGGATTAAAACATTGGCTACTTTTATCCCGGAAAAGTACAGTGTTCCCGCGAGATACTCGATAGTGTTCTTACGCGGGCGGAGCCGCGGGAAACAGCTAGTATATATATATATATATATATATATATATATATATATATATATATATATATATATATATATATATATATATATATATATATATATATATATATATATATATATACCGTAGTTCTCGAGATTTTAAATCTTATACTTTAAATGAGACAATATTGTATATATATAATCGGTTTCTCGAAAACGGCTGCAAGTATTATCATGACATTTAGTATACAGGGAGTTTTGGGGGAGAAAAATCGATCTAGCTAGATCTTATCCCTGTGAAAATGCGGATTTTTAAGCTACATATGTTTTTTCTTTCGTCGTGCAACAACATATCAATAATTTCGACTGTATTATGTCAGTCCGATTGGCAGGTTGGTATGCTTATGTTATAATGTATAATTTTTGCTATGCTCCAAAATTTGGAATGTGGTGGGTGCGAATCCCGGTCCGGTAAATATTTTTTATTTATTTAAATTTATTAGAACTCCGAGCAAAGCTCGGTTACCCAGGTACTATTTTTAATACAAGTTATGTTTGCGTTTGTAATCAATATGTTACACAGCTGTTCTAGTCTTATGTAATTGCGTGCAATAGTCCCATCAACGGTTGCCGCGGACGGAGCAGGTTCATCAACATCGCGGAGAACGTCCCTAATCAATTTCACAGAATTAAGTTTCTTGTAACTAGCCACAACTTCGCGGGCTAACTGTAAACTTGACTTTGCCCGAACGCTGTAAAAAATTAATCGCTAACAAGCAACAACTGGAGCGAATCATACGCGCGCGGTAATTGTACATAGTAATTAATACGATATTGTGCAACATCCGACGCCCATGTAACAATATCGAGTCTAAACTTATTGTTATTAAATAATTCAGGAATTGAGGAAAACTATACCTATAATTTTTTTTCATATTCACAATTAAACTAGAGAATATATTGTATTGATAAGCTCTCGTATGTGTAAATACAATAAAAGTGAAACTTTGGTATACGTGTAATAAATCCAATCAAATGTTTAATAAAATACAAAAGTATCGACTCGGGGCACAAAAAAGGCACTTATTACATTTTCCTTAAACGAGACTTAAATAATATATTGTGTATGTTCTATATAAAATAATATATTGTGTAGGTACTTAGGTAGGTAGCAAAAAAAATTAACATCATAAACTATTTTTGCATGAAAATCGGCGCTTGTATGAATCGAAGGATGGTTACAGGTACAGAGTTAAAGTAGTTTAAAATAAATTGTATATAACTTTTATCTTATTAACGTTAATAAATATTAATTTAGCATTGTTTATTCGCTAAATTGTTTAAATCAGGTTAATATATTATTTTAATGTTTTATTGAAGAAGACCTGCTGAATTTCCCTTTACATAATCATAAAATTAAAGTTATTGTTAAAATTAAAAATTCATGTGGGTCATGCTCGCCCGTACGACCGGACCGCCACGGATTACGAACAAAGAAAATGCGTCACCGCAAAATCTATGTTTTGAGAGTAATGGTCATTTCAAATATTCGGCATTTAAATCGTGAGAATTTGAGGCAAAGTTATAAAATTAGCTGAGAGCTCGGCGGTCGGCGCGGCGGTCGACGCGGCGCGGCGGTCGTGCGGCGTGCCGCGGCAGCTCGAGTTGTGGTGAAAGAGGTCATGAGTGGTGGGGCGCGGGCGGGCCGATGACCGATGACAACCTTATTGCGTAGCCAATGTCTAGGGTAAGGTCCCCGAGTGCTAAGTGGGACAATGGTTTCGTCATTCGCTATTTATGTGCTGGTAAGATGTAAAAAGTATGATTGAGTGTCTTTGTGTTGCGGTAATAAACTGTCACAGATAAATTTACAATATTAATTCATAATATTATATTAATAATTTAAAACAATCAGACAATATTTGACATTATCTATATGATAATAAATTATAGTTATGATAAATAATTCTTTCTTAAGTATGTTTTTTTTTCAATTACTTACCAGTATAACATTTGTCTGCCTGGCTTTTGGATAAAAACTATGAATGGAAGTTTGAATTCATAAAAATAATTATTTACTTACAAATCAATACACGTTAGTACCTACTTAGATTAAATAAATTACAATCATATTTTAATATTTTATCATACCACAAAGTAAGTATGTAAGGTAGGCTAGTGAAGTAAAGTAGTAATTATGTTAAAGAAACTATTTATCATCGAATTTCAAAATAGTTTTTAATAATGACCAGTCATAGTTTGGCCATTCGCCTTAATGCTAGTTCTTTTCGAGTGAAAGAGAGAGGGTAATGCCCTCTAAAGTTGTTTGTGGCAAAAAATGGGGACACAGAGACCGGCTTACTTATTTCGGCTTGTGAATGACGAGATAAACAATATACCTAACTAATTTAAACTACCCGCATTAACATTCAAAAAGGTCGTGCTTAGGATATTTTTGCACGAATATACGGCTACATTTTATTATATACGGTGTTAAGTTTTAATTTACAAAGGATCATGCAAAAAATCGTCCCCGCCCACCAACAGATTTCAAACCAATCTCAGTTAATAGCTCTTGCCACGTTGATTATTATCTAGTATGGCGATATTCACCTTAGGAGTAGAGTTTTGACAGAAATTGGAATTTTATTGTTTTAATGTTTTATACATATTTGCGACCCTGCCAGCTTCGTACGAGTGCGACGTATTATATATTTAAAGTTTCCTCTTGAATCACTCTATCCATTGCTAAAAACTGCTTTAAAATCCGTTGCTTAGTTTAAAAGATCTAAGCGAACAGGGAACTGAGCGACTTCATTTCATACTGTGTCTAACTAGTCTTCTTTTTGTTTTTTAGCATATTTCCAACCGACTTCCAAAACACAGGAGGAGGTTATTAATTCGTGTGTATGTTTATTTTGTATGTATGTTACGAGATTACTCCGCCGTTTGTGGACCGATTTTCGAAATTTTTATTTTATTTTAAAGGGTTGACTTTCAAGTTAGTCCCATTGTCATCAAATGGTAGACCTGGTTATGGGATCCATGAATAATCTGGAGAAGTGCTCAAAATTTATAGGAACACCTATAGTGATTTAGACTTTTTTTAAGTAACTCGAGCTTATGCTACCAAAAAGTGAAATGTTGTGCCAAGGTATACCCTGGATCCAAAAGGACTGAACTGAACTCCTCAGTCTTTAAATATACACGTTTAACAATTTCACCATTGTTTATAGAACTGCAAACTTATGTCACTATTAAATAATCATCATCACCACCACTATCATCATACCATATATCATGATATTATGTTGATATAGGTATTTCTCATAGTCTCTTACACTTTTACACCGATGTCGATTTCTTTGCACATTCACAGCTACCAAAAATTAGTAAAATGTTGTGCGGAGGTATACTGTAACAACGATAATGATGTGATCCATGAGAAGTCGAAGAAACTCTTATTAGAAAAGTTAACAATGCTCGTTAAGTTTTCTTACATATTTTTAATTTCCGCGCAACTTTTCCCGTCAACACAACACCACAAAAAATATTTATGACAATTGGTCTAGCAGTTCATGGAATTATAATGACCAAATAAAAAGGGGTTTTTTTATATAGAAGATAATAACTAACTACGAACTAATCTGATACACGGAACCGACCGATTCAACATTAATATTCAAATCGTGAGTCCCTTTTGTTCCAACTAACTTCATAGAGGTATTTTGTGCTTAGTGCTAAAAATCAACGTTGATGATTATATTATATTAGAAGTTACTCGCGACGTTGTGCGTGCAAAAGGAAATCTCACAGGAACCGTAGATTTCGCCCAGATAAAATTTAGATTCAGCTGGATGGTGGAATGGTAATTTGTTCATTGTTTAAGAATTGATCTCGGGTTCGAAACCCGGTCGGATAATTTTTTTTGTGATTCTTTTTACCTCCTTTCTATTATATTTTTTATTTCTTTTTAAATATTTTATCGTCCTACTTAAACTCCGAACAAAGCTCGGTCTCCCGGGTAATAAGTAAATATTATTATAATATCAATAAAAATATATTTAATACATACAAACAATATTTAAAAAAAACAGCCTCCGTGGTCTAGTGGTTAGAGACTCGGAGGTCGTGGGTTCGATTCCCACATTGGCACAACAAAAAAAATGTTATTTACAAGGTTGGTTAGGACAATGCAGGCTGATCACCTGATTGTCAGACAAAGATGATCCATGCGTCGGATGGGCATGTAAAAAGTCGGACCTGCGCCTGATCTCTCGCCAGTCGTGTCGGTTATCCGTCTGGGTTATGAGAGTAAATGAAGAGAGAGTCCTCATGTGTAATGCGTACGCACTTGGGCACTATAAAAACTACAATATGAATTATTTCATACTTTTTAGTAATTTTAAGAATGTATTGCTTTTACTTTCGAAGTCGGTTTATATATATTTTTATTTTTTTTACTAATAGTAAACTTTAACAGAATATCACTGAAAATCTTTACTTATTTTATTTAATCTAAGCAGCGGATTTTTCATCAATGTAGTTTTCATCAATGGATAGAGTGATTCAAGAGAAAGCTTTATGTTATGTATAATACATTGCACCCGTGCGAAGCTGGAGTGGGTCGTTAATATAAAACAATAAAAAATAAAATTCCGATTTCTGTCAAAACCCCACTCCTGAGGTAAATGTCGCCATACTAAATAATTGTATCAGCGTGGCAAGGGCTATTAACTGAGATAGGTTTGAAATCTGTTGGTAAAAGAGACACTGCCCATACATGTTTTTTACATGGTCCTTTAATGAATAAAAATATGTTTTCATATACCCAATACTATAAATATATTTTTATACAAATATAGAATATATTATTTTGCTGTATAGTGTAACTTAAGTTTTATTCAGCTTTTTTTTTTGAATTAATTAAACTTTTAGTATAATGCAGTTGTAACAAGTTTCTTTCTTTATAATTAACATACGATACATATAAATTTGTAAGATCTCTTCTATTTCATCTATACATCTATACAACTTAACAAAATTGATGTGTCTGTTTGTAATTTCAAATTATAACAGCTTTGCAATAAATGCATGTATGCATTATGATAGAATATATGGCACCTATTCCAAAATCTTAATTTTTAAAAATTTTGTCTGTCCCTTTGTCGGTCTGTCTGTTTGTTCCGGCTAATATTTGAAGCGGCGGGGCCGATTTTGACCGGACTTCCAATAGCAGAAGTTGCGGGCACCAGCTGGTAAATAATAATTATATTACTTACAAGTAATATTATTTTTTTCCATTGCGGAGGAAATTATTCAGTCGTTCGCTCAAATATTAAATGCATGATGTAGATACGCCACCGTCTTTAGTACCTACTTATAAAATATAATGATATAAATAATTATTTAAATTTGTAAGGTTTTAAACTGTTATAAAGTATTTAACTCAACTAAATTGATGAGATCATCTTACAAAATAAGTTTATTATCGAAAATTACAAAGTAACTTCGTTCGCCACTTATTTCATTTTCTTTAAAAGGAAATTAGTCACTTCTTTACTTCTTTACCTTTGATTCGACACTCTTTTCCCCCAAGAACAGGTCAAGGTAGTGCTACGGCATGAATATATTTGTTACAGCCAATACAAAAAAGAAAATAATTTTTATTGGCTCACCAGATCGATTTCGGTGGCAGTGGTTGATTTGGTTGAAACCAGTCCGGCTACGTTGGAGCTATTTTATAGTGACCAAGTGTGTACGAAATACACAAGAGCACTCTATCTTCCTTCACCCAGTGAGACACATAACCGACACGACTTGAAGACACCATTTACTCCAATTCGTGAATCGAGAATCGAACTTACTAACTCCGGAGTCGTGAGCCAAGCCAATTAAAGTATCTGTCAGATACTTAAAAATAATATTATAATTAAAAATAATACAAATAGGCATACAAATGAACATTTTATATGAATAAAGTACAATAGTTTCATGAGGGTTCCACGCAATCAAAAACCAATTTCCCGTGTTTGTAGCGCGTTGAACTCGTATTCTCTGTATGGAGGGACTACTTTATTATTCTGTACCTACTATTGTAATTATCAAATGTTATATTTGACCTCGTTTATAAAAAAAACTTGCAAAGTAATAACAAATAATTTTATATTGTTTCTAGAATTATACATCAATAAAAATATATTTATAAAAGTAAATTACGGGAAAGAAATACTGTAATTCTCAGAGGAGTCTTAAAATTCGAGTTATTTTTTATACTTACATAATTTAAAGTCTGGGTATACTTAACCAGCCGAAGTCTTTTGCCTTTTTTTACGCTTATATTGGCTATCTAGAATGAACGAATGAATTAATGAATATTTATTGCTCTCTTCACGAAGGATATGTTCACTAAAGATAATAAACTGATTTTGGAGTTTCGACCAATCAAAACGCGTTTGACGTTGATTTGACGTTTATGAGAATACCATTTTGCTATTTTACCTATAACATATTATAGAGACTACATCGAAACTGTATAATTGTTAGATTTAATTACCAGAATCGACCCACTGTGCTAGGATAAGTCGGTTTACAGAATTACCAGCACACTATACTGGGGGTCTAAAAAGGCCACTTTAGGTGTTTCATATTATGTTTAATTTTTTTTTTCCATACAAAAATCATGAAATGGTAAAATAGCTAGGTACATGATTCATCTGATTTCATCATATTAGAAAACAGCAATTTTGGCAGTTTTCAATAGAAATGCGTAAAATGGCGCACAGAATATGAGTTGAAAAAAATATATGAAACACCTAAAGTGGCCTTTTTAGACCCCCTGGTGTCAGGTACCCACATAAAAAGGAAAATTTCGTTTAGTAAATCAAGTATCAGTACATATAACACGCAATACTGCGGGGTTCTGTCGTCGTTGCTCAAATTGTGATGAGTTATATTTAATAAGCACATGTTGACAATGAATTGTAGCCAAAGAAGAGACCTGACGAACCGATAAAAATCATTTCATTTCATCAGATTATGCCATTTACATGTTTTGTGGGGTGCAAAAACGGCTTTTTTTTCGAGGCAAAATCTTCATAAGATCATCCTGAACTCTTTTGGGGATAAAAGCTAGGGGTATGTGGAGATTTCTACCCACTAAAAACTGCGCTGCTGAGCGCTGAGATTTCATCTGGACTACGCCAGTGCTCTCCACGTACAAGAACGGCTACGACTAACTTTTGCCTTTGTGCTCGCTCCATTTCAAAGATAGGTATTTTGAGAGATCCCCGTACCTACCGACAAGCAGTTAGTTATCTAGGAGAAACTTCAGTCCCTAAATGCAAAGACTGTTCTTTTGTACTGTTTCTTTTTGTATTGACTAAAGAGTTACTTCTTTACCCGACTACGGCGAAGCCAAAAGCAAGGGTAATGATTTTGGCTTGTATGTATGTTTGTTCCCTCGTGGCGTCTAAACTACTGGTTCGATTTTAATAAATAAGGTGTTAATAGATTTGTAATGATGCCGCGGGCAACATAGGCTATATTTTTTCTCAAAATTTTGTGTTTTGAATTCTGATTCTAACATCTTAAAAAAAAAAGACGTGTAGCACTCGGGGACTGCCGCGGTAAAGCTATTGCATAGCATTTTGTATCAACTTATGCAATTATTATTATTTATTTATTTTATTTATGCAGTATTTTTTTTCTTTCACTATTTTTTCGTGACTTTCTGCATTAATAATAAATGCACTTTGTTCATTCATATTCAAAACACTTTATACACAAATTTTACAAGTACAGCTATTCACTGTTATACATAAATACCTATACACCTATATACTTTCTCATAAACAGCTGCTTATGTATTCGTCCGATTTCGGAGCAGCTCGTCTCGATTCGTGCGAGTTTCGTAGAGTCGTACAATACGTCTAATCGCACGCACACAACGCCGTGTCGAAGACTGCCGAACTGAAACGACGTTAGACGATGCACGGAGCGTGAGGTTTTTTCGTTACGGAATTTCTGGATTCGGTCCCCGTGCTCAAGGCCCGCGATATAAGCTATGCAATAGCTTAATTAAACCGAGATAATCATCAGTCATCAATCAGTCGTACAATTCGTACAACCCAGTTGTCCAATTTTCGAACATAACGTAATATAAGACTAGAAATATATAATTTATATATTAATATATTACAATTTTCTAAAGCTTCATTGATGTGGTTGACGTAAGAATTTCTCTGAAGCTCCAAAATTTATTCCAGGCCATGTTTACGCGTCTCATTAACTCATCTTGGTGTCTAGATTTTTTAAAAGATACTAGTTTGCCTAGATATGTGTACTCCTGGACATATTCCAGTAGTACGCCTTTAACATATGTGAGTGTTTTGATGCTGTTCGTCATAACTTTTGTTACTATTGTGTTCAGGTCTAGTCCTATTTCGTTACTGACACAATTAATTTCGTTTATCATTAACTCCAATTTTGATAAGTTTTCTGCAAAAGGACAATATCATCTGCGAACCTGAGGTTATTAAGAAATTTGCCATTGATGTATATACCTTTGTTTTCCCACTTTAAAGACTTCATTATTTCTTGTAGAGCAGTAATAAAAACTCTAGGTGAGAGGGGGTCGCCTTGACGATCGCTTAATTATCGCTTAATAGATTAATATAATTAATCTCAGTGCCTGTTTTGTCTAGTAATACTCTACTTGTGCTTTTCTTATATATGTCTTTTACGAGTTCTATAGTCTCGATAGTATTATACATTATTGGAGGGCTCTCCACATACTGTTATGGGATATAGAGTCAAACGCCTTGGCGTAATCGATTAAGGCTAGATATAGTGGCCGATGAATATCTCTACATATTTTTCTATCACTTACTCTAATGAGTGAATGTGGTCTATAGTTGAATATGTGCTCCTGAATCCAGCTTGCTCCACTGGCTGGTACTCCTCAGTGTATTTAGCAAGTCGTTCCTCGAGGCAAGAGGCGTTTGCCTAACTTGTAGAGATTCGGTTGCAAACTTTTCCTTATTATATCTGATTTCGCCCATTCAGCGGGGATTTTCTTTTCGTCTGAAATTTTGTTAAACAGAATGGTTAAAGGTTGAGCTAAGAGAGTTTTTGCCGTTGAAATGACTTCATTTGATATGTTGTCTGGACCGCTGCTTTTATCTTTCGTCAGCGACTTTATCTTAGTTAAAATTTCTTGAACCGAGAATCTTTGTAATGTAGCATCATTTTCTTGTATGTGTAGAGTTATGGTACTCGGTGGTTCTTTAAAAGCGTAGAGATTTTTATAAAATTCTGTGGCAGCTTTTATTATTCCTGATCTTGATATTGTTTCTTTTTTACCGTTACTATTACTATAGGCCTTCACTCTATAGAGAGGTCCTTAATAAATAACGAATAAATATTATATTGAATGTAATTCTACAAATATAATAAACAATAATAAATTAATTAATACAATCATAATAATAATAATAATTATATTATCATTAAATAATTCTAATTAAACTAAATAAGAAAAGAAAGGAATCTTATTATTAAAATACAAAATGTTATGATTAATTTAAAAACAATAGTTATGAAATATTAATTTGTATAATATTTTTATTGTTATCAATGATTGTTTCTTTTTATCTGTATTTAAAACTGCATGCACCTATTTAATTTAAAAATAGTTATATAATATTGTATTGTAATGTTTGTTAAAATTGTAATTTATTATGGAAATATATTTGAATATTTATATGGCTTTATTATTATTATATTAATATACGTTATTGTACGTTCATAAAACTTTTTTTTGAAATGAAATGAAATGAAATGAAATGATGCTTTGAAATGATTTTTATTTTTAGAATATAATTTATTATGGACAATTCATAAGAAAATAAAAATTTAAATAACCCCTGATATGTCAAGCAGTGAACGCGCTCATGATAATGAATTATAGCTAAGAACACTCTCGATCATGTCAGGTTTCAAACAAAAAAACTAGAATAAAATCGGATAATCGGTTCATCCGTTTATAATTAAAACATGCAGATGAAATAAATTATAGCACTTTTATTACTACGTTCGATAGATGTCACTATACGGATCTTACATATTTCTGAATCGCAGTATCATTGTGTTTGTTGTGAGGATATAATATTCGACTACATAATATTATACGGTGAATAAATAATATAATGAGTGATATGGTTTTGACTGTTGAATATCTGAAAAATCTCTATTGCATTTCTTGATTATCATAATAATATAATTTAGATTAAGATCGTTCGTTAAATCTTTTAAAAAAAATTTGGCGCCTGTAAAGAGGATACTTTTAATTTTAAGTGTTTTGATTACTTATTAATATTATTCCAAAAATATGTTCAATTGGGAAACGGAAAAATACGAAATAAAAAAAATAAGTTGAAAATACTATAATCCGACTACATAAAAAAGGGGTCTTGCTAGAAAATTCTCTAGGCCTAGAGACGTATCTCGGTGTCAACTGACGCTTAGATGCTGTTAGTAGGTGCGACCACGGCTCTAGCTTGACCATTTTTGTACCTACGCATTTATGATCTGAATTATTATCTTTTTTCGGCCTTTTTAGACACCTTTTTTTACGTAGTCGGGTTATTTAGTTTCGTGCAAAAGTTATTTAAATATGCCATATTTCTTTTTTCATTTGATCAAAATCAGTGATAAAATATTTTTTATTTTCATTTTTCACAGATATTAGAACGTTACAGTATAGTTTCTCAACCATTTTTATGTTGCGAGCCACGAAAAAGCCAAAAAGTTAAGTAAAAAGTCTTGCGATATAAAAGATATAGTTACAATAGATTCGTTTTTCGAACGAACTCGACCCCCCCCAGGGGTCGCCGCGACCCACCGCTTGAGAAACAATGCGTTACAGGTTACACGATAACACAACATACAAGTAATATTCTACACGTTTGTATTGAAATAGAGCAAAAAAATTCCGTTTATTTATTTAGATCACTTCAACTTCAAGTGTGTTTATAGACTTTTGTGTAATTTATAATTGTTTTTATTAATCATTATGATGATCTCCAAGATGATTCCGCGTGTGCGGCGGGCGGCGGGCGACGGGCGGCAGGGGGCGGGCGCGGGCAACGGGCGCGGGCGGCGGCCCTGCGCTAACGGGACCGGCTCACGTGTCGCGGAGGCATCGACCCTCGCCTCGCCGGCCTCCGCGCGACCACCACCGACTACTTATTGCGATCGTGTGGAATCACCACCACTCAGCACTCTTCTAATAGCTTTTATTTCCATGTACTAGTTAAGTAAGCTAAGCTTAGTGTTCACCAGAAACGTTTGATGCATGAGTCAGACGGTCTATGCATAGCGAGTCCCTATAGAATATAGATAATTTATACGAAACGTAAAAATATAATACTCGTATTTTCTTCGAATAATAATTTACGCCAATTATATTATGTCCTTACATATGAAATTGGCGTTTTGTCGTACTGGCCACTTTTATCTCAAATATATATTCTATGCTCCAGTTTCAAATTTATACTGCTATTTGCTCATGCATTTGTGTTTCGAAAACCGTAATTCATTTGTTTTTTCGTCTTTTGGTTTTTTCTTTGCGTCACTCTGTTTACAAAATGGAAAACTTGAAATATCGTATAAATTTCGAGTACGAGTTCCACCGTGGTACCAGTGCTGCAGAAACGGCTCGGAGGATTAATGATGTGTATGGTGGCGGTGTCGCAAAAGAAAACACAGTGCGTTTTTGGTTCCAACGTTTTCGTTCTGGAAATTTGAAACCTGGAAACCTGTAGTTGATAATGAAGAAATGAAGGCTATTGTGGAAGCGGATCCATCGCAAACCACGTCCGAGTTAGCTGCAGGCTACGGTGTTAGTGATGAAACTGTTTTAATCCACTTGAAGCAAATTGGGAAGGTGAAAAAGCTTAAAAGGTGGGTACCTCATGAATTGAGTGCAGCAAACCGACAAACGCGCTGACTGCTGCGTTACATTACTCAACCGGCACAATTATCATGGGATTTGAAATCGAATGATGTGATGTGTGATGAAAAGTGGATCCTGTACGATAATCGGAAACGCTCATCGCAATGGCTGAACCCTGGTGAACCAGCCACAGCTTGCCCCAAGTGAAAATTGACTCAAAAAAAGTTATTTGTGAGCGTTTGGTGGACTAGTGCCGGTGTCGTTCACTACAGCTTCCTTAAATCTGGCCTGACGATTACGGCAGATGTATATTGCCAGCAACTGAAAATCATGATGGAAAAGCTAGCTGCTTAACAGCCGAGGTTGGTCATTCGCTCTAGGCCACTGTTGCTTCAGGACAACGCTAGACCACACACTGCACAACAGACGGCTACCAAATTAGAGGAGCTACAATTGGAATGTCTATGACATCCACCATACTCCCCGGACCTTGCTCCAACAGATCACCATTTTTTTCGAAATTTGGATAACTTCTTGCAATGGAAAAAATTCAACTCCGATGGGGCCGTCCAAAGCGCCTTCAAAGATTTTATTGATTCCTGTCCGAATGGTTTTTTTAGTAAAGGAATCAATGAACTACCTATGAGATGGCAAAAGTGCATAGATAGCAATGGTATATAATTTAATTAAATAAATATGTTAGGTTTTAAAAAAATCGACTTTATGTTGCTCCTGGATTATGGATTATGACCTTATGAATTCATGTCGTCCTCTATTTAAAAAATTAAAATTACTTACTTTAGTATGTTTGTATATTTCTGAAATAAGTATGTTCGTTCGAAAGTATATAATATCTGAATTTTACATTCTTACATTATTACATTTATTACAAAACCTGAAGTCCTTAAGATCAATACTAGATACCCGAACAAGTTAGTATTACCAATTACAAAAACAACATTTTTAAGTAAAAACAGCTATTGTAAGTCCATAAAAATATGTAATAAATTGCCTCATAATTTAAAAGAACTTACTGATAACTTATTTAAAAGTAGACTATACTATATTAGGCTTACTGAAAAATGTTTTTACACCGTTAATGAATTTTTAGGACATCATGAATAACTATTATTACAATAAGAATTAAAATGGATTAATATTATTAAACTTATATGAATTTTTAATTTAATAACTGTAATTGACATTTTATCTATATTCTATACATAAGATGACTTTGTTTTAAATATATTGACATTTTAATTATTATTGTAGGACATCTAACTTTATAGCCAATTTATTTAATAAGTGAGTGATTGTGATTTAATATTATGATTTTATCTTTCTTCTATGTATTAGAATTAGTAAAAGTCGTATGTAAGTATTTTAAATATGTTGAATAAGGGGGATTATTTTTATTGTTTGCAAGGCTTGAAATGTTATATATGGTGTTAATATGAATAGATCGAAACTGTTTTATATTCGCCAGTAACTTCTAGAAAAACATCCCACCCCCTTGGGGTGCTGAAATAAAAAATATATATATACAGTTACAGCATTAATAGGTACTGCAAATATACATTGAAAATATAAAAAAAACCTTAATATCAAATACCTCTGATGTATGCACCTTAGGCGGAAGGTAGCATAATTCTCGCCAAAATCTTGATGATGTTTGATAATCAGAAAAATAGCTCGTCGAATAAAAGTTGTGACAATAATAAATTTCTCAATTGCTTATAATTTATATTTACTTCCTCTATGGTTAAAAAGTTAAAATATTGTGCACATGCCACGTATAAGCCATGATGCTATAACCTCTTTTAGTTTATTTTTTTTTATTTTGACACTGACAGCAGCTACACACTGTTTTTTTGAATCACAGCTAATGAATCTCTTATGACATAATACGAGGGCGGGTCAATAAGTCCGTGACTTTTGGAATAAAACACAGATTTTTTGATAAATAAATCATTTTATTTTTCAACGTAGTCCCCCTTGAGCTCTATACACTTTGTCCAACGCTTCTCCAATTTTTTTATCCCTTCCAAAAAATATGATTTGTCGAGGTCCTCAAAATAAGCCTTTGTTTGCGAGATGACTTCATCATTGGAGTCAAATCTTTTTCCACCGAGCCATTTTTTCAGGTTTGGGAACAAGAAGTAGTCACTCGGAGCCAAATCTTGAGAATAGGGTGGATGTGGGAGCAATTCATAGCCCAATTCATGGATTTTTGCCATGGCAACTGCACATGTGTGCACCCTTGCATTGTCTTAGTGAAAAATAACTTTTTTCTTGGCCAAATGAGGTCGGTTTTTTTTCAAATCCTCATTGAAGCGGTCCAATAAGTTGGCATAATATTCCCCATTAATTGTTCTTCCCTTTTGAAGATAGTCAATGTGGATTATCCCACGTGCATCCCAAAAAACAGTCGCCATAACTTTATTGGCTGACAAACCCACCTTGGCCTTCTTTGGCGCCGATTCACCCTTAGAAACACACTGTTTTGACTGTTGTTTGGTCTCTGGTGTATTGTGATGGATCCATGTTTCGTCCACGGTTAAAAAACTCCTCCATATTGTGATTAAACAACGCCAAACCTTCCTGTGAAGTTGTTACACGATTGCGTTTGTGGTCGACTGTGAGCAAACGCGGCACCCATCTTGCGGAAAGCTTTCTCATGCCCAAGTGATCATTCAAAATTGAAACCACTGAGCCATGCGAGATACCTATGGCTTCCACAATCTCTTGCACTTTCAATCTTCGGTCGGCCAACACCATATCGTGAATTTTTTCGATTGTTTCGGGTGTAGAGACCTCAACTGGGCGTCCAGGACGTTCGGCATCTTCAGTGCTTGTAAGGCCACAACGAAATTCAGTAAACCACTTTTTTACCATTGAAATCGATGGTGCAGAGTCCCCATAGTATTTATCAAGCTTAGCCTTGGTCTCGGTAATGGTTTTTTTTCGCAAAAAATAATGCTTAATAAGCACACGAAATTCACTTTTTTCCATTGTTTCCTTAAGTTACTGGATAGTCTGATAAAGATAGCTGTAAAACACAAACTAACTGACGCAGCAAGTTCAAATTTTGATAGGAGTCAACTGACAGATGCCTGTTGACAGGAGTAGTGTTGCTTTTTCAGTAAGGAGGTTAGAAATTCAAAAAGTCACGGACTTATTGACCCGCCTTAGTAATAAGAATAGCTATAAGTATAAGTATTTGATATGTGGACTTTATATGTTTGTACTCGTATAATTTTATATTTCATGACTGTTCGCCGTTATATACCCCTAAATATACCCCTATTTTAATGTTTAATTAATTGCATAAATTATTATTACTAATTGACTGTAAAGGTACTGGGGTTTTGATCACAATTGAAATGTTTTGTTCACTAATATGATTCTACTTATTTCCTTATAAAACTATGTACGAATATTATTCCATGCCCATAAGGGCCGAAATTGTTATCATTTATAAAAATGTAACATCTATGTAACTAATTTCTTGGAATAAACGATTCTTCTTATCTTTTTTCTTCTTATCTTAAAAAGACTGTGAACTTCGGAAAAATACAACCAAATCAATAGCCCAAATCTGAACGTCAGTACAAAATAATATAATATTATGTTATGTAAAAAACGGGCGAGCGGAGCGAGCGGGCAACATTTATTTCATATTTTTCTGATTTAACGAACGTAATGTGCCATGAAGAACGTAATGTGATTCTAATACATGTTTTCTATCGAAATTTTCAAATTATTTTTCTGCCTCAACGTCTTTACACAAGCAGTAGGTCTTATTATGACCAAAATATCCGTAATTGATTTTACCAAAGCTTATTTGTGTACAGGATTATGACAAGTTTTCATTTTTTATTGTTCACGATCTATGACTTCGTGAAATATCTTTAAGTTGATCTTTAAGTTTTCATTACAAGAAAAAAAACTTGAAGCGTCTACTTTTGGATATTCCGTACTTATTATATTTTTTCGGCTGGGAGGAGCGAGGCCCCCAAGGGGCCTCGTAGGCGGTTGCTCACATCGCCCCCGCCTTGCGCCGCCTCTGCTAATATGGAACATTAAAAAGCTAGTTAGGTACTTTTTTGTATTCAGAACTATTTTCAGCTCTATTGGGTAAGGTACAATAGAGCTGAAAATCGAACACACAAGCGAGTTTTTTAATTGCTGTCGTGTTTTCAACTTTCAGCATTATTGTATTAGCGCAGAAATATATTTTCATGCGTTGTTTTTACTACGTATGAAAATTATTTTTTACGCTTCCGCGGTCGATGCGGCCGGACGTCTGTCCGGTGGAGCGCGGGGCCCCCAAAGCGCGGGGCCCGTATCTCTTGCTGCCTCCGCCTATATGGCTAATCCGGTACTGACTTAAACACTGATAAGTACAGGCTTAAATTTTCAACACGATCTGATTTTTTATATATACTTAAAGTGAACTTAACGGCACTTTTGTAACTTAAAGTTAGATATAATGTGAAATAATTCAATTATTTGCATAAATTATTTAAAGTAAAAAAGTAGTTATTAATTATTATTTAATTTTATTAAGAAACTATTTTTTAAAGTTTCTAATCTTGATTTGCTTGTTACAGCTTAAATGACAAACTAAAAAATTATAGTCGTATCTTTCCAAATTCAATCAGAGATCATGTAAATGTGTTGTTTGTAGGCGTAAGTTTTTGTCAGTCCCATCCGTTAAATTTATCTTTTGTTATAAACTGATGCAAATTGAGGTTGTAAGCAAAAATAGTAGTTTTTATTGTGTATGTAGGCGGATTACTTACTGCGCAATTAATTTAATGCTATATTATATATTTTTTTTATTTTACAATTCCGCCCGCGCGTCCCTTTGTACTCTCGCGCCCCTAGGTACATGTCTATTTTGCCTTAGGGATAATCCGCCTCTGTAGACGGCGACCAGCTACAAATTTATTACATGTATAGATATAGATATCAAGTTAAAAAAAATTGTATAATAAAATTAAGGTAGCCTAGCAGCAACATTTGACAGACAGATAGACAGACTGACATACGTAAACGTAACGTCATCGAGTGAAATATGTATGGGTGCTGTCATGATTTTGATAGATTTTCATACAATTCACATTCGATATCGTTATTCGTTACGTTTACGTTGCTGTCAATTTTTCCTGCTAGGTCCTCTGAAATTATACCGATGTTGTTTTTATTGTTGGTGATAAATCGTTAGAATTTATTGACTTACCGTAAGGTAAGCGGAAAGTTGGATACGCACCTATAACAATCAATTGTAATTTGTAGTTATCATAATAATAGACGAGCATTTTATTGTATATTATTATTTAATAGGCGATAGTGACGTGGAAGTATTTTAATACTATGATTATCTTACAATAGTTAATTAATACACAGAAAATTGTTTTATTATTCAGTACCTATTTTGTATTTTGAAATATACCTAATTGTAGGTATAAGAATACCGTATAACTATAAGAATAGTTACCTAAATATTTACAATTTGTCTCGGACACGACAACACTCTACAGCGTGTGTAACGACCGTCATTACGCCGAATTTAAAAGGGGAATTATGTAGAAAATAATTTTTTACTTCCTACTTTTTTGTGCATTTTTACTTTGGAAGTCGGTTTTCATTTTTTGTTTAAAAATAATTAGTGCCTATAAATAATTAATCATTGCTGGGTTTTGAGATAAAGACTAACTTAAATCGAAAACATACTGTTATTTGTGACCCTATTATGTATTTAATGATAAATAGTTTTCCAATTTCCAACTGAAATTTAATTAAGAGGTGATTTTATTTATTTGGACTTTGACTACACTTTGGACTAAAATAAATTAAAAATTAACATTTAAAAAAGAAGACTTATCTACAATTAATATGACTATCTCTAAAAATATCTATAAATGGAAAAACTTCCCCAGGTCGTTCCCATCTGGCAGAGTACCCTAGCAAACTGATAGCATTGCCTCGTTGGATAGCAATGACTATCCGTTGTGTCAGGTAGTTCCCGGCTCTGGGGTCTCGGGTGGCTTCAGTAAGACTTTTTTGATATTTCTTTAAAATGCTTATGTGCGCCCGGACCCCATGCGCCTAGGGTTTCCACCCCAAACGGTTCAAATATGAGGTCTCCGCTAAGGTTCTCATACTTGCGCCGTTTGAGGTTCTCGATAGAGGTGATTGATGTGTTCGAGATTTGGGAGTCAAGTGTTGTTTAGTTTATTGTTGTGTAATGTAATGTTTTAAATTTACTATAATATTTATTTTTCCGAAATAGTCAGATATATTTAAAACTTTTCACTAATCATTAAATATAAAATATAATGTTTATGTGAGTATATTCTGGAGCATAAAAATATTTTGTGAAATTTCTGCTAAATCGATGAACCCCAACAAAAACATTTATATGTGAAAATTAACACCCAGACGAATATAATATTTTGCTATCGTTTTAAACCACTACATACCATATTATGCCACGCATATTTTATTATCTGCTTCGTAATTACGAGAAAAGATATCTGACGTGCGACGTCCTCTGACTGGCGAATCAATAAAAAAATCGATAAACAGTAGTTATTTTTGTCCAATTCTGCGCCAATAGGCCCTTGAATAACGTGACGGCTGGGCCAAAAATTTTCACTCTAGTCTAATAAAAAGAAAATATGAAAATAGTGCTTCTTCTGTTTACTAATCTGTTATTATATTTGTGGAAAACATTTCAATTTTGCATATCCAGTACAATATTTGGAAAATTTCTGCATATTTTACCATAAAAATTAATAAATAAAGTGGAAAAGTGTTTAAAAAAGGTGTGATATTATTATTAACATGAATTTCCACCAAGAACCGACAGTACACTCAATCAGTTATATTATAATTAATGCCTAATAAAGAAATGCTCGGAGAATATTTTTATCAAACAAAGTCAAAAACGTGACGTTATCATATTTATGTTACAATTCATACGAGTGTTCTGTATAATGCCGTGAAGGTATTACGGCTGAAGCCACGTAATACGGTCACGTGGTCATTATGGACACGATTTGTTTCAATTTCTAGACGAATGTCTAACGTATTTTCACTGGACCGCTAAAATGTTTGCATTTTTTGGCGAGAAAATTTTCTGGAAACGTCTGCGGCTTTTAAAATGGATCAGTTACCCCGTACTCGCGTCGAATGTCTTAGTGTCATTATATATAACATTTAAGGTTATATAACATGTTGTACTATTCAGATCACTTAGTATCGGGACATTGCTTGGATGTTGTAGGTATCTTAGGAATTTGCCTGCAATGCAAAAAATAATAATAAAAAGTAATAAAAAAGAATACTTAAAACCTTGTTGGAGAAGTCAAAATCTTTTTTTATTTATAGGCAGTTATAAGACATCAATCAATTTTGAATTTTTGTATCAACAAAATAATATACTTCATGCACGCTATCAAAAGTCCGAGTTATGGGAGATACTTACCTTATTCATCAGCTTTGGTAGAAAAAGGCTTTGGTTAAGGCCAGCCTGACAATTCCAGCAAAAATTAGTAGTTAGTCCATAGTCTAACTATTTATGAAGATAGTTTTAAAAAAAGAACGAATTAAAATAGTAATCATGTAAAAGTTTACCTTCACTCAAGTAAAATTTTATGTGCCCGCGGTGTCAAACATTTGACTTGCAGAGCACGCGTGTTATACAGGAGGTACCATGATACATGTCGCGTGGACTTAATGCTTTGACATCATTGAGGTCTTTTCGTAGTCAAAATTATGTAATGCTCTATTATTCAGGGCATCTAACTTTCAAAACAGGGCTAGTGTTGCTCGGGTTACGTACGTAATACGTGCAGACAATCGCTTAGTTAGAGATACTTGTGATCAAGCACGATAAGTTCTTGATCTTGATGTTCGCAAAAATTAGCACTCTCCATTACCACAAACTAGTTCTGCATATAACTATCAGGGAATAATCTAATTCATAAGCAGGTAGAGTGTTCTCATAGTCTATTTGTATTTTAATGACGACCCCAATACAATTGTCAATGACATGTCACTTGATATCATATAAATAACATAATAGGAATAAATTATGGCAACCATCAAACTGCTTATGAATTAGATTCCCAGATAGTATATACCTGTCATTCGTAAAAACATAGTCGGGTAAAGATTGTAAGAGTATTTGTTGTATTATTTAACTGGATACTTCTCGCACTGTGTTTGCTACTGGTTTGTGTCTATTGTGTGACGAATTCGTTAGATTTTGTGCGTAAATCACGCACTTGCGGTTTGACAGTGTACATGTCAGCTACCGCCTTCACGCTATTGTGATGCTACAGGTGCTAGACCTTTCGTTATCCCATTGAGCCAGCCTCCGCGTTCCCACGCTCATATTACTATTAATGCATTGTGTTTCACCCCTGATTCATAATAGCTTGGGGGTGAATCTTACGCGCAGGTAGCGTTGGCGGTTGACCGTTTTTATATAATGATCCTATTCAAAAATGAGCCTTATGCACATTGAAAATAGAGATGTATTGTGTTTTTATCTTATAAGATTTATCTATTATTTAGGTTAAATCATTGAATAAAATACGTTATGACCGTTGCTGGAGAAAAAGGCTCTTTGCAACTGTGATGCTTCATCGAAAGTAATTTTTAACATTATTATTATTTTTTCATTACTACGTTTAAATAAGTAAAAATTTTCCGCATTATCACCAATACGATGTTTATTTTTTAAGTGAAGTGAAGCTACTTATACTTCTTACATAACAACTTAACTTTTTTAAGTACGACTCAATACACCGATAGCGCTAGGCTTTAATTAATTATACTATTATTTTTTCAAGTGATGTCCTTTAGGCACAATGAGAGTATATTTGAATTTTAATTTAAATGATGAATTAAGTTTCAATTCTGCCATGTGTACTTTGTCACGTCATGTTGTTTTAGTGACTGTGTATAAATAACCTAACCAAGAGCATGTCAGGACATGTCTATGTAGGGTTCCGTAACTATCAACGCCTAATAGGTTTTTTCAAATTACTTCAAAAGTTACAGTTCGATTTCGTTCAAAATAAATTTCCTACAGAGTTTTTAGCATGATCTATCAGCATGAAAAATTGTAAGTTTCTAAGTCTCATAGTTTAGCAATGCCAGGGGGGGTCGGACCAACTTGTAAACCACTCTGGAGGCTGATTACTCGAAAATGGTTGACTTTATAAAGAAGTCACGTACGAAACCTTGCCTTTATATTAAAATAACTTTTCAATGATATCCCACACGATGGGGTAGAATGAAAAAATATTTTTCATTCCCACTTCACATATTGTGTAAGGAGAGCCACCCCTAAAATGTAAAATTACCAATTAGACGCCAATACCGAAATCTGTACACAGTCTTTGACTATACCAAATTTAATCCATTTACAGTCTTATTTACAGAAGCTAGAGGCGTGGACAGACAAACAGACTGACGACGGACGGACAGAGCGAAACTATAAGGGTTCCTTGAGTATTACGGAACCCTAAAAAATACTGGTATCAGTAGCATCAGAGCAGCCGTAAGACGCAAATTAACTTCAATTAATCACACAAATAAGGTACCACGATGTAATTGCATAATGTAAATGATTGTAAATTGTAATAAGCAATGATATAGTGAAGTTGAACTTGAAACCTTAATATCAGTTTTATTAACTATAGTCTGTTCACGTCAAAGAAGGCTGTAATATTATGTCGAATATAATGCGAACGTATGTTAAAATGGCCTACTTAAATTGTTTATATGTGTACAAAGCTTATGCGACAGTGGTATTTTTTGGCTTACGCAAATAGACTTTAATATGCAATACTCCACGAACGTCTTGGTTTTTTGTATTTCGAACAAGGAAGCTCGTAACAATAAAGAAGGAAACGGAAGTACGAGGCCCGTCGAGTTTACCAATGCGCCTATTAGTTATACGTGTGGAGCGCTCACACTTGACCTCGATATAACGTCTATTTGTGACCTCATTATTTTCATAGTTCATGTGCTCGGTTATTTAGAGGCTTGCTGAATTATTATGTTAGGCGCTGTTGAGTACTCGCGTTAATCTTATAAATAATGAAGACATGCACCTCGTATAATATCAGCTAACTTACTAGACGAGGGCATGATGTTTATAATTGCATTTTATAGCTGATTATTAATGGCTAAACTAGTTATAACGTAAAGAAAACCTGCCATGTTTTTCGCTATAAATACAAGGCCAGTAAAAACAAAGGAGTACAGTAAGAAAACCTAGACTCGTATGGAATACTAAGGTGTGATGAACCAAGACTAGCTCGCTCGTTATTCAAGGAATACTTGATGTGCACACACGTCACGTCCGCCGAGCGATGACGATGGCGCCGTTTCTTGTCTCTCGTCCATTTCAGCCTATATGCCTGCAGGTCTAAAATTGCCACATTATCTGAATTGTACTGTGAAACATTAACTTTTAATGAAGTTTCTCTAACAGTAACTTCTAATAACCTGCTGCGCATTCCAAACTTTTTTTACTGCGACCCCCTTGTGAAAGTCCTCTTTTGGCGAAGCTTTCTTCCTCCGTAAAGTTATAATGAAACTCTAAATTTATTTTCGATGTGTTATTTACTACTGACTACTGAGACTGCAGAAAAACCTTGAATTAACATGTTGTTGGATGTCGCAAATAGTAAAAGAACCCCACTACAGTGCTGGTGACACGATATTCTTGAGAAATCGAAATCTAAAATTGAATCAGTTTATCAGCGTTGTACTGGAACTTGAGGCTGGAGTCACCGGACGTTTCTATGCATTGTCGCTTGGCGACGCGCGTCCTCGACACATCGGGGAAGTCAATCTAATCCTATGTAAGTACATCACCTCACGAAGCGAGGCCCCTGTATGGAGGCCTCGACGCTCCAGGGCGTCGCGATGCATAGTTTGGGAAGCTTTACTATATACAATATTAAATAAACGTTCTATTACAAAAGTCGATTTTGATCCGAATTCACAAGTCGATAGTCAACTAACCACAATGACGGCATCACATTCCTTTGGTTCGGAGCAGTTAAACGAGTGTATGTGAGCGCAAATACGAGAGCAATTAATCATAATGATTTCATTGCTCAATACCAATTATAAATCAATATTAAACTGTGTGTAAAAAAATTTAAAATACTTAACCATGGAATAGGTTTACTCACCTGGATACATCAATGCAACCTGAGGGACGTCCGACACCTATCTTCAGCTTCTATAGTTATCAGTTCATAGGAAAACCTGGTTTCTCAAGGGGATCCTCCGATCCTCGTGAACTGAATCATTAATTGGGATTTAGGGTCAGTTCACACCAAAACGAGTCGTTAGGCGACGCTGCGCTGCATTTTTAAAATAAGTATTCAAAATTGAACTTTAATACACTATACAAAAATATACACGTTTCATATGACATCAGTCATGCACTGCACATGCGCTGCGTATTGCAGTGCAACTCTTCATTAGAACTTTCACATGAAACGTGTACCTTCTTGTGTAATGAATAAAGTTCAATTTTGAATAGCTATCCTAAAAATGCAGCACCGCGCTCGTATCGCTTCGGTTCGATGTGAATTGACACTTAAAATCCCCTTTAGCGAAGACAAATTATCACACTTATAATAACT
This sequence comes from Phengaris arion, assembly GCA_963565745.1. Lineage (NCBI taxonomy): Eukaryota > Metazoa > Arthropoda > Insecta > Lepidoptera > Lycaenidae > Phengaris > Phengaris arion. The sequence goes on along the minus strand of OY751438.1, from coordinate 14,876,261 downwards.
AAATGAATGACTAATATGGACTAGTAACTTATAGTACCGAACTTTAGGAACATAATACATAATACATGACTTAATACTCTTAATAGTAACTACATAAACTTAAGGTTTTTTGGATTTAAATTATAAATGAACCCAACCCGTTTAACGCAATCAAACGGAGCGAGTGTTAGTTTGTTGTCTTTCATATTACACGTTCAATTTTATAGATGGCGCCACTATTTTGATACCAACTCTTAACATAATATTATTTTGTACCTATAAAGGTATAATCATTTGCTGGCTTATCTTACGAATATTCCAATCCCATAGTGAATTACAAAGAAAATAGCAAATAAAATACACCCGCAATTCTGTTGAGGCGATAAATTACATTTTCGCTGAAATTTATTGATTTCTGTGGTACATGATGCGGAAGTCGTGAGCTTGATAGTGATTGTGATAAATAAGTCGGAATGATTCGCGCAGAACAATGGTGCAGGGTTATCGAACTGTAATACCATTTTGGTGAAGGTCCCTAGAGCCGAGGCCACGGCTCAGATTGTCTAAAAATATAGCGGTGGATATACTATATACTATGCTGTATCAAATAATTGCTGATCTTAAAGATTATACAATTAAACAATCTTAAAGCAAATAAAGAATCCGAAGTACATTCTCGTTACTAAAGAGGTCTACGTGGCCCAAATTTTTTAGCTGAACCTAAGCAATGGTCGCTGGCGGTTTTAATACTCACTATTAGTTTTTTCACTAAAGGGCATCACAGAGAAGGAAGATAGTACAATATTTTATGTTAAGATAAAAAATCGCTTGCTATATAGTTTGTTTGAACTATCACAGTCAGCTAAGATCCTATATAATATGTATTTTCATATTACGTATTCTAATATGATATATATCCATTGTAAGATAAAATACTGCAGCATCTTCACCATCTGTGACACCAATAGTTTTTTGTTTTAACTCTAATCATTATTCTAAATTATTCGTAACAGATCACTAGAAATTCTTATATTCACCAATTTCATTAAAAGCTTACTCCATAACAGCATAAATTCAAATATAAATGGCGTAACTTCTGTCCCTAATACACAATACAACGCAAATAAAAGCTATCCATCTTCTGTGGAGACACCGTCGCCATCTAGAACTATTCGTAGACAAACCACAGAACGTATTAGAGGCGCACACAGGCACGGTGAGGTAATGTATTCTTGCGTTCACTTCTCACGCATACAGGCGCGCGTGACATAGAAAAACGAACATTAAACCCACACTAGTGCAGCATTACAGCCTCTTACGTGAAGAACGTAAGCGACTGCGGAACTCAAGATGGCTGACATTGGCAATGGTCATTGACCTAGCGCGCGTAGCCTTCAAAGCTTAGATCTGACATTAGAGAGGTTGTTATTTTTGTTGAATAATATGAGTAGCTATTTTTTACCACGAAACTTGTTTTGAATTGCGGATTGTAAATAGACTAAAAAGACGAATGGAGTTTTTTTTTGTATTTACCTAAACACCTTTAGACAGGAGTATCGAATCATCAAAATAGATTATATTCAGCTTATCGCATAGTTTATATAAATTTAGCTTGCTTCTAATTAATGAAAAATGAATAGGAAATGATGAATAGTATGTGGCAACATGAGCTATGTGGGACTGCGGAGTGCGGGGCGGGCGCGGCGCGCGGGCTGCGGTAACCGGGAATGTGGCGCAGCTAACGGTGCTGCAAAAACTCAAGTTCACTATCGCGGAAGATTGCGCCGCGGTTACGTTGTCGCCGACGTGTTATGCCGCGTTACAGGCTATTATATAAGATGCAAGTCTTGCTGCTATATATTATTTGTATATATCTATAACATATAACTATATATCTAATATAATAAAGAGTAAAGATTTGTTTGTATGATTATTTGCATTGAATTTGCAATTGAATAAATTGCAAGACTTACACAATACTAGCTATTGCGCGCGACTTCGTCCTTGTGGACTTCAAAAAATCCTTTTTAACGGATTTGTACGTCGCCATATAATAGCTGTCTGCGCGCTAAAATTCAGCGCAATCCGTTCAGTTCAAAAAAAAAAATTAAAATACCTGCTCAATAAATAGTACCAATTATCTCGGATCTTCATGGAAATCGGGACAGATTTAAAATATTTTTCATACAAATTTTCAATCCTTATTTTACAACCGTAAAGAGTGAATTCTAATAAACCCTGAAACATTTATTTAATGCAATGTAAAAAAGCATGAATCTCAATTTTCATCGAAATATGTGCGGATTTATAGACTTTCCATACAAACTTTCTATCCCTATTTTATTCCTTTAAGGGTTAACTTTTCCAAAATCCACTACCTTCTTAATTGTAAATTAAAACTACTGTCCAAATTTTACATTCCTACCGTTAGCGTCTTGCGGCTATGCGTGCGTCTATATGTCAGTCAGTGAGCACATCTCCTTTTATACCTAGTACCTGGGTAACCGAGCTTTGCTTGGAGCTCTAATAGATTAAAAAAAAAACTCAAAAATCGGACTGACATATCTGACCGGGATTCGAACCCACCACAATCCAAATTTCCGAACAACGCAAAAATTATACAAATGCGTACCAAGCTGCCAATCAGATTGACATACTAGTCGAAATTATTGATAATAATTATATTGTTGCACGACGAAAGAAAAAAACATATTTAGCTTAAAAATGCGCAGTTATTACGGGATAAGACCTAGCGAGATCGATTTTTCTCCCCCAAAACTCCCTGTACACTAAATTTTATAGTTATAATACACTGCCAAAATTTCGCTTAGATACAAGATGGTCTCGGTTAAAGTATAAGATATCTAGATAGATCAGTGTGTATAATGTCACGTATTAGCAATTTTTTGCACGTATTCTGAACCCTTAAAGCTGTAGCGGTTTGTCTATAACGATTGATATGTTTTTGTAACGCAGTTTTAATTAGTTCTCATTATCACATTTTCAATGTCTGTATGAGCAATACAGTATGGAAGTATGCAAGCGACTGTTATGACGTGGGAGCCATTGTTTGCCTCTGTCTGATGATTATTACCGTTGTCTTCGTAAATGCGTTCTCGTCTTGTTCTTGCGAGCGACACATGTGATCTACACGCTTCACGCTTTTGTTTAGTTCCCTCTAAGGCTTAAAAATTAATTGATTACATCAGTGTGTATGGGATTTATAAATATTATGGTGGTTTACAAAAAGCGTTGACTTAATTTTTATATTTCTAAATGTACTTATACAACTGCAGATATTATTATCGCACAATACCACAGCTGTATCAAGGGTATTTATTATCTAACATTTAACGGACGTCCGTTTGAATATTATTCACTTTATATGGTTCATGATTTTAATAATTTATTTAACTGAACTAGAAAACAAAAATGTAATAAATATCATACTTTCCTGCTAATCCTACGATGTTACAATCTCTAGTTCATATCGACGTAAGTTGAATACTGAATTTCTAATTATTATAATTTAAAAAATATATACATGTTATAGTCAAACCTCGAAACTCCGCCGTTCCTAGGTTTGAGTAGTCAATACCCAGAACTGACTTGACGTCTTCGACAAATCTCAGATAGATTTGACTCGATACACATATATTCTACTTTCGACGTTTGTCTAAAAAGGTAGGACCTGGAAAAGTAGGTTTGAAGAGTAGACGTGTAGGACCTTTTTAGGCTAGGTTTGACTAAAAATTGGAATTTATTTCGGGGTTTGCCCGAAGGCTCTGGTCAAACCTAGGACAAAGTAGTTATTCTGAGACCTACATATCGACATTTGACTGTAACATAATATATACTATTAGCTTGAAATTGTGGTTGAGCAAATAAAAGTTTTACATACTCTTAAATATTTTTTTAAATATTCAAAATTCTAAATTCAAAATGAATATTCATAAAATTCGTGTTTCGGAAGATTTGTTTTACTGAAGTATTTAGTTACTACTATATTTAGTACACTATTACTATCGTATAAAAAGAGAATATTTTATTGTTTGTTTGTTTGCATTGAACAAGCTCTGAAACTACTGGACCGATTTTTATCAAATTTAGTACAGATATACAATAATTAGATCACGCCACGGGAAATACACTGCTTCTTCTAAACACTAAACATCAAGTGTGTAATATCATGGAACTGCTAATAACATGATAAGATCGTTTACTAATAACATGGTAAGATACTGTACTCCCCTCAGAGCAGGTTGGCAGCTGACTATATCTATCTGGTATATGTTACAAAGTTTTAGAAAATTCACTTATATTATAAATGCGTGTGTTTATTTGTAAAACTCAAAGCGTTTTGAGAAATAAATTTTATTGAAAAAAAAAAATACTTATGGTCTCATTTTTATGAATATTAGTATATTATATAACTGTTTCTATAGGACGTCGGATCAGTTTACGCCGCAACGATACGGGACGCTACGCGGCGCTGCATGTTTAATGAAGCTATTAAAAATTTAACTTTATTCACTACAAAAATATACATATCATATTATGACATCAGTCATACACCGCATGTGTTGCGCTGTGCACCGAGCTGCCACTTCGAACACTACAATGAAACTTGTATCTTCTTGTGTAAAGAATAAAGTTCAATTTAGAATAGCTATCTTACAAATGCAGCGCCTTGTCGCGTATCGTTTCGTTTCGGTATGAATTGACCCTTACGCTCTACTTGAACAAAACCGCGATACTACTATATGTATGTAAGATACCTAATACCTAATAGGTACTGACTACTGGTATATATAATACGTCTATATATTAATACGTGAAGCCAAAACTTTCAGTACAGTTTTACGAGAATTATGCGAACGAAGCGGGCGAGTGCGAGCGGAGGAGTATGATAGGAAGAAAGCTATTGTTCTTTTAAATAATGCTTACAAATACATAAATTTAATAAAAACAACAAAGGCTAACCTCAGATCATTAACAAACTCTACCGTGCGTTTGACAGATACAATTTTGTTACAGGTTAACGTTTGTCAATCTATCACATTCGATTTCTTTAAGAATTATAAGAATGATTTTTACAGTGTATTTTTTTAAATGTGTAAAAGATTTTAAAGGTAATAAAACAAGTTTTGATTTTGATTTTGATTAGAGACGAATTTTGACCACAGGGTGACCTCCGATACATAGTAAATATTCTTCTGGAGCTAGTGATAAGACGATTAGCATCTCTCTTTTGACCATACCTAGTAATAATTTTTTTAGTAGAGAAAGTCATAGTCAGTACTAATCCATAAAATGATTTGTTTTGTTTTTAGAGGCGATCGCTGCGAGCCAATAAGGTGATCCCATTTTTTTTTAGTTTGCACCTTGCGGGATCAAATCTTTTCAATTGAATCATTATTAACAGGTGGTAAAGGGGTTTTGTTTTATTTAAATTTGTATACTTAATGACTATACAGTAGACCTACAGAACGGGTTTATAGCTTTTTAATTTCTTATTTATTGTTATATTATTTGTTTTTATTAAACAGTAAATTAATTGGTTTAACACCTGCTTTTTGAAGTTTTGTTTATTTTTCTTATAATGATAAAAAAAGTCACAGACAGCCCTGGACAGTGTCATTTTCATTATTTATGTGATCAAATAAAATATACTTAAATCTATATAAACCTACTTTCTATTTGAACAAACATTTTGATGTGAAAAATTAAACGTTTTAGACGAAATAAATTAAATTATATTTGAAACAAAATTAACAGAGTAAAATTTCTTAATCAGAACTATCCTTGTACCTGTGGAGGGTACTACCTAATGTTTCCACAACAATTTACGGAATTAATTCACCGGACGTCTACGACGTAACTCGTAGGCCCCGAGCAAAAGACATCAACGCTTCATTAGCGGTTTATGGATATCAAATACAATATTTTTTTAATTATGACAATTTTCATTTTATACTTCCAATCTAATTTAATATATCGAATGCAGTAAAACTATATTTTTATAGTAATAAAATAGAAAATATTCACGATACCTACTTCACTAATTACTACAACTGAATAATATTATTATTTTCTTTTGTGTATGTTTTTAAGCCTATACGAATTTTTGAATATTATTAATTTTGCAAAAAAATATTGTAATTTTTTTTATAGACAAAATAATTGTTACTTATTAGCAGGTCACAGCCTAGGTATAAAAATATTTAAAGAGATTTGCCGTGATGACTCACTGCAATCTTAACGACAATATAATATAGTACAAACGTTTAAACTGTGAAACCTAAAGGTAACATTCCGATCTATGCGATCGCGACGCGAGACCGGGTCGCGCGATCGGTGGGCGTGGCCAGATAACCTGTTTCGCTGGTTTGCTGGTCGCGGACTCGCGTCACGATCGCTTAGATCGGAATGTTACCTTTAGGTTTCACAGTTTAAACGTTTGTACTATATTATATTGGCGTTAGGATTGCAGTGAGTCATCACGGCAAATGTCAAAGTAGCTGACGTTAGTGGGAATGTGAACACGGCTTAAGAGTCATTGGTCAAATGTCAAAACTAATTTACACTAATGGCTCACTGCACTCCTAACGCGAATGTGGTATAGTTTTGAGTTCACTCTCCCGAAGGTTGTATCGCGGCTATGGGAAGTGCATCTGCGGCGCGCGCGCACCTGCGGCGTCTCCCACGTTCTTGCACTATTCATATACGTCATACACATGCACTTCCCGCAATGTGTACCAACTGCAGTGCCGCATCTAGTTCGATGATAGAACTTGTCACACACTCGCGGTCAAATAATGATGATCGTAAAAAGCTACAAACAATTTGTCAGTCGCCAATCGTGTCGGTCATCCGTCGCACTGGGTTGCACGAGTAAAGGAGGATAGAGGGCTCTTGTGTACTGCGCACGCACTTGGGCGCTATCAAATAACTCCTGCGTAGCTGGCCTGGCTTCAATGACCCCGGCCACCGTCACCGAAATAGATGTGGCGAAATGTTATTATTACTACAATTTGTAGATGTATTAGTACCTACTACCTACTAGATGTCTCGGTCGCAATTCGAACATAGTTCATATTTTAATTTTGAAGTCCAAGCTTTTTGGGTGCTTTTGCCTCTTACGCATTACGCAATAAAAATATGTAAATGTTGTCTTTAGTATGTGAAAAAAGATTAACAATTGTGTCAAACAGCACCTTCTGTAATTATACAAGCGCATGGTAGTGTGTGTGGGGTACTGTGTGTAAGTTAATTTTTATGAGTTGTATATAATTCTTAAATTATTAAAAACAATATTAGATTCCTGTGCACCTTCCTCCATATAAGCTTTAACTTGCCAAATTTCATACTCCTCCGTTCACACAATTATCTTAAAACTGTACTGAAAATTTTTGGTTCACGTAAAGAACGGCTTTAAAACTACTTTGAACTCATAATAAAAGTTTCTTGTACCTCTAAATAAGCTAAAAAGGTAATAATAACCTAACCAAGAGCATGTCAGTACATCTCTAAGGAGGGTTCCGTAACTATCAACGCGCAATAGGTTTCCTTTGAATTACTTCAAAAGTTATTGTCCGATTTAGCTCAAAATAATATTCCTTAAAAGTTTTTAGCATGGAAACTTACGAGTTTCTATCTCCTATAGTTTAGAAATGCCTGGGGGGGCGGAAACTTAACTTGCCTTTATTTGAAAAGACATATTCAACCACATGTTGTGGTAGAATGAAAAAATATTTTTCATCCCCACTTCGCATGTATTATTATTATTTTATGATGCCAAAGCCGAGATCTATATACAGTATATTACGGAACCCTAAAAAGTACTGTTAGTACCCTTTTGTCTAAACATTACAAATTAAATTTTACTTGATGCGTACAGACATATCTTTATAAGCAAATTTTCAAAAATCACCATAACACTATCAAATTCTCAAGTTAATTCAAATCCATGCTTTCACTTTCCGAAAAAAGCGATGTTCCCATGGGTTTTTTAACTTCCGATGAAGTAAAAAAATCCTTTCGATTTCCGCCCAGAAGGCGCCATCTGCTTTTATTCTAGTCATGTGTACGTTTTTTGTTTGCAGGGATTTAAAGGGACGGTTGGTTTAACAAAGGTCTATAGAAATTTTACTAATACGAGATGTGTTAATTTTTTATTATAACTTGAAGAGCCTACTTTTATAATATTATCTATACTAATATTAAAAAGAGGAAAGATTTGTTTGTTTATTTGCATTGATAAGGCTCCGAAACTGCTGGACCGATCTTGATGAAATTTGGCACAAATAAGTACAGATTCTAGACCACGGGGAAGGCAATAGGCTACTTTTTATCGGGTTAAAATACACGGTTTCCGCTGGATTTCCATTCGCGCTTATGTAGTCACGGGCAACATCATTAATAAAAAAATGTGCTAGCAAAACGTAATAATATTCTCAAACCTCGTAGGTCATATTAAGGAATTCTGTAGTTACATAGTAAACACATGATATCTATTTATTCTATCAAAAAATTCGGGTTCTGCACCACATCAATTTATGGAAAATTTATATTGATAAATACGATTGGTAAATACCAATATACAAGGTAAAAAATACCTTGTGAAGCCACGCAAAATGACACAGTTTTTAATGAGCATTTTTTTCAAAAATTTGCGTTACGGAAAAATTGATTCACATATTTATACACCAGCTTTTTCCCGCGGGTGCGGTGCAGTGAACCGTAAAATCACTGTACTTTTTCGGGATAAAATGTAGCCTATGTTTTAATCCAGAGCCTAAACTACTACTATTTTTTTATTATATCGAAGGCAGGTCAGAATCGAGCCCTGATGTCACTGCGACCCAAGTGGATCTATTGTTACTCCTCCGCGTTATAGTACCGGCCCCAGGCCTATGCTGCTCATAAGCTGAACGATATGGTTGGGGTTGGTGCTACGAATTTCCTCTGTGGCGGAGTATTCATGCTGCCCAAGGTACCTGTTTCTGTTCTATTGAAGTGCTGGACAGTCGAGGAGAAGGTGGAGGGGTGTCTCGTCCTTCCCATACCAAATTTCATCAAAATTCGTTCAGTATAGTAACAAAGATCTATTAATCCATCCTCACAAGCTTTCACATTTATAATAGTAGTAGGATATGGTATATGCCAAAGTATAAGACAAATAGATCACAATTCACAGAATACGGATTACCATACAGACGGTAAATAGTTTAGCGTACGTATGATTGCATAACACTAGAATTTACGTAAGCTCCTCTATATATTATGTGCATTATAAAATTTCTTTTGTCAAATATGATATGAAAAAATATATTATGTATTTTGTATACATATTTATGACTATTTGGATTCTTCTGTATTGGACGACTGACTTATAAAAGTTCTTACATTTTTGTTTTATTAGTTTATTATTTTTACTTCAATTAAAGAAACTGTGAAGCAGTTAATAGACATATATATTTTATAATACACATAGTATTTTAAAAGTATGAAATGTTGCCACTTATTTTTGAATATGGCTACGAGTATAAGAGAAAAATGGGAGTGAAAAAGAATAATATTAAATATTCTAAATCTTAATTGCAACAATGAGAATCTCAAAAGGCGCCGCGCGCCGAGTGCATACATAAACTTTCTCTATATTTTATAGTTTCGGTGCGTTTGTTATCTATATATTTTCTTTCAACGGTTATTATTGCACCCAACATAAAGGAAATGTTTATGGCGGATTGTCTGAAACAATGCACCCAACGCTGTTATAAATGAACCAAAACTTTCTATGGGCATTTTTTTAACCAATTGTATAATTTTGTGTTTACGACCATCTTGTTGTTTCGGTCACCTTTTCCTGTCCGGTCCTGTCTGAAATGTAGAGTAAATTTCGGCTTTGTGCTCGAAATATTTATAATGAATGATTTCAAAACTAAGGATTTGCTCTGAAGTAGGTACATTTGACAGAAAAAAATCTTCATACAAAAAAGTTACTTCATTTTGATGTCAGAAGATTTGCAAAATGTCAAGGTGACAAATGTCAAACCTCGACCGCCCCAAACAACCCCAAAAGTAGAGTAGTTTATGTGTGGACACTTTTTGCCTCGACACGCCATTATATGACATTTTAATATCTAAAAATGTTGATGATCCTAAAAAGTATTAGTAAAAAGTAAATTCTATCGTATGCATGTATGAAATTACTTTTCTTGAGATACGTAAATTTTGATGAACTTAAGAAAATTCAGATAAGCATTGCATCTTATTTTATTTAATAATACTAGTAAGATCAAATGATCAAATGTTTTTAATGAATCCACTGCTATAAAGTAGAGTATTAATATAGTATTACAATTCGTATAACAGTTAAGAAGATCAGTGATCACAATATGTAGATAACATCTGTATGCAGGTAATTGCTATTTTTATAAGCTGCAATAAAATGAAATCTTGTTATCAATCTTAAATTATATTATTATACTTTGTAGTTTTTGTTTGGTTTGGTTTGGTTGCACAATAAAGTATACATCAAAGTTATTATCATAAAGTGACATGAGAATTTGAACGCGCTACAGCGTTATCTGGCGGTATTTGGTTCAAAAGGCAGTCAATCTATCTGATTCAGGTGATTCTTAAGCTGACAACGCGATAGGCGAGTACAGATTTCAAAATTGCGCACTAGTCGGTAGTAGGTACTTCAATTTCTATAGAAAATACCAAGATATACTCAAGATATACTCAAGATATACTCCAGATATACTGCTCCCAGGTCACGTCGCACGGGTGGACGTCAGGATATTATGATCTGCTAATTGTTTATCATTTCAGATCATCAGGTACAAGTATGAAATATATTATACGAATATAATAATGGCTCATAGGCCACAGTCCAAACACATGTTAATGACATACTATCATATTACCGCAGCATGTTTAAATAAAATTTACCGTGTAGTACATAAATGTGTTTTGGTTCCATTACGATAATATATTATATATATTATCTACGCAATAAAAAATATTTCATACGAGTGTTAATTATTTTTGTTGAAATTTTCAATAGCTATATTTAATAAAATAAAAGATATTTGTAGCACATACAATTATGCATAAGAGTAAATGTATAAGGATATTTACCGATTTCCAATTTATGGTTCGCACGTATATCAATTTACCGGTTTTACCGACTTCCGAGTAAATTCAGGATTTTTTATATTTTATTTACTCTATCTGAACAATCGATAATATGAGTTTCCGCTGTCTATCGATTAGAGTGGAGTCCCCATGATTTCGGTTAAAAATACTCAAGTTTATTTATGTGTCTTATGCTTAAAATAGACACTCAGTCAAGCTCTTTAAAACTCGAAGACTTAACTAAAACAATGTAATGTTATAGACTATATTACATTCTTTTTGTCGCGAATGTTGCGACTAGTGGTGAAGGGTGGGTTTTAAAGTAGTTACCTTTTAAAATAGTCGACATTTAAATGTTCAACAACTCAACATAATTTTACAGATTGCCTTGAAAGGCAATCTTTAAAATTTTTGAATTGTAGAATTTAAAAGTTGAATTTTAGAATTTTAATGTTGGAGATGTGTAGACGGAAAACTTAGTTATATTATTAAATAGGTCACAAACAAAAAACAAATATGTCGACTTTAGTTATCAATTACACTTTATTTATATTTATACTTACTTACTCTACTAAATAAAAAAACTTAAACTTAAGCCTTTTCATCCGTTATTGGACGATTTATACAGTATTATCCGAGCGAAGTAACCACTCTTGAAATACTTTAGTGCCTGGAACAGTTGGTTTTTAAATGTCCTATGGTTGCCCAAGCACATACGGCATTCTCACAACATAGTCGGCCTAGTCCAGAGGAGGACTGGTTAATACGTCTGGGGCCAACCATGTGCGGGTTTCCTCACGATGTTTTCCTTCACCGTTAGAGCGTCCGTATAATGTACTTGAGATCTGAAAAAGTCTCATTGGTACACGCCACAATTCGGGAATCGAACCTGCACTCTCTCGAGTGCGAATCAAACGGTCTACCCACTAGGCCACGGAGCTCTACTAAATATGACTATTATAATAAAGAAAACTTTTACTTAAATACAACGCGCAATTTATAATTATAAGTTTGCTGTCTAATGTTGATACTAACTCGATTAACGAATTATCAGTAAAGTCCTGTATTTTAAGATAGTGTGTGCACCATTACATAGTGGAGGCATTAGAAAAAACGGATCTTAGCTAGAAACACATCTGCCGGGGTTCCCACGCACAGAAAAGGATTGCAGCGCAGGTTGCGCTAATAAAGCTTTTTCTTACATCAATTTCGTAATTATTTACCATCGTTCATGACATATTTTATGTGCTGCAATTAACCTATTAATTTTAATATAATATTTAATGGCATATATAAAAAATACATATTTTATTTACAGACGATGGATTTTATTTCCACACGCTAGTTAAATAATTTCTACTAATATTATCTTTGGCTAAATAATTTTAAAGCGTAATATTAATATTTTATTAAGATTCATAATTACGCCTAAGATAACCTTCGTCTATTCGTGCGTTGGTCTCTCAGACCGACAAACGAGTAAATCGTTGTTTTTTCAAAAACTATCAACACAGCGACTTTGCGCTTTTAAGTAGCTATTTCTTTTGTCTTCTGTCATTGTTTAGGCGCAAGCGCTGGTATCAAGTGGACATGTGTCACTTACTTACTGTTATCGGTCCGTGAGACCGACGCGAGTACATGTGATATCATTTTAGCTAAGTTGCTTTTAGTACTTTTTTACTACGATTATCTTTTTCTACGATTAATACCTTTTAATGCCATTTCATTGATTTTGTTACTTTCCTTTATTATATTGCATAGTCTTTTTTTGAGTTTTTTGTTTAATTATGTTATTTAACTTAGAGTGTCAAAAATTATTTTATTTGTTAAGAGGCTGATTTAAAAGACTGTTCCACTACATAAAGTTAAAATATTAATATTTTTTTTCACTTTTTTATTCAAAGGAGCTTAGGTTATCTTCTTAGGAAAAACAAAACAATACTAGGCACTTTATAAATATATAATTATGAATATACAGACGAGATCAACTTTCGGTCTGAGACACCGTGCGCGAGTATATATGTAATGATTTTTCGCGCGAGTATACAAAGGTTAAGTGCGGATGGCACTTAATAAGACTTCAACGAGTGTAAAGACCGTACGTTTTAAGGTTGCGTCACGTTACGAAACGATTTTGATTGGCACGCCATTTTGGATTTAACGCCGTTTGTCGGAAGCCATATAAACTTGTTACATATCAACTTAACTTTCTAAATAGTCAATACACAGATGGCGCTAGGTGTACAATTTTTTTAAATTAATTTTTGAAGTGGTGTTATTTTGGCACGATAAAACAATTTTTTGGATGTTAAAGTATTATGATGAATGAAGTTTCACTACTGTGACGTGTAATCTGTAATCATCTTTTTGATTTTGCGATACAAAGCAGAATAGGCTACTTGACCCTTTTTTATTTTTATTCTAAACGATTAATAATTGTTCCGTTACCCCAAAAAAATAATAGAATATTATTTTAAAATCATTAAAACTCACAAAACTTTAATTTAAAAATACCGCCGTATATAATATATTTAGAAATAATAATAATAATAATAATATAATATATTTAGAAACCGCCTGCCACCATGTTAGTCGATAAATAATCTGTATTCTGACTTCATACATTCATGTTAGTAAACAATCACTTGACAGCTCAGTGCACTATGCACGTTGACAACTATTGCAAGTGAAAAATATTAATCCATTTTGTTATTTTGTTTCATGATTTCGCTTGTGGCGAGCCAATTAGCGCCACAATTCTAAGATCGGCGGTATATACAACATCTGAAATTCACACAAGTGGGCTTCTGCCTGACGAAGCATACCATCCGCTCGGTCGGAGATCTCCTTTTGGATCTCCCACTAATTCCCACACGCTATACGGAACGCAAGCGCACGGCAATACTAAATCATAGTATGAAATTAAGTATGAGTCAAGTAGCCTATTATTGATTATTATGTTTTGTAAATTCGCATGTTCCTTTACCGGCTGGCTCAGGCTAATTTGCGTTCCACAGACGACCACTAAGTGCAGTGCTCAACCTTTACTGGTGTAAACCCTTTGTACGAGGGCGGGTCAATAAGTCCGTGACTTTTGGAATAAAACACAGATTTTTTGATAAATAAATCATTTTATTTTTCAACGTAGTCCCCCTTGAGCTCTATACACTTTGTCCAACGCTTCTCCAATTTTTTTATCCCTTCCAAAAAATATGATTTGTCGAGGTCCTCAAAATAGGCCTTTGTTTGCGAGATGACTTCATCATTGGAGTCAAATCTTTTTCCACCGAGCCATTTTTTCAGGTTTGGGAACAAGAAGTAGTCACTCGGAGCCAAATCTTGAGAATAGGGTGGATGTGGGAGCAATTCATAGCCCAATTCATGGATTTTTGCCATGGCAACTGCACATGTGTGCACCCTTGCATTGTCTTGGTGAAAAAGAACTTTTTTCTTGGCCAAATGAGGTCGGTTTTGTTTTCAAATCCTATAAGTTGGCATAATATTCCCCATTAATTGTTCTTCCCTTTTGAAGATAGTCAATGTGGATTATCCCACGTGCATCCCAAAAAACAGTCGCCATAACTTTATTGGCTGACAAACCCACCTTGGCCTTCTTTGGCGCCGATTCACCCTTAGAAACCCACTGTTTTGACTGTTGTTTGGTCTCTGGTGTGTTGTGATGAATCCATGTTTCGTCCACGGTTAAAAAACTCCTCCATATTGTGATTAAACAACGCCAAACCTTCCTGTGAAGTTGTTACACGATTGCGTTTCTGGTCGACTGTGAGCAAACGCGGCACCCATCTTGCGGAAAGCTTTCTCATGCCCAAGTGATCATTCAAAATTGAAACCACTGAGCCATGCGAGATGCCTATGGCTTCTAAAATCTCTTGCACTTTTAATCTTCGGTCGGCCAACACCATATTGTGAATTTTTTCGATTGTTTCGGGTGTAGAGACCTCAACTGGGCGTCCAGGACGTTCGGCATCTTCAGTGCTTGTACGGCCACAACGAAATTCAGTAACCACTTTTTTACCATTGAAATCGATGGTGCAGAGTCCCCATAGTATTTATCAAGCTTAGCCTTGGTCTCGGTAATGGTTTTTTTTCGCAAAAAATAATGCTTAATAAGCACACGAAATTCACTTTTTCCCATTGTTTCCTTAAGTTACTGGATAGTCTGATAAAGATAGCTGTAAAACTCTAACTAACTGACGCAGCAAGTTCAAATTTTGATAGGAGTCAACTGACAGATGCCTGTTGACAGGAGTAGTGTTGCTTTTTCAGTAAGGAGGTTAGAAATTCAAAAAGTCACGGACTTATTGACCCGCCTTAGTATAACACAATAAGTACGATTTACGAGACGAGGTGTAGAAATTTTGCAGTCACTGATTAGTTATTATTAAGCCCATATGCCAAGCGATGGACGAATATAATACCTATTATGTTAGCCAATGCTTTGGTAAAAACCAAAGATGTGTGAGAAGTAAGGTCATTTTTATTCGTGTATTTGTGGTATCACCTATTCTAGCGATGACTTCTATGAGGTTAACTATTTTGTACAGTTTTATCGTGCTTGGTTACCCGCAAAATGATATTGAGGGCAGAACCAGCTCACACACAGCGTCATCTGGTAGCGTAAGTGGCATCAAAAATGGTTATTGAGAATTTTTGATTCTTTTTCTGTCGCCAGTGTCAAAAAGCTGTCAGTTGTCACGAATTTAAAAACCCTCATTATTAATAGCGGTTTACCTATATATAATATTAAACACTGCAATGTATCACTCAAACGGTTTGGCTTCACCAGTGTCTGTTTTGATTGCGATGGATAATTTGTCATATTTTTAGGTTAGGTATTAGTTACAAAATATCCAAGTGAATATACATTTTTTATATAAAATTTATAACTACAAAATGTATGCATCAAAACATCATGTAGGTTTTTTGATGGTTATAGACGATGGATGTCTAATACGTTAAAGTTTTAAAATCTAGGTTTAAAAAAATATTTTCTGTATATCACTAAGTCCATAGTAATAGCTAATAAGTAATAGTATAAAAAAAGGATGTACAATATATTATTTGCAATATTTATCTTATTGAAGCAAGTAACAATAGCTACACCACTGTGAGAAGACATCGCGTATGATTCCATCAATGCATTTTCACTCTTTCGCTAGACTACAACACATGTCAAAAGTACCTAATAGGCGGCTGCGTATCGTGTAGTCATGTGTTCCTCGCTGACATATACCATCCGTTCAGAGTTATTTTACCACTGACAGGACCTTTATGCCGACGACGTAAGGACCACTCTCATAGAAATCCGAGGTAAAATAACTCTAAACGGACTTTACACGTTGTACAAAGGCCACATGACTCGCAGGATTTGCATTATCTCCCGACCGCACGATTGCGCCCGGCTGAGTTATGTCTCCAGTATTACTGAATGGCGTTTAGACCTTAGAACAGGGTTTCCCAACCTTTTTTCACTAAGCCACCCCCGCCACCCCCCCTCAAATTAAAAATTATACTATTTCATGCCCCCCAATTGACCATTTTTATTGCTAAAAACGCATTTTTTCGATATTTCTTTATTTACATACAGACAGAAATAAATAGATATATTTGCTTGTCAAAACTTGTATTAATTAACGAGAGGTACATAATTATTTGAGATAGAAATGCCTATGTTTCATTTGTGTTCTGGGGGGGCGTAGAGAGATTGAGTCAAAGGGGGCTTTTATGGAAATTTTGCGAATAATACACTGTTGTTTTTACTTTTATGTTTCATTATTCAGTGTTTTTTATTCCTTGCGGCTTGCTTACGTATAAATATGTAATAAAATTAAAAGAAACTGAACAATTCTTGAATTCAGCTAGTGTTCTAATTTGCGTCTATTATATTTTGTGAGAATGTACTCATGTGATAAAAAAAAAAACAAAATCTCATTCTGAAAAGATAATAAATAATTTTATTAGCCCTCACACATACCAATTTGCTATTAATATTATATATACTAGTTACATAATGAATTTTTGGGCTAGCCCAAAAATAGACTATTATATTATTTATAATATAAAAATAGATTATTATTGTATTGTCTCATGATTGTAGATTATTTTTTCATATTTTTTTACGACTTATAGTTTTTATTTTATGTCACGGACCATGTGTACATTTGAAAACGTTACGTCACGCAACAAATGGTAAATAGAAAGTGCAAACGCAGATGTACAGCGTCACAGATGACACGCGTCCTATTGACTATAGTTATGAAAGGGCCGAAAATCGCAATATGCCGCAATTGATGAAAACACAATGCATCGCATATTTTGCATGCAGTTGCATCTTATACAATCACACAAGGTGTTTGATGTTCAATTGAAATAATCAATCAAAGTAACGTGTATTTTAAAAATCTTGATTTAGATAGTTACTCATTCATTTAATGCAGCTATTCTGAGTAGTGAGAAATACATACGTGAATATAAATTTATGACTGATAATTATCTCCTTAGAAGTAGTTTGCTAGGTCCTTACGTGTTTTATGTTCTGTCGTGTGATGAGTCTCATGACTGATTTGAACAAATACAACTCGATCCAGCTAGCGCTCCGTACTCGTGAAGTTGAAAGACCGATCGAATATTTGGTTAGCCTTAATTACCGAGCAAACACTTGTCACTGTCGGACAGATTGCGAAATATTTGTCTCTGCCTCTCGTACTTGGCAGTTGGCACAACGTAAATATACTAAAATATACTCCTTGGTAGTATTGAGTGTATATTGTATTGTAGTTTACAAATTTATGCTCTAAACGAGCAGCTCTTGTATATAATCAGAGCTCGGAAACGGCTTCAACAATTTCCTTGAATATTAGAATGCAGGGGGTAAAAATCGATCTAGCCAGGACCTAGGACAAGTTCCAGTCGAAATGTTTCGAGTTCCGGTCAGACTAATATTTTTGTCTTTTTTTCAATACCTATCGCCATCTGTTAATAGTTTGTAGGTGTAGGTAGTTAGTAGTAATCAAAAATAATATTACTATTGATATGTTATGTAAGAAATTTTTGTAACTTACACGCTTCTATTTTAAAAGCATGAAAGTTTTGTGTTCTCCATTTTTTATGTCATGTTACACTGTTTATAAATAAAGGTTTCTAGTGATATTTAGTTGCAATGTATCCAGCGAGAATAGTATATAATATATAAAATTGAGTGAATGTGAAATAATAAGTACGTAGTTTCTATCGCCACTCATTTTGAAATCAACCAGCAATTCCTTGTAAAAGTTATAACATGAAATCATATGTAATTATAAGTACGTAGATTTAAATAATTACCCATAGTTATTAATTTAAAAATGCAAATAAGTTTGAAGTGAATGCCCTGCTTTGTCCTCTACATAAACACATTATTAAAGAGAATATTCTCACAGTTCTTTAGGTAGTTTTGCCATTTAATTTCGGACGATTTAATCAAGGTCGCAAGGACACATTGCCTGAACGACTGACACATAATCCTGTTATTTTGTTAAGTCGTTATGTAAATGTTTTAACGTTTGAATGTAATCTTAGTTTGTGCTACTAACTATATATATATATATATATATATATATATATATATATAGTTATATAAAAATAACTACACTAACATTATAGAGAGGAAAGATTTGGTTGATTGATTGTTTTCATTGAATAAGCTCCGAAACTACTGCGCCGATTTTGATGAAATTTGGCACAGATATAGAGTAGACCACAGGAAGGCCCTGTACTACTTTTTATAGCTGCAAAATGTACAGTACTACTACTGGACCTTTTGCGCGCACGAATTCGCGGGCAACATCAGCCTGTTGAGCATATTTGCCATTTGGATTATGGTGTACATATGTTGCCCCATTTCATCTCTCTAGCAATAGCCCGTAGTCGCGCACACGCTGAGAATTCTAAGCAATTTTTTTTATCTCACTTCTATTGGAAGATATGAGTAGAACAGTAAGTATATGGTTTTTGAATATATTAATTTTTATTTGGAATGTGTGATAAGTATAACACTACTCCTCTAAAGTATAATCTAAATCTAAAATATTTATGTGTTTTCTATCCTAGAAAATAACATATCACCATCTGGCTAGTAAGGGTAGATAGGTAATCTGTTAAAGCTTTAAATTTTTTTTATCTCCCTTCTCAAATTAGTCCTCTTCCCAACTTATTAATAAAAATGTTTTGAAATCTATTAATTCTAACTGTCAAATAACAACTGTGTTCCATCTTCTAGTAGTCAAAAGTAGATAATAACAAATATAGATTTTTGATTGTAAAGTTGCAGATCACGCTGGCAACTGGCAAGTGGCAGTGGAAAAGCCAGGAGCGGTTTCCGCCGCCTCATGCCGACCTACTCCCAGATTATTGACCTCCACATTCACTTTGTCACATTTTCATATTTGTGTGCCGCTTCTAGAAGCATTTTTGAATTTTTATTCAAGTTAAATTCAGTGATTCAACGTTACCATAAAATAGCACCCTGCACGCTGTAAAGTTCGGATCGCGGATCGGACTTCGTTCCAAACCGCGGAGGAATCAGCGCGGCTTGGACTGCGGATTGAACTGTCGAGTTAATCTACTTCTTCTCTTATATATAGAAATGGATTCCAATTCCAATGTCTCGCTAAAACTCGAGAACGGGTAGACCGATTTGACTAATTTCAGTCTTGAAATAAGTTCAGAAAAGGTTTCACAATAAGAAATAATGGAAAAATTGCGAGTAAAATACTAATAACGACGACTGAATTTTCTTTTACTCACTATTTACTATGTTTATTTTGTCTCTTGACTATCAAATATTTATAGATACGTTCATTTTACCTGTTTGGTTTATTTTTAAAAAATCGGCTGGCCACAGTAGGCTGGTAAGTATAAATGTAGGTTTGGGTGTAGATGTATGTTGTAGGTGCTAGTGTAGTTATTTATTTATTGCAGCTGTCATCGACATTACAGATCGGACTGTCGCGGTCGGCCCCGCGCATGTACACATTCGGTTTGGAGCGCGGTTTGGAACAACGCGTGGCGCGTGCTAAGCCCGCGATCAGAAATTCAGAACTGTACGTGTGAAGGCCCCATTGATAAAGTTACTCGGTTATAAATTGTTTCGTTCGAACAAAAAAAAGTTGTTCAACTTCTTGAGATTATACCTACACTTCACCTCGAGTTTATAATGTTCAATTGTTATTCAGATTTATGAATTATGAATACTTACATACTTATTAAAATATACACAGAGTACGTTAACCCCGATTATTAGGCATGTTGCGTAAAATTATGTTTTTCGTCTATTCGATGTTAGACAACATGTTGTTAAACAATATGGAACCCATTTTCGTTTATTAAAAAAAAACAAAGATACAAACATTAATTTTTTAAACAAGATTTAAATGTACAATAATAAAGAGAGCGATATATCGGTCTGTGACGTCACGAGTTGCTCCCGCCATACATTTGTCATTAAAAAATGTATGGCGGTAGCAGCTTGTGACGTAACAAATCGTTTTGCGAGAAAGAGATTAGCCAATATTGTTTATTTGCTTATAATTTTTAATCACGTCAACCTAAATACCTATTTCATTTAGATTTATGTTGCTCTATTCGACAATTTTAAAATTTAATTTTCAAAAATGTGATATTCCACACTAGGAAACATATGTTTTTATTCTCGTGGGCTGCGTGTTTCAGCTTTACTCATATGTAATTTATGTCCTATTTATCTCGTAGATTTGCGTAGCTTTCCATGATTTTTTATTTCAGTTCGAAGTATACTTTCTCAATCTATAAGGACTATATGTAAGTTTCATTGACAAAAGTCTATGTAGTAAGTCATAGTTTGACGCAATATTCCCATATGGTACTTATATAACGTATGGTAACGCAGGCCGGGACTATATTATGATCCAGAATCCGGAACGCCGCGGCGGAGAAAATTCAGAGCATTGAAAATAGAACTCTGCGCTAATACAATAAGAGCTTAAAATCGAACACACAAGCGTCGAGTCAAGTGTCAATCTCATTTATGGATGCGTCCATGCTCTACAAAATCATGCACATGAGCAATAGACTGCAGATTTACTGTCAAAGATATCTTTCAGAATTATACCCCACCGTATGCCGCGTTATCCAGTCCCCTTGTTTTCAAAATACACATGCCGGACGAATCTTCGTAAAAAATCTCCCTTTTCCATAACTATAAACTTGTATAATAATATTTCAGATCAGGTTGATGTATTTTTTGATAGCCGTAACAAAAATAAAAAAGGTTGTTTTAGAAAAATGTAACCATGTTCCAGAAAACTTTAATGAGCACAAGTGATTTCATTTAAATTATTATGATTTTATTACCTATTTAAATTCAAATTTAATTTTATCTATGATTATTTTAATAATTAGCTTTTAATGTAATGTTGTATTTATAATAAATAAGTATATTTATCTCGTTAATGTACTTTAGCTATAGAATAATTTAGATAAGCAATACAATTTTATGAAATGCCTATTTCTTTTATTTTTATTAATATAATTTATTTTTTTACTGTTTTTCGATTTAGGGGTTGTGATTATTTGTTTTATACTTGTTTTTTTTTATAATATTAGTAATATAGTAATTTAACTTTTAGTGTAAAATAGTGTTCCAATGCATGTTGAGGCCAAATGTAATTAGTTATTGTATCTAGGTGTAAATTTGAATGTATTTTATTATTCTATGCTATATTTTTTGATTCAAAACTGTTTTTGGTCCATTAATAAATGAATAAATAAATAATTCACAATAGCCCGACACTCGACACTTCGATTTTCAACTCTATTGTATTAATGGAGAGTTTTATTCAGTGCTCTGAATTCGCCCGGGCCCGCCGGATTTCGGATCATATAGCCCCAGCTTAAGCAGCACCGCCCACGGTACACACGATAGCACACTTAGTTCTGTCGTCGTCGTGACGCGCTTGTGGATTTCCGTCGCTTTGCTCGTTCATTAGAGCGTTTCGTTTCCATACTGCAAACATCCGACTTGTGAACTGTGACGACTCATATTGCCTCATGGTGTGAACACTTTATTTAAAGTTTAAACTGAACATCACAGAACATGAAAGCTCTTGACATTTCTAAGCTATGAGACTTAGAAACTTACACTTTTCCATGCTAGTAGATCATGCTAAATAATCTTTGGGAAAATTATTTTGAACGTAATCGGACAGTAACTTTTTAATTTGAAATAATAAACGTATAACGCGTTCATAGTTACGGAACCCTCCTTAGACATGTCTTGACATGCTCTTGGTTAGGTTATAATAACATTGCGCGTGAGCGTAGCGTCTTTTCGCTGTTGTCTGTAGCAATTATGCGCATAATCTATTTTATTTTATTTAAAAACAAATTTATATTCTTTCACAAACAGTGTAGTAAAATTTGTTTACAGATATTATCATTAACGTCAATATTAATAAATAATAATAACAATAATAATGTATTAAATAACGTAAATTTCTTTATTTCCGCTTTATGCAAGTTTTTTTACCATTATTAACATATTATTGAAAAATAAATAAAAATATTCGTTTTATTCATATTATTCGAATACTGAATCCAGTCATATTCGAATAATAAAATTGACAAATATTCCAATATATCGAATATTCGAATGATATTCAATAATTCAAAACTAGATTTTAATTAAAAAAAAACTTCATTTTTTGCAAATTTATTGGATATCTACTAGTTTCAATAATCTGATGAAATTTGCTATGGAACATTTTTTAAATAAAATTCTCTAATTGCTATAGTGTTGAAAAAAATAATTAAAATTAATTAATACATTCTTTTGCAGGCAATTTTTGAGTACTGTTTAGTATCGCAATTCACACGCAATCAATGTTCACCAATGTTCAATTTTAATTTTATCTATGTATGTTTGATTTGAAAAAAATGTTTTTAAATAAATAATATTACTTTGTTTTATTGAAAGCCCTACATAAAAATATTTGTAAAATGAGATCAATTTCCTACATACATACATAGAGAATCCCTGGTACCCCGTTACTAGTTACATATATAATAAATAAAAATATTAATATGGGTCAATTTACAAAGTGTAAAAAGTTCTAAATTATAAAAATGATAATATCTTGAAAGATAGTTAGGAGCTCTCAGGAAGTCACAGCCACTTAGCATATTAAATATTTTATAGAAGTTTGAAATTGCAAAAGGTACCCGAGTACCTCGCGAGTCGTGACATACATAAGGGCTAACGTGTTTTATACAAAAAAAGTTGAGATTAAAGATAAACCCGTCCAAATAGCATCAGTAGTACTTGGAAAAATCGCGGACAAACATACATACATACATACAGACATACAGATCAAACTGACAACCACCATTTTTAAACCGGTTAAAAAAGTAATAAAGGTAGGGCACGAAGTTGACGAAAATGTTGGTCAAATGTCAACGACTAGACTGCACGATTCTGTGACTAAGAAGACGCCGGGACTTCTTGTGTTATAAATATTTCGTCGTGTTTTTTGTTTCGCAGCACATTTAATTATCCAGCCAATACTAGTAGGTGTAAGGTACACAAGTGAGACTGGCATTTGCCCGTGGCTCGAGAGTCGAGTTGCCTTACCTGTTCCCGGCACGGGACAAGCAGGATGCGAGCCGGTCTTGGTAAAAACAGACATTAAACTCGTACTTGCTCGTTGCCTGCAGAATGAACGTTCGCCATTTACTTTATTGAAAGGTTGTTTAGTCAATAAACGAATATTACGTATTTGGTCGCAAGTCAAGAAGCTAAAACTTATTTGCAACTAACGAAACCTACACACGATAATATGTTGATCATAAGTAGAATTCACTTGTCTCAGTTTGTTTTGCAGTTTGTTATACAATTATATTGATGTATCAGAACTGATTATTTTTTTAAATAATAATATTATTTCATTTAATAAGTTCCATTGTTTAGTAGACATTTCATTTATGCTAACATTTAAAATGAGTTTTGCCGGGGAATTCAGTGGGTGACGTTGTGGTTTTTGTATTTCCTCATAAATTTGTGTTATTTCGGTTCGAACGGTTCGGTTGTAACGAGCTTTGACCTCTTGATTTGTATCTCCTTCTTGCGTTGAGTGGTGATGATAATAATAATACAGCAGCAATTCTTATACTCTCCTTTATTGGTGCTTACCACAGATACGTATTACAATATTATGTAATGAGATAATATGCTTAACACAATATATCCGTCTACACTATGTATAGCCTTTTGGCCAACTGAAATAAACTAACTCGATAGGCTTTAACTTCATGACATCTGTCAATGTCAATAATGACATTGACAGTTACATCTTACTGTTGATATATGTAACATTAATGTGTAAATATTGGTAGAATATTAACCACTAAATATTCGTGAACGTGCACAAGTGTGGGCAAGTGGTACAACTTCTAAAAACGTGTTATTTTGTGTTCCCTCCAAAACTCCCTAGGAACTTTCAGTAAAGTTTCTTCTACTTTACTGAATCGACTGACGTGACTTATGGACTGCACTGACTATTTATTTGGAGTTTGATTAGACTTTAGACTTGACGATTTAGGAATACGGTGTTGAAAATTGAAACGAAAGTTCTATTTCCCGCCTTTTAAACTTGACACTGGCAAATGGTTTTAAGCCGACGCCATATATTTAAATAATAAAAAATCATTTAAAATGGCAATGTAGTCAACGCACATAATATCCATTATTATCTTGTTTCTCAGAATACTGTAAAAGTAGTTAAGTATCATATTCCTTGTATACATACGGTCATTTAAAATGTAAATTATTAAGATGTGTAGACTAGGACAGCCAAAAATTCCTAAAATTCATTACGTGGAAAACATAACAATTTTTGTCGCTACTGCTATGTACGTTTAAGTTAGATGTACTATCGAACGAGTTGCTATTCGACCAGGCATAAGAGTTTACATTTTGCGTTACATTACAGCATTTATTCGAACAACGCGTTACGTAACATTAATATTTTTCTACTTCAATAAAAAACTACCAGTAAAAGGGGGGTAAATTGGTCAGTTAATTTAAAAGTATATATATATATACCTAAATGATAATTATAATGTCAATGTTAAATAATAACGCAAATAATAATGCAACATAAAGAGCATGTAATATTATTTAACATTGACATTATCATTATCATTTAGGTTATTCATTTCATAGTTTTTATTTCCGAAGTGAACAGTCTTTGAGATAGATCTTTCAGAAACTTTCTTTCTTTTTTAAAGATACTTTTTATATTTTTAAGATTATAGACAAAATATTTGCTCGCTCGTTCCGCTCGCTAGCATCAAAGTTAATTAGCCCCACTAATTTTTGAAAACGGTTCTGCACCAGAGAGGGCCTCGCTCAATGTGTCTGGCCCACATAAAATTTTAGTCTTACCCCGCCACTGTGCAGCGTGATCTTAGTAAGCCTAAATCCTCTCTCGATAAATGGACTATCCAACACATAAATAATAATTTTTCAATTCGAATTGCCAGTGATTAGCGTGTTCAACATAAGAAACAAACATTCACTTCAGCTTTATAATATTCGTTCAGATTACCGCAAACGGGATTTTAGCGACTTTTAGATAAAATTCTCACTTGCGTGTTACATAACGTGTCAAACGTGGGAGGGTCTAATCCCCCTAATCACCTTATTTAAGGGGGTTCAGCAAAATGTTACGGCGCGTTACATAGGGGGATGGGGGTCCAAAATCTTCAAAAATCGCGTTACGTAATACTCGAACGCTCCCTAAATACGCAGTCAACCACGTCTGCTGTCGTTGCGGTCACTTTTTTGTGTTAAATATTTTGAGGCGTCCTAGTGTAAAGGAAAATGTTTAGAAACTGGTCGAGCAGGAACTTTGTCTATATTTTACCTATTTTTAATGAACAGTAGAATTAACTCACTTTTGTTACTTGTATTCTTACTGTTGTGAAAAATGAAAATTTTTAAAAACAGTTTTTTGTCTGGAAAATGGAATTTCGAACTACATACACCTTTTAAATATTACTACTTATATTTTATTTTATTCCGGAATAAGGTGACCGATTGACTTGTCATTGGATCACCTTGTTTAGTGCGGGTTTGTTGTATGCCATTAGTAACATCACATCATCACTTAGAATTTCAAATGTTTTTAACCTCTATCATCATCAATTTAGGTTATGAGTATATCTGCCAAATAGGCAAAGAAGATGATGGGCTTAGTCCAAAATTCACCAACGCCTGTTAGTGTTAATTGATTGTCTAAATATCATGCCTGTTCTTTCACTAATACGCAGAACGAGAGCGATAACATGATACTTGATCAACGATTAACTTGGTGCGGCGCTGGTGAACCTGACACTAAAGGTAAAACTATCATTGGCAGTGTTAAAAAATTAATAAAAGGTAATAATGATACAACTAGTGACATTTATTTTATTTTTATCACGGAAGAGGCTTATAACAGTAGTTAATTCAGTGATAAAAGAACGGATAGAAATAGAAGTGGACATCCGCGGCCCACTTGCCTGTTTCTCGCGTTGTGTCGTGGGACATTTAAATGAGTTATCGCTGTGGAACTGACGGTAAGGCCGCCGACGTGGTTCGTTTATAAATACGCGGAATTAGGTATAATAACACAATTAACATTGTCATTGAAGTTTAAACTGTATATTGCGAGCCGGTTTGCGCGAGCGCTAGGCCAAGGCCGAGTGACATAACGCTTATGTGCCGACCGTTAGCTGCGCCGCGAGCGGCATGTGGGCGCTAGCATGTCAACACTCGACAGTCACCACTCACCACTATATCACAGTATTCTGCGCGTAAATAACTAGAGACTTCAATCAGTGATCACGGCATTCTAATTATTGGAGGTCGCTCTGTGGTCGAAATTCGCCCATAATCTTGTTATATATAAAAATGCATTCCAATTTGAATGTCTCGCTCTCAAAAAACTCAAGAACGAACTGATTTAGCTTATTTTGGTCTTAAAATAATCGTATCAGTTCAGGGACGGTGAGAAAATACTATATAGGTGCGACAGAACAACGTGTGTCGGGACAGCTAGTATTTCATATAACTTTTAAGTTGAAAGTTGAAATGATTATTTTGCCTCATAAATGTAAGAATAAAATAAAATGTACATGTTGTGACAGATTGACAAACGTCAACATGTAACAAAGTTGTATTTAACAAACGCACGGTAGGTGTGTTAACAATAATCTGAGGTAGAGGTAGAGTTACAAGTTATGTGTATTTCTATTTTCTAGGTATTATTTAAAACACTTTTAGCTTTTTGCACACCTTCCTCCACATAAAAATAAAATTTTATTTTATCGGAAAATCTTATACTCCTCCGGTTGCACAATTCTCGTAAAAATGTACTGAAAGTTTTTGATTTACGTATTAGTATAATAAAAGGTACTAGTCGTTGTAGTTCTATGCACAAAATATCATCAAAAATTACGAGGGTTTGCAAATTCTGATCTAAATTATTCAGAGCATTGTATTTTCGGTCTGTTTTATATTAGCAAAACGATTTTTATCACTATACTTGGTAACCTAATTTTACCGAGATAAAAAGCTTATATTACAGCAGCACAATATGAGCACATATTATTTCCTATTTTATCCCAGCATAACTCATCTAATGATAGTTTTTCATACCAAATCAATCAGCTATTTTTGAGTGAAAGAGTACCAAACATTATTTCATCATCATCCATTTGTATTATGAGTTCGCATATTTAAAAGCATATTCTATAAACTTCAATTAAAAAATACTTTGTAAACTGCCGTTAACTCGAGCTGTCGCCAACATTTTCTAGAAATAGATTATAGAATCTGTACTCTACCGGAACAACTTGACCGCTCCGGCGCGCGGCAGGCGTCTCATGGGTTTTACCATTCATTAACCTTAAGTAGGCTTAAGGTGTTCAGTTAAAAGCAATGATACAATAGTATTTTTTCCGTTTTGGATGCCTACTTCTTACTTAGTATGTAAATAAATTAATAAGCCTAAGATAAAACAATTCCTGTATTGAACATTTATGTGTAAAAAGATAAGTAAATTTATACCACCAGTGAAATGTAACATTCTCCTTCAAGGTTCAAGCTCGACTGTGACTGCTGTCTCTCCTATATAGGGAAAACTAAAAGATCCATCAACACCCGCGTAAAGGAACACATCGCAGATGTTAAACAACGTCGCAACAAAAAATCTGCAATTTGCGAACACACACTAGATCAACCTCGACATTACATAAGATTTGATAAGCCACAAGTACTGGCAAAGGAACTCCGCTATCGCCCAAGAATGATACACGAGGCTATAGAAATTAAAAAGTACCCTAATTTTAACCGAAAGCTGCCATCTAGTTGGGATCCAATAATAAACAAAATAAAATTTAATTTAAATTCAGCGCGGCTTCAAGATACTGTTAGTATGTTTTGCGTGGATCGGAACACAAATAATAATTGAAGAATCTTCGGGTAGTTTGAACAACTTCAACGAATAGGACAACTGCCACCTCAGTCCTCCCGTGACCACGGCCGCTGGAAAGTAGCCGAAACGTCGGAAAAAGAAAAGTGCACCGCGACACAATCCGTAAGTGTTTAAAACAATTCGTATGTGTAAGTTAAGTGAATAATTAAAACGCCGCTAACCTATTGGGTACTCTGGCATGCTGAGGCGACTGCGGAATTTTTCTTTTTTTCGTAGGTATTTAAATTTTCTACTTTGGATTTCCCTTTTTTAGATTTGTCAATATGCAGATACAAATATTTATTTTCAAAGGTATCTCCTACGTAAAAATGTATTGTACGAGAACAAATACATACGTTTCCTGTTTAGGTACTAAAAGAAAAGAAAAAATATCCAAGAATATCGAACATTGAATCTATTGAAACAGTCCTACTACTATT
The DNA here is from genome assembly GCA_963565745.1 of Phengaris arion. Taxonomy (NCBI): domain Eukaryota; kingdom Metazoa; phylum Arthropoda; class Insecta; order Lepidoptera; family Lycaenidae; genus Phengaris; species Phengaris arion. The sequence continues at coordinate 14,847,148 of OY751438.1, read as the reverse complement.
ATAAATGTCAAAGTTTGTGAGGATGGATGGATGGATGTCTGTTACTCTTTCACGCAAAAACTACTAGACGGATTTCGATAAAATTTGGTATGGTAGTAGTTGATGCTCTGGATTATAACATACGATACTTGTTATCCGCAAAAATATGATGTTGGGTTACTGTATTTACGCGGGCGGAGCCGCGGGCAACAGCTAGGTAACTTATACGTATACACATGATATTAAACTAAAAGCTCTTGAATTGAAAGAGGCTTCCTTTTCGTCTCTCGATATGTGTAATATTTACGTATTATTTACTATGTATTTCTTACGAGGGTAAAACACTTGGATGCCAGTGAGGTGCGCGCCAGCTGCTGCGCAACGGTACCGTCAATCAGCGATTACGTGGAAACTAACGCGCCAGCATCCTACATTCCGAAATTGTCAGCTCTGTAACGAGCGCGGTCTAAATGCGCTATTTTCAATCTATTTCCCGACGAAACGATGAGGAATTGAACGCTTAAGTTGGAAATGCCATGCCACAAATGATTATGGACATTATGGAGTCTTCAAATAGAAAAACGGTTCACCGTCGAAAATGGAGGATCGCTAAAGTTTGATGTAAGACCGTCGGTCTGCTGATTCTAAACTTGGCAGTTTTTTCTATTGACCAAAATGTGTATGAATTTATTGTCAAATAAAAAAATATATTTTGTCATACAAAAAAATGTCAAATGAAGCATTTCGGTCTACAAATAAACGCCAAGTTAAGAACCGGTAGACCGGCAGGTTTATATGAAACTTTTGTGCTTTTGGCCATCTACAATAGTTCGATGCTTGTACTTAATGAACGTTCACCGTCGACCAAGGTGAACGCTTGCTTTAAAATATATCTAATATAGTTGTTGTGATTTGGAAAACCACCGTCATTTTTTTGTTGGCATTGGTTTGAATAACTACAGATGAATTATATTCGAGATGCTTAGATCCATTATATCAGGTACAACCAGGGCCTATTTGACTCTATAAATCTGACCTCTTCCACGAATAATTTATAAGATAGTCTTACGTTTTATAATTTATCATTTTGGATATTTATCAAATATTTATTAATAGACAACCTACGCAATATTTCTGTATTAAGATTTTACAATATTGGAGTCCTTACCCTCCTTATATTTTGACTTTTGAGTAATATTTCTGCCCTTGCGCACTTGACCCCGGACGGCTCCGTGCTCAATGCTCATTGCTCACATAATACACCGTACTAAAAGGCCATGGCGGGCGCTTTACGTCTCTTTGTTACACGGAGGTTTGTTCAATTAACAGAACATTAACCTTGCCCCATATGAAAGGATGACGTGCCCACAGCAAAAATAATTTGCGCTTACTCTGTTGCATAAATTATTATGGGGTTACTTACCAATATTTTCAATCACGTTTTATATAATTCTATGATCGCTTTGCGGCAGTGCAGCTTTACGAATTTGTAGGAAAGTTTGATGACTCGGATTTATACAGTTTGATTCTAATTATATATTATTTCATGGTCTAATATCGAAGCCGTTAATAGAGAACATCCTTGCTCTATGTGCGGGCCATCAGAAATCACTTAGCTAATCAATATATGAGGCACATAAATTGCGTCCAAACTCCAATGTAAGCAGAGCCGCGGGCTTTTAGCTGCTGTAAATCATTTAACTAAATATATGAAATTAGATATAGATGATGAAACTGCTTACGTCTGTGTACCGCTACTGTAATAGCTCATTTCGCGTAGGAGCGTGGACACGTGTTCGGTAGAATGTAAGTAATGTGCGATATCTTATACTCGGAGGCGCAGTATGTAGGAGTATGCATCGTTTTTAGGGTTTCGTACCCAAAGGATAGAAACGGGATCCTATTACTGAGACTTCGCTATTTGTCTGCCCGTCCGTCTGTCTGTCACCAGGCTGTGTCTCCGTAACTGTGATAGCTAGACAGTTTAAATTTTGCACAAATTATGTATTTTCTGTTGCCGCTATAAGAACAAATACTAAAAACAAAATAAAATGAATATTAATAAATATTACTAATATAGTTATAATAATAAATATTACAAAATAAAATATAATTACATAAATAAGGTATCCCATACAAGAAACATGTATTTTTGGCGTTTTGTACAGATGTCTTCGAGCGCAGGCTCGCACTTGGCCGGCTTTTATTGGCTCTTCAAAAAGTACATAATAATCTGGGAAATATTGTCCTTGCAATGACATAATATATTTCTCGATAAGCCGTTGAAGAAATACAGTCAAAGTGAGATTGTTGGAGAACATTAAAAACGCCCTATACATAAATGCATGACACATGACGTCACTGGTCACAACCGCAGTTAAAAATGTATGGATATTAATAAAAAATTGATTTTATTAACTGAACTACTGAGTTTATGGACTGAATTGTAATAAGAAAAAAAAAGTTGCAAATAACGAGAATTTGAACGGTAATTTTCTTTTTTCAATTGAATAGAAAAATCGACGTTTTTTAAAGTAATTTTTAATCCTGTAACTTTTGGAGTTTACTCCTTAAGAATCGATTTTCATATAAGGCCCCCGGTATGAAAAAAATATGAGGAGTAAAATCTACTGAACGAATGACCTCGTTACGTTTTCGTGCGCAACCTATTCTGCGCACCTTTCACTTTTTTTCACATGGCGCGAATTTTTGAACTCAAATCGATCGCTAAAACTTTTGTTCCTTCTGAGGCACGTCCGGTGTTTCTTCCAAGTTAAAAGGAACATCCGGTCTTTAGAGGTTAAGAGGCATATTACATCTCGACTGATTTTTGTGTAAAATGGCCAATTATGGCGTTCTTCATCACAGAAATAAAGATACATTAACAATTTTGACTTGAATTGAATAGTGCAGAATAGCTATTGGCCTAGTTTGTCAATGAGTCTTATCAAAAATAGTGTACTAGTACCAGTTATAAATTATTTAAAAAGTAACATTAGAAATAGTTTATAACCATTGAAAAGTTAAAACGTTTTAATGTTTTGAGCTTGAAGTTTATCAGTATCCCTTTTTAATAGAAATGGATTTCCAAATGGAGAAACATGATTATAATTTATAAATATAATGGAAGATCATGATAAAATAGCAACAGACAACATATTAATTTAAAAAACTTGGACTACTAACTACGAGATAATTGGAGTTTACTCCATAAGAACTATTTTCAAATATAAAGATCTATAGGAGTAAAATCTAATTCACGATGTCACACGATATTAGCTGAAGATGTGTCGGTCGCTTTGCATTGCACACAAAATTTTACTTTTTAGAGTAAACTCCAGTCGTGCGTCGGAGCTGACACACACTTTTCTTAATTTCGTTACTATACTTTTTGCCTTTTTCGGACCCTATCTAAGTTGCCTTTCGTAAAATATACGCATTTTGTTGATTCAAAACAAATGCATATTATTCCCTAACAAGTAATCCACAGTATTATGACGACCATATTCTGTCTTCATCATATAGGAGCATTAAGCGTAAAGCGTAAAGAGGCATCGAAAATTCGAAAAGGCTTTAGTACTAACTTTGCGAGTCGTACATACAAGCCGGCTTTCCTTATGAATATTGCTTAGTCATTATATATATTATTTTTTTAAATACAGCACTAAAACAAAACAATAATTTGCGCCTAATGTACCCAAAACATTACGCTAACACCTTGTGACGAAACAATTCCGTTGGACGCACCAGATTCGCTGAGACTAATAAGTCACTATTAATTTGTCGGCTTGCATGGATAAAAATAAACCTTGTATTGGTAGAAATAAAAACAAATGAAAAATTAGAAAAATATTAGATTTTCATTATTTCAAGGAGACAGCCACAGAAAGCCACAGATTAGTAAATAGTAACTACGTAAGCTAAGCGCAATAAAAACAATGTATCGTTGTTCTGTATTAAAATAAATACTTACTTACTACTACTCCGTTTTACTACTCCGCTAATCTTTTTAATTTAAAAGTACTTAGTACTGCTAAGTACTTTTCTAGCATATTAAGTAACTTTACGTCTCCTATGTTTTGAAGGAGAATTAGATATTACATAAAAAGCCAATGTCAAATCGGAGAATTGTGGTCACATAACTTAATTCTTCAGTTCTCACGAAGTTCGTCAAGATTCGTGTCACGTGCAAGTGCGCGCTATCTGTGAATGCCAGGACGACACAATGTGGAATCGATAACTAACTGTTCCTGCTGCTACTAAGTGCTACCTCATATCGATTCATCATCCAGCAAAAAAGGAAGTTTAGCTGTTAGCTATACTTAATATGACTTTCAAGCAAAATAATGCACGAAAAACTCGTTTGGGCGGAATATTCTATTCTACTTTCGCAGTCTACTGCAAATACTAGGTTTTATCTAAAATTTACAATACTTAGGGCGGATTCGACCAAACTAGAGTAAATATTACTCGAGTATAAATGTTTCCTAATCTAAGAGTAAGCTGGTTTTGCGTTTTTCCAACTACTAATCCAAGAATAAGGTAATTACACGGGAGTAAATATTTACACGGGTGATTTTGACGGAGTATTAAACTGAGAATAGTGAATAGTCGCACAGCTGGCTGTCAATTGTCACGACCAATGTCATTGTGAAGTGTTATAATTTGATATTGACATTTTACTGCATTACTCTACGAAATTAAATTATTATGGCGTACAAGTCATTCTAATACAAACAATAGTACATGATTTTTTGTCGGTTTATACATTCGTTCATTATTCATGGAATAATGTTGGGATGTGACCCCCAAAATGGGGGTGTTTTGTCGTTAAAAATAAACCTTTTATCTGCTGTTAAAATGTCTTATCATCGGAACGAAACACAATATATAATATAAGGCCTGTCTTATATTCAGTGTGTCGTCTGGAGACTGAAACTAATCCCTGGATTACTTTAAGTACTTGAATTGGAGAATTGGATATTGGAATATACGTCTACTAGTGACATCTATGTAGTAGCCACCTAGTTACATTCGCCAGACAATGCGCCACCTAGGTCGTTCATCATACGCCGGCCTCCAATGAAATGGACGAATAACAACTAACCAATCCAATAAGCGTAACGTATGACCAGACGGCTGAACATAGTGATATCATTTAGTTAAATTACATATTGATGATTTTATATGATATTTGGTTAGGGTAGGTGGGTAGGAACCATGTAACTCAAACTCAGAGTTTTTTATTTGCATATAGGTTATTAAATAACACTTATAGAATTGTCCTACATAATGCTTACCACCGGTTTGGAAACTAGCCAGGCGAGAAGAACTGGAGTAAGAAACTCGCACGGGCTCACAAATTATGTAGGACTACTTTTTCCTGTATTAGTAAAAAAAAGTCCTGCATAATTTGTACCACCAAATAACAGTAAATGTGAAATATTTACTAATAAATAAATAAGTGCTTATGATAATATGTGTAAGAGTACCTAAAATAAAATACGAAAATCAATATAATATAAGGACATTTTTATATCACTGAGTCTTGGTCTGTTATTTACAACATTGAACAACTTATCAGGCTAACTTAAAATATGTCAACTGGTTAAACGTTGAGTGATTCAAGTTTAAATAACTGTCGGTCTACTAATTTCATTGGATGGATGGATTTCAATCGTATGATGAAATGCCCAGGCGTCGTATTAGCTGGCTACTAGATAGCTGCGACATCTATAGTTTCATTTAGTAGATATTTTTAGGGACTCCGTACACTTCCTGCGGTTGCCAGTTTCAACGCATGCTTTACAATAATCAATTATTATTTAAATACGACACAGAACTCGTCAAATTCTTATCGATGACCTATTAAAAAAAGCTGTGTGCGAATTTAAAATAAAACGATATTTAATAAGATGTTAGACGACTGTCTAAATAAAATATGCTGATTAAAAGTTTTTAATTTAGCCATTAGTCATACCCGAAAGCAAGATTTAAGTATGTACCTAAGCAGTGGCTAGTATCTACGTATGTAACTAATCATAATGACATATAAATAAATTAATTAATTAAACTAGAAGCACCATTATTCTTCCTACTGGGGCATCTACGAGTACGTGAAGAACATAGTGAAAATGATTTTGCGCAGTCCAGACATAACACAAAATAAATTGTAACACAAACCGCCTAAACATAATGATAAACTATCATGAAAAATTTAAATATAACAAATCACATTGGTGACTTTAAATATTCTTTGTCCTTATCCTGTATCCATAAAATATCATGTAAAACTATAAAATTAAGTAAGGTCAAAAAAGAAATCGGATGCCGTCAATGTAAATTTATTATTAATATTTCAAAGGCATTCTATTTTCTTCATGATCAATGCATTAAACCTTCAATTATAGAATAAATGTATGTGTGGCACATCGGGACGAGGCAGATTCTACACACGTGCGGGGCCACGGGCGCCGGCTCATGCAGACCAACGTGAACCATCATCATTTACTCCAAAATGACCTGGTTACAACAATTAATAGTAATAGGGAATCACACATCTGTATGCATTGCTTAAGAGGCCAAACAGGCCAGCAGTAGGAGCTAACCTACGTATTACCATTTGACTTCATTCTAAATTAAAAATCAATGCTTTTATTTTTTAGGTCGGTAAAGGTACTAAAGTTCTGAGAAGGTGTTGGACGTAGCACATATTAAAGAGGAATATAAGCTAGATAATTAGCTATCGATCTACTACAAGCATACGGTGTGTCCACGATTTTGCATTCAAGGGGACGTCAAAATTTTGAAATTTGGATCGATTTGGATCTATCTATGAAAGCTGTTTACCTTTTAGGTAAGTATATAATACATTTTCTACTCTATAACGTACCTATCGGTACCTACATCAGCGATTAAGCTTTAAATGATAATTAAGCTTTAAATAAAATATATAAAATAGACCCGCGAAAGTTTTAAATACCCAAGTGCTTTTAGCTTTCTAGTCTCTTCAAGCATTCTGATTTCTGATTTTACAGATACTTTGCATTAATGAGTTAGAATTTATCGTAGCTTTTAAAACATTTTTAATATTCGAAAAATATATTGCTACGTTTATAAATATATTATTTACTCTGCGGTATTGCTTTAAAAAAGACATAGTAATTTTTTCCCAAAATTTTTCATTACCTATTAAGCGCCATACTGACGGTCCAGCCTGCTGAACAAATAACCCGGCCTTGAAGGACTTGTAGGCAAAATTAACACTATTGACACTCATGACGGCTATAAGTACCGGCGCTGGATTTGTAGGCTGGACGGCAGGTGGGCCCTTTGTTTATGATGCAAGGCAACCTTTTTGGGCGGTTGTATTACGGTATGGGACATTTTTTTTCTCGGGGCGACCATTACAAATTACATAAAGGGCTTTCTGTTACTTTCATCTTCTATGCTACAATTTATTTTGAACAATTTGTCGCTTGAAACAATAATATTGTCTATGTTATTGTTGTGACAAGAAAAGAAGAAGGGACTTTTCTCATTCGCCGTATTCCTACAAAGTTAAAATAAAAACGAAAGTTGACAAAAAAACTGTTTCGGCATAGCTCCACTGTTCTGTATTTGTGCAACTCTATTGTTATTTCTGGAACTAATTTCGGTATTTGAACAATATGATCGAATTTGATTTTCAAAATGATGCCGGTTACCTCATATATTTGAAGATGTCCCAAGTCTTCCTCATATATTTGTATGTGACTTGGGATACTATTGATATAGCCACAGTAACACTAGTCACTAGATATTGCCTGTTCAGACTCTGTAAATTCTATGTACCAAGTTTCCCCTAGGAATCAATATCCCTCTATCCCGTAAATATTTGAGTCGTTCGTCGGCTCGTTCAACAAGACCTCGTCCTAATAGGACCAGATCTTGTTGGACGAATAACAATTCTTTGTTTTTTGTTTCATTGTCAACTGGTCCTATTTTTGACTAAAACATATAGTAAAAAATAACTTCCCACACCAATTTCGGTGACGGTGGCCGGTTTCATTGAAACCATGCCAGTTACGCAGGAGTAATTTTATAGTTCCCAAGTGTGTGCGCAGTATACAAGAGCACTCTCCCTTCCTTTACTCTCGTAACCCAGTGGGACGGATGACCGACACAACTGGCGAGAGACCAGGCGCAGGTCCGACTTCTTACATGCCCATCCGACGCATGGATCATCTTTCTTGTCAGACAATCAGGTGATCAGCCTGTATTGTCCTAACCAAACTTGGAAACAACATTTTTTATTCTTCCAATGCGGGAATCGAACCCACGACCTCCGAGTCAAGAGTCAATCTCTAACCACTAGACCACGGAGGCTCAAACATATGAAGTAATTACAGAAACAATTGTACCTTATAGGTGGATAATTTTTAAAACATTGTGCCTACGTTACTATTACTTTTTTAGTCGGATCCGTAGTTGTATATTACGAGTGCGTACGTAATTGACGCATCAGATAGAGTTTTTGAAATTATGCTGACCAGGATTTGTTATATTAGGTCCTTATATGTGAAATAGGCGTTTTGTCGTACTGGCCAATTTGATCTCAAATATATCTTCTTTAGTTAGGAATTCCAATTTCAAATTTATACCGCTATTTACTCATGCATCTGTGTTTCGAAAACCATAATTCATTTGTTTTTTCCTCTTTTGGTTTTTTTTTTGCGTCACTATGTTTACAAAATGAAAAACTTGAAATATAGTATTATTTTCGAGTACGAGTTCCACCGTGGCACCAGTGCTGCAGAAACGGCTCGAAGGATTATTGATATGTATGGCGGCGGTGTCACAAAAGAAAACACAGTGCGTTTTTGGTTCCAACGTTTTCGTTCTGGATATTTCGACCTGCAGAACAAGCCCCGTGGACGGCCGGAGACCAAAGTTGATAACGAAGAATTGAAGGCTATTGTGGAAGCGGATCCATCGCAAACCACGTCCGACTTAGCTGCAGGTTATAGTGTTAGTGATAAAACTGTTTTAATTCACTTGAACCAAATTGGGAAGGTGAAAAAGCTTGAAAGGTCGACTGCTGCGTTACATTACTCAACCGGGTACAAATAATGATGGGATTTTAAATCGAATCATTACCTGTGATGAAAAGTGGATCCTGTATGATAATCGGAAACGCTCATCGCCATGGCTGAACCCTGGCGAACCAGCCAAAGCCTGCCTCAAGCGAAAATTGACTCAAAAAAAGTTACTTGTGAGCGTTTGGTGGACTAGTGCCGGTGTCGTTCACTACAGCTTTCTTAAATCAGGCCAGACGATAACGGCAGATGTTAGCTAGCTAGTTAGCTAGCCGCTAAATAACCGAGGTTGGTCTAGGCCAGCGAGCCTGCGAGCGAGCGAATGCTCTAGGCCACTGCTGCTTCAGGACAACGCTAGACCACACACTACGTAACAGACGGCTACCAAATTAGAGGAGCTTCAATTGGAATATCTAAGATATCCACCGCACTCCCCGGACCTTGATCTAACAGATTACCATTTTTTTTCGAATATTGGATAACTTCTTGCAAGGGAAAAAATTCAATTCCGATTGGGCAGTCCCAAGCGCCTTCAAATATTTCATTGATTCCTGTCCGAATCGTTTTTTTAGTAAAGGAATGAATGAACCTTTGAGATGGCAAAAGTGCATAGATAGCAATGGTATATACTTTGATTAAATCAATACACACACAGGCATATTTAGCGGAACATAAAATAAAGGTTTGATATCAGTATCATATAAGGTTGCTGGCTGGTTTATACGTCATTTAATTTAAAAAGAAATATTTTCAAATTAAGAAAACAACTGAACATCACATTTTATGCAATTGTTTTAATTTTATTCAAATACACCTTATCTGGAGCGAACTTCGAGTATTTATTCCTTCTGAGTTTGATTTAAAATTTCATTGAAATACTGTTTTTTGTTAGTTTTTTTTTAATCGCGTATCAATTTGGAGTTGAGGACTGAATTATGCCTGACTTAGCCCCAACGGAGATTGCCAGGGCACTCGAAATGAGAAGAAATGGTCAAACCTACAGAGTGATATCCAGAGATCTTCGTCGACCAGTTTCAACGATCCATCGCAGTATCCGACAGTTCAGGGAGACCGGTACTTATGTGAGAAGAGCAGGACAAGGCAGAAAAAGACGCACTTCGAGTAGGGATGATCGTTTCATTCGGCTTCGTGTACGTAGGAACCCCCGTTTGATGGCCGTCCAAGCCCGACATGAGTTAGAAGCAGTGCGGGGTGTAACCGTAAGTGAGCGTACGGTACGAAGAAGGTTCGAAGAAGCTGGTTTGGGTTCATTTGTGCCCGCCAAGGCTCCAAGGCTCGAGGTAAATCATCGTAGAAACAGGTTAACTTTTGCTCGGGAACATCGACTTTGGAACGCGGATCAATGGAGTAAGGTATTGTTTAGTGATGAGTGCAGAATTCTCTTAAATGAAATTGACGGCAGGCAAAGAATATACAGACGCAAAGGAGAACGATATATTCAGACAAATTTTGAAACTACAGTTGCATACGGTGGTGGATTAATAATGGTTTGGGCGGGCATTTGTTTGGGAGCTCGCACAGACTTGGTAGTGATTGACAGAGGGTGTCTGACTGCATACCGCTATATCAGACAAGTTTTAGAAGAAAATGTCGTACCGTTTGCCCCATATATTGGTGACGATTTTGTTTTTATGCAGGATAATGCTCGGCCGCATACCGATCGGGTAACTCGAGCTTATCTTAATGATATGAATATCACTGTTATGGAGTGGCCGGCGAGATCACCGGATATGAACCTAATAGAGCACGTTTGGGACTTGCTGAAAAGAAAAGTTAAGTCCAGAATTCCAGCTCCTGCCAACGTGGGTGAACTGCGAATCGCCGTAGTTGAGGAATGGCGGAGACTATCCCAGGAGACCATCGATAACATCATTCTTAGTATGCCTAGACGGGTTTAATAAGAGCACGTGGAGGAAATACGCGATATTAATCACCATTTTTCTAATTTAATTAATTGTTATTTTAATATTAATTTTCACTTTTCCCGGTTACATGAAAAGTTTAAAAAAATCGACTTTGTATTCCTCCTTTACAAAACTCCAATTTCATATGTAATGAAATACCTAATATTATACATATGTTCTGATAATATTGTATGGTTATAAATTATAATTATTTACCATACAACCTTTTTCCTAGCTATTAGAACGAGGGCAAAGAATATAATATATTACTAACGTAGCGATGGTCCATTAGTGCGTTGCGTTGCGTTGCGTTGTGATGCGTTGTCTCAGCGTCGCCAATTGAACGCGACGTTTCTACGGAACGACGGACAGGAAACGAAGAGGGAGGGTGGATGATGTGTTGCGCTGTCACCCTCTTGCGTTGTGATGATGTGCGTCGACGCAACGCAACGCTCAAATTGGGCCTCGGCCATATATTTGGCAAGGAATACGCGTGAAGAAGAATTTATACTTTTGACTCTTATGTTGGTCAGAGTGAAATGACCGCTGAGAACATTTCGGTGATTACGTCATACAACAGAACCTCGTGCTGCGAACACGTACAGACAATTGAATACATATTATTAAATATACCATACCTAATTAAACCATAGAAAAGGTTTTATTTGCAGTAATTAAATGATAATGATGGAAATTGTGCGTGGAAAACATGACGTATTTTTTAAATTCGAAGGTATCAACAAATTTTCTTGTCAGCCTGATGATTCGAATTTGTTTTGTTTGTTATTATACACTCAACAATCTTAAAATCAGTTATATTAAAAAAATGTTGCATTATATCGCATGCCTACTTTGCTTGTTCTAAGCATTTTATTGCTCTATGTACAGTAGGAAGATTGTAACTAGTTCTAAGGTAAAGTGCCTGCAAAAAAGAATGAAATTTGAGAGTAAAATGTTTTATATATTTTTAGACTGGTAGTCGCCGAATGGTCGAAGTTTGCCCATAGTTCATATATTTTTTAATAAGATATAAAAAATCTAAAGAAACAAAAATATAATATCTAAACCTAAAAGTAAATATTAAAAGTACGTAGATATGTTCCCAATAAATAAATATTGGAGCATAGGTGAAAAAGATCCCGTGCCGTCGCACGAGAGTCCTGCGCTCACCTTGGGTTCGATAGTGAAGGATATATTACACATTCATATATTCGTCCACATTCAATACGAAACTTAATTATTTAATCCAAGGAAAAAATAACGTTATTAGAGTAACTCACGACCACTAACATGTGTGTATATTAAAATATTATGTTTGAAGAAATGTTTCTATGCAGTATACCTACAGATGAAGTCAAAGTAGAAATATATCTCGTGCCTAGTGTGTGCCCTCCAATTCATATTCTTAATGACAGTGAAGCTCCGAAAAAACGTTAATCAGTATTATCTTCTCCAACTTTTCTGCAGCAAGAAATAAGCAAAGCACAGGAAAACCACCAGGGTCAGCTCACACCGAGACGAGGTGGCGCTGCACTTTTAAGACCGTGATTTAAAATTAAATATTATTCACTACTCAGGAAGATAAATGTTTGATTACAAGAGTCGATGCAGAGATTAGCAGAGATGCAGAACTATAAAGAGCATAGATACCCGGCTCTTTATAACGTCACTCCACATAACGACAAATTACTTAAACGTCAATATTGTTTGACTTTGGTTGGTTTGTCTCGTTTTCGTTGACATGAATACACTCTGTATAACGTCAACTCGCTCTTTATAATAAACAACAAAAGCACTACTTAAGTAGCCTTTCTAAATTACCGAAATAGTTAAGAACTGCAGCTCTGTTAGTTCTTTTGTTTACTATATTTATGTGTGATGATATATTCGACTGAAACGTATTATTACTCGATTCCAAAATACGATTCCAAAAAAATATTGTCTTACATCGGTCACAAGACTCTTCAAGTTGTTTTATCATAAGCGATGTTGTTAAGTCTTTCGATTGCAAGCTTAGTAAATAACTACCTACGTCCTAATTAATGGTAATTATGGTACTAACGTAATATTTTTATATAATAGTAAAATAATAATATTACATCTCTTACTTTCTATAACGTCAAAAAATGCTCGGTCCCTTGAGTGTCGTTATCCTAATAATATTATAAATGTGAAAGTTTGTAAGAATGGATGGATGTTTCATTTTTTCTCTTTCAAGCAAAAACTACTGAATGGATTTCGATGAAATTTGGTATGGTAGTAGTTTAGGCTCTGGATTTTAACATGCTACTTTTTATCCCGAAAAAGTGCAGTGTTCCCGAGGCATAGTATATTTACGCGGGCGGAGCCGCGGGCAACAGCTAATAATATATAATTTACACTACTATACGACACATGCTAATAGGAAGAAAGAGCTGTCTAATAATATTAGATAGTCAATCCATCCACATCCCACTTTTGTTGAAGCTTTCCGTACACAAAAGACATATTTTCTCTTCTATCAATTTAATATGTTACTTATTTATATTGCAATAAAGTCGTAACTCGTGCGACGTACTAGAAAACCCACCAAAATCAGAAACAAACGTACAAAAACCTACTGGACTCTTGTGTGCCTTCCGTGTTTTCCTTTCTTCTTCTTCCAAGGTTGCCGACACCAAATTTTCAAAGTGGGTGACGCGAGATCGAGCTGTCAGCATGTGAGGTACCGGAGTCTGGGCTAATGAAAAAAAATTAAACAATTGAAAATGAAACTTTTATCAGTTTGTACTTTGTAGCTTCCAGCACGCCAGTTCGAAGTGGCAGCTCGGCACGTCGTGTATATACTACCTATGTAGTACGTAGCACTTACTACGAAATACGATAACATAAGTAGCTACTTAATAAAGGTGGGACATTTGGAGCCTAAAAATAACTTCGTGCAAAGTACCAACCAAGTTGTTATTGGTTATTAATTCTTTAAATCATTGAAAATGACAAAAATATTTACAGCTTCCAAGCCAGCAACATTAGGTATTTCAACGTAGAAAATGTAAAATTCGTTTTATATTTAAAACCGTGTTTTTGTGTACCAACGCCAAGTTCAACAGCCAGCTCTAGACGCGAAGGATGGAGCGACCTACTTGCGGTTCCCTGACCTCCGCGCGCGCCGCAGCCTAGCGTTGCGACTTACCTCTCTTTCGTACCTTCGCTCTTCCGTACCCTCTCTTTCCCACCCGGAATATTTTTCGCACGCATATAATTTGGAAAATCTTAAAAATCTCACTCAAACTTCCTCTCCACCGTCCATTCGGTACTACTCAGGTACTGAGACTTTAGAATCTGATTTGAATTTGTATTGAATTTCAGACTCGGTCGCGTGATGGCGCAATTTTGGTTTCATACATTTTAGCACGCGTTAAAATTGCATTTTATTTGCATGCATGCATGCATGCATTTTAAGTTCTCGTTGATATTATAAGCTGTGCCTATATAAACAAATTAATACTTAAATTAATTTAGGAAGAAGCGGAAGCGTGCACGTCTGTTACATAATATTTATCTGGCATATTCATCCTTCGAATATGATTAAGACTATGAAATATTCGTCAACAAGCAAAACAGTTTATTTTATTAATTAAAGTCCTAAGTCCCAATTCTCGTAATTAACTTAAACTTTTATTGAATCGTAAATGAATTGAACAGTTCATGATACCAATATCATGAACTGATTTGTGGAGTTTGGACCAATCAAAACAGGTTTGATGTGAGAATACCATTTTGCAGTTTTAACAAAATGGCTGCATAGTAACTTTATTATTGCAGGATTAGTTAGCAGAATCGACCCTCTGATTGCAACAAAGGAAACTGCAGGAATTTGTAGCACATTATGATTATCTTCTTATTCTAACCTCTTACGTGGTCAACGTAACCTCTTATAAATGTGAAAGTTTGTGAAGATGGATAGATGGATGTTTGTTACTCTTTCACGTAAAAACTACTGAACGGACTTTGATGAAATTTGGTATGATATTGTTGCTCTGGATTATTTTTATACCGAAAAAGTACAGTGTTCCCGTGGGAACATTTACCGCTGTGTAAATGTATTTTTTGGAAATAAAGCATTTGTATTTACGCGAGCGAAGCCGCGGGAAAAAGCTAGTAATGTATGGAGTAATCAGTCGTCACTTGTAGGCTTCGTGCAACACTCATTACTAAAACACCTTAGGTGTTGTAATAGGTGTTGGCTCGGGTCTCTTTAGTGCAAGCATAATCACCTTGGTGGACCACACCAGTCCCCCGCGCCAGCTTACCGCCAGTTGGCAGACTTCACATGTCTTTGAAGATTACACTCGACACAAATGTCTTACGATACATACTATTACGGACGAACACTAAAAGACTATTTAAAATTAGGAGTTTTCACAGGTTGCCACTGTCACTACTTAGCGTAATGACAAGGGCGGCATGTATAATAAGCGCCATTTAATTTAACTTGCGTCTCAGTATTCTATCTATTGACGACCTCTGTGGCTAAGGGGGGGCGCGAGTTCCAATCCCTACGAAGGAACAAAAAGGTTTTCTGTGTTCCTGGGTCATGGATATGCGATATGCAAACCAGCGAATCAGGCTCTCTGGCCACGCTCACCACGCGGGGATTGTTTAGCGTTCCATATGAATTCATACTAAGCTGTCCGTTTTCTGGTCCCGTAAAGGTAGCCTTCCGATCTATGCGACCGCGAACCGCGTCCTCGACCACCAAATCAGCCAATCAGGTTCTCGGGCCACGCTCTCCGGTCGCGCGACCTTGGACGCGGGAATTGTATAGTGATTCATATAAATGCATACTAAGAAGGGTCACCGCGAGCCTATTTAGGTCTCAGGTCGCGGCCTCGCGTCGCGTGCATCGGAAGGCTACCTAAACTCAAGTTCTTCGGGTACTTAGCACGGGGCCAGATTGAAGTAGTGTGAAGCGTGCATAGATATTATTATTGTTACGTTTTAAATGTAGTGTGTCTCGGCTTTTATGTCGAGTAAATAATTCAGGTTCGGGCGTGTGCCAAGTATCCTGATTCGTATTGTAGAAAAGGAGAGTCATGATTGTGGTGGAAAGATGATGATGGGTCTAGGCATGACGATGGATTTTTATGGTTGGATGGATTGTAATAAAATAATCATAAAATCTCGATTGCATTATACCTTCGAGAAGGATATCAGACTTACTAGTTTGTTCATATTAAGTAGCTGGTGTCCGTTACTTTGTATGCATGCAACTATTCATGGAAACGAAGCCCTAAGTAGTAAAGTAGATTAAATTAGCCCTTATAACATCAGCTATCTGCCAGTGAAAGACTGGTCAAAATCGGTCCAGCTGTTTCAGGGGATAGTCTGAACAAACAGACGGACAGACAGACAAAAATTAAAATTTTGTTTTTTTCTGCGTAGGCACTGTACTATTTTAACATACATTTAGTGCAAAGCTATTAATTTGAAATAACTTACAAACAGACCACACACACCATACACCTTACTTAATTTATTTGCATGTATGTAGGTATAGCTGATGTTAAAACTACGTTCGTACGCTTAAGGACAAAAGAGACAGGGCCTACAAAAAAATCAATTTGAAGAATCTGACCCATGTAATATGATTAATTGATATCAACTTCATTAGGTACCTAATGCTCGTCATCTGCTGGCCTAAGCTGAGAAGCCTTGCGCACAGTATGCTCATTATTGAGCAGAAAAAAAATGTTCGTTCCGTAGTAAAGCAATCAAAATATCGAAAGCTAAATACGCCATAGGGTGTAATAAGTATTAACTTAAGCGCCCCCGAGACGATCAAACGGTTTGACTCAAACCTTACGTGTTTGATGCAACCGTTTGACGTCGGTTTGATAGGTTTGTCAAACGGCACTGTGCAGTTTGTTTCGGTACGCCGTTGTAATCAGACTTGTGATGCAGACAAAGCTGATGCAATGCTGGTGATGATGATGATGATGAGCAAAGATGCCCGCGAACGGCTTTTTATTTTTATTTTTATCGATGTAATGTTTTGATCTCACCTTCCACAATTCAGGTGCTACTTGATATAATGAAATAGCAACAATGTAAATTCACGGTCATTATGAGATTCCAGCGACGCCGTGCTTTACACACAACCCTCGAAACACGATCAAACGCCGCGTCAAACCAAACAAAAATATTATAATATATACAACTATATATATATAGTTATATATAATATATATAACTATATATATATATATATATATATATATATATATATATATATATATATATATATATATGTGTCATGTTTTAGGGCAAAAGGTGTCACGGGCAATGACACAGGCTATTTTTTATCGCGTAAAAAAGTTCGGTTCCTATGGGATACAGTACTTACACATTCTTGTAAAACTGCTTAGGTAACCGATCATCATGAAATTTGGCTCAAATATAGACTACGAGGAAGGACATGTGCTACTTTTTATCGCGGGATACTGTAAACGCGGGCGAAGCCGCCGGAAAATCTCTTACTATATACTTTAAAAGCTCATCAAATTATTAAGCCTGTTTAAATAGGTATCTAAAAGATATTAAATCAATTTAATCAAAGGCTTAAATTCAAGGAAGTACCAATTAAAGCAATTAAGTAAACCTGGTTTCGTGAGAACTTTTATGGCTTGAGCTGCTAACGTGTGATCATGGGAAGATAAATCTCTGTTATCTTATTACACTTCTAAACGAGACGATCTTATATATATATATATATATATATATATATATATATATATATATATATATATATATATATATAATCGGTATCTCGACAACGGCTACAAGTATTTCCATGAAATTTAGTATGCAGGGAGTTTTGGGGGAGAAAAATCGTTTAGCTAGGTCTTATCCTTCGGAAACTGCGCATTTTTAAGTTATATATGTTTTTTCTTTCGTCGTGCAACAATATATCAATAATTTCGACCCTAATACGTCAGTCCAATCGGCAGCTTGGTATGCGTAGGTACGTGTAATTTTTGCGTTGTTCGGAAATTGGGAATGTGGTGGGTTCGAACTGCGAATCCTGGTAAAATATTTTTTTAATTTACTAAAGCTCCGGGAAAAGCTCGTTTACCTAGGTACTATTATGTTATTTTAGATGTTGCCTGCCACTTTGTGCGATCAAAGGGAAATCTCGAGGAAACCGTACATTTTACCGCGACAAAAAGTAGCCTATGTCCTTCCCCGTGGTCTAGTCTATATCTGTGCCAAATTTCATCAAAATCGGTCTCGTATCTTCGGAGCTTATTCAACGCAAACAAATCTATAATCAAACAAACAAACAAATCTTCCCTCTATATTATAATAATTTTAGTATAGATAATAATAATAAGTACTTATAATGTTATTCGTATTTTGACTGTACAATGTTGTAAAAAAATTTGATGCGTACGGAAAAAATAAAAATGGGGCGCGAATGTTATCCTTTCGTCCCTTTCCCTTTTATAAATATTACAATCTTGTCTGAAAGAGCATCTTGTGACAAAATCGCATTGTAATGACTGAACCAAAACGAATGGCTTTATATGCTATATATAATAAGTATTCCTCAAGTTTTCCGGGGGTCTTACTGCCGAATACTGAGACGATAGTTAAATTAAGTGATGCTCAAGTCACATGCTGTCCTTGTCATTTCGACAGCGACAGCCTGTGAATATGAGGGCTCTTAATTTTGATTACCGTTTCAGTATGCGGCCGTATCTTAGGTTCATAAGCGATGATTATCATTCTAGGCGATCCTGCTCAGCAGCAAGATAGTCCTTCATTTCCAATATAGTTACTTAACAGAAAAACAAAAACTTTTCCCTGCTAAATATTGTGACAAGACTTACCGTAGCAATTGAGCGTGTTATGTAAGTTGCATAAGCGTCAATAACGGACAATCGGACAGAATAGCTTCACCATATAAAGGACAAGAGCGTGCTGAATTTCATTTTCTAAAACCCGATTAAAGAGGTGACGCGGCGAGGTCGACTAACGGGGAGCACCTCGAAATCGAAAGGCGCTCGAAACCGAAACCGAAGGGAGAGGTCCCGTTATCCTGCGAGATGGAAAGCTCCCGTTAAATACGCCCCTGACTAACAGTCACAAATGTATCGCCTATTCAAATTACTGTAAAGTCCGTTTCGTTTAAATTTCATCAACGAACTTACTGCCTTTTTATTTTTTTTATTATAATAATGGTAAAATTACCGACTCCCGGGCGCGGGCCCGCAACTTTAGAGGAGTTACTAGCTCACGGTGAACCTTTCAAAACTGAATAAATACAATTAGGTCATTATATATGAAATTGGCGTTTTGTAAAGGAGGAACATAAATTCGATTTTTTTAAAGATAATATATTTATTTAATCAAAGTATATACCCAATCGGAGTTGATTTTTTTCCCTTGCAAGAAGTTTTCCAAATTTCTTGGACATTCCAATTGAAGCTCCTCTAATTTGGTAGCCGTCTGTTGTGCAGTGTGTGATCTAGCGTTGTCCTGAAGAAGCAGTGGCCTAGAGCGAATGACCAACCTCGGTTGATTCACACTCAATTCATAATCCACCTTTCAAGCTTTTTCACCTTCCCAATTTGCTTCAAGTGGATTAAAACAGTTTAATCACTAACACCGCAGCCTGCAGCTAACTCGGACGTGGTTTGCGATGGATCCGCTTCCACAATAGCCTTCAATTCTTCATTATCAACTTTGGTCTCCGGCCATTCACGGGATTTGTTCTTCAGGTCGAAATTTCCAGAACGAAAACGTTGGAACCAAAAACGCACTATGTTTTCTTTTGCGACACCGCCGCCATACACATCACTAATTCTTCGAGCAGTTTCTGCAGCACTGGTGCCACGGTGGAACTCGTACTCGAAAATAATACGATATTTTAAGTTTTCATTTTGAAAACATAGTGACGCAAAGAAAAACCCAAAAGAGGAAAAAACAAATTAATTAAGGCTTTCTAAACACAAATGCATGAGTAAATAGCAGTTTATATATTTGAGATCAAAGTGGTCAGTACGATAAAACGACAATTTCATATGTAAGGACCTAATAATATGCCCTTTTCTTTCGTTAAGTAAAGTTTGAAAATAGGAACGGTTCGGAAGTACCACTGGCTACCGCTTGTTCCAAAGTTTTATTGTGTGCTGTAGAAAACATCAGGGAATGCTCGCCGTCCTCTGTGGCTCAGTAGCTAGCGCGTAGGCGCTTCAGCGGGTCTGTGGCTCGGTTCGAATCCCGCCGAATCCGAAATCCGAAATCCCGGGACAAAAGTTTGGGTTCCTGGGTCTTGGATGTGTATTAAGTATATATTGTGTGTATACCTACATATACATACAATAAATTCGTAACTGGTCGCTGTCTGTACATGGAAGATAATATAATAAAATAATAGAAAAATAAGAAAAACCATTACAGGGGTACCTTTATGAACGACATAGAACCCAAAACAGTGATTTTTAGAATTTTTGTCTGTTTATCTGTACGTTTGTACGCGCTAATCTCGGAATCTACTAGACGGATTTTGATGAAATTGTGTATGATAATAGTTCAGACTCTCGATTAACACAGAACGTTATTAAAATTGGATGGTTCGCCTTTACATGTCTAATCCTGCTAGGTACCCCAAAATCTAGCCATCAATAATAATAATTAAGTGCATTTAAACTATTTATTAGGATGTATGTAATGGGAATAATGTAGCAATTGGGATTTTTTTTCACGACCGATCCAGTAGTTTTAGTGTGAATCTGGAATACAAAAAATATAAAAATCTTTCATCTTTGTTATATTCGTAGGTATATAATTATAGATATAAAAGTATAGATTATAGATAGTATATAGATATCAACAAAGGCCCATAAAATACTATTTTTTGCCTTTCTTTAAACCTTTTATTTACTGTACCTAATTTAAATAACATAAAAAACACTTTTCATTCGCTATTTGACATAAGCCCCTAAAGTTTTATTTGCGGGACAGCGTTACTCGGTCCCTAACTTCAAAAACTTATACTTGGTTTTAATTAAAAATTAAAATATTGACACATAGTAATTATAGCGCCATCTATAGCATATTTAGTAAACTATGTTACTAACCTATTGCACAAACTAGATGACAGTATGATTCGATAGATGTCGCTACAACATTAAAAATTAACTAATAAATTAATACTTTTGAAATATACATGATGACAGTATAATTACGTACTAATCACAAATATATATAATAATAATAAATAGAATCGAACTTTACAACATTACTCAACCTCAAAATAAATATTTCACATTGAAATTAAATACTATGATAACTCCATCTATGATGTGAATTAAACTTGACATGGACAAGACCTACATTGGTTTTCTATTTAGTTATGTCTTTACTCGCTAGATGGGAGTATAAACTGTAAGTTCTATAATAATAATAATAATATCTATGGGAGCTTCACACCATGTCAATCTGGTCCCGTGGTAAGTTCTCGAAGAACTTGTGTTACGGGTACCAGACAACAATTTAATATTTTTATATTATAGGTACACATATTTAAGATTTTTATTATATTATAAGTACACTACGAGCGGACCCGACAGACGTCCTGCCGGGCTGATTTGTGAATCTCAACCATCCAGGGCGCCACTCAAACGCATACAATAAAATTCATTCAAATCGGTCCAGTCGTTTAGATTTACATACACATGTACAGTAGAATTATATATATTAAGATATAATATATTATAGAGCTCCGTGGCCTAGTGGGTCGAACGTTTGATTGGCACTCGAGAGAGTGCAGGTTCGATTTCCAAGTTGTGGCCTGTACTAATGAGCTTTTTCAGATCTCAAGTACATTATACGGACGCGGCTCTAACGGTGAAGGAGAACATCGTGAGGAAACCCGCACGTGGTAGGTCCAGACGTATTGACCAGTCATTCCTCTGGACTAGGCTGATTGTGTTGTGAGAGTGCCGTATGTGCTTGGGCAACCATACGACATTTAAAAACCAACTGTCCCAGGCACTACAGCATTTCAAGAGTGGTTACTTAGATCGGAGAATACTGTATAAATCATCCAATAACGGATGAACAGGCCTAAGTTATATTATACATACATTTAATACACATCCATGACCCAGGAACACGGAAAAACCTTTTTTGTTCCTTCGGCGGGATTCAAACCCGCTACCCCCGTTTGGAGCACCAATACGCTCAACCACTGAGCCACAGAGGTCGTCACTTCTATGACACGTGGTCAAAGGTCATTCAAAAGTATTACAATAATATTAATATTACATATCATAATCATTATTTTTCTCATAATAATATTATGGAGCTTTTTTCTGGAAAATTACAATAAAACTTGGCAAGGGATGAGGAGGGGGTGCCTAAGATAATGGACTTACAACTTTCGAGAATTAGCGTGCACCCAATAAAGAAGTCACAGAAAACGCCTGTTATTATAGATAAATTGTACTTATCGAAAAATTGTACTTAATATTTTCGCTTTACGTATTAATAGATAGATATTATAATATCTATCCATGAAGATATCGTGAAGCGAAAATTTCAAGTACAATTTTACGGGAATTGTGCGTACGGATGAGTGTGAAATTTGAAACTTAATCGCGCTGAAATTCACTCTCACCCGTATGTCATCTCAGTTTATGCTGAGGAAGGCGTGCGAAAATCTTAAATTTATTAAAATAATGCTTAGAAATACATTAAAATAATGAAAATATCAGCAACACACACTATCATGAATTTGGTTTATGTGACACACACGTATTCGTTATTGTCAATCCCTTATAAGTTTTGACGTTTTTTTCATCATGAAATCAAATCAAATCAAATTATGAGTGAAATGGACCTTTTAAATTCGTGACATCTAGCAGCTTTTTGCCACGACAAGGACCGTCGGGCTACTAAGCGCCGCCTGGGGACAGAAAAATAATCGAAAATTCTTTTTGACCGTTCTCGATACCACTTACGCCACCAGATGACACTTTGTGAGCATTGGGTCTGCTCCCTAACGGCAGAAAAAATATCAAACACCCTCACTGGACTGATATTATTTTAATTATCACATTAATTATAGTTTAAAATTAATATCGCTACCTCAGTTAGCTCACGCTACCATGCGTTTGATATAATTTTATGACACGTTGACATTTGTCAATCTGTCACAACTTTAACTTTTTCTATCTAATAGGCAAAATAATAAATAAAAAGGTATATGTGTCAATATAAAAACTAATATAGCTGTCTCTCGCATTATCGTGCGCGATTGATAACTCTCGTATACGTGAATTAAAAATCACGTTTTCACGGTTTTGGATCTATTTTAAGGGCCATCCACACGGTCCAGTCTACAAATCCAGCAGTCTATCAATATATTGTTTATGTCTTTTCATTTGTTATCTGTAAATAGTAGTAATATCCAGGCGGATTTATCAAAAAGCTGCGTAGGCTCAAGCCTAGGGCGGCAAATGTATGTGATTTGTACAGCGCCACCTAGTTGTAAACGCGACAACTAGGTCAATTCACATACAAATTCCTAGTAAACGCCAAACGCGCTCAAGATCGACTGCGAAAAGAAAAACTCACACTTTGCAATACTTGACACTCTTACGTCTGAATACAAAAAATTACTCAACGCTCTGTAAATTATACTTTTGTGGTAATATACGATGGAAAATATTCTAAAAGCGTTTCAATAATATAAAATACAATTTAAATTCAATATATTTTACATGAGAGCGGCGGGTGGCGGCGGGTTATTTTGGTATTGAGAAGATATGCGACTCTGCAGATTTTTTATTGTACTCTTGATTAGTATAAGAGGAGTAACTTTACGAAGGAAAATTGGGGGGGGGGGGGAGGGGAGGGGCAATAACTGTATAGCCTATGGGCGGCAAACGTGTAAATCCGGCACTGTAAATATCATAGACAAAATTTACACACTTTTGTTGCATATCTAAGAGGCAAAAGAACCCTAAGAATTATTACGAAAAATTTAAATGGGTATTATGGTCGAATTTCGACCACAGAGCGATCGCTAGTAGATATTAATACATTTAATCAATATTTACCAGAGATCGCCACGATCTGACACTTCAAGCACTGTCGATTATGGTGTTACTCGTTGAAATACAGTTAAACTACTTCCTGACTGTCCCTCACCAACCATCGTTTTCTATGGAAATAACAGACCATGTATGGAACACTACGATTCCCGAAAGTCATATGAACGAAGTTGTAGTAACTGGTTGGGTTTTATTTGTAAGATAAATAATGTTCTTTCTTATCGAGGGCTGTGTCACTCGTTGGGAAGAAATTACTTTTTTTTATATTTTTTTTGCGTTACGAGTAAGCCGAAATAGTTGAAATGAAAATTATTTTTATAAGAAGCCATAAATTCCATATATTATATGGTACCTATTCTCGTGGAATTTCCCATTCGACACTACATATCTAAATAAAAATATTTACGTTTGTAAGCCGCTTGTTCATTGCCGTTATGAATTCCGCTCAAATCTATTGATCAACATTTGAATATTAATTGTCTTAGTGGTCATTGACAAATCAAAAAGAGTTATGTAGGTATACTGCCCAATCTTTATACTATATTCGGTTTAAGTTTACAGTGAGTCATCAGTGCAAATGTCAAAATTGACATTGGCCTTAGCCGTGTTAACATTATTAACTGATTAATGTAAGCCACTTTCACATTTGGCACTGCTGACTCACTGCAAACTTAAACCGAATTGTACACTAGCCCTCCCTTATTTATAAAAATATTTACACCATGGATACGCTTATACACGTGTTCTCTTTGTCTGACAAGTAGCTTTTCCAACACAAAAAATCTTCATGCAAGAAAAAGTTACGCCCACTTGGTTTTCACAATACTCCAAATGTCAAAATGGCCCCAAAAGTCTCAAAAGTGGGCCATTTAACTGGAGACACTTTTTACCTCAACTTGCCTCGTCTATAATATATACGTCTATGTTATAACGGGGTATAAGTCACACTTACACAGTTCACTCCTCAGTCCTCAGTACTCACAGCGTGATCCGACGAACGGCGTGGCACGTGATCCAAGACTGTGACTACTGTCCGGAATCCAGAGTTACGGTGAAAATTCACAGCGCTGAAAACAGAACTCTGCGCTAATACAATAGAGTTGAAAATCGAAGTGTCCAGTGTCGAGTTATCATATTTGATATTGATGCAACACTCGTGTGTTTGATTTTCAGCTCTTTGCTCAATGCTTTCAATTTCTCCGGCCTTCCGGATTCCGGATAATAGTCCCAGCCTAAAGTCGGATCATTTAAGCTTCCAGGACGAAGAAAACAATCGCAATATCTTTTTCAGTGGTAACATTGCAATAAGTAAAAAAAGTTTCTTCTTGTTTGGATCAGATTGTAGTTAATCGAAAACATGGAGGCGGTTGCATGTTCGGCTGATGTTGTTGTACACACACCGGCATATTTAGCGGAACATAAAATAAAGGTTTGATATCAGTATCATATAAGGTTGCTGGCTGGTTTATACGTCATTTAATTAAAAAAATATATTTTCAAATTAAGAAAACAACTGAACATCACATTTTATGCAATTGTTTTAATTTTATTCAAATACACCTTATCTGGAGCAAACTTCGAGTATTTCTTCCTTCTGAGTTTGATTTAAAATTTCATTGAAATACTGTTTTTTGTTAGTTTTTTTTTAATCGCGTATCTTTTTGGAGTTGAGGACTGAATTATGCCTGACTTAGCCCCAACGGAGATTGCCAGGGCACTCGAAATGCGAAGAAATGGTCAAACCTACTGACTAAGAGAGATATCCAGAGATCTTCGTCGAAAAGTTTCAACGATCCATCGCAGTATTGGATACGGTTCAGGGAGACCGGTACTTATGTGAGAAGAGCAGGACAAGGCAAAAAAAGACGCACTTCGAGTAGGGATGATCGTTTCATTCGGCTTCGTGTACGTAGGAATCCCCGTTTGACGGCCGTCCAAGCCCGACATGATTTAGAAGCAGTGCGGGGTGTAGCCGTAAGTGAGCGTACGGTACGAAGAAGTTTCGAAGAAGCTGGTTTGGGTTCATTTGTGCCCGCCAAGGCTCCAAGGCTCGAGGTAAATCATCGTAGAAACAGGTTAACTTTTGCTCAGGAACATCGACTTTGGAACGCGGACCAATGGAGTAAGGTATTGTTTAGTGATGAGTGCAGAATTCTCTTAAATCAAATTGACGGCAGGCAAAGAATATACAGACGCAAAGGAGAACGATACATTCAGACAAATTTTGAAACTACAGTTGCATACGGTGGTGGATCAATAATGGTTTGGGCGGGCATTTGTTTGGGAGCTCGCACAGACTTGGTAGTGATTGACAGAGGGTGTCTGACTGCAGACCGCTATATCAGAGAAGTTTTAGAAGAAAATGTCGTACCGTTTGCCCCATATATCGGTGACGATTTTGTTTTTATGCAGGATAATGCTCGGCCGCATACCGCTCGGGTAACTCAAGCTTATCTTAATGATATGAATATCACTGTTATGAAGTGGCCGGCGAGATCACCAGATATGAACCCATTAGAGCACGTTTGGGACTTGCTGAAAAGAAAAGTTAAGTCCAGAATTCCAGCTCCTGCCAACGTGGGTGAACTGCGAATCGCCGTAGTTGAGGAATGGCGGAGACTATCCCAGGAGACCATCGATATCATCATTCTCAGTATGTCTAGACGGGTAGCAACTTTAATAAGAGCACGTGGAGGAAATACGCGATATTAATCACCATTGCTCTAATTTAAATAATTGTTATTTTAATATTAATTTTCACTTTTCCCGGTTACATGAAAAGTTCAAAAATGTACCATTTTTCACAAATAGCCTTTACTCGCAAAATCTGTTCTTAATGTGATCTC
This sequence comes from Phengaris arion, assembly GCA_963565745.1. NCBI lineage: Eukaryota > Metazoa > Arthropoda > Insecta > Lepidoptera > Lycaenidae > Phengaris > Phengaris arion. The sequence goes on along the minus strand of OY751438.1, from coordinate 14,820,218 downwards.
ATTTTAAGTAAAACAAATGAAACTTTAAATAACAAAAGAAGTGTAGTAAATAGATTTTAAAATAAAACCATATTTTTTTAATTATGGACCATTTTTTTGTGTTCCGCTAAATATGCCGGTGTGTTTAGTTTTTTTCGTATAATAATATATATATATATATATATATATATATATATATATATATATATATATATATATATATATATATATATATATATATATATATATATATATATATGTATCGTACCTATGAAAAGTATTAAATAAATTTCCGTTGTCTGGAACCCGTAACACAAGTTCTTCGAGAACTCGTGGTAAATTCTCGAAGAACTTGTTTTACGGGTTCCAGACAACGGAAATTTATTTAATACTTTTTATAGGTACTATACATATACTTAAGATTTTTATTATATTAAACACATATTTAATACACGTCCATGACCCAGGAACACATAAAAACTTTTTGTTCCTTCCGCGGGATTCGAACCCGCGACCGCGACCCCTCGAGCACCAACGCGCTCAACCACTTAGCCACAGAGGTCGTCATGGTCAACTATTAGGCACCCCGCCGTTTGTGGACCGATTTTTATTTTCAAATTTTCTAATTTTCTTTGTTGTAAAAGGTATTAAAATCCGAAATTAGTCCCATTGGTCGATGAGAAATCGAGGGAAATCCTCCAAATTTAAATGGACATCATAGTGATATTGACTTTTGTCGAAGTAATCCAAGCTACAAAACAAGCTACCAAAAAGACAGATTTTGTGCCAAGATGTATACCCTGGATCCAAAAGCACTGAACAGAACACCTTACTCCTCAGTCTGTAAAGATACACTTATACCTGCCAACACACGTTGTTCTGTCTAAGTAACTAGTAACTAAGTACGAACTGGAATAAATAAAATATAACTACCTACATACACATACCTAGAGTTTCTACACCAACTACACCTACTAGCAACATCTGCAACCTACATCTCCTACCTACACCTACTGCATACAGGTAATGTGTAACAGAGTTATCGACCACTGAGGGTTGAAGCAGTGCCGGTTTTAGCATTACCAGTGCCCTGGGCGATTTCTACCCCCCGGTATACAATTAATGATGATTTCATACTGCAAAGATTAAAGTGACGAAAGTGGATAATTTCAATAGTCAATGGTATTCGGTGTTTTTTGTAATTGGATGTTGTATGAGTACTCAAATTACGGCCCGTAACAATAACCTATCTATCTATAAATATTTGGTAAAAATTGTCGTCATTCAATCATTTGACGGTTTTGTGATACAAATTTGACGTTTCTAACAAATATTTATTGGTAGATAGTATTATAGAATATATAGGCGCGTTCAGCTTACCAGTTTGGTTATTAATTCCAGTTCGAGATTCGAGATCTCAATGTGTCTGAGCTACAGAACCTCGAAAATATGTTATTGACTACATTCAAAGCAAATGCTAAGGAATATTTCAAACAAACAACTCGAGCGATTCATAACAATGTCAGTAGGTACCTAATTATAAAGTAAAGGTTACACTTAGTAATTCTTCAGCTTCCGTTCACACAATAAAACAATGCAAAAGAAGAAAGACACAGGTCTCATTAATATTAACTTTGATTAGCGTTACGAAAGGACGGCTGAATGTCAAATGCAATATTGTATCACATAGGTATTAGGTACTGATAAACGTCCATTGGCCACGCCATCCTTCTTTCTTTCTTTGCTTTCTTATATATAGTTTCTTATGGTCCGATTTAATAACCTATCTACCAATAACTATTTATTAGAAACGTCAAATTTGTGTTGCAAAACACCGTCAAATGATTGAATGACAACGTTTTCAACAAATAGTTATAGATAGATAGGTTATTGAAACGGGCCGTTAATTTGTATGAAAATCTGAATGACATTCATTGTGTTAATTTAATATTATGAAGGGTGTCCCAAAATTAACACAAGATTTTAATTAAATAGAAAACAGTAAGTTTTTTATTGAATCATAAAGTATATCCGATAGTGTTATTTATGGAATAACATATCGGGAAAATAGCCTCCACGGCATACGCACTCGTTTGTCGTCCATGACCATTCTGCAGAAATGTGGCTAAGCGTTGAATGCTCCCCCTTTAATGCACCCGTGGTTGTGGGCTTGTTGACATATTACCTGTGATTATAAATAAACCCATAAAAAGAAATCTAATGGTGTTAAATCACACGATCTAGGGGGGCAATTCTGATCACCAAAACGAGAGAGTACACGACCAGCAAATGTCTCACGAAGTAATTGAAGTGTTTCACTATATGGCATGTGGCACCGTCTTGTTGAAACCACATATAGGCCACATCAATTTTGTGAGCATGGAGACACAGATCTTTAGTGAGTATAAGCTGTAGACAGCTTCTTGAAATTTGCAATTCTTGTCCACGTCGAAGAATTGAGTTTCTGGATTGTCACCAACACTCTCACGCACTGCTTCGAACGGCTTGTTTTTGGACGACCAGTGTGTTTGGCGTCTCCAACGGATCCTGTCTCCCGGAATTTTTCAACCAATCTCTTCACAGTTGACGAAGTTAAAACACTATTCCGACCATATTTTGTATGAAATTTTCGAACTGCGGCCGCCAAGCTTTAAATTGTTTTTGAAATATTGTTCAATAATGAAGACACGTTGTTCTACCATGTTACGCTCCATTTTTATTAACGCTAAACTGTCAGCTGTCGATTTGTTTTGGAACGAAGTTCCTTATGGGGCGATGCGGAGCGGTACCCTAGCCGAGAAAAAACGTCCGTAACGTAAGATTTTTATGTATAGGCTTTATTATTTTCCTTTATACCTCGAATAGAACTTAAAATTAATATTATTTATATTAATATTAATATTAATATTATTAATACGTAACGAAGTTCCTTATTATTAATAAGGAACTTCGTTACGTAAGTTTTAAGTAAGTCAAGAATATTTAAAAAATATATATTTTGTATATTCACAATTTTTTTTCCAAGAATATATTTTCTGAAGGTCGCGTTGCATCTAAATGTTGCCTATTTGCTACCACCAGTTATCAAATTAGAGATTGCTAGATATACCTAATACTAATTGAATTGTATGCTATGGGTTTCCGCAAAGTAACGCCGTTGGGTCTAGCAGGAACATTTGACAGCGGCATAAACGTAACATCATCGAATGAGAGTTGGATGAAAATCTGTCAGAATTATGACAGCGCCAATACAAATTTCATTCGTTACGTTTACGCCACGTTTAAGGAAAATTAAAACAATCAATTTAGCAATATATGACTTTATAAGCAAAGTATACACAAATATGGACGGACGCGTTCCTGTCTGTGCTGTATACTGTGATATGACAAAGGCATTCGATTATGTAGATCATAATATACATTTGAAAAACTTAAGGCATCAGAGGAAATACCTTACAAATTATAGAATCATATAATATTTAAAAAGTCGTAAGCAATGTATAAAAATAAGAAAAATTAACTTCAAAACAAAATTTGAAACAATATATACAATTATCTAAATTACTAACAGCTTATTATTTTTAGTATATATAAATGACATAAGTAAAGTTTCTCATCATCTTTTACCCTATTCCTTAAAGTACATTAATGATCTAATGCTAATGTTTTTGAGAGTGATAATAACGCTACGATTAAATGCATTATAAATTGGCTTAATAACAACAATTTAAAAATCAATATCAATAAAACAAATTACATGCTTTTCAATTAACGACTTTTAAATAAGGACATGTCCATTCACTATGACAGTGAAATAATCAAACAGGTTGGCACAGCAAAATTTTTAGGTCTCATAATTGATGAAAAACTAGACTGGAAGATGATACACTTGGAGGAACTAGGTAAAAAAATTAAGTAAATCAGCCTTTGCCCTTAATAGATTGCGACCAACAGTAGACATACAATCTTTGATTATGGCATATCATGGAATTATAGGCTCAATTCCCAGATATGGTGTGATATTCTGGGGAAACTCAACCAACAAGGAATATATCTTTAAACAGCAAAAACGTTGTATAAGAGCTATATTTAGTCTAAAATCTACTGATACTTGTGTCCCGTATTTAAAAAAATACAAGATACTTGCATTGCCAAAAAACATTGAAGAATTCTGCGATAGGAATCGTAGGAATGGTAATATTTTGTGTATGAATACAGCGCTAATGCATAAGAGTGTATGCTGCATGGCATCTAGGTTATACAATCACTTACCACAATCATTAAGAAACAGCAGCCAACGAATGTTGAAAAAAAAATTACAAAATATTCTTATTGAAAAATGTTATTATAATATTTCCTAGCAGACAAAAATGTAATACAATTAACTTAAGATGGTGACTAAATTAAACAAATGAATTTAAATAATTGTTAATATGTTTTCAGTAAGTTGAATAATAAATAAATTTTTATTATACATTGTAAAACTTAGAGAAGATATACTATAAGTTTATTATATCTTGACTCATATTATGTACCTAGTTTTGCCATAAATACTGAAATAAAGAAAAAAAAATTCTATTGCAAATAACATTTATTACTTTTACAGTGTCTTAATTTAATACACAAATATAAAACAATTTAAATTATAAAAAGCTTATTAGAAACTGGTCTCCATTGGCTGTAATACAGTCCTTTAAACGTTGAGGCCAGTTATCAATAGAAGCACGCACTCTTTCCGTGGGAAAATTCTTCACTGCCAATCGTACGGATTGCTTTAGGGACTCCAAATTATCATGGCGTTTAGAGCAAGCCATACTACTAAAACTGACCATAAATCATAATCCAGCGGATTAAGATCGGGACTAGACGACGGGAAGTCTTCAGCTCTGATGAAGTTCGAAACGTTCGTTTCCAACCAAGACTGCGTAGACCGAGCTTTATGACCCGGCGCCGTGTCTTGCTGGAAGGACCATTCTTGGTTATTGAACATGGTGTTGTTTAGGGGCTTCACTACCTTCTCAATAATGGTATCTTGATACACTTGTGCCGATGTTTTGATACCTTTTTCACAAAAGTATGGCTCAGTCTCACTCCTTCATAGCTAATACCCCACCAAATCACCACTGAAGTCGGATAGTGTCCACGTTGCACTCTGTCGATTAATGAATAATGGGAAGAATTGGAAGCTTCCTTAGAGCTTTGAGCATAAATACGGTCATTTTGTTTGTTAAAATGTTGCTCAATTGTAAAAAAATTCTCATCCGTAAACAAAAATTTTCTGTGACCTCCCTTTGCGTACCGCTTCAGTAGTTGTTACGATACCACCCTATTCTTTTTTAAATTATCAGTTAAGAAATGACCAGTACGTCTCTTATAGGCTGCAAGTCCTAAGTCATCTTTTAAAATACGCGACATGGTTCTAGGTGCTATCTATAAAATATAAAATCTTTTGCTTTCGGACAGGATTTCTTCGAATTCTTTCCCTTATTGCTTTGACCACCTTTTTCGTAGGAACATTACGTGGACGGCCAGATCTTTTTCTGTCACAAACAGAGGAGGTCTCATTGTACCTATTATTAGTCCGGTACACAATCATTTTACTAATACCAAGCGTATGGAGAGTTTTAAAAATTGCATTTGGCTCCATACTTACTTTGTGTAATGCAATCACAGCGATTCGGTTCTCTTTATCACCCCACTCCATTTTAATATCGCAAAATATTGTAAAATGGCGCCAAAATGAGAAATCTATGAACAATCATATAAAAATGCCAGATTCTAAATTCAAATTTAATATTTTGTTTATTTTTAATTGTTGTTTTGTTGTTTGTTTTTAACAGTAAATTTATGGCCAGACTAAGTATAAACTCGTTTGTAATACAACAATAACAGGGTACTTTACTAGTTTAAATATCACATCTTAATAAATTTATTTTAATTCTTGATGTAAAGACAAACTTATATTATTTAAAAGAAAAAATATTAATACTTATTTGTGTAATTATTGTATGCTTGTTGTCCATAATTATAAAAAAAACTAGATGATTTAAATTTTACATAAACATTTGCATGCCCTTTATGGGTCAGAATAAGCTGTAAAACAAAACATTGTATCATCTATTTCACGTTCATTCTGCAGAATGATAGATTATGATGATTATGATTGAGAGATATAAAGAAGAGTAATTATTGTGAAATATGCAAATCATATTAAAGTACATTCTTAATGTAATTTACTCTGGCATGTTCAAAAGTATAACGTATTTAGTCTTCAGGAACCCATAATATTATTATAAATTAACTGTTTATACATCGATGCTAACTTGTATAATTCAAATTTATTTAAATATAATTAAATAAAGGTAAACCGTACCAATTGTATCAATTATTATCAGCTTACCGCTCTTACAAGTTACAACTTACAAGTGTTAAGACTGCATACATTATATTATTATTCAATCTCTACCTCCCTACTTATATTATAAATGTTAATGTAAGTTTGTTTGTTACTCTTTCACGCAAAACCATTGAACGGATTTCGGAATTAATTTCGGAACGGAAAATTATATTGTCTCGCTAAAACTCGATTTTTTTTCACATTTAATAGTACCTAGTCATCGTTATTTAACTTTTTTTAAAAAGCCGATTGAATAGAATAAAGCTGATGGAATAAAATGAAGTGCTGTATGGGGCGATTTTATAGGAACGTTTATTAGCCGACTTCTAAAAAAAGGCGGTTATTAACCTAGCGTTCGCAGTGTAGGTATGTACACAAAAGAATTTACTGTCATCACAATATGTAGGTACTATTTCATATTTATTCTTGTTTTACATACCTAATATACCCACACACACACACGTTCTAATACAAAGCAATATTCATTGCAGTTTTTCTCCTTGTGAGCAGGCCAATATACAGAGCGACAGGTCACACGCGCCCGGGATTAGTCATACCTGTGTTGATTACAAATAAGATGATCGTCTGGCGGATTTGTAATTAAATATTATTTGATTGCATCATTCCTACTTGTCGATTTGATTTTCAATATTATTATTTTTACTATCCAAGACAAAAATATAATTTCTTACATGGGCCTATTAAACTTAAGGTGAAATTTCAAAGCCCTATACTGTAACTACATATATTGACAGCTTCGACTTTAAAAAAAAACCTATTTAACACTTAGGTAGGTTATTCATAAAAATAATATTTAAACAATTAGCTCGTCAATCAGAGAAAAGTTTCTGACAAAACAGGAACATTGATAAGCTAAGCAGTCGTTTTAATTCTTTAAATGAATATACTAGCTGTTGCCCGCGGTTCCGCCCGCGTAAATACAGTATCCCACGGGAACACTATACATTTTCGCGATTAAAAGTATCCCATGTTTTAATTCAGAGCTTCAACTACTACCATACCAAATTTCATCGAAATCCGTTCAGTAGTAGGTATTTGCGTGAAAGAGTAACAAACATCCATCCGTCCATCCATACATACATCCATACATACATCCATCCATACATCCATCCATACCATGTCCATCCATATCCATTTTACATTTATAATATACGTAGGATGGGAGCGATTATTCCAAACCACAAATCGTCTGAGCTGACGGACCGAATTATTAAAAAAAATCTATATCCTAAAAGATGCGTTTCCTAACAGTATACCTGCTACTGTTGTGACTTTGTACAATTGAATTTTTTCTTTTTATATTTAACTAATTATTCGTAACCTTATAACTGCGCTGAAATGCTTATGTATCATGAACCTAATTTGGTTAAATCGAATTGCAAATTGTATTTTATGTATGTACGCATAACAAATCAAAAAGCAAATAATACTTTATTTAATTTATTTAATTTAAAATGAATTCAAACTCGAGGATAAACCAGATATCTGCAATATTTGTTTCATTTTCAACTAACACAAAACTAGTAAGTATATAAGTTTTCGATATTTCTTCGTTAATGCTCTCGAAATTATAATCCCTGAAATCTGAGATGTGTCTCTAAATTAGATACTTATTACCCATTTCCATTAATTACATAGTAAATGTTGTAAGCGGGCACATTGCTCACCACGTTAATCTGCCCCCCCGGGTAAGTAGATACATAACAAGGGGCCAGATTGACGTTGTATGCGTTTGGACGTCATATCCGAAGATTTATTTTACCTGTACCTTACCTGTACCATAATATTGTGTTCGAGATAATACGCTAACGAAAAATTAACGTAATCTCCAAGAGGCTAGATAAAAACATCACATATATCATGCAAGCTAAGGGTACTTAATTCTCGTTATTAAAAATGTCTAATTCACAGTAAGATTCCAGCCTCAGTGCATTTTGCTTCCGAACGCTTTACTTCGGATCTTTCGAATGAGCCTTCAGATTACAGATTTAAAATTAATTTTCGACTTTCAATGATGAAGCGCTTTTTAAAATAAATAATAGGTACTTAATTAAATATTACAAAATAAAACAACAAGGATCCTTGTGACATATTATGTCACGTGGACTCCCACGTCCCTTTCCCGGGCAGCCGATAAGTGAAAAAACCAAAGATTTCAAAACTCAAGATAGGCTATGACGTACATTTGACAGAACAAATCTTCGTACAATAAAAAGTTACGCCATCTTGGTTTTCACCATACTTCAAATATCAGCCATCTTGTTTTCACCATACTTCGAATGTCAAAATGGCCCCGAAAATCTCAAAATTGAGGCCATTTAACAGGAGACATTTTTTGCCTCAACCTGCCTCGTCTATAATATATACGTCAATGGAAAAAACATAATACGACATTATTGTAATATTATAAGTTTTTTGTTCCCCGTTGCCGCGGCCGCCGGCGCCGGACCGGTAAGTGCAGAAACAGGCTATTAGTTTAACACGAGTAGTACAAGTGCAGTGGGATGGAAATTGGAATGGGGTATTTCCAATGTTCTATAAAGGTTCCGTGTCTGTATAAGTATATAATATGTGTAATAAACAATTGAAGTGAGGCCAAGTTACTTTTTTATTGGCATGTTAATTATTTTTGACGTCAACGTACCTAAATACTTACCACTCATATTATAGATATTGCTCGCGGCTCCACCGTCCCAGGGGAAATCTGTACTTTTTCGGGATAAAAAGTAGTCTATGTCCTTCCCCGCTGTTTTGTAAGGTGGGTGGACCATGGAAACGCTTTTTATTCGTTTATTTACTGGATAAATAAATGAGAAAATATGTGAAGTAATATTATAATTCATTGCGTAGGTACCATAAAAAAATATTTTTTTAACCCTGCTTTAGACACTATTTATTAAATTTAAGTTTTATTAAGCTTTTCCAAATGGCTTTGCAAGGAACAGGGCTCCAAACATGGCCACTACACGTTATATGTTGATAATAAAACTTCATAATTGCTCTTTCATTTAAACAAAACATTAAACACTTAATATATTTATAACACGTATGTAAAATTCAACGAACATTACTTGATCACCATCGTATAACGTATAAGAATATACGAATATATGAATAGGAATTATTTAAAAATAGAAGTAATGAGTATTATTTTGATATAAAATAATTTGCTAATGCGTTTTATAATAAAATCAAAACTTACGTGTCAATAACTACGACTTTATAATAGTTGGCCTTCAAAGGAGCGTGGCCTTCCATGGTCATGGTCATGGTCAACCCACCCTATATGGGTTTTATACGAAAATATCAGAAATGCTGGAAACAACATAAATACTAGGAATAAGCACAAACTGGCTGTAGCAGTGACTAGACTCAGTAAAATAAGCTATCTTTTAATGCTTATAAGGTATACGTTTCTATAATAAACTCCCAGAAATTGTCAAATATTTGTCAATAAATAAATTTAAAAAAGTAGTTAAAGGACATTTGTGTGTCAAAGGTTATTATAAAGTTAAAGATTTCATTGAGCACAGCACACCCTGGGAATAAGATGACCCTATAAGGCAATTTCAGTTTACTTACCAAACATTTTACTTCTGTACTGTAATATATTGTAGATATTGTAATTAAATATTTATTTATTTGTTTGTTATACATTTATATGTTTTTGTTGTATTATATGATACATATTTTTATTTTAAATAACAATTTTGGCATCCTTTTTACTAAAAGGTGGCACCCGCGTGACTTTCTTACGCCGGTACTTCTCGCCGGGTAAGGGTTCTGAACTGGTGGTAATTGTAATACTTTTTTTTCTCTCTTTGTTTAACGTTCAGAAAACAAAACCTTATTTTTAATTCTGAATAAAAACATATTTTTTTACGAGTTAAAAAAGGGGCATGACCAAGCTTTTCAAGATTGCGTGCCATTTTTTTATCTTAGCAAAACCCTAACGCCGTGCATCTATAAAAATCCACAATTCGTCCACAAAACTCCAAAATACATGTCTTAAAATATTACCAAAGATTGTCATAAATGAAGTGAACACGCAACATTAAAAAGCCGACCGCGCGATTACCGAGTCGACCGCTAAATTGGCTCAGGGGCCGCATGGCAAAGGACCGCGGGCCGCACGTTGGTCATGCCTGCCGTCGAATGACACCAGCGGGCTTAGCATGGCGATCCGAGGAAATAATTTTTAAGACGAAATATTCTACCCAAAATAGTTCGTTGCAAAATAGTTCTTAATTCGTGGTAACAAGGTCGTCAATAGAAGTCAACACTTAAACAAACAGCCATATTTTTTAACATGACTTTCGGGAAATCTTCTGTCACAAACGAACAAATATTCAGGTAAATGACTTAACGTAAAGAAACTATTTGTCTAGGAGCGCCATGAATTAAGAAAACGTTTCTACTTTAGCTGTCAAAAGAGGCTATTTTGTGAAGGCCTCGGGAAAAAAAGAAATGATGTTTCTCATAACGACGATGCATCGACCTTGCTGCCTTACAATAAGACCTACTTTGCTCCGAATGGTATTAATGTTTGTTCAATCTGTCATTTTGTCGATTCTTTGGTGTTTCTAGGGTGTGCATGCAGGTAGGGTGTGCTGTAGGTATGTTATGGAGCTGTGGCTATAACCGAAACGATCGGATATCCGATATAAAAGCTTAGAACCTGGGCAACCGAGCCTTGCTCGGAGTTCTGATAAATTTAAAAAATAAAAATAATTGAACCCATTGACATTCTAACTTTTCGAACAATGCAAAAATTATACATGCGCATACCAAACTGCCAATCGAACTGACGTAATAGACGTATGATATATGACATGTTTTATTAATTTGCCGGCACGGCCGTACCAATGAGGGTGTTTGATATTTTTTTCTTCCGTTAGGGGGCAGAGTCAACGCAAACAAAGCGTCATCTGGTGGCGTAACTATATCAAAAACGGTCAATAAGAATTTTCGATTCTTTTTCTGTCACCAGTCGGCGCTAGGTAGCCCGACGGTCCTTGTCGTGTCAAAAACCTCATTGATTACTCAAACTTGTAAAATACAAATAAGTATTTGCATTTTACTTATATCCTACTAATATTATAAATGTGAAAGTTTGTGAGGATGTATGGATGTATACTGATAATGCCCGCGGCTCCGCTCACGTAAATCAAGTATCCCATGGGAACACTGTACTTTTTCGGCATAAAGAGTGGCCTATGTTTTAATCCAGAACCTTAACTACTACCATACCAAATCTCATCAAAATCCATTCAGTAGTAAACACGCAAACGCGTGAAAGAGTAACAAACATCCATCCATCCATCTATACATCCATCCTTACAACATTTCATATTTATGATAGTAGTAGGATACAACATACATGACCTACGGGCTACGACAAAACAGAAAAAATTTGTTCTTAACAAATAGTTATTGGTAGATAGGTTAATGAAACCGGCCATTACTCACTGTCCAGCCTGCAAATCCAACACCGGTGCTAATACCCGTCATTAGTGTCAATCATTTATAATTTTTGCCTACAAGTCCGCTCCAAGGCGGCGGTATTGGACTTGCAGGCTGGACGGTAAGTATGGCGCTTTAAAACTAAAACGAAACGTTTTAACTCGTACATATTACAAAAATTATTTATATTAAATTAAATTAAATTTTAATTATTAATTATTATATTAAATTATTATAAAAATTACAAAATTTTAGTGAAACTTTAGACCGCCTGCTCCAAATTAACTGTCACATGGCCTTTACTTTAATCCGTTTTTGCATTTTCGTACCTAAATTGACATATATGTTACGGTGTTGTCAACTGTGGAAGTTCCCTCAACTTCTCAAACAGTTGAATGATGCCATAAGACTAACGCTCTCCAATATTTTGAACACAAATTTCGATGACCGCGCATGGACTCAGGCAATGCTTCCAGTTAGGTTCGGTGGCCTGGGTGTTCGAAAGCCCTCTGACATATCGCTTCCGGCCTTCTTGTCCTCAGTCCATGCGAACAATAGTCTTATCTCCAAAATACTACATCACCCATCCTACTCCAATACAGTTCCCTTTCTGGACGAGGCCAAGGACGCCTGGTGCGCAACTAGTGCTTGTAGCGAATTGCCTGACAATACTTTTTCACAAAGGCTCTGGGACGAGCCACTCTGCAGACTGGTACGGAATAATCTTCTTAATACGTCCTCCAGTCCTGTGGAGCAGGCTCGCCTGTTAGCTGCGGAGAAGTGGGAGTCGGGCCTTTGGCTACAAGCATTACCGTCACCTAATACGGGCACATTGCTGGATCGAACAGCTTTCCGGTTAGCCACTTCCCTGCGTCTTGGCATCCCCCACGTCGTCCCCCATCGCTGTGTTTGTGGCGCAAACGTGGACAGCCTCGGACACCACGGACTGTCCTGTCAACGAAGCGCCGGCCGCATCTCCCGACATCACTGCCTGAACGATCTCATCCGTCGGGCTCTTGTCACCGCCGGAGTGCCAGCTGTGCTGGAACCCTCTGGTTTGGCGCGCGACGATGGCAAGAGACCAGACGGTATGACCCTGGTCCCTTGGAGAGTGGGACGGGCTCTTGTATGGGACGCTACTTGCGTCGATACACTTGCTCCGTCCCATGTCCAGGGCACCTCGAGTTCTGCAGGTGCGGCCGCCAATCAGGCGGAAAACCTCAAGCGGCGCAAATATGAAAACCTTAGTGGGGATCTCATATTTGAACCGTTTGGGGTTGAAACCCTAGGTACATGGGGTCTGGGTGTGCACAAACTTTTCAGAGAAATCTCCAAAAAACTCATTGAGGCCACCCGAGACCCCAGAGCCGGCACCTACCTGGCCCAGAGAATAAGTATCGCAATCCAGCGAGGAAACTCTCTGAGCCTTCTAGGTACTCTGCCTGGTGGGGACGACCTGGGAGATTTCTTTGTTTTGTAGCATTTTAAGTTTTGGAGTAGTTATTATTGTTTTTTAGTACTTACCTACTTGTACAGTTTGTAAATATTTTATTTCCTGTATGTATTAATATTGCTCTGTAATACTTATTTTCAATATATATATATATATATATATATATATATATATATATATATATATATATATATATATATATATATATATATATATATATAATTTACCTACATATTAACCACAGAGTACAGACAGCGACCAGTTACAAATTTATTATACGTATAGATATAGATTAAACCCTAACGGAAATGGACAGACGAAATGGACATCCATAGTTTGTGTGAAAACGTTAAATTATGCAAGCGAAGCCGCGGACTAAAGCTAGCAATCGATGTGCTGATGTTATTTATTAGTTTGTAAAATGTATCAAGTCAATTACCAAACGTCAAGGCGAAGGGCAGGAATCGACCAACTTATGTTTGTAAAAATGTAAGGTCAGTCGGAACTCGGAGAGGTCAAGTAATGACGCCATTATTTTATTTTGCGTAGCTTCTTTGACACACGTGAACAGAGTAAAAGCGTAATGGATGAATTTAGAGATGAAAAATATCCTAAATATATCCAACTCATAACACATCCTACGCCTACAAACTACACATACTACGTTCACCTACATTTACTACACTATAAATTCCAAATCATAAAGCAAAAAAAATCATACAATAAAAATGTTTGGCATTGGATTTGGATTTCACATAAGGGTGCAAAAAAAATTACAACCTATTCTCAGACCCACCAAATATACCTGCAAAAGCTGGTCAACCTGTTTCGAAGGAGTTTTGTTACAAACACTGTGTTACACGAGAATTGTACAGTACAGTCTATGTATTGTATTGCCTTTGTGGCACTATTTAGACTACACGCGTGAGTCGATTGTGATAAATGATACGTAGTTTGATTTATCATGACGGCGCAAATTATGAAAAACCAAAATGATCGATTTTTGACGCCATATTGTGAAAAAAAATCGACGAACTATGTCAAGTGGGGTATCGTAAAATAGATATTTAAAAGTCATTTTTAGGTTTCTAATATCGTTTTTCAATCATAATTACCAATTTACAGTTGGTTAAATCGTATTCTCACTTATAGGCTTTAAGACGGAACTGATATAAATGTGATGTTGCTGACTATATCTGCAGGCAGCATCATATTTTTAAATCAATATGTAAATAAAAATTTAAATTTATAAAAAGACAGTCCTCGGCTAAATATAATGCAGATTAACATAATATATTTTTTTGGGATTTTTCAATACGACCATGACTGACAAAAAAGGTTTCCAAGAACTCCAATTTTCAGTTCCATCCAGCGCACAACCCCATAATATAGTTTTTTGTCTTTTACCAAACTTGAAAGTGCGAAATAAAATAAATTAACTAAAAAAAACGCCTGCGTAAAAACTAAAAATAATAAAACAAGAAGGTCCAGTAATCGAGAATTTTGTTATCAAATAGTATTGAATAACTATACCTACCATTAGACTAGTTACGTGCTACGATAAAACAGAAAAAACTGTTCTTAACAAATCAAGGTAATTATTATAATTATGTAGGTATGTATTTTTTTTAAATTTGAAGCACTCTCAGCATTCACTTGAGTCACTTAAGTCTTAAGATACATTTGTTATGTGAGATAAGTATGTTTTACGGACCGTTTCAATAACCTATCTACCAATAACTATTTGTTAGAAACGTCAAATTTGTATCTCAAAAAAACCGGTAAATTATTGAATGACGTCGTTTTTAACATATAGTTATTGGTAGATAGGTTATTGAAACCGGCCAATTACCAAACCTGAAAGTGCAAAATAAAATAAATTAATAGAAAATAACGCCTGCGTAAAAACTAAAAAAAATAAAACAAGAAGGTCCAGTAATCGAGAATTTTTGTAATCAAATATTATTGAATAACTTTACTTACCATTGGACTAGTTACGTGGTTGATAGATTCAAAAAGAAAACATTCTGCTACAGTGAAGTCATTATAATAGGTAACATTTGACGTCTGTCAGTTTTATCTTCATAATGCCTGCTTAAAAACATCGATTAAAGTGAATGAATCGATAAGGACTTGAAACATATGTGAATTTTAAAAATCATCAGTCGAATCCCTATTGCCTGTCCAATTATTATTTTTTCTTTCGTAAATTTAAGGAACAAAATAAGACAAGTACATAATTTAACTTTCTTATTTTTTGTATTTTTATAGTTAAAAGAATAATAAATATGTTTTATTATAATCACAACGTGGTTATTAATTTATGGTGATATTTCTTCACAAGTAATCGTTGCATTCGATTCTACTTATCAGCTTTCGATTTTTAGAGTAACATCCCTAGTGTTTAAAAAGAAAAAGGGTTAACTGACGCAACATTGTAACGACGTTCAGTTCTTTAGATCAGAAATTGTTTATTATGTTTAGAATGGTTTATTAGTGAAATCAAATCGTAAAATTGTTTTTTTATTTTCGGTTTTTACGCAGGCGGTTTTTTTTTTTTTTCATTAATGTATGTATGATGTAACCTTAGTTGCACATTACTTTAAACATAGCACATTATATCGACAAAATAACAAAGCTGTGAACAACAAGTTAGCTAATTTGGAGAGTATATTATTACACAATATACGTTTATAATTTGCGCTACCGACTGTACAGTACGACCACCTTGATAAGAGCCCTATTACAAATCTGCACTCTGCGAGATTAGGTATTTGAAGCGTTCCCGACATTTCCCATTTTGTGATAATTTTGCAGTTGTATTTATCGTTTTTATGGAAATAGGTTAATAAATTCATGCTTTAAAATTATATAATCTTATTCCTCATAAGGTAACAATTGTTCTGGTATAATTTTTTTAACTTAAAAGCGATTTTAGAAGTTTTTTTTGACTTAGAATAAGATTTTATTCTATATTAAATCAAATATATTTCAAAATTCTAAGGCCGCTACGAACTATACGACTATATAGGAGATAACATTCTCATTTTATGATTTCATTTGCTTAGTGATTTGCTGCAATTTTGGATTTAATTAAAAAGTTAAGCAAAATTTACAAAAAGCTAGGCCGCTACGAACGACAAAATTGTTAATATATCTTTGTTTCTGAGATCAAGAACGCCATAATTGGCCATTTTACGCAAAAATCACAGTCGAGATGTAATGCCTCTTAGGCCCGGTTCAGACACAGCGGAAGCCGCGCGATTTCTGCGCGTAATCCACGCGGTTTAGTTTGAGCGTTCTAGTACTACGCCTTTGTAATAAGCTGCCCGCGGTTGATCCGCACGGTTCTCAACCGCGCGTTTTCCACTGTGTCTGAACACGGCCTTAATGTCGACGCCTCCGTGGTGCAGTGGCATAGAACTTGGCTCTCGACTCCGGAAGTTGTGGGTTCGATCCCCGCGTTGGAACGACAAAAAAAATTGTTTTCAAGTCTGGTTACGACAATGCACCGGCTGATCACCTGATTGACAAAAGAGATTATCCATGCGTCAGATAGGCATGTAAAATGTGAGTCCTGCGTCTGATCCCTCGACGGTTATCGGTCATCTGACAAACTGGGTTACGATAGTAAGGAAGAGAGAGTATTCTTGTGTATTGCGCACACACTCGGGCACAATAAAATAAGTCATGTGTAGCTTGTCTGGTTTCAATGAAACCGGTATCTCTCAAAATATATAAAGATGCGCACATTTGAAACAAAACGTATCATAGACAAGCAGTTTTGTCTATAATATTTTATCTATTACACAGTGTCCAATACCGACCGAACTGCGTTAAGATTTTCAGTATAAAACAATGTAGGTACTCTGTGGTTAATATGTAGGTAAATTATATATATATATATATATATATATATATATATATATATATATATATATATATATATATATATATATATAATTTACCTACATATTAACCACAGAGTACCTACATTGTTTTATACTGAAAATCTTAACGCAGTTCGGTCGGTATTGGACACTGTGTAATAGATAAAATATTATAGACAAAACTGCTTGTCTATGATACGTTTTGTTTCAAATGTGCGCATCTTTATATATTTTGAGAGATACCGGTTTCATTGAAACCAGACAAGCTACACATGACTTATTTTATTGTGCCCGAGTGTGTGCGCAATACACAAGAATACTCTCTCTTCCTTACTATCGTAACCCAGTTTGTCAGATGACCGATAACCGTCGAGGGATCAGACGCAGGACTCACATTTTACATGCCTATCTGACGCATGGATAATCTCTTTTGTCAATCAGGTGATCAGCCGGTGCATTGTCGTAACCAGACTTGAAAACAATTTTTTTTGTCGTTCCAACGCGGGGATCGAACCCACAACTTCCGGAGTCGAGAGCCAAGTTCTATGCCACTGCACCACGGAGGCGTCGACATTAAGGCCCTGTTCAGACACAGTGGAAAACGCGCGGTTGAGAACCGTGCGGATCAACCGCGGGCAGCTTATTACAAAGGCGTAGTACTAGAACGCTCAAACTAAACCGCGTGGATTACGCGCAGAAATCGCGCGGCTTCCGCTGTGTCTGAACCGGGCCTAAGAGGCATTACATCTCGACTGTGATTTTTGCGTAAAATGGCCAATTATGGCGTTCTTGATCTCAGAAACAAAGATATATTAACAATTTTGACGTTCGTAGCGGCCTAGCTTTTTGTAAATTTTGCTTAACTTTTTAATTAAATCCAAAATTGCAGCAAATCACTAAGCAAATGAAATCATAAAATGAGAATGTTATCTCCTATATAGTCGTATAGTTCGTAGCGGCCTTAGAATTTTGAAATATATTTGATTTAATATAGAATAAAATCTTATTCTAAGTCAAAAAAAACTTCTAAAATCGCTTTTAAGTTAAAAAAATTATACCAGAACAATTGTTACCTTATGAGGAATAAGATTATATAATTTTAAAGCATGAATTTATTAACCTATTTCCATAAAAACGATAAATACAACTGCAAAATTATCACAAAATGGGAAATGTCGGGAACGCTTCAAATACCTAATCTCGCAGAGTGCAGATTTGTAATAGGGCTCTTATCAAGGTGGTCGTACTGTACAGTCGGTAGCGCAAATTATAAACGTATATTGTGTAATAATATACTCTCCAAATTAGCTAACTTGTTGTTCACAGCTTTGTTATTTTGTCGATATAATGTGCTATGTTTAAAGTAATGTGCAACTAAGGTTACATCATACATACATTAATGAAAAAAAAAAAAAACCGCCTGCGTAAAAACCGAAAATAAAAAAACAATTTTACGATTTGATTTCACTAATAAACCATTCTAAACATAATAAACAATTTCTGATCTAAAGAACTGAACGTCGTTACAATGTTGCGTCAGTTAACCCTTTTTCTTTTTAAACACTAGGGATGTTACTCTAAAAATCGAAAGCTGATAAGTAGAATCGAATGCAACGATTACTTGTGAAGAAATATCACCATAAATTAATAACCACGTTGTGATTATAATAAAACATATTTATTATTCTTTTAACTATAAAAATACAAAAAATAAGAAAGTTAAATTATGTACTTGTCTTATTTTGTTCCTTAAATTTACGAAAGAAAAAATAATAATTGGACAGGCAATAGGGATTCGACTGATGATTTTTAAAATTCACATATGTTTCAAGTCCTTATCGATTCATTCACTTTAATCGATGTTTTTAAGCAGGCATTATGAAGATAAAACTGACAGACGTCAAATGTTACCTATTATAATGACTTCACTGTAGCAGAATGTTTTCTTTTTGAATCTATCAACCACGTAACTAGTCCAATGGTAAGTAAAGTTATTCAATAATATTTGATTACAAAAATTCTCGATTACTGGACCTTCTTGTTTTATTTTTTTTAGTTTTTACGCAGGCGTTATTTTCTATTAATTTATTTTATTTTGCACTTTCAGGTTTGGTAATTGGCCGGTTTCAATAACCTATCTACCAATAACTATATGTTAAAAACGACGTCATTCAATAATTTACCGGTTTTTTTGAGATACAAATTTGACGTTTCTAACAAATAGTTATTGGTAGATAGGTTATTGAAACGGTCCGTAAAACATACTTATCTCACATAACAAATGTATCTTAAGACTTAAGTGACTCAAGTGAATGCTGAGAGTGCTTCAAATTTAAAAAAAATACATACCTACATAATTATAATAATTACCTTGATTTGTTAAGAACAGTTTTTTCTGTTTTATCGTAGCACGTAACTAGTCTAATGGTAGGTATAGTTATTCAATACTATTTGATAACAAAATTCTCGATTACTGGACCTTCTTGTTTTATTATTTTTAGTTTTTACGCAGGCGTTTTTTTTAGTTAATTTATTTTATTTCGCACTTTCAAGTTTGGTAAAAGACAAAAAACTATATTATGGGGTTGTGCGCTGGATGGAACTGAAAATTGGAGTTCTTGGAAACCTTTTTTGTCAGTCATGGTCGTATTGAAAAATCCCAAAAAAATATATTATGTTAATCTGCATTATATTTAGCCGAGGACTGTCTTTTTATAAATTTAAATTTTTATTTACATATTGATTTAAAAATATGATGCTGCCTGCAGATATAGTCAGCAACATCACATTTATATCAGTTCCGTCTTAAAGCCTATAAGTGAGAATACGATTTAACCAACTGTAAATTGGTAATTATGATTGAAAAACGATATTAGAAACCTAAAAATGACTTTTAAATATCTATTTTACGATACCCCACTTGACATAGTTCGTCGATTTTTTTTCACAATATGGCGTCAAAAATCGATCATTTTGGTTTTTCATAATTTGCGCCGTCATGATAAATCAAACTACGTATCATTTATCACAATCGACTCACGCGTGTAGTCTAAATAGTGCCACAAAGGCAATACAATACATAGACTGTACTGTACAATTCTCGTGTAACACAGTGTTTGTAACAAAACTCCTTCGAAACAGGTTGACCAGCTTTTGCAGGTATATTTGGTGGGTCTGAGAATAGGTTGTAATTTTTTTTGCACCCTTATGTGAAATCCAAATCCAATGCCAAACATTTTTATTGTATGATTTTTTTTGCTTTATGATTTGGAATTTATAGTGTAGTAAATGTAGGTGAACGTAGTATGTGTAGTTTGTAGGCGTAGGATGTGTTATGAGTTGGATATATTTAGGATATTTTTCATCTCTAAATTCATCCATTACGCTTTTACTCTGTTCACGTGTGTCAAAGAAGCTACGCAAAATAAAATAATGGCGTCATTACTTGACCTCTCCGAGTTCCGACTGACCTTACATTTTTACAAACATAAGTTGGTCGATTCCTGCCCTTCGCCTTGACGTTTGGTAATTGACTTGATACATTTTACAAACTAATAAATAACATCAGCACATCGATTGCTAGCTTTAGTCCGCGGCTTCGCTTGCATAATTTAACGTTTTCACACAAACTATGGATGTCCATTTCGTCTGTCCATTTCCGTTAGGGTTTAATCTATATCTATACGTATAATAAATTTGTAACTGGTCGCTGTCTGTACATGGAAGATAAATAAGAAAAACTATTACAGGGGGGCCTTATAAACGGTATAGAACCCAAAACAATGATTATTAGAATTTTTGTCTGTATGTTTGTACGCGCTAATCTCAGAATCTACAGAACGGATTTTGATGAAATTTGGTATGGTAGTAGTTTTGACTCTGGATTAACACATAGGCTTTTTATTGCGGAAAAATGTACGGTTCCCGCGATATTTGTTTTTGAGCTTGAGACTGAAGCCTTCGGATCTTTATAATCAGCCTTCAGATTACAGATTAAAAATAATTTTCGACTTTCAATGATGTGGCGCTTTTTAAAATAAATAATATAGGTATCTTATCTTATTATTATCATTATTCATTTCTTACAAAACAACAAGGATCCTTGATCCTTGTGATATTTTATTGGCTATGCTTCGTACTGTGCTCGGCTCTGACAAAGAGATCCACGTGGCATAGCTGTTATCTCATCGGTCGATTACAATGCGTCCGCGTAGATGGTAGGTCCTCTGGCTTATGTGACGTAGTTGTCGGATTGCCACAAGGCGGTATACTTTCCCCTCTCCTCTTTTCAATATTTATTAACTTTATAATCTTACGTGTTACTACAATTTATACGCGGATGACCTCCAAATCTACTCTCAAACCGATATTAAAGAAATAGAAAGAAAGAAAGAAAGAAAGAAAGAAAGAAAAAAAATATTTTCGGTTCACAAAAGACACAACTATAACATGACATAAAATAGGAAGATATAAAAGGGAATAACAAAATGATAAAATAATAAAAAATAGCTGCATATATCTGCAAAACAAATCATAATCGTTTTAAATTTACATTTGGAGTTTATCTCATGGGCTCACAATTAATCCGAACAACACTCAGACAAATCATTGGTGGCGTTAAACAGATGGATAAGCTGAAAAAATGTACATTTTTTTAAATAATGTACCCTTAAATTTAACTGGTGTCGTTAAAAATCTAGGTGTCTGCTTTGATTCTTCCTTGTTTTGGGCACCTCACATATCTGAGATTAACCGAATAGTTTACGCAGTGTCTGGGTCACTCAGAAGACAAAAAAAAAATGCTACCCATAAAAACAAAGAGTGCGCAGTCGCTACTCTTGCCAATCCTTGACTACGCACGTCTGCCTCATTGATCTTAATGATGAATTGATCAATAAACTCTAACGTATCCAAAACCTCTGTATTAGATTAATTTACAGCTTGCGCAAGTTTGATTATGTAACCGTCAACGATGGGCAGCCACTTAAGTTCAGACGTCATGAGAGGAGCTCGCGAGGAGCATATTTTGAGTCTCCTATACAAAACTCTGTATGACCTTCGTGCACCAGTATATCTCAAGGATTGCTTCAAATTTCTTGGTGCTAGTCACAGCCTTTGCCTTCGCTCTCATAGGTACAACACTTTGGAGATACCTCTTGCTCCATCTGGCTACTAGTATAATTCCTTTACCGTAAATACCTCAATCCTTT
The DNA here is from genome assembly GCA_963565745.1 of Phengaris arion. Lineage (NCBI taxonomy): Eukaryota > Metazoa > Arthropoda > Insecta > Lepidoptera > Lycaenidae > Phengaris > Phengaris arion. The sequence continues at coordinate 14,797,805 of OY751438.1, read as the reverse complement.
GGATCTCACTGCGATCTGACATACATGATACAACACTCAATTCAATTGCAATTTTCAAATCTAAATATCACAAACATCTTCTACAAAACGACTAGATTACTAGATACTAGACTAGATATTTATGTAGTCTATATATTATTATTTATTAATTTATTATGCATAAGTATCTATGTATATATTATCATGGTTTAGCATCTATTAAGTGTATGTACAGTGTATAGATATTACATACATTGTTTGTAGTGAATTTCTTATATTTTTTATGTTCAGTTATCCTAATTATACCACATCCGCGTACATTCAAGTTTCCCGTTGAAACTAAGGTTGTCTGGAAGAGATCGCTTCAAGCGATAATAACTAAGTGGTGATGTGTTTATTCAGAACAATTTACAAATAGCTGGTGCCTGCATCTTCGTTTGCGTAGAACTGACGGAAACGGAACCCTATTTTAAACATAACCCTATATTTTAAACGGAACCTTAAGATAAAAGCTGTCTACGTTAACTATTTATAATATCAGCTATCTGCTAGTAAAAGTCCCATAAAATTGGTCCAGCCGTTTCAGGGATTAGCCGAAATAAATACAGACAGACTGACGGAAAACGAAAAATAAATAAATATTGTGAGTACAGATTATACTTTCATATGCATTTATTGAATAGCTGTTAATTTAAAATTACAAACAGCATGTACGTATAGACTAGCTGATGCCGCTACTTCGTTTGTCTGGAACGATTACTAGAAACGGAACCCTATTTTTTAAACAGAACCATAAGATAAATTATAACATCAGCTACTTTCCAGCGAAAGTCCGGTTCATATCGGTTCAGCCGTTTCAGCGATTAGCCGGAGCAAACAGACAGACAGACAAAAAATATAAATGATATTTTAGTGTATTTATGGATGTACCATCATAATCATACATTCAGTGCAAAGATGTTAAACATATTTATTAGTATATGTAGAAAATAAAGTGAAGTAATGAGTTAGGCTGTTATATTATTATATTTTCCCTCGTTATTAATTTAAACAATTAATTGTTTTGAACACTTACGGATTATGTCGCGGTGCACTTTTCTTTTTCCCGAAGTTTCTTCTACTTTCCAGTCCTCCCGTGACCACGGCTACTGGAAAGTAGCCGAAACGTTCATCGCGCGCTGCAGTGCGATCCGCCCGTGCGCAGTAAATCGTTCCTACACTCAGTTTTAATTCGATCGCTCTTAAATTATATAATTATAGTGATAATGCCTATTACCACAAAGTGTGACAAATGTGATAAAAACATAACCAAAAAAATACCTGGTTTAGAATGCCACAGTTGTTCAAAGGTCGTGCACGCTAGTCAGACTTGCGCAGGATTATCTACCAAACAACTCGCTGCAATACGCAATGCAAATAACCAAGATTGGACCTGTGGTGAGTGCCAGATGGAGTCCCCAAGTCGTAAGTCTTCCTTCATTATACCAGAGGAGGAAGAGGAAGAAGATTCACCCATACAACTCAGTGATAGCATCGGTAACTTCGATCCAAACAAGTTTTTAAATGATATTACACATGAAATGAAGAAAGTATTGAAAAAAGAACTTCAGCCTATTCAAAGATCTTTGAACCTATGTTGTAGCAAGATAGACGAAATCTCCAAAACTGTTGAGTGTCATAGTAATGAAATTAAACAAATTGAAAAAAAGTACACACAAATAAAGAACGAACAATCGCATCTACAATTAGAACTTAAAGGCTTAAAACAGTACGTGCGTAATATCGAACAACAAAATTTAGACAAAACACTAGAAGTGTTTGGAGTGCCACAAATGCCGAACGAAGATTTATCTAGCATCGGAGTGAAAATGGCCGCCATGTTAAAAATGGATCATAAAAATATATCGTTTGTTAAGCGTATGCATGGAAAGAAAGATCGAGATGGTGTGGTTCAGTTGGGGCTATCAAATATATCTGAAACGGAGATTTGGGTTCAAGCTGCAAAAAATCAACCCGTTATAGTAAACAACCTCATCGAAGACAGCACAGCGCGAGATAATTATTCTACAGTGCGTATTCGAAAAGCTCTTTCTAAGAGCAACAAAACTTTATTATGGCAGGCACAACAAAAACTTCGACCAACATTTAAATATGTTTGGTTCCAAGATGGAAAGGTTCTAGACCGCATGGATAATGGTGTAAAGCCCTACGTCGCTAGGTGTGAAGAAGACATCCACGAGATACTCAAACAAGCCGACACTATCATGAACCGGTAGAAGTAGACTCAGTTGAACACGATTTTTCTCCGAGTCACTATGAGTTACAAAATTGTGTTAATATTAATGACTTTAGAACAAACTTTTCATACATTAATTCAAATCAGATTAAGCTTACCTTTTTACATATTAATATAAGGTCACTAAAGAAAAACTTTAGTAGTTTATTACAGCTTGTTATTACGTCTCATTTATGTATCGACGTTTTGATATTATCAGAGGTAAATATAACAAATGCAATTATAGATATGTACCAGCTAAGCGAATATAAATTGCACAGCGAGATTCGTAAAGATCGAAAAGGTGGAGGTTTATTTATTTACGTTAGAAACTGTCATTCTTTTGTTAAGTATAACCAAACACTTGCTCACTGTGAATCAATAATAGGTAAAATCAACACATCTTCTGGTTATTCATCATTAATCTGTGCAATATATAGACCGCCGTCTGAGAGTAAGCACTTGTATATTATGGAAATTAAACACCTATTGAATAAGACCTCGTCTACAAATACTGATGTATACTTATTAGGGGACATAAATATTGACCTAAAATTGAACAATAACATACGTGAATATTACATCAGTAACATGTCCGAGTGTGGTCTGACGAGTGTTATATCTGATTACACCAGAATAGAAAAATCAAAAGATAAAATAAGTCGATCCTGCTTGGATCATATATTTGTCAGAACACACTCACTAGACGTTTACTCGGCGGCGCTGGGCACCGTTTTAGCCGATCACCGCGCTGTAGTTATGTCGTGCATAGATAAGACGGCGCCTCGCATACAGAATGAAATCAAATATATACAACTTATAGATAATTGTAAAATGCAACAACTGTTGTGTAAATTAGATTTTAGTGAGATAAATAATATAGACTGTCCCTTAAAAATATATGATAATTTAAAAGATAAATTTAATGTCTGCTATGACTTAGCCACTTACGATAAAAAAATTAGTTTTTGCAGTAAAAGAAACAAAAAGCCTTGGATAACAAAGAAAATAAATGATATGTGTGTATATAGGGATAAACTTTACAATCAATTTAGAAATGATTGCACTAATGCTTTGCTAAAAATTGAGTACAATAAATACAGAAATAAAACACGTAAAATAATTGAAAAATCTAAGAATAGGTACTATATGGATTTTATAAATAAAAATAAAAGGAATCCTCGAAAGCTTTGGCAAACACTTAATACTATATCGGGTCGTACTAAAATAACAGTTGATGAAACAATATTCAATGCATTTAAAAATAAAATCACCACAAAAGACATAGCAAATAACTTTGCTACAGAATTTCGTGATAGTGTAAGGAAAATTTTGCCAAATTGTAATAAATATATCTTAAATAAAACACAGTACACATGCCCAGTAAATAAATCCATGCTTTTTAAGAAAGCAACGCCCACTGATGTTCTTAAAATTGTACGAAGCTTAAACAACAACAAAGGTCCCGGAATCGATAGGATACGATGTTTAGATATACAGAGTATTTGTCATAAAATAGTAAATGTGATAGTAAAATTGATTAATGCTAGTTTGAGTAAGGGCTTATATCCTCAACAATTAAAAACCGGAATTGTAAGGCCAATTTATAAAAACGGTAGCCATATCGAATATAGCAACTATAGGCCAATCACTATACTACCAGTAATAGACAAAATAATAGAGAAGTTTGTATGTTCGCAAATACAAAATTTCTATTCTAAGAATAAAATACTTTCTGCGAATCAATATGGCTTTCAACCAAAGAAATCGACAGTTCAGTTACTTTCAAAGTTTACCAATGAAGTAAATGAATGTTTAAACAGAAAGAGACATGTAATACTGCTTTTTATAGATTTTAGTAAAGCATTTGATACTTTGAAACACTGTACATTACTACAAAAACTAAATAACTCTGGAATTAGGGGCCCTATCTTAAATTGGTGCAAAAGCTACTTGACTGGCCGAAAATATAGAGTGAAAATTGGATATGAATTTAGTGATGATATTGACGTCACTGAGGGAACCGCACAAGGCTCCGTGATCGGTCCAAAACACTACCTTACGTACGTTAATGATATGGAATATATGGTAAAGCACTGTTCTGTATATCAGTACGCAGATGATACCTGTCTTCTGGCTTCCAGTGGAAACCTTAGTACGGCAGCTCAGGAAATGCAAGACGACTTCACAAGTATTGCTAAATGGGCTCATGATGCTAATCTTGTGATAAGCGCAAAGAAAACAAAAATAATACATGTCCACTCCACCCATGCTAAACATTTTCCTTCATTTAATATCATTGCACACGACCACAAGTGCTTGCATACTATAACAAATTGTAATACTACGACATGTTTGAAAATAGAACAAGTGTCACATCATACATATCTAGGACTGATAGTAGATGATAGATTTGGCTGGTCATATCAAGTAGATGCTGTTTGTGATAAGTTGAGAGCCATACTAGCTAAATTTAATATTATTAAAAGTAAAGTTCCATATCGTATTTTGTTAAATATTTATGTAGCATTAGCAGAGTCAGTTATATCATATGGTATCACAAGCTATGGGAGAACATTTAATACCTATATAAACAAAATTTTTAAACTACAATGCAAACTACTAAAATCCATAGTACCAGCGAAATTAAAACAGCAGTACAAAGATAACGTGACAGACTTATTTGCAATTTGTAATGTGTTACCTATATTTAACAAATTCAATTTATCACTTTTAATTGAACAGTATCATAATAAAGATCTATTAGTCCCAACATGTCACAAAATAACAACAAGAAAAGTATCTGATGGAATGTTTGAAATACCAAAATGCAAGAATTTCTATGGCAAAAGAACAGTGGAATATTTGCTGCCAAAACTCGTTAATAGTATCCCTCAAAATGTAAAAAATAAGTTAAATGATAACAATTATAAGCTAATATATAAAACACTTTTTAATGATAAATTATAAGACAATAATTAAAGTATTGTAAATTGTATAATTGTATATTGCGCGCGGTGAATTTTTGTTGTACCGCTCAAACCTTCGTAGGTTTATGGTACACATAAAGCTGTATCAAAAGTTGAAAAAAAAAAAAAAAAAAAAAAAAAAAAAAAAAAAAATGAACAATATTCGCGTAAACATAAGAAATCAATATTTAAACAATTAATCCAATTTTGGATCATATATTTTCGATGATCCTTGAAATGAAGTAAGTAGGTAATAAGTAAAACAGATATTATAATTGTCTACACCGGCCTGAAATGTTTATTAATTACACTGTTTATTTTTTTTCAAAACTACAGAAGTTATAGATTTAAAATAAAAATTATTTTATTAGCTTTCTATTAGTTTCCGCTAGCTGATGAATTAGATATAAAAAGTTTTTTTATTTAAAATCACTTACTTCTATAACTTGGAAAAATATAAATAATGAAATTTTAAAATTTACTTTATTTTGTAACCCAGTGTATTATTATCAATTTAGGTAAAAACTCACAAGACTATTTAACTTAGCCGGTGTACCACTTGACGACCTATGATATGGTGATAAGGTTCCCAAGTTCTTAACCTAATGACTCAGTAATAACCAAAAAACTCATTAATTACGAAATCTAACTATGAAAAATTAAAATATTTAAAATTCTTACTTGTACATTATTAATAGCTATAGTCAAAATATGTGACTTGGCCATTACGCTACATTGAGACGGGTATAAGGTGGAAAAAATTCACTATTCATTAGATTTCAGTTAGACAATAGTTTTAGTAGTAACGAAACGGCCATGTCATATTTTGACTGGTGTAGAGTTTATGAAGTTAAGGCTTGTAGAGTTACGGCATTGAGAGTCAGAAGCTTGACTCTGAATGAGATCATGGGGTCCAAAAAGGCCACTTTAGGTGCTTAATATTATGTTTCATATATTTTTTTTAATACAAAAATCTTGAAATTGTAAAATGCTTACACGATTCGTCTGATTTCATCATATTACTAGCAAACCCGGCGAACTCCGTTTCGCCACCAGATGGCTTCGTTTTATGTAACATTTCGTTTGGTGATTAAAAGAAGAAGAAATTTTTTTTTTGTTTTATATTTGAAAAAAAAAATTATTTCATTTCACAACACTAATGAATTCATTTCGATTACAAAAATGAAGTGTTATTTAGTTGAACTTCTCTAAGTAAATGAAAGTGAATCCAAAGTAAATACTGAATCGAAGCGTTATACGTGTCCGCAAATTATCCGTTTCATTGAAGTGCTCTTGGGTAAACCACATTTTTTGTTTTTTGGTCTGACGTTAACACAAACAAAGCGGATGGTTTCCCAACTCGTGAACACAACGTATAACAGCTGCCCATGTGAAAAACAATGATTTTCTAAATTTATCCCGCAAACACTAAGCGATTGGCCTTGCGACTTGTTAATTGTCATTGCGAACGCAAGGCGAACTGGAAATTGCAATCGTTTGAAGTCAAACAGAAGATCAGTCGGAATCATTAGTATTCGAGGAATACATACATTTTCACCTGCGTACTTTCGTAAGTCAAGTACCGTTGCAAAGTCGCGGTGGATTCAAATTACGCAATATCATAATAGCTGTACCAACTTTGAGTTGCAAGTTATGTGGTGGAATTCCTGGTAACTCCAGAGAGTTCAAAAACTCCGTTGGATAATTTACTACATCATCGGGATTTGTTATGGAATCAACGGATTTGTATGTCACCAAATCGTCAGCAATTTTTGATTGAATGGTGAAATTCAGTGCGTGTACATCATTATTCTTTGCGGCAAGAATTGCTCGTTGACTTAACCAACCATAATTCTGATAATTCTCACTAATGTTTGGGAAAACATTTTCAATAAGAGCTAATTGAGAGTCTACAAATCGGCAAAAGTCGTTGGTAAGTTGGCGCAATCATTCCTACTTCAATCAGTAACTTGTTTGCAATAGTCAAGCATTGATCCTCAATCAGAATCAATCCTTCATTGTAGATTGCATCGGTTATTTGGATGTCAGGATTATTCGTTTGAATGCGCAAGCGATGCAAGATATCTTCACATATGTCGTCTATGTATTTGTTCCATAACTGAATTGGTTGTGAAGGAAAACATGTGGTGATGATAATTGCGAACAGCGTTCGTATTTGGTACGCATTTGATGAAACAACTGAATCCGCAAGTGTTAAATCCCAATGAGAATCGTTCTCCAGCAAACCCAATACTATACAAAAAGACATGCTTCTCGATATGTTTGGCATTGGTGGCCATTCACAGTTTTCAAATGCGCAAATGATTGTGGTCCACGTACATTTACCAACAGCAGTCGCAAATAAAAACATTCATCATTTCTAGGATGAACAGTATAGATGCGACCTAGTGCATCAGTGGAAAACACCTGTGGCCAATCTGGAACTGGGGTTCCTTGTTTGCGACGTTGGAATTTCTTTGTTGATTGATTCCAAGTGTAATACTTGGGTATTTCAACGTACATCAGCGTCGCTGATGATTTCACACATTGCAAAGAAGCTAGTCAATGTTGTCGATGGTGGACTCTCAGCTCGTTGTGCCGCATTAGCCTCAGTGAAGTAAACTCTTTGGCCATTTTACAAATGCACTGCTAAATGTACAACTGTGGGATATCTTTCATGAATTTGAAATGACAATAATCGCCACAGTGCTTCATTAGTACTGACGTATCTGCCCATTTGGAAGTTGCTAATTTCGTCATTCGCATTTTCCGACGCAATACCAAACACAGCTATGTCGCTGCTTTTTGTGACGTACTTGCACAAATATTTGATTGATTTGGCCGAATGACCACGGTATGATGGGAGAATCGTCAGACGTCCAATATTCTGAACATCACCATCTGAATGAATAGCATCACGCAAGTGTATATAGTCCTCAGATAGTAGCTTTGCCTGATTGAATCGGATGAACGCTAAACGTTCGGTCTCGACTTTGACATACATGTCGACAGCGAATTGCTGGAATAGCCGACGGCACTTCAGAATGATATTCTCCTCATGTGTACGAATCATCATACGATACGCATAGTAATTCATTGCGCTTAGATTTTTATTCGTTGATACGCCTGAAAATGCAAAATTGAATGAATTGTTAATGGAAACCAATAATAGCAATAATTACTGTGTGAATATTGTACCTGTAATTGGATCGACCATCTTCAACGTGATGTCGTATCCGTCTTGCCCTTGCCAATAAATGATTGGATATTGTAACGCATCGTACAAACGATGTGTCTCGTTTACACGATGCATGATATTGCTTCTTCGCTGAACGACAATGTCTCGCGATTTAGTTGGATCGCAAACAATAATTGCAGCAACATCATTAACGGTGGGTGCATTGAATCTTCGCACATCTTCACCTGTTGGGGTACAATCCGCTCTTATGACAAATTTTTGCGTATCCGATGGCATTCGTTCCAATGCTGTTTTGAACATATTAACCACAGCATTATTAGCGTGAAAAAATGCTTGCAACTGTTCAATAATTCGTCTCTTTAACTGTTGTGTTCCCTGTATATTGCACCGCACATTCAGCTGATCCACCATCGACGAAATGAAATATATTTGCAGAAATTGATGCGGTTCATCTGGTGTTGGCACCATTGAACCATGCAAATGATATATTTGTCCTTGTATCTGTAATTGCAAACAATCATTTGTTGAAGAATACGGTGTAACTTCTGATCGTGTGATGGTGTAGTGTGTGGTGTATATGTAGTTGTTATGTGTTGCAATTCATTGTGTTGGTGTGAGTGATTGGTTATGTGTGTTGTATCTTTTACCTTGCAAGTCGGCATGAAGCCGCCTTCCGAATGATATTAGCTCCAAAGGAAGTCATGCGAAAACAGTTATTGTATTCAAGGATGTGTTGAAGAAAATGGCTGGAATCGGGATCACTTCCATCGAACAATGGTTTCAGTGGCTGTGGTGGTGTAAGTAATGGATCCAGTTTGACTTTTCCACTTGCGCAGCACAATCCAGCCGTTTCTCTTTTCAACTTTAACGCATTGCAATATCGACATATAGTCGTCATTGGTCCAATATCTAAATTTTCATCATCACTGTAGTTCGCAGTGGGATCATATTGGAATGCCAAGCGATTGTATGATGCCAATGATCTTCGTGTGCTCACGCGTTGTCTCAATCGGGCATTTTCTCTTATTATATTTTGTCTTTCTTCGCTTAAGTTCTGTGAATACACTTGTTGCTGGCTTGCATGTCTTGTGCGGCGGCCGATGTTCGCACGTCGTCCTCTAGGCATTTTGGACTATGGACAGAGTGGTGAATTTAACCTCAAATGCACGATCCACATAATTTACACAGTTCAACTTACCACCTTAAAGACAAATGCCTGCTGTTGAAATTGAATAAAAATTTGCACAATACACGTGATTGATTTGAAATGTTAGGAATCGAATAACTTATTTTTTTTACTTTTTTTTCACAATTTCACAGTGAACACAATACCGGTTTGTCACATGAAATTAACTGAGCAGAGAACAATGAGTAGCTGTCAAACAATGTATCACGCACCGGCGCCATCTACTTAAAATATTGGTTTGTAGTACATGCTATGTATTAGAGATGGCGCTGTATGTGAAAAAAGTAGCTGTCAAACAATGTATCACGCACCGGCGCCATCTACTTAAAATATTGGTTTGTAGTACATGCTATGTATTAGAGATGGCGCTGTATGTGAAAAAAGATTTTCCCGCTTTTCTGTTGAAATTTTTCCTGAATTTTCTTTGCTATAAAACCGTGGAAATCGGTTCGTGCGTTCTGGAGTTATAGCGTCAGGAAGGAAAACCCGACAAAACATCAATTTTGACATTGACATATATGACATTATATGAAACACCTAATGTGGCTTTTTTAGCCCTGAAGGTCGATTCTGCTAATTAAATCATACCCCCTGTGTCTAAGAAAATAATTTAACCCCATTATCTCGTGTTGATTGCGAAATATTTTTTTCCTTTAAAAATATAAAATTCTACTTCTTAAATACTCTACAAAATTTGACTTTTTTTTCATTTATAAGGGGATTAAAATGCTGATTTAAAATACTATAGGTAGGTAATAATGTAAGGTAGTATTAATGTGTAGAATTTAATTCGTAAAAAAAACGAAACTAAAAGAGAAACACAGTCCCTTTATCGGCCTACGCATTGAGGTCTGCAATCAAAAGATACCAAGTGCATTTAGTGCCGCTTGTTTTAAACTAGCAACTAGCAAGAACAAAACTCCAACGCTCAAACAACTCTGAATTGGCGCGACAAAAATGAACCGTAATTTATCTAACTCTTGGTGTGCGAGTCCGTCACTTGGTCAGTATTTTATCGAAAGTCTCCTACTTCATACATACCCCATTGGTGCAAAGTCCAGAAACTTTTTAACGAACGGAGTTTGCCTTCGTATATAAATGTTGCCTAAATACCATAATAAAAATGCCGGTTTATTAATATACATCTATATATCTATATACATATATAATAATATCATAACTGGTCGGTATAAATACATATAATAAAATCATAACTGGTCGCTGTCTGTAATTGGAAGGTATATAAGAAAAACTATTACTTGATGATTTGGCTTTATGAACGACATAGAACCTAAAACAATGATTTTTAGAATTAATGTCTGTTTATCTGTTTGTCTGTACATTTGTACGCACTAATCTCAGAATCTACTGAACGGATTTTGATGAAATTTGGTATGGTAGTAGTTTAGACTCTGGATTAACACAAATGTTACTATTTAGAAGCATTTTCAAAATTCTTTTGCTGTTGTAAAGAATATAATTCGAAATTGGTCCATTAGTCACAAAAATGGAGACCTGATGATGGCATCCATGAGGAATCGAGAGAATACCACAAAACTATGAGGACATTTATAGTGATTTCTACTTTTATAGTAGATAAGTAAAATTTTGTGCCAAGGTGTACCCTAAATTCAAAAGCACTGAACAGAAATCCTCAGACTTTAAAGATACAGGCTTAGAAATTACTGCATTGTTTACAGTACAACAGTAATCATCATCATCACCACCATCTTCTTACGATACTCCAAAATATTATTATGGTTACATATACCATACTCCTCACAGTTTTGTACACCGATTTCAATGTATTTGAAATATTTCTATTGCCAAAATTATATTCATGACCATCACATCACTAAAATATCATATTTAATGCTGGCTGCTACATTTTTTCCGCCGTCTACTACAACTAATAGTATCTAATCATTATCATCACTGGTGATTGTCTATTCGGTCCACAGATCGGTAATGCTTATTTTGGTAAATACTACGCCCTCTCAGAAAACCGGCATAAAAAAACACTTGAGTTTGTTTTGCTGAGAGAGTGAGGAAACCGGAGGAGTTTTTTATATTTATTGCGTTCTTAAAATGTGTAATAATAATAAATATAACTAAAAAGAAAAAATATTATGTTTAAAAAAAATGAAAACCTACGTCCAAAGTAAAAATGCACAAAAAAGTATGAAATAAAACTTCCTTTCCAAATTATTCCACTTTTAAATTCGTCTAAAATTTTAACTATTTCTCTACTCAATCTTCATATTTTTGAAGTCGGTACCATGGTGTCACAAAATAGTCTGTGATGACATAGATATGTCTATCTTTTAAGGATAGGTTACTATACCCAATCTAATTTAAAAAAAAACGATCACAAAATATCATGTGGTATTTTCAGAAGCTATACGGTTACAATATTACATAATATTTATCTAGAAGATATATTAAAATCCAAAAGTACCTGTGAAAATTTATTATAAGTATATATTTTTACTCTGTGCTATTACTATATTGCAGTAGGTATATTTGGTGAATAACCTTTTTTGCTACGAACACTCCCACGCGGGCGAAGCTGCGGGCAAAAGTTATTAATAATATAATTATGCCATAATGGGCACATGATTGGTCAGTTTTATATTAATTGATTTTTTATTGAAAACCGGTCAAGAGCAAGTAGGACTCGCCCACGAGGGTTCCGTACGAAATAGGAACATCGTAAATAGTTCAGGAATCGCAGTCTTGCAGTTTTTCTCGAGCCTAAAAATGGGTGATGAAAGTTTATATGGAGAAGCTATTATTATTGACATACATTTTCATTTTGAATAAAAAATTATGCATCGAAAAAAATTAATATAATTTTATAATAGGTCTTTACCTATGAAATTGCCGTTCTGCAGTACTGGCCATTTTAAATCAAAATAATTATTGTTTGGCTAGGAATTCTAATTTCAAATTAATTTTATTTTAAAAACATGGAATTCTTTTTCCAAAAGTTTCCAAAAGTAATTTGTTTATTGATTAGTGTTACATTTTCATCGCATTTCAATCTTTTTCGTCATCATGGATACGTTAAAAATTCGAGTAATTATGGAATATGAGTACCGTCGTGGCAGCAACGCGGCACAAGCGGCATGCAACATCAACGACGTTTACGGAGCTAACACTACAAACCAACGCACCACCTGTTATTGGTTTGCTCGCTTCCGTTCTGGAAATTTCGACCTGAAAAATGAACCTCGCGGTCGTCCGAAGACTTTGGTCGACAATGATGAATTAAAGGCGAAGCTGATGATACTAGGGCTAAATCTGCAGCAGCTTTCGACGTTAGCGTCAAAACAATATTGGTCTATTTGTGTCAAATTGACAAGGTAAAAAAGCTTGACAAATGGGTGCCCCACGAACTCAATGATCGCCAGTGCGAAGTACGCGTCGAGACGTGCCTTGCACTGCTCAACAGACACACAAATGAAGGAATTTTGAACCGCATTGTTACCTGCGATGAAAAATGGATTCTGTTTGATAACCGCAAGCGCTCAGAAAGTTGGTTGGATCCTGGTTCAGCACCTAAACAATGCCCTAAACGAAAACTTACCCCTAAAAAAGTGATGGTCACTGTTTGGTGGTCTAGCGCCGGTGTGATTCATCACAGCTTCTTACTAAACGGGGTGAGCATTACTGCAGATGTGTACTGTGAAGAACTGAGCACAATGATGGAGAAGCTGCATCTCCAACCAGCATTGGTCAATCGCTCGTCTCCGCTGCTCCTGTACGACAACGCGCGACCTCATACTGCACATCAGACGGTCTCCAAGTTGCAAGAACTGGGGTTGGAAGCTCTCCGTCATCCGCCCTACCTTCCAGACCTTGCGCTTACCGACTACTACTTTTTCCAGAATTTGGATAACTTCTTGGCGGGAAAAAAATTCAATACACGAGAGGCAGTAAAAAATGCCTTTGAAGAATTTGTTGCCTCCCGTCAAGCTAATTTCTTTAAGAAGGGCATCAATAAACTGCCTCTGCTTTAGCAAAGATGCATTGATTGTATGGGTGATTACTTCGATTAATACAAATAAAAAATACATGAAAACAAATTCGTTTAAATTTTTTCATACAAAACGGCAATTTCATAGGTAAATACCTAATATTATGGAATGAAAATATGATACCTCATTTGAAGAGGTAGCTTCAATTTGAAATTTCGAACCCGAATTTCTTAGACTTTAGATTAAGATTTTAGACTTAGATTTGTTTTGATAGTTCTTGTAGTAATAAAATGGTCAAGTCACATATTGAGATTGAGGTGTAGAGTCTGTGAAGTTAGAGGCCTTTATAGAGCTAGGACGATAGACGACTAGGACTAGAAGTCAGAAGAAGGCCATGAGACCTTAACTTTTGTCATCATTTTACATTAAAATGCTTTGGTGGGATTTAAATAATACCGGTTTTCTTTACGGTATTTTTGCCAAAGCGTAAGGTGGTTATTTGCTAGCTTTGATTTTTTGTTTAATTAAATTATATTGGTAGGTTTATAATTGGAATTTGTAACTAAATCAGTCTCAACCTATTGAATTGAATAAATATACCGAATGCCTACATTTGGTATATTTATATAGATCATTCAACCGGTGCGTGATAATCACGCTACATCAGTATTTGGTGTAAAAGAACTACATGTTTTTTGTACCAAATACTGGTGTAGTATTTAAAATGCTCTATACTATAATAATAGTGAGTCATTTAAAAGAGCCGTTGAATATTTATATCTAGATACAGTATTATCTGCAAGCAGAAATGCTGTACAAAATGTGTAAAACATATATAATAATGGATATTTATTCGAAATGCTATCAGGAGAAGGGCTTAGGCTAATTTTTATCCCAGATAACGACTACCATTTTTTGTGGTATAAGTCTCATAAGACGTTATAAAAATATTGATGATATTATAATCTTTCCACTCGTGTTTTTATCCGACTGCGAAGGAGGAAGATTAAGTTTTTCTTCTCTTTGGCACGCTTTAGAGCCACGGCACGTTAGTAATATATTATATTCTCTTAGGCACACGAGCGCATGAGGAAAGTCGTGTTTAAAGTCATCATACTTACATGTGGAGACGCACACAAAAGCTCGCTTTAACAATAAACATAAGAGTCTATTTGAGAGGTGAACAGTCTGATGAACAGTTTAAGAATTGCTCCTTAAAATAGGAAATGGAATTTTCCCTACAATTAATAGTAAAATTACTAATCCGTAAAATTTGGCAACAGTGGTGACATCACTTACAGAATTCACTAACTTTGTACTAAAAAGCAAAATATGGATTTTATAATAATTTTAATAGTACGTAGAAATAAAAATAAGAGGCTATGTTAGCATAAATAGAGTGAATAGTATTCTCAAATGCCTTCTTACTCTACCAATGTTAACATAACTTTAGATTATTAGATGGAAGATTTCTGAAATTTGGAAGAGTAAAGAATCTGGGATCTCCGGCTAAGTTAAGAAGATAGGATCGTGTGATATGTTGATGATGATTATCACACGATAGTGGTGATCCACGGTACCAATTACTAATTTGGCGCAGTTTTGAGAAGTTAAAGTATGTACAGAGTATTGTGCAGCGGTTTGTATCTCATGAGCTACTCAACTCAACAATATCACGTAACATTGATGAGTGTATATAATATAAGTCATGCCTCTTCAAAGTCATCAAGTACATGGTACGTGCGTTGTTGAAATACATAAAAGTGATATTAAAAAAAGAACAAAATGTAGTGTAAGCCTCGATGTTTGATTAAAAACAGCATTTATAGCATTAGTAATTATATATATATATATATATATATATATATATATATATATATATATATATATATATATTATAAATACTAGCTATCCCAAGTTGTTGTTGTTCTGTCTTATATATATAATATACGTGTATACTTGTATATATAATAAGTATACGTGGCATAAATTCGTGAAAAAAAATTATATATATATATAAATAATAACAATTCGCTAATTCAATTTTTCGTATCACGATTCTTTATTCTAGTTTCTAAAAATTACTTCCTCCTTCCATCTTTTTTTTAAATCTAATTAAAATCTCGAACTTTGAACAGTCAATAAGAATAACTGGAATTAATAACTCTGCGCTAATACAATACAGTTGACAATCGAACACAAGAGTCTTGAGCCAAATGTCAATGTCATATATGACAGCTCGACACTCGACTACTATTTTTAACACTGTTGTATTAGCGCAGAGTTCTATTTTCAGTGCTCTGAATTTGCCATGCCATGCCATGATGGAAGTTTTCAAATTCAACGTAGGTACTTTTACTCTTTTGAGACGATATCGAAAAGCCGTGCTCGGCTGATTATGATTATGGGTAATATTATATGTATGTTACGTCAAGACAACTTAATCGTAACTAGGTCAGTGGCCACAATGCCACAAAGTCAGTTATTTATACGCTTGAAGCCAATACCACCATTGGCTTTACGCGGTTCGGTTAGGTGCATAATGAGCTCAGACCATATTGACATGTTGTTAACTGAAATAACAGTTTTTTATCGATGGCGGCCCAAGATTTAGTCCTGGTGTCACTGTGATTGAAGTGTATCTATTGTGATTCTTTAGCATTAATGCCTAGTATAATATTATATACCCAGGGCCTTTAGTTGAGATGAAATCGATAATTTCGACGGCACAGTTTTTTTATTTTTTTATTTATATATGGCATCGGCTTATAACCATTTGCCAGTGTCAAGTTAACAAGGCGGGAAATATAACTTTCGTTTCAATTTTCAACACCGTATTCCTATATATAGTCAGTAGAGTCCATGAGTCACGTCAGTCGATTCAGTAAAGTCGTAAAAGCTTTACTGAAAGATCCTAGGGAGTTTTGGAGGGAAACTTAGAATAGCACGTTTTCAGAAGTTGTACCACTTGCCCACACTTGTGCACGTTAACGAATATTAAATGGTTAATATTCTACCAATATTACACATTAAGAACCGATAATAATGAATGAATTAAAATTACTAAATTATTATCTAAACTATACACACACACACACATATATATATGTGCGCTTTACACCCCGTCAGTCGGTCGATATATATATATATGTGTGTGTGTGTGTGTGTGTATAGTTTAGATACTAATTTAGTAATTTTAATTCATTCATTATTCATATAGTACTAAATAAATAATAAAATATATCGATGTACGCTTTACACCCCGTCAGTCGTCAGTCTGCCGAACGCATGGAACGCCTCAGAGCGAGGTAACGCCGCATGAGTCATGTTTTTTCATGCGTGCAGCCGGCTCCATCGAATCCTGCGATTTTAGCAGAATCAGAATACAATTTTAGAGTTTGGTAGATTGTATTGCAGATCTGAAAAAATATCAGTTTTTAGGAGAATCTTATAAAATCTCGAGAATAAAGACACTTAAAAAATGTTCTTAAAACAAACTTCATGTATATTCGGCATGCTCTGCCCTGGGGTACATTCTTAATCTCGAAAACGCTATTTAAAAGTTTTTGGTAGATTTTAGCAGAACTCGGTTATTATGTGATTGCAGAATGGTGGATTTAATTTATTCTGGTCACACTGGTCAAACGCTCAGTTGTCGGCGAAAAATGAAAATGACAATAATTATGATAATATCATCATTCATTTATATAATATTATCCAAACAGAATCACCAAAGATATCTACTAAATGAAACTACAGAGTAATACTAGTAGACGTATTTTGTTTTCAATTCAAATCTTTAGAACTAATCCTTGCCTTTATAAATTATACGTTAGTAATATACATTCTTGGTCATTATACAATATTTCTCGATGCTTTAATAGTGCGACGCAGCCGAAATTACGTAGAACTCATTCAAATTTTGACGTTCTAAATATGACATTAAATAAATTCAAATTTAAACGACAAAGAAGTTTTTTACAATTTATCATTAGATATTTTTGAAGAAAGGTGACTAAGGTTCAGCCACACTGGCGCAAAATCTCACGGGAACCGCACTATTAATTTTAGGAAATATTTTTCAGACTTGGTAACACGATCGTACTCGCGCGTTTTAACTATCTACGCTTTCTTAATATATAGGTGACGATTAATAATAATAAAAATATTCTTTATTTCCGAGAATTTGGTTTACAGTGTTCTTAAGTTTAATTAGTTTCACAATTTCTACCTCCGAGGTGTGGAAATATTCAGATTATTAATTTCTTTTATGCCTATATAAATTTAAATTAAAATTAAATTTAAATTCATTTAAATCATTTAAAAGTAACACATTAGAATTGATAAGAGTGAATACGTTTATATAAAAAATTTGGATGTTCTTAAAAGCATCAAATTATTTACTGAATTCCTCTACCATTTAGTTATGTAATTATATGCAAGCATTTGGGTTTTAGTCAATAAATTCACTTCCTTAAGCTGCTACTATCAAAATGTTAGAGGCCTGAATACATGTATATCCCAAGTCAGACAAGAAATATTAAATAATAAGTATGACATAATTGTGTTAGTTGAGACATGGCTCAAAAGTAACGTATTTGACTCCGAAATTCTCGATGATAGGTATATTATTTATAGACGCGATAGAGAAAAAACATGACTCATGCGGCGTTACCTCGCTCTGAGGCGTTCCATGCGTTCGGCAGCGTTCCACATATTCTGTCTCTCTCCTACTTGTGTGAAACGATCCATCAGTATTTTCTTATGGCGTTGTCACGTTCAACTATCGTCAGTACCGATATTATATACCGATATTATATATATATATATATATATCAGCCGTCCCGTACATACCCGTCAGTCTGGCCCCAGACCCATTAATCGGGACCAGACAACAGGAATTATATTTTATAATTTTAATTTTTTTATAATATTGTACACAATTTTAACACACATTCGTTGCCTTGCCTTGGAACCCAGGAACCTTAAAAACTTTTTGTTCCTTCGGCGGGATTCGAACCCGCGACCTCCGGCTTGAGCGCTGACCGCTGACGCATCCACATAAGTCGTCAAATCTACTACTTGCTAACTACTTGTATCTTTCTATCACTTCGTTACAATGACAGTACATACTTATGTCATTACCAAGGTTTATTATCAAATAAAACTTGCAATAAACTAGACGTGTTAATTACGCTATAATATACGAACCAATTTGAATGGAAAATAACTGGTAAGCATTCATTTCTTCTGCGTATTTTTAAACCCGTATCCAAAGTGTTGACGTCAGGTTCATAACGTCCAATAAGTTCATCCGCTCTTTTTAGAACATCGTATTATTTCTTCCAAGGAACCGTACATTATAACGTACTAAAAAGTAGCCTAAGTTCTATCCCGTGGTCTACTCTATATCTGTTACAAATTTAATTAAAATCGGTCTTTCGATCTATGTGACATAAATGCAGGTGCAGGTGTGTTTGTAGATGTAGATGTAGTTATTTATTTATTCCAATTCATAGATAAGACAGAACAACAACAACTTGGGATAGCTAGTATTTATAATATATATATATATATATATATATATCTAGATAGATCGAAAGACCGATTTTAATTAAATTTGTAACAGATATAGAGTAGACCACGGGATAGAACTTAGGCTACTTTTTAGTACGTTATAATGTACGGTTCCTTGGAAGAAATAATACGATGTTCTAAAAAGAGCGGATGAACTTATTGGACGTTATGAACCTGACGTCAACACTTTGGATACGGGTTTAAAAATACGCAGAAGAAATGAATGCTTACCAGTTATTTTCCATTCAAATTGGTTCGTATATTATAGCGTAATTAACACGTCTAGTTTATTGCAAGTTTTATTTGATAATAAACCTTGGTAATGACATAAGTATGTACTGTCATTGTAACGAAGTGATAGAAAGATACAAGTAGTTAGCAAGTAGTAGATTTGACGACTTATGTGGATGCGTCAGCGGTCAGCGCTCAAGCCGGAGGTCGCGGGTTCGAATCCCGCCGAAGGAACAAAAAGTTTTTAAGGTTCCTGGGTTCCAAGGCAAGGCAACGAATGTGTGTTAAAATTGTGTACAATATTATAAAAAAATTAAAATTATAAAATATAATTCCTGTTGTCTGGTCCCGATTAATGGGTCTGGGGCCAGACTGACGGGTATGTACGGGACGGCTGATATATATATATATATATATAATATCGGTATATAATATCGGTACTGACGATAGTTGAACGTGACAACGCCATAAGAAAATACTGATGGATCGTTTCACACAAGTAGGAGAGAGACAGAATATGTGGAACGCTGCCGAACGCATGGAACGCCTCAGAGCGAGGTAACGCCGCATGAGTCATGTTTTTTCTCTATCGCGTCTATAAATAATATACCTATCATCGAGAATTTCGGAGTCAAATACGTTACTTTTGAGCCATGTCTCAACTAACACAATTATGTCATACTTATTATTTAATATTTCTTGTCTGACTTGGGATATACATGTATTCAGGCCTCTAACATTTTGATAGTAGCAGCTTAAGGAAGTGAATTTATTGACTAAAACCCAAATGCTTGCATATAATTACATAACTAAATGGTAGAGGAATTCAGTAAATAATTTGATGCTTTTAAGAACATCCAAATTTTTTATATAAACGTATTCACTCTTATCAATTCTAATGTGTTACTTTTAAATGATTTAAATGAATTTAAATTTAATTTTAATTTAAATTTATATAGGCATAAAAGAAATTAATAATCTGAATATTTCCACACCTCGGAGGTAGAAATTGTGAAACTAATTAAACTTAAGAACACTGTAAACCAAATTCTCGGAAATAAAGAATATTTTTATTATTATTAATCGTCACCTATATATTAAGAAAGCGTAGATAGTTAAAACGCGCGAGTACGATCGTGTTACCAAGTCTGAAAAATATTTCCTAAAATTAATAGTGCGGTTCCCGTGAGATTTTGCGCCAGTGTGGCTGAACCTTAGTCACCTTTCTTCAAAAATATCTAATGATAAATTGTAAAAAACTTCTTTGTCGTTTAAATTTGAATTTATTTAATGTCATATTTAGAACGTCAAAATTTGAATGAGTTCTACGTAATTTCGGCTGCGTCGCACTATTAAAGCATCGAGAAATATTGTATAATGACCAAGAATGTATATTACTAACGTATAATTTATAAAGGCAAGGATTAGTTCTAAAGATTTGAATTGAAAACAAAATACGTCTACTAGTATTACTCTGTAGTTTCATTTAGTAGATATCTTTGGTGATTCTGTTTGGATAATATTATATAAATGAATGATGATATTATCATAATTATTGTCATTTTCATTTTTCGCCGACAACTGAGCGTTTGACCAGTGTGACCAGAATAAATTAAATCCACCATTCTGCAATCACATAATAACCGAGTTCTGCTAAAATCTACCAAAAACTTTTAAATAGCGTTTTCGAGATTAAGAATGTACCCCAGGGCAGAGCATGCCGAATATACATGAAGTTTGTTTTAAGAACATTTTTTAAGTGTCTTTATTCTCGAGATTTTATAAGATTCTCCTAAAAACTGATATTTTTTCAGATCTGCAATACAATCTACCAAACTCTAAAATTGTATTCTGATTCTGCTAAAATCGCAGGATTCGATGGAGCCGGCTGCACGCATGAAAAAACATGACTCATGCGGCGTTACCTCGCTCTGAGGCGTTCCATGCGTTCGGCAGACTGACGACTGACGGGGTGTAAAGCGTACATCGATATATTTTATTATTTATTTAGTACTATATGAATAATGAATGAATTAAAATTACTAAATTAGTATCTAAACTATACACACACACACACACACACATATATATATATATCGACCGACTGACGGGGTGTAAAGCGCACATATATATATGTGTGTGTGTGTGTATAGTTTAGATAATAATTTAGTAATTTTAATTCATTCATTATTATCGGTTCTTAATGTGTAATATTGGTAGAATATTAACCATTTAATATTCGTTAACGTGCACAAGTGTGGGCAAGTGGTACAACTTCTGAAAACGTGCTATTCTAAGTTTCCCTCCAAAACTCCCTAGGATCTTTCAGTAAAGCTTTTACGACTTTACTGAATCGACTGACGTGACTCATGGACTCTACTGACTATATATAGGAATACGGTGTTGAAAATTGAAACGAAAGTTATATTTCCCGCCTTGTTAACTTGACACTGGCAAATGGTTATAAGCCGATGCCATATATAAATAAAAAAATAAAAAAACTGTGCCGTCGAAATTATCGATTTCATCTCAACTAAAGGCCCTGGGTATATAATATTATACTAGGCATTAATGCTAAAGAATCACAATAGATACACTTCAATCACAGTGACACCAGGACTAAATCTTGGGCCGCCATCGATAAAAAACTGTTATTTCAGTTAACAACATGTCAATATGGTCTGAGCTCATTATGCACCTAACCGAACCGCGTAAAGCCAATGGTGGTATTGGCTTCAAGCGTATAAATAACTGACTTTGTGGCATTGTGGCCACTGACCTAGTTACGATTAAGTTGTCTTGACGTAACATACATATAATATTACCCATAATCATAATCAGCCGAGCACGGCTTTTCGATATCGTCTCAAAAGAGTAAAAGTACCTACGTTGAATTTGAAAACTTCCATCATGGCATGGCATGGCAAATTCAGAGCACTGAAAATAGAACTCTGCGCTAATACAACAGTGTTAAAAATAGTAGTCGAGTGTCGAGCTGTCATATATGACATTGACATTTGGCTCAAGACTCTTGTGTTCGATTGTCAACTGTATTGTATTAGCGCAGAGTTATTAATTCCAGTTATTCTTATTGACTGTTCAAAGTTCGAGATTTTAATTAGATTTAAAAAAAAGATGGAAGGAGGAAGTAATTTTTAGAAACTAGAATAAAGAATCGTGATACGAAAAATTGAATTAGCGAATTGTTATTATTTATATATATATATAATTTTTTTTCACGAATTTATGCCACGTATACTTATTATATATACATATATATATATATATATATATATATATATATATATATATATATATATATATATATATATATATATATATATATATATATACATACATATATATATATATATATATATATATATATATATATATCTTATTATTTGTATAGATAATCTATACAAATAAATAAAGTGTATGTTTGTTATTTCAAATTAACAGCGCGCGCGCGCGTTGCATTTATTGTATTGTTTATTATTTGAAATATATTATAATATAACAATATATTGAAATATATTATAATATAACAAATAAATATAATAAAACTCATAACAATCTAATAAGGATAAAAGATGATACAAATAAAAATATTTTTTAGTTTCTGCTGTCACCGCGTCATACTCTTTTTGTTTTGTAATTTAATTGATTACTACTAATTTGTAGCCTAATGTCTTTATATGAGCAGTAGATCATATACCCAAAATATCCATAATCGATTTTACCAAAGCATATATTTCCCTTCATTTGGAGAACCTACATTTAAATAAATACTGATTAACATTAATAAACGGTTTATCATAATAATAATAAAAATTGTTTTTGACGTGATAACGTCTTATAAATCGATGGAGCCGGCTGCACGCACGAAAAAACATGACTCATGCGTTACCTGTTACCTATTGTCGTTACCAAGTACCAGCGTTAGCTCGCATTGCCTTTACCTCATTATTGTTGTTGTTGTTGTTGTTGACGTTGTCACGTTCAACTATCGTCAGTAAACCGACTTTACAGACAACCGGTATGTTTTTTTTTATAATTTATTTCCTAGCAAATTTTAACCCACCACCACATATTATAAACATATAATAGGGTGAACTGACAAAATGTCAGTTCATCCTATTAATCAAGCAATTGAGCATGGCCCTGCAACGGATAAACTCGTCGTTAGGGGTGGTGTGTTCCAAGTAAAGATCTTCACTATCATCCTGAGGGTCCTCTGGTATATCCCATGGTGGAGGTGGTGGTAACTTTGCATGTAATGCAATATTGTGCAACACACAACATGCATTAACTATTTTGCTAGCTATTTCAGGATGATAGTGAAGAACTCTATCTCGAAGCATACACCTCCAACGAGCTTTAAGTAAGCCGAAGCAGCCCTCAACGCTTGATCAGGCTTGAACATGGCGCTGAGTATAGATTTCTTGCCGGGATCCTGGATTCGCGTTCAATATTGGCTCCATTATCCAGGGCCGTCGTGGGTAACACGAATCGCCTGAAAAAAACTTTTTTTCACAATCGCTATTTTACTTAGGTAGGTACATTATTTTCTAATAAAGAATGTCTTACCTAAGAACCAAATACGTTCACCTCTTGCGTGGAGTTCTTGCATGTACGTCTCCACATGACTCGCCGACCATATGTGAGTCATGTATAGCTCCACCAAATTTAGCGTTTACACTAATTATTATTTTTAAGTCATAATAACATATCTAAAAATGCAATAAAACATTAACTTTTAATTTCAAGTAATGAATGAATTCTGGAAAATAATACTGCAAACTAGAGGAAATTATTGAATTTTAGTAAATGCCCTAACCAACCCCAAAAGTAGGACAGATTATGTATGGACACGGTTTAAGTTTACTTACATAATATGAATTCATTTAATACCTTAATAATTTAATAAGTTGATGCTTACCATCTGAACATTTGAGGAATGATATCCTTTTCTATTGAAAAATATATGTTCCTCCTCATTGGGTTTATGTATTGCAATATGGGTGCAGTCAATGCACATGTATTACACCTGGTAAATTATACTTCTCTAGAAATCGGTAACTATAATAAAATCAGTATTAAAGTACCGAATTATAAGGATTTAAATAGATAGATTCATTAATTAAATATTATATACTTATAAAGTAAACTTTATTTGTCCACCATGATTTGGTTTACAGAAGCTTTGCTTATTAGTCCTATGGTATGAACCGAGATCTATACACAATCTATAACTATACCAAATTTCATACATTTATATTCATAATTACCAAAACTAGAATGGCAGACAGACAGATAAACAGACAGACAGATGGACAGAGCGAAACTTTAAGGGTTACTTGAGTATTACGGAACCCTTAAAAGTAGAATAGAATATAGTTCGAGTTTGTTAAGCATCCTAGCCCTACTACAATGTCTTGGAATAAGTAGGAAGCTACTTAATTGTATTTTGAATTCATAAATGAATATCGATATTAGCATACTTACTTAACTCTGATTCGGGATCTTGCTTGTGGTGTTTGTGGGAACGTGATCCACCGACCCACCATCCAAGGATCATTGAGGGCGTCCATCACTTCTCTGATGCAGCGACTAGTGGTTCGCTGCATCAAAATGAGGCCTACACCCACAATCTTTTTGTATGACCCTGTAGCCAGAAAGCTAAGGGCGCACAATACCTAAAATATAATAAAACCGCTACTTAATACACAACAATTTCTAATTTAAGTATCTGAGAAATAATATTGTTAAGTTATGTAGGTACTTACCTTTATTTCTTTATTTCTAAGGATATTTCTGAGGTGCCCTTAAAGTTTGCATTTTGCAGGTCCGCACAGAGGCTTCTAAACGAGGTTTTGTCAAGCCGGAATTGTTGGCAGAATAGAACGGGTACGTCTTCTATTGCCTCCAATTGCCGTCTTAACAAATGTCTTCGCCTGCGTCTCTCTCACGTATATTGAATAATCCGCCATATTGTTCGTAATTAGAGTTAAAGGCACCTTCCTAGCTTCCTTGTATATATATATATATATATATATATATATATATATATATATATATATATATATATAAGTATATATAATATACAAGCAAGCTAGGAAGGTGCATTTAACTCTAATTACGAACAATATGGCGGATTATTCAATATACGTGAGAGAGACGACGAGAAGTTAATTTATATTATATATAGTTATAAAACGCAGATAATAACGAATGCATCTTGTCTAAACCCCCAGCTCTCCAGTTGATGCCTTAATTATTGCGTACACTCTTATGAACCAGGTACCTAGTGAATGATCTCTGTACACGTTCTAGGCGATTTATATGTATTTGGTAGACGGGACTCCAGACTTGACTACAATATTCAAGACGACTAAGAACTAAGGAGTTATAAAGCGGAAGCATTGTTCTGACCTTCTTAAAGTTTCTACTGATACGTTTAATAAAACCAAGCATTTTTTGACTGTCCCTAACTACTTGATCTATATAACTAATAAAATTTAATTTTTTGTCCATGATTACTCCTAGGTGCCTTATAGTATTTACTTCCTTGAGAGAGCTATTACTTATTTTATAATCTGAATTGACTGGCAGTAGTTTCTTTGTAAATTTTTGTGATAAAATTTGCTTGGATTTAGTTGCATATTGTTTAGTAGGCACCACTTACTAATGCTGTCGAGATCGTCTTGAAGTAATTTGACATCTCGGAGGTTTTAAGTGTTCTGTATAGCTTGAGGTCGTCCACGAAAAGTAAACATTCAGAATTATATACATATTTAGTAATATCGTTAATGATCATGACAAATAATTTAGGACCAAGATGGGAGCCCTGAGAAACTCCTGATGTAGCTATGTATGGAGATGAACAATAGCCATCCTTTACAACTATTTGTATTCTATCTGACAAGTAAGATTTAAACCATAATAATATTTTCCCTGTAAACCCAAACTGATTCTCTAATTTGTACAATAAAATTTTGTGCTCTACTTTATCAAAAGCACTTGTAAAATCCGTATATACAGCATCTGTTTAGTGCCCCTCGTCGATTGTATTAGCAACATCAGTGATATAACATAATAAATTAGTGCTTGTAGATCCGTGCTGTAAAGGTGAAATCTGTTCTTTTATATGCCAGTCAATGTAAGGATTTAGAAGAGACTCAAACACTTTAGAAAAAACACTTAGAAGAGAGACCGGCCTGTAATTTTTAACAGAGCTTTTATCATCTTTTTTATATATTGGTACTACGTGAGATTTTGAACATTTTTTTATGAGAATCGGTGGGACACCGTCAGGGCCTGTACTTTTACTAGTTTCAAGATACTTTACTTTTTGAAGAACCAATTTAGAATCAATGTGAAAATCTGTGATAATATTTGTGGGGAAAAGTTTATTTTCAAATGAAGCAAAAAAAAATCATTATTGGTAATGGTGGAGTTGAGTTGAGGAGAAATGTTTCGCAAATAAGTAACACACTGACTATTTACATAGTTATTGTTCAAGTGCATCGAAGGTGGAAACACAGATTTTTGACGTGATAACGTCTTATAAATCGATGGAGCCGGCTGCACGCACGAAAACATGACTCATGCGTTACCTGTTACCCGTTATCGTCACCAAGTACCGTTACCAAGTACCAGCGTTAGCTCGCATTGCCTTTACCTCATTATTATTATTGTTGTTGTTGTGTTGTTGTTGTTGTTGTTGTTGTTGTTGTTGTTGTTGTTGTTGTTGTTGTTGTTGTTGTTGTTGTTGTTGTTGTTGTTGACGATGTCACGTTCAACTATCGTCAGTAAACCGACTTTACAGACGGTATGTTTTTTTGTTTTTAAATTCTTATAGGTAAGACCATAAGAGGTTAGAGCTTTTATTTATTTTATTTTCGATTGAAGCAATGTATTCATTATAATCTATCTTTATTTTTATATCGACTCTATTACGAACTATTTCATATTCAAAACGATCGCGTGGATTACCATTTTTTATAATTTAGATCTTATTCTGTCTTTCTCCTTTATCATTTTTATCAAAGCTGAAGAAAACCATTTTGGGTATCTCCATGCCCTAGGTTTTGATTTCGGAACATTGTTTTCAATAGATCTGTAAAGATGCTCATACAATACTGCAACCATACCCTCAACATCTACGCATTCTTTGAATTCCTTTAACCAGTCAATATTAAGCAAATCAGTATTAATACAGCCATAGTCTGCTTTCCTATAGTTACAAGTGAAAAATCGGTTAGGATTTCTATTCTTTTTTTCTACTTCATTATGATTCAGCATAACTTCTAATGTTTATCTATATTACATAATGTATTAGATGCTTCATACAGTAAAATACCTGGCGAATTTGTTAGGACTAAGTCTAAGGTTTTATCCTTTATGTTCTTTAAATAATTTAACTGATAACTGTCATTGTGTGCAATAAAATCAATTAATAATGTTGCTACCTCAGCTTTATATTCTAAGTGTGTAGCATAAAGACCACTGTTGTTGCTCTCCCATTAAATAGATGGAATATTAAAATCCCCGAATAAAATATAATCTGAATTACAAGTAACCAATTTGTCACTGACCGATTCAAAAAAAGACGTGTGGCACTCGGGGACTGCCGCGGTAAAGCTATTGCATAGCATTATCGCACGCACACAACGCCGTGTCGAAGACTGCCGAACTGAAACGACGTTAGACGATGCACGGCCTTCAAGCCACACCTCCGTGCCCGTCGGAGTGGGGAGCGTGAGGTTTTTTCGTTACAGAATTTCTAAATTCGGTCCCCGCGCTCAAGGCCCGCGATAGAAGCTATGCAATAGCTTAAAAATTTTTGTATACTGGAAGACTGGAGTTTGGTGGCAAATATACGGTTCCAATAAGAAATTTAATTCTAGAATTTACAGTCACTGACACCCATAAGTCTTCTATTTCACTCTCTCAGTTATTCATCCTAGACGACTGAAAATTGTTGGAGATGGCAATAAGGCACCCACCACCATCCTTTTTTAAACTGCTGGACATGGCTCTATCGCGACGGAAAATTCGTGTGTATATCGTGAGTCTAATATTTCGGTATCTAATATGGTGTCATTAAGCCAGGTTTCGGTCATAACAATGATGTCGTAATTACTTGTCAATGCTGCAAGACGTAGATCATTCAATTTTGTTCGTATCCGTCTCATGTTTTGATAGTATATGGTGAATTTTTACAATTTTATATACGGTCTTTATTTAAGTGTGCACAAAAGAAATAAATCATTTTATTTTAGGGATATCGGAGTGATTTTTATTTAAGATTCAAGGAGCTTCGTCACACTTGCGGGTGAAAATTCGGCCATTACGAATCCAGAAAAATACGTCTATTATATCTTACTATTATTATTCTCACGTGCCGCGATTCTGACAGCTGCATGAAGATTTTTAGCCGTGGGTGAAAGATGTTCCGAGATGTAAATAGGCTTTTTAGTTCCTGTCAATCCTATATGGCTGGAGTTTAGCTTGTTATTAACGTTATTTTTATTAAATTTAAATTTGGCCACAGAAGTCAGAAGTTGTTCGTAGTTTTACGACCACCGATCTTGGTCGGGTATCAGATGAATCTACTTTAGCTACTCTTTTAATTATGAACTATACTTAATGTTATTATGTAAAATCCTGTGTACTTAAAATTTCAATTCGTCAATACAACAAGTTTACAAGTACTAAACCTGTTTTTCAGAATTTAGATATTTTGGATGCATAATAATACTATATACCTACATTTAATTTGATATATCATCGCGGTCTGAAGTGGACTAGTTGTAAAGATAGAAACAAATTGAATCACAGTTCAATATTATAATACAAGAACGCGGGCAAAAGCTAGTAATAGTAATTAGCCCTACATTGTTGTCCTCTCTCATGTAACCTACTAGATGTTACCCACGACTTTTTTTTAACTATCCAAGACAACAATAAAATATATTTTTTGGTTTGTAGCCATAGAAGTGTGTGTTACTATTACGTGTAAAAAGAAATCCTGCGGGAACCGTACATTTGCCGCGTTAAAAAGTACCCTATGTGCTTCCCCGTGTCCTACTCTATATCTGTGCTTAATTTCATCAAAATCTGCGTAGTGATTTCGGAGCCTTCAATGCTAATAAACAAATCCTTCCTCTTTATAATATTAGTATAGATATAGTATGAAATAAACATATTGAAATACCCCTATTCCAAAATAATATTAAGAACTTTTGGATGTGTATTCCGAATTATTCGAGCCATTATTTTTTAATTGCTCATTTGCAAATCTCGTTTATTTAAAGTATTTTTAATAACCGGTTTAGTGTCTATGAGTTATAGGTAGCAATTATTAAGGTAAATTTGACACATACACGATTTAAGACATTATCTCAGGGCCCGGATATGAAAATTTTTCACCTGACTTAAATTTAAAAAAATGGTTCCTTGAATTTACGAAATTCAACAATCGTAATTATTTTGTCAACAAAAAAAACAATAGTACTAGCTAATGTTGGTATTGAATTAGCTAATTTTGGTATTGAAATAACTGTAGAAGTTCAGGAAAGGTTTAAACGGTGTGAAATATTGGAGGTAAGTGAAGGTTTTTATTTATTCCAGTTCATAGTTAAGTCAGAACAACGTGTGTCGGGACAGCTAGTCTACAATATTTTGTTTGTTTGATTAAGATCTCACCTATAGGACTACGATTTCAGTGACCGTGGACACTACACTACATTAACTTCCAAAGAAATTTGCAGTTCACACTATAGTGGCGCTGGTGTATATGCAGGTGCAAGCTCCGACGATCACCAGCGAATTTCGACGTCGGCCTAAGATTGACACCGAAATAATTTTAAATGTCGCGTCAGACAAATCTTTCTTTATCATACTATTATGAAGTTATATTGTCAATTATGTCAAAGCACGAAACGACTAGCGCTTAGCCGCCCCTTAAATGAAAAAACCCACGTCCGGCGTGCGCCGTGTAGCCCCCTCATACGTCTAGAGCCACGCGCACACGCGATTGAATGACGGTTCTTAATGTTATTAATATATTATGATTATATTCTTTGGTGTCTGTCTAATCTGTCGCCGTGGTATAGGGGCTTAGCTGCGACAATATTCCCAAACGATGATATTATTGGAACGAAGTTCCTTATGGCGCGTTGCTAATTGTATGGAGGCTGACGGATTATAGGCACGACACTTTTTGCCAATCGAAATCACAATGTAATAACGACTATTAAGAATTATACAAAAAACGACCTTATCACCTTGACAATAATGTAGAATTTTGCAATTACACATTGTGACTGTTATGACTGTTACATATTGTGACTAGCTAGCCGGGCCTTAGGAGCGCTTGATGTTATTACTCAGTACGGAGCCGGACTTCGCGGCGGCAACACTGCGAGCAGCAAGCAACCCGCCCCCCTGTCCCTACCTAAGGCGCGGCCAACTAGTTCCGCGCGCACTATATTATATACTTAGTTCAACTGTTTGTTTTGTATAATATAATATATTATATCTATACCGATAAACAAAATTAAAGTGTCTGTTTGTAATTTCAAATTAACAGCTTTTATTTTCACTTAATGCATTTAAAAGTATGTATTATTATGTATATAAATTGTTAACATTTCTCTGTCCGTCTGTTAGTCTGTGTGTTTGTCCGGAACAATCTCTGTGTATATATATACACATAATATATATATTATAACTTCGTTCTATCCGGGTGTCCCTTGACACCGCTCAAGTTTTTTATTATAAATAATCGTGTTCACTTACGATAACCCATCTTCCAGTGTTTTTAAGTTTAGATTTTAATAAATAAAATCAGATCTTAGAAAACTTATTTTTCAAAATATTCTACGAGGGCGGGTCAATAAATCCGTGACTTTTTGAATTTCTAAACTCCTTACTGAAAAAGCAACACTACTCCTGTCAACAGGCATCTGTCAGTTGACTCCTATCAAAATTTGTACTTGCTGCGTCAGCTAGTTTGTGTTTTACAGCTATCTTTATCAGACTATCCAGTAACTTAAGGAAACAATGGAAAAAAGTGAATTTCGTGTGCTTATTAAGCATTATTTTTTGCGAAAAAAAACCATTACTGAGACCAAGGCTAAGCTTGATAAATACTATGGGGACTCTGCACCATCGATTTCAATGGTAAAAAAGTGGTTTACTGAATTTCGTTGTGGCCGTACAAGCACTGAAGATGCCGAACGTCCTGGACGCCCAGTTGAGGTCTCTACACCCGAAACAATCGAAAAAATTCACGATATGGTATTGGCCGATCGAAGATTGAAAGCGCAAGAGATTGTGGAAGCCATAGGCATCTCGCATGGCTCAGTGGTTTCAATTTTGAATGATCACTTGGGCATGAAAGCTTTCCGCAAGATGGGTGCCGCGTTTGCTCACAGTCGACCACAAACGCAATCGTGTAACAACTTCACAGGAAGGTTTGGCGTTGTTTAATCACAATATGGAGGAGTTTTTGCGCCGTTTTGTAACCGTGGACGAAACATGAATACATCACAACACACCAGAGACCAAACAACAGTCAAAACAGTGGGTTTCTAAGGGTGAATCGGCGCCAAAGAAGGCCAAGGTGGGTTTGTCAGCCAATAAAGTTATGGCGACTGTTTTTTGGGATGCACGTGGGATAATCCACATTGACTATCTTCAAAAGGGAAGAACAATTAATGGGGAATATTATGCCAACTTATTGGACCGCTTCAATGAGGATTTGAAAAAAAACCGACCTCATTTGGCCAAGAAAAAAGTTATTTTTCACCAAGACAATGCAAGGGTGCACACATGTGCAGTTGCCATGGTAAAAATCCATGAATTGGGCTATGAATTGCTCCCACATCCACCCTATTCTCCAGATTTGGCTCCGAGTGACTACTTCTTGTTCCCAAACCTGAAAAAATGGCTCGGTGGAAAAAGATTTGACTCCAATGATGAAGTCATCTCGCAAACAAAGGCCTATTTTGAGGACCTCGACAAATCATATTTTTTGGAAGGGATAAAAAAATTGGGAGAAGCGTTGGACAAAGTGTATAGAGCTCAAGGGGGACTACGTTGAAAAATAAAATGATTTATTTATCAAAAAATCTGTGTTTTATTCCAAAAGTCACGGACTTATTGACCCGCCCTCGTATCTTGATGTTTATCAATTTATCAAAAAAAAACTATCACCACAAGGTAGAAGTCGGTTTTAGTAAAGTACTAACTTGATTGAAAATAATAAAATGTAAATAGTTCGGCTATTTCCATCACAGAAAAGTCTGCAACTGTCTAAAATAAAAATATTTTTCAATTCAATTTTCAAAACTTTTTGATACAAAAAACTCATTCCATCCTTGATTTGGTATCCCAATACCGAACTTACGGAATCGAGCAGCGTTAAGTATTGTAGTAAGGCGTAGTAACTATTTAGTAGGTAATCTGTGGTGAGGCGTCAAATCTGTAAATTGACGCCATTGAAAAAATCTGATTAAGTCAAAACACATTCTTAGGTTGTCTAAATATAATGTACAAACTGAGGTCTTTGTACTCACGATAGTGATAAGCTATGCTATAGCTGATAGCGAGTTATTCGATACAAAAACTTTAATAACATTCAATTGTTAACATGCTCTAACATGCGTTAATATTATAAATGTGAAAGTTTGTGAGGATGGATGGATGTTTGTTACTCTTTCACACAAAAACTACTGGACGGATTATGATGATATTTGGTATGGTAGTAGTTTAGGCTCTGGATTAAAACATAGGCTACTTTTTATCCCGAAAAAGTAGAGTATCCCCGGGATACTCGATAGTATATTTACGCGAGCGGAGCCGCAGGAAACAGCTAGTATTTAAATAAATTGGCTCTGGGTAGTGGGTACTATTGCATATATGTATATAATACACATTTCCTTCTTCTAACTTTAATATAGATGTCCTTCAATTTTTTGTTTCCGGAATTTAGATCGCTTTAGCTCTGGTTTTTATTATTAATAAACCTGCTTCTAAAATGTTACATAAATGCTAATGCCCCGATTTTGTTCCTATAATTTGACATAGTAGTCCAATGTTTTTATAATTTATTATTATTAAATAAGAAATAGGAAAATATGCATTCCAGGAAAATAAATACGATTTTGAATTTAATGTTGATGACATTCGAGGAGAAGATTGTTAAATTGTGAGTTAAATATTATATTAGGAAGTAACTGTAAAATTTGAGTTTTTTTGCAATAATAATTCGTGTTACAAGGCATTTAAGACCTAGTAGTACCTGAGAGTATAATATAAGTAATAGCTTTGCTCGGAGTTTTAGTTAAAAATAAATAAAAAATATAAAAGAAAAATAAACATAAAAAGCATTACAAAAATAATCGCCACCGATCAGACGATGTGTTTGTGATTATTTTTATTTATTTTTCTGCTATATTTTTTCTATTAATTTTAAATTAATTTATGGTTCTACTAAAACTCCGGGCAATGCTCGGCCTCCCAGGTACTTATTGCATGCATATATTTAGTGAGTATCTAAAATATAATGAATACGCATTAGTAAAACTGAAGACAAGTAATTTGGTTTATCTTATATTTATTTTATGTCTTTTATAGGATATAAGTAGGTAATAAGGTCAAAGTTACCAAGTACTACGTAAGAACATCTATTAAATCCTAATTCACCGAGTTGTAAATAATAACATACATTTATGAATTGTACCCTACATACATAACTGGTCAGTTGTCTCTGAAATTTTGCTATTTCCAAAATTATATTTGTGATCATCATCATCACTATAATATTTTTAATTTCAGCCGACTACTACAATATACAATAATGATTATTTAATAACATAAGTACCGAACCATTATCATCACTGGTGATATGTTTATTAGGCTCTCATAAAACTGGCATAAAATAACGCTTGAGTTTGTTGTTTGTTGAGAGTGAGAATAGCGGAGGCGTTTCTGTATTTATAACATTCTTAAAATGTTTTAATAATAATATAATAAATATAACTAAATAGAGAAAAATTATTATTTTAACAAAAAATGAAAACCGAATTCCAAAGTAAAAATGCACAAAAAAGTATGAAAGAACAAGCCTGAAGAACATACTGATATAACAATATTTAAAATAGAACTCACGTTCAAGTTGGCTGATACCGACATCAAAATTATGAAGATTGAGTAGAGAAATTGTTAAAAATTTAACCGAATGTATAAGGGGAATTATTTAGAAAATAAGTTTTATTTTATACTTTTTTGGGCATTTTTAACTGACTTCCAAAAAAGGAGGCGGTTATACATTCGGCTGTACTTTTCTTAATTTAGCTTTGGAAGTCGGTTTTCATTTTTTCGTTTATCTATTGTATCACTATCTGCCATTATTGTCTTCATGTTGCTTTCTGTTACTGTGTGTTTTATTTGGTTGCTATTATTTTCATAATTTGTTCTTAAATGATTTTAATGGTATTTTTAATGATTTGTGTTGAAATATTAAAATTAAATGACCAGGTGCTTAAATAATATTATTTCTCATTCATTGGTTTTATATCTTAATGGCATAAATATTAGGTCCTGTGTGTTTATTCACTGTTAAGACTAAGTAATATTGTAAATTAAGTTGTTTAAAATATTGATTTGGTCTACCGAGATTCTTACGCCACCGGTTCTTCTCGGCGGCTTAGGTCAGCGAACCGGTAGGGATTTTGCTATGACTTTGTATAATATCTTGATGTAATTGAAAATAAAGCATTATTTAGTATCCATATTTTTATGCAACTTTTTTTTTTTTTTCAATTTCCTTTTCTCAGATATAACTTCACTCACTTTTAAAGTTAAACATACTAATTAATTTAATTATAATCCCTGTTAAGTAGTTGAACAATAATATAATAGAGTCATCCTGCGTCTGTCACGCCCCTATCAGCTAGACAACAAAAGCTGTTAGGTGTATGACTCGAGGCGGCGAATGCAGATATATAGGCTAATAACTCCAAAGTAGTTGCTGGGGAAATGTCGGGCCTATATATTGTGGCTGCTTATAGTGAAATGTATGGCTTTGTGACCCTCGACGAGTACGAAACACGGCGGACAGGCAAGACTAGGTTCAACGTACCATCTGGCGACCCAATAGCAGATAGTTAGCGACAGCACCAGGATCATGTCGGAGGATACTGTCGATGGCGGGGGCCATCGCTGGTGACCTGCTCTCTGACTTGAATTGGTGGAGTAGACAAAACCATCGAACTTCACCTGAGTAAACGGGGTTCAGGGTTGTAACAAGACAACTTGGATAGTTGAATATTTAAATGAGGATGGCGACGTTATAATCACCAAGACTAAGGAGGCAGTCATCCTCATTGGAGACATAAATCAACTGCCGTTCATTGAACGCGAATACGTTGAACTTAGACACAACCGACCTAACCTGACCACGAACATCAGCACGTCCTGGTGGTGGTGCTGTATCTTTACTGATGTGCTTTTATATGGTCAACAACAGACAATAGAGATGCGATAGAAATAATTTTATCGCACATAATATCGTACTCACGGCGGCTTCGCACCGCTTCGCATGGAAGATATACTTCCTGTATATTGAGCTAAAGCTATAAATATCATAGAATATTTATAGCTTTTACTCATCGTCTGTTTGATCGGCGATAATTATATTCCAATAGTGAAAGAATTTATTAAATTGGTCCGGTAGTTTACGAAATCCTAAAAAAAATAATCTAATTTTATATCGCCGACTGAACGTAACCGGTCGATTTGTGAGATAAAATATTACGTTTCGGTTTATCTATAAGGTATAGGCAATATAAGCTCACAATACATAAGAACATAATTGGACATACGGGCTAGTATCCACTAAGCTAATTACAAAAAAAAGCCGTCGTCCTTTTGACGTTTTTAATGCCCTAAGTAAGTAAACTGATTTTCGTAAATTGGTTACCAGAGACATGTGAGACACCTGTATTATCTATAATATAATCTGACGCGCTCTATTACTAAAACTGTCTCTAACTATTGGCTTGTCGCCTTGTTGTTTGTATATTTGATTAGTTAAGGGCTATAACCAAGGAATGGTTTGTAAATAATAATATTATCAAATTTTACTATGCACAAAGCATTTTATGAATTTACTTGTATCTTATTTGTATAACACGACGAAAGAAAAAACATGACAAACTAGGATCCGTTTCCGTCGTCGGCATAAATATCATATCGGAGATAAAAAACATATTGAACGGATTGTCAACAAGTCAGTCATGAGCAAGTCGGTGATGCGAATCCATAAGTTTTTCCCCCACCAAAAAGTGTCTATCGCGGCTATATAATTTTTCACTTCAATGTAGATAATGTTTATTTGTAATGCATTAACGTGAATTAATCGGTGATATTATAATATTGTCTATTTCTCAGAAATTCACTAAAATTACCATAAGCTGCTATAAGCATAATATGCTCATATCCATTGTGATTATTTTTATGTTTGCTTCTAATAACAGAGTTCAATAACAACCATTTAAAACCAGATTATTAAAATTTTTCTGCATAATTCTGCAGATATTTTCCGGGTTTGCTTGTGCTAGATCATTTTTGAAATAATTATGAATCTTGAACACACATTTTACACAGGACAGATTAATAAAATTATTCAGGTATGTGCAGAAAACACTTTTGTGCGTAAATCGTATTTAGTAGATGAGTATGTGTTTTGCTAATGAATTCGATGTAATAGATAACATTACTGGTGGAGCAACTTGCACGTACGTCCTTATTGACGTCACTTTAGTTATATATATGTGCTGCGCGGGAGTCGGATCAACAGTTTGACATAAGCCGGTAGTCAGGATAACAGGGCGAAACAGTGCTCTAGTATAAGTGGGTCTTGTGAATGTATATAGTGTAAGGTAAGGAGTTCTCCCTTATTGTTTGATGGAGTCAAATATGATGAAATAATAATAATATCATAAAGAATAAGGTTAATCTAATCACCTATATTTCTTTATGGAAGTTTTACGTTCTTTCTTTTTGTTGTTGTGAGAAGCTTTCATTTCTAATTGATATAATATATTTTGAAAATTATATTGACTTAAATACTCAACAAAATAAGTTAATTTTTTCAACAAATTATGTAATTAATACACCTATAGAAAAGAGTTCGTGCTATCTGCTGGTAATGCCTACTTTTGAGCTTAAAGCTCTAAAGTGAATGTGATTAGTGTCTGTTCTTTTTTATGTGTAGATAATTATTTATGAAGCTCATAACACGACGACATAGTTATTCTCGATTTGCAGTCTTTATCCTAATACTATACAATATAGAGCTTAAAAACGCTCTAGAAATAGACGGAATGAAACGTTACGCGACGCGCTGCATTTTTTAAGATCGCTATTCAAAATTATTTTTTGTTACTTTTTTCACTAAGACCAAAAAAAAATCCAATTAGTAATGCCTCAATATATCCGAGTATATTAATGAAACTAAATAGTTTAGATGTAGTCATCATAATATGTCATGTAGTCATACATTATCCCTAATATTTTTATGTGAGATGCATGTTGCCGAATTCTATAACAAGTTGCTATAATTTTTTTGGGTGTAATCAAAATAATAAAATGGACGACTTTTAAACAAAATGTCACGTACCACAATTAAAAAAACCGGTCGAGTTTGTGTTGTAACACGTGTTTCGGAGCTTCATGAATCCATGATCTAAGCAAAATAATAATTATAATTTTTAGTGTAGCTAATATACCTACTATTATTATTAGTTTTGCTCCTAAACAATAGCGACTAGCGGTTGCAAGTTTGCAACCGAAGCGGAGTTCAAATTTCAAATGTCAACGGTCCTCGCATGAATTTTCCTCGCGCTATTTTTAGGGTTCCGTACCCAAAGGGTAAAAGTAATCTATT
This sequence comes from Phengaris arion, assembly GCA_963565745.1. Lineage (NCBI taxonomy): Eukaryota > Metazoa > Arthropoda > Insecta > Lepidoptera > Lycaenidae > Phengaris > Phengaris arion. Next base: position 14,759,445 of record OY751438.1, on the reverse strand, counting down.
ACTGAGACTTCGCTGTCCCTCTGTCTGTCTGTTACCAGGGTGTGTGGCTGTATGAACCGTGATAGCTAGATACAGTTGAAATTTTCACTAACAGCTACCACGAAACTTAGGTTCAGCTTTGGGCTCCAGATATAAAATACAGAACGCGGATCAAAACATCATCCAAACGTGTTTGCTCTGAATTTCTGATGAGAAAAAATAAAGACACTTAACATCTCGTTTTTGATTAGTAATAAAACTTGCAAATTATATAAACGTGCTTATTACTAATAATAAGTGACACGATGGTTCCGCAGACGTTAATACCTAATAATTTAACATGTTTATAAATTAAGATTACAGGTAATGTAAACAGGATAAATTATTTCGTATTGGGTATCCATGTTTTACGCGTTTCACGAAAATTATGTTTACTGCTATAAGTTCGGATCATGACCGTTGACGTATTCTTATATTTTATATTCTTATTTGCTATAGCATTTTTCACTGTTATACTCACTTTACTTAGATTCTGATAAAGTATCAATCTTATTTTTCGAATTCAGAATAACGTAAGGAACAAAACATATTAAAGCCATTTTTCTCTAAACTTAGTACGAACATAGAGGTTAGAAGTTTAATGATTTTTATTTCTACGTGGATGATTTTCCATTTTTTGTTTTTATGAAAATTACTACATAAAAGTTAGCAATCCGTGTGAATTTCACTTAGTAATATTCAAATGCTACTATAATATATGTTAGAATAATTTCAAAGTATGTAAGAAAAGTAAGTATTTATAAAAAAAAAGTTTATTGTACACAACTAATACAACAATATGACATACATTTTATCAGTAGGAATATAAGGGGAGTCTGGCGGGGTCGGGATCTCAGTCCAGTACAGTTTGGACCGCGCATCAGACTGCGTTCTAAATCGCAGCGGGATCTGTGCGGTTTGGAATGCGGATCGAGATATCGTGATAATTATCGTTTCGTTTCGAATCGTTTGGAATGCCTGTGTCTTACATATTGTGTCAAATACATAATAGAATGCAGTTAAACCTGTGGAAAATACGCTGTCGTCGACATGCCAGATCGGACGGTCGGCTCCGCGTATTTACACTTTTGTTTCGAAGCGCGGTTTGTCGGCTCCGCGTATTTACACTTTTGTTTCGAAGCGCGGTTTGTCGGCTCCGCGTATTTACACTTTTGTTTCGAAGCGCGGTTTGTAATGGTGCGTGCTATTTCCCGCGGTACGTGTGCAGGGCGCTATTGGAAGGTTTATTAGAATTTTCTAATTTACGTGAATATACATTGCTCACATCACTTTAAATCGCCGTAACAGACTGTCGAGGTGACTGTAACGCATAACATTTTAAATTGTAGCTGTAAATATAAAAAGTGATATTTAATCAATGAACATCGTCAACAGACAAACACTGAAGATGAGTTACGCGGCGACGGAGAGTGTTCTCCAGAGCACGGCCTGGACGGCCACCAATATGTTCTACCTGCTGCTGGTGCCCGCCATCATACTGTGGTACACATACTGGCGCATGTCCAGGAGACACATGTACGAGCTGGCTGACAAAATCCCTGGACCCAAAGGACTGCCCCTCATCGGAAACGCTCTGGAGTTCGTCGGCTCCTCCGCAGGTAATTAAAGGTTAAATTATTGTTTACTGGTGATTACAATGGTCGGGTTGCGTTAGAAAAAAGTATCATTGAAGAAGGTCTAAAGATAATGAATACAACCAAGATCCTAAGACGCTAAAATTCCTGTGTTTCTAGTTTAAGGCAGTACCCAGTAGGTACTGGCTACCGCCTTTAACTATAAACAGAATTACATTTACCTTGTAGGTACGAGGACATAATATATATATACACCAGTAGATAAATAACAGTTTATATTGAATATAAAAAAGTACCTACTCGAATAAATTTTTGCATCGTAACGTATTTAAAGGTTTTGTTGTTGACATTTTATGTTACCCTATTAAAGCGAAAAATATTGGCAAAACATCATTAACATAATTAACATGTCCGTTAAGTTACTTTACTGTCGATTATTTTGGATTAGTTCAGAGCTAAAAATAAATAAAATGAGGTCACATAGGCAATGCACATAACATAATATGGTGATATAATTTAATTAATATATAATATAATTTTAAAATAAAAAATATTTTTCAGACATTTTCACCAACGTTGTTAAAAAGGCTGAGGAGTTCAAAGACTCCAGTTTGGTCAAGCTTTGGATTGGACCCAGGCTGCTCGTGTTCCTGTACGACCCTCGGGATGTTGAGGTGATCCTCGGCAGCCACGTCCACATCGACAAGGCCGAGGACTACCAGTTCTTTAAGCCTTGGCTCGGAGATGGTCTTCTTATCAGTACTGGTAAGTACATTTTATCCTTTGGTGCAATACTAATAGCTGGTACGAAAAACTTTTTTCTATGGAAACCTATTCTATATTATGCTATGAAGCATAATATTAAAATTAATCAAGGGCCTAACCTAATTTTCTTTACAAACAGATAATATAAAAATACGAATGAAACAAAATTACATTTAATTTTAGTAACAACAATATTAGTAACAATTATAAAAAAAAACCTTGACCTAATCACATTTTTTGTTACGAAATTGAAGTTTATTAGGAATTTTGAACTGCTAAATCGCCAATTTGGTTTGCATAATATTTCTTTGCATAAATGCGTCACTTTCACAAAGTTCCGAAATTTTGCGATCAAGGTGCATATTGGGTTTTCCCAAGCACTAAATGCGTAAATAAACAACGGAAATAATGTAAAGCTCAATTATTATAAACACTATGATCAATCATTTACATCTAAACTGTTTGTTAGTAATCGCACATGTTAAAAGACAGTATTTAGTGAATAATTTTACTAAATGTCTCCCACATTTTAAGGTCCCAAATGGCGTTCACACAGGAAACTGATCGCTCCAACTTTCCATCTCAACGTGCTGAAGAGTTTCATCGACCTGTTCAACGCCAACTCCAGAGACGTAGTGGACAAGATGAAGAAGGAAGCCGGAGTTTTCGACTGCCATGACTACATGAGCGAGTGCACTGTCGAAATCTTGCTTGGTGAGTACAGACTCCAGCGTAAACAATGTTAGATTTACACGCTAGGCAAGCATTGGTAAGCAAGAAAGGAATCCTTTTGTTCTCCGGTACACTCCGAACTAACCCAATGATTCGCTGCTTGCCGTTTTGGAAGCGCCATTGCATTCATGCCAATATTAATAGTAGAGCATACCCGAGATTGATACATATACGAGTAATTTTACTAAAAATATCGTAAATTGTTTAATATTACGTGTATTTCAGTATCAAAGTGATAAAAAATATATTTATCCAAAAATTCTCATACCAAAATTCAAAAGATCATTGCGGATTTTCTTATTATACGAGTACTTCATGGTTAAGCGTTATTAAGGAAAAAGAATAAACATTTAAATCAAGTGTAACAAGTTCGAAATAGGCTAGATGACTGTTTTTTTATTGCATAAATTAATAGCACTCTATGAGTAACTTTTTAGAAGAAACAGTATATCAAAAGTCAATATTTTCAAAGGAATAGTGATTTGTATACAAAATTCCGCAATTCTCGTGAAAACGCTCCATACCAAAGTCGTACCTAGGTTTGACGTCACGCCTAGGTAAAAGTGTATATAATATAATAAATATTATATTATTATATTATATACACTTTATATATAATAAATATAAGGTCGCAGGAACATATTTGTCAATATCTCCGATATTTGTGCGTTTAAGTTCATACTTACCGTAATGAATGTTTTTGTATGTGATGTAAGTAAACTAATGATGTAGGTTTTGTTTACCAATTTGGCAAAAAAAAAAACTTCTTTGTACTTCTTTGATGTATCCAATTAAAAAACTACACATAAAATACATTTACCAAGTAGTAATGCCTCAATATTTCTGAGTATATTAATAAAAAATAATATTTTAGATGTACGCATCTCCCCTATTGTCTATGCGTAACACGTAGGTAAACGCGTTTTTGAACCGCAGCTCGCAAGTCACAGGCAACGAATTTATTTTAATTCTAGTATTAGACGTTGACACGTAGTAAATTCACCTAGTAACTACTGAATTCATTACTGCGTGACTGTCATTATATCTACTTATCTATGTGCACAATATTATGTGCATTTTTTGATTTTTATTTTTATTCATTACATTGATTTTTAAACGGTATAATAGATTGTGGTAATTATTCTGTGACCGTTATTGTTACTTCTAGACTGACCAATATGCAAAATATGTTGTTTATATTCTGACGTATATTATAATAATATTTAATTCATGGCACTGATAATTTTCCACGTTTGCCGGAACTTTATGCGTACAGCTAAACGATTTGCAATGCATACATACAAGGTAAAATTACGGACTAGTTTGTTTCTGAGAACGTGTGTTAATTGTCACAGTACGACATCCTCGTGTCTGATTAATTCCTATAGAAGGTTCTTCATAGAGCCTTGTATAGAGTTCCGTTCTTACTTTTTAATATATTTAATATACTTAATTATAAAACTTTATATATATTAGACAATACTTTTCTTAGAGCTGTGAACATAGTGGCATATTGTTTGTAATAAATTGTTGAGTGCCAAGAGCTATTAACTGAGATAGGTTTCAAATCTATTGGGGGTGGGGACACTGCGCATACAGTTTTTTGCATGGTCCTTTATTCACAATGATAAATCTTACATTTGAATGGTTGGATAGGCGTGGTTCCTAAACTCTTAAGATGTCATAACCGTTGCACTACTCGATGGTAAGCGTATTGTCAGTATAAGTACCATAGGGTTCCTTATAAGGAAAGACATAAGACACATTGGTCTTATATTCGTCGACCTCCCACGCGCGATTGTAATATTAATTACCCATAACTACTGCAGGGAAGGTTGAACGATGGATTAAATAATCGAGGCTAAATAGGAAATCAAGCCGATGCCCTAAATTGTCACTAAAAGGATAATGTGACCTTTAATAATAGTAACAATCATTTGTGCATAATGTTAATAAAATCATTATTATTATAGAGTTTAACGGGAGAAAATATAGTGTTGTTAGATTGGAGGTAGTCCAAGAATACAAAATTATCAAAGACCACGAAAACAAACAAGTGAAGTGTTAATTTCATTGCTCCAGAAACTGCCATGGGTGTGAGCAAGTCTACGCAGGATCAGAGCGGCTACGAGTACGCCATGGCTGTGATGAAGATGTGCGATATCCTCCACTTGAGACACACCAAGATCTGGCTCAGACCCGACCTCCTCTTCAACTTCACCCAATACTCTAAAGTCCAGGAGAAACTCCTCAGTGTCATCCACGGTTTGACCACCAAGGTATTTTTCAAACATATTATCTTAACAGTTCACTTATGAGATCAATTTAATAACTCAAAAAGTAGTGAAAATATGTAATAACATACAAATATCGTCTCCCACAGGTTATCAAGAAAAAGAAGGAGGACTTCAAATCCGGCAAACAGCCTTCTATTGCCATCAACCCAGAGACCTCCGACAACTCATCGAGCAAAGTAACATCTGTCGAAGGTCTGTCTTTCGGACAATCGGCTGGTCTTAAAGACGACTTGGACGTTGACGAAGACGTCGGCCAGAAGAAACGTCTTGCTTTCCTTGACTTGCTTCTGGAGAGCGCCCAGGGAGGAGTAGTCATTACTGACGAGGAAATCAAAGAACAAGTAGACACCATTATGTTCGAGGTAATTATAACCGGATTATTATGGAGTATCCAATCCCTGTGATTAGGATTTATCACTGATAAAATTATATTATTTTAATGCATTTTTATTAAACTTTGTTATCATTGTATTGTATTTTATCAAACTATTTAGGGTCACGACACCACCGCCGCCGGAAGCAGCTTCTTCTTATCATTGATGGGTATCCATCAAGACATTCAAGAGAAAGTAGTTGAAGAGTTGTACGGAATCTTCGGTGACTCCGACCGTCCCGCCACCTTCCAAGACACATTAGAGATGAAATACTTGGAGAGATGCCTCATGGAAACTCTGAGAATGTTCCCTCCAGTGCCCATCATTGCCCGTCGTTTAAACCAGGATGTGATGATGCGTAAGTAAAATAATTTAAATTAAATCTTTGGAAGCAATCGAGTATTTTAACTGATACAGGGGTATTTCCTGCTCTACTAGAGTATCTAGAAAAAAATGTTCACAAGGTTTTATCGTTTTCGCACGAACTGATGTTGTAACCAATGACATATTAACAAACAAATAAGTTATGATTTTAAAATAGGACATTATTTTAATTAAGACAAAATTAGCATATTCAACGGTAACAACTTATGGTAACGATCAGTTTAGCATCATAACACAATAATGTAAGGAGCTATACGTTAATTTAAGATAATGTCCTAATATATATTATATTTACACTAAATGCCCATTCCAATGGCAAATGTCTTGTTTGTAATGAGTAGGTAGACCAGTGTTTATACATTTCTGCACATCCTGCATTAAAAATAGAAGAGTAAAGCATAAATACTAGTATGATATCGTATAAAAATAGTATGTTCATAATGTTATAGTATTTTTCTAGCGTGTTTATATTATTATTGATTTCCACTAACCTATTTAATTTTCTAGCATCTGCTGGCTTGAAAGTTCCCGCTGGAACAACCGTGGTTGTTGGAACCTACAAACTGCACCGTCGCGAGGACATCTACCCCAACCCCGATAAATTCGACCCCGACAACTTCTTGCCTGAGCGCTCCGCTAACCGCCACTACTACGCGTTCGTTCCATTCTCCGCTGGACCCAGGAGCTGTGTGGGTAAGTTTGCCTACGTAATCGCACTTTATTTAAACTATTAAACAGAAGTTTACTTATTTTACCATAAAACTTTATGACCATTAGAAATTACTCAAATCTCTGCATAGAATGTGGTTTTTATATATCTACTTCCAAGGAACTACTGCTGTAGATTTCAACTTGAGCTTGTAATGAGTTTCAGTTCAAAATTATTCATCTTTTACTTTCCCTTAGGTCGTAAATATGCCATGCTGAAGCTGAAGATCATCCTCTCGACGATCCTGAGGAACTTTAAAGTCTACTCAGACATAAAGGAATCAGAGTTCAGACTGCAGGCTGACATCATTTTGAAACGCGAGGAAGGTTTCAAAGTGCGATTGGCGCCACGCAAGTCAATGGCCAAGGCATGCTAACTCAAGACTTAGCGTTGATAATATTAAACGACTGTAGTGATTTCAAAAAAGTAGTCACTGTCCTCCTAGGATTCTACTGATATGGAAACACCACGACGATCTTTTTAAACTATTTGGAATTAATATTATCGAATACTTTAAAACTTTTAGACTTGTTTTACTACTTATAGGAATACTTATTTATATTACCATATATAATTGTACAATTTTATAAATAACAATTATAAGAGAAGATGTTAATTTATACCTTTATAATTGTATTTCATTATTAAAATTTTGTTTATAATAAAACGTTATAAAGTGATTTGGAATTAAAAATTCACGTCCTATTATTTTGTATATACTCGTGTTTTAGTGTTCGAATACTAAAGTATGGAAAATTATTTATAAGTAATAAAAGTGATTAATGGGAAATCGTTTATTTATTAAGTTGACCACAACTTTTCTATCTTCTGTTCGTAAAACACCCGTCTACTACTGTGCAGCTTTGTTACATCATTTATTGTGTCTGTTCTGCCGAGAACGACAGGCTCAGAATCATCAGTGACTCCTTCTTTCTCCTTTTTCGTCCTGGAATGAGAACAACATTTTAACTTAGTCATATTGTAACAATCTTATTATAAATTACATAGGTACTAAGGGTATAATTTTGAACAAACTGCAAATACAGAAGAATTTTAGAATGTTCTGTAAATAATGTTCCACGGAGGCGTATCGTGCATTACTGTTTCGACCTACAACGTCCGCATAGCATGTTCTATACTTTAATCTTCTGGAGGTTTTACTGTTGTATCTTACTTCAGCACATCCAGGGGAGTTCTACGGTGGTTTGGACAGCCGCATGGGATATATTGGTGATGCTCCCTCTCATTCCACCATCCCGAGTGAGACAGTTTCCACTCTATTATCAAAACTTTGTCGACTGTACAATCATTTGCTTCTTGAATCAATTTAAAATAGGACGACATAAGCTCCTGACCTAAAAATTGTAACTATAATTACTGTAAAAACTATACAAAACAAACTGTATGTACTCACATATTTTAATGCTTAAACCTTAAAGTTTTAGCAAACCGGGATTTTATTGTAGATTGGTACCAAGTAAATTTATTACATATTAAAGCGTAAAATATTATTTGTTACAAAATTATTTTTACGATGTAATAAATAAGAGATAACAGGTAAGTAGTTTACAATTATGTCCAAATTTTATCGTTGTCTTCATGATACATATTTTATATTTCAATATTTTATTGAACTTTTGAGAGGACATTTATATTGTTAGTATATCATCGTAGTTTGTTTTAAGTCTAGTTGTTTGCGTGCGTCTTTGTTCGCGTTACACTAAAATTTTCCTATTCCACAGGTAACACAATATAATATTACGAACTATCGGGCCCGACACACGTTGTGTCTATATTAACTATGTCTCGACTATATTAACTATGAACTGGAATAAATAAATAACTACATCTTTACCTACAATCTACACCTACTACCTACAACTCCAACCTACACCTTCTATCTACAATACTACTACTCCTACTGGAACCGGCCGTTTCTTTATGATATAGAACGTATACCTACATACTTTACTACATATTTGACGGTCAAGTGGCACTGCAGACCTGAGTAATTACGCTACCGAGGACAGAACAAATATCATATAATATTCGACAGGTAGAAAGTAGGCATAGTAAGTACCAATGGTAAAATTTAATTGTGATTTTGAGTATTTCCAATATTTCTTACCGTTTAAACTTTAAACCTGCCCTGAACGTCCACAATTATTTCAAGATCAAAATAAGCCAAATCGGTCCAGCCGTTCTCGAGTCTTAGCGAGACATAGGAATTGCAATCCATTTTTTTAACATACTTGCTGACTACTACTAATACTCCTACTTTTTGACACACGTTGTTCTGTCTTAACTATGAACTGGAATAAATAAATAACAACATGTATAACTACAACCTACACCTACATCTACATTTAAAACTACATATAAACCTACTCCTACACCTACAACCGCCGATACCTATACCTTTTCCGACATTACTCACCGTTTAAACCTTCCCTGAACATCGTCAATAGTTAAGACCAAAATAAGCCAAATCGCTCGAGCTGTTCTCGAGTTTTAGCGAGACATTGGAATGCAATCCATTTTTTTATTTTAGAAGAAAAAGATATAAGAAAAGAAGAAGTATATTTATATACTACCTATAATAGCCTTTTCTACATTTTTTCAAATATATTTTTAAATGTTCGTATCGAGTCGATAGTCAACTAGTATTTTTATTTCCTGGAAATAATATCTCTTTATGCAAAGGAAAATTATTAAAATTTAAACGACACAATATGTTTGTTCCAAAACACCAGCCACCATTATCGTGAAGTCATAAGAACAGAAACAAATAAATATCAACAGTGCAACAGTGCATCATGAACTTTAGACTTAACTTTCGCTGTTTTTTATTCGATTTGATTATGTTCTTATGACGTCACAAGAAAAATATAGCGGCTGGCGTTTTCGGTCACTTGACATACAGATAATAAAACTATAGTTTTATTTTCGAAATTTTAATTAAATCGCATATTGATATAACAAAATAGTGTTGTATTCGTATTTCTTTTGACATAAACTATATAAAAAACAAATGTATATCATTTAATTTCGATACATGAAACTAGCCTATTGGCTTGTACGTAAGTCGAGGTTATAAACTCACTATTTTTGTAACACATTTAAATCTGCACGGTGGTAAATATAAAAGTATCAAAAAAAATTTCGAATGAAATCAGTTTCACCTTTTTATAAGCGAGGAAGTAGTGATAAGATTAAGAATACGATATAGGAGAGGTTACGTGGCGAAATATATCTACGCTTCGACTGTCGACCTCGTCCGACACTCTAAGTGTCTCAGTTTGTATGTAAGCGCTCCATTTGTATTCCAAATCTAATACTGCCATTGCTATGACCTTCAACTCGGACGTGCCTCAGAATAAAGCTAAAATAAATAATTATTGTCAATTATATTCTAGTTCTCGCGGTTAACGTAAAGCAAAAACTTGTATATAAAATCATTGGAGCTGTCAAGATTTGAATATCAAGTGTAAGTAGTATTAAGAAACACAGTAATAATAATTATTAATTAGTCTTAATTAGATTTGGCTATAGAAAAAGTAATGAAAAACAAATATTACTTATATTGTTACTGGCTTTTGTATAAGAAAATAGGAATTTCCTTATTATTAGAATCTGTTTACGCTTCACGAAGTGTTTAGGGATATTAGAGCCACTTATTTCTTTCGGGACACCGAAGAATATAACTCAAATAATTACCTAATAACTTGGCGAGCGAATGAAACATAATTGATTATGTAGTGTATGACTGTCTATGTAAGCATAGATATCATACATCTCACATAATATATCTCGAGTGATCTAGCCACAGATGTCAGTTGACGTGTCATGGTGATAGTTTAGATGTCAGTCATCATGTAGCTGCCAAGCGAACGGGACGTGTGTGTTAAGGCATTGACGATCTAGTATTAATGCGTGTTAACGCACCGTAGCGGAATACTATAGATTACATCCCTATTCCTTGTCTCAATTTCCAAAGAAAAAAAATTGCAAATAAATTACATTCTCGAAACGTTGTCTTCCATTTTTTTTAATTTCTTTATAATTTACGGTTTGAGTTTTTGATTAATCATTATATTAATACGTGAAACAAAATTTTCCAGTACAGTACGAGAATTGAGCGTACGGATGAGTGTGAAATTTGGCACAATTAAAGTTTATGCGGAGGAAGGCGTGCCGAAAGCAAAAATTTTTTAGAATAATGCTTACATGAAATAAATGCATAAATACTAAATACATGAAATTAATGAAAGAACACCAACACACACTACCGTGAGTTTGGTGTACACATAGACAAACATTGTGTATTTATTGGCTACAGATCGTGTTTGAAATTTGTAGTGTTGTACCATTAAGAATTTTAATCAATATTGTTGTCGCATCGAAAAAGTTATTATTCGAAACCAAATCAATTTTCGAATAGCCGAGCCGTCAAACAAAAACAAGTATTTGAATTGTCAAAACTATATCGATTTATGGTCGATTCTTTAGTATCAATCCCTATGAGTTTCATCGTGAATGAAAAACATGAGTGAAATTTTATTTTTTCGTAATTTTAATAGAAATAGACTGATATTCTTCTTTTTCTCTTTATTATTACATTAATTATTGTATATAATTATTATCGCTACATCAGTAAGCTCACATTACCTACCGTGCGTTTAAATTTTATTTTATTACACGTTGACAATCAAGTCAATATGTCACAACATTAAAACATTAAATGTCAAAAATTAGTAGACGCGCGAAAAAAATCATCTCCACTTTGCTTGTACCCCAAAATAATATATTTTTCGTGATTTTATTTTAACACTGTCGAAGTAGTAAATACAGATATCCATGCAAAGCTCCATCTTTCTAGCAACCGTTTGGACGGTAAATCGAAGGCGGACGGACGGATGAACGAACATGACGAAACTATAAAGGGGCCCATACATGGTCCGGTCTGCCTTCAGTTCGGCCTGAACGGATGCAAAATCGTGTCGTGTGTGTGCTCGAATCCGTTCAGGCGTCAGTTCTAACTGAAACGATCGGCCTCTCGTCTGTGGCTGCCTTAAGGGTTCCGAGACGTGAACTACGGAAAAATACACTAGATTGGTGCAAGAAGAGTAATTTTAATAAGATTAATTTCAATCTTTCTTCCACATTCCATAAACAAAATTAACACATTTTTATTTCGTATCTAAAGGGATTTATAATTTTTGCCTAAAAGTCCGCGGTCTTGGGCTTGCAGGTTGGATGGTCAGTACCCTTTTTGTTTTACCAGACCTACAATTTATAGAGCAAAGTCTACATAAAAACACTCTGACATTGGCAACTCACTGAGACCGCCATAATTAAAGAAGAAGAAGTCCGCAGCTTGAGCTGCAGGCTGGATGGTCAGTATGGCCCTTAAGAGGCAAAAGAACTCTAAAAATTCTAACCTAAAAATATATATAATTATGGTCTAATTTCGACCACAGTCCTTTAGTATTTTATAATTAGTCAATTTTTAGAAAATTATGTAACAAAAACTTTACTGTACTTAACATTCACACAATTTAAATGATAATTTATTTAAAGTTAAGTTTACCAAATAATTTATATCGTTTGGTTCTAAACTCATTTAATTATGTTTTCATTTATGTATTTAGAATAAATACATAATATCTTTACGACGTATCTAATATCCATGCCCTGTCAATCTTGTTTCGTTGTATGTATCTCAAGAACTTCTTATTATTATTAATTATACCTTACCTTATTAAATTAAGTATAAAAATTTTACTTTACAATACCTACGTGCTTTAGTATGCAATAAAACATAATATTATATAAACAAGGACTACATTAGAATTTTGCTTTCCCAGCCAGCATTGGGACTTGCTTAACACATATATAACATTTTTATGAGCATGACGCGAATTAAAGGCGTCGTTACATTTTAACCGACTTGCAAAAAAAGGAGGCTACTTCAAAATAATGAAAATTGTGTAGAGAAATAGTTAGAATTTTAGCCGAATTTAAAAGGGGAATTCATTTCATACTTTTTTGTGCATTTTTACTTTGGAAGTCGGTTTAATTTTTTGTTTTAAATAATTTCAATATTATATTAGGTTATAGTTGTTATTGTTGTAGGAAAGAAGAAGAAGTGTGAAAGAAGACTGGTACTCTACCAGCGGACACGGCCATCATGAGTCTGGACTGCTCAGCTTCTTCCACAAACACCTCAGCTGCGTAGCTGCTGTACAAATCGCAAACCTCTGTGTCCTCTCTAGTTGGCTCGAGTAACTCGCCAGGCTGAAATAATATTACATGGTTCTTTTGTGTTGAGGATATATGAGATATAATAACTCCTAAATCCTGTCAATAAATAGTTTTCAATTAAGATATTTATCATTTATTAGAAATCCAGATTACGACCAGGAAAAAGTACCTATATTAAACATAATATTAACATTATAGTATTGGACAAGTGCCAAGTCCAGATACCGCAAAAATAAGGTAATTGTCTAAATATCATAGGTCATTGATCTCCCAAAAACTCGACACATCAATTCTATAATGAGTGCACCATTTAAAAAGTGATAAACATAATATAATCCGGTATCTTTTACCATAATATGAATAAAGCCTAATTTCATTTGTATCTATAAAGAAATTCAGGTACTCAAGAACAAAATATATTTTATTTATAATTTGACATACTCTATAAAGCAGTTCAAATTATATTATGATAAATGATATTATGAAAATATTATTAAAGTGTAAGAAGGTTTAGAATAATATTTCAGTTGCAGACTTTTCTGTACAAAGTCAAACAAACAAAAAATACAAAGTCACAGATAATAATGATTAATACTACGAACGCACCGTTGATTGTGCCATATTGTACTTAGTGAATACACATAGAAATATTAGGTATTGCTATAGTCTACAAATAGAGACTAGAAATACAAAATACTTTTTGAAAAGCAGCTCCCAATAAGCATTGGAAGGCTTCATACAGATACTGTGTCCCCAGGTCCGGTCGTTCCCTTTTCAGCTGCAGTTCTCCCAGCAGATGTAACGCTCTCCCTAACTGCTTCCGAAGACCATGGTTCATAGCAGAAGCTCCCATCTCCATAAGCAAACTTGCTGCTTCGTCGTAGTGCCCTAATCTATAATTCGGTATATTATGAGCTATGTGATTAAATCCGCGCGCATACGCTCGGTTTCCTGATCAGGAATTCAGATTCGAATTTCTACGTGCCTAGCGCAAACCATTAGTCTTTTTGTATTAGGAACTGAACGCGGTCAGTTCGAATAGAGACGCTTCTGTGAAAGCACAAATGGACGACGACGATGAATTGCTATTGCACTTTTACTGGCGCTAGACAAGAAGAAGAAAAAACGTCATTACTGGGTACCATGGAGAATAGAGTAAGGAGTACCATCTCCATATATGAAAAGTGTCCGTAAAATAGCGTTAAATAGGGCGCTACAGACGCAAGTGTGTAAAGCGGCAAAATTTAAACGGATAATTAAATCTTAGGATCTTCTTCGGTTAATTATATAAAAATATTAACTGACTGAATTAACTACTAAATACTAGTCATAGTCATCAAAAAAATAAATGACTAAACTCAACTAACTTCACTCCATCTCTTATTTCTAACTTCATATCACACACCCTTGCCACTCTAGCGCCATTATGGCCAGTTTTGGAACTATTATTTAATTACTTTTGTCGGACACTTTTTATCTTTTCTGCCTTAGAGAGATGGTCCTCCTTACCTCTATTCTCCATGCTGGGTACATCCGTGGAACACTCAGAGATTAACGCAGTGTCAATACTATTTCAAAAGAGCAAAGTTACGAGCAGACCCAGAAGAATTCTTCAAATATTTGAAGAATTAGAGAATTAAGAAAGATATTGTTCCATATATATTATTATATTTTGGGTCTCATACATTTTGTTCGCAAAATCGTATGAACACGTCCATTTAACACAATGCTAGAGCGGTTCAGAATAAAAATTTCCGAATGTGCGGCGAACGATACGAAATGTATGTGAGCGCTGCTCTGCTGCAAATGTGGGGGACGCCATTCGGTTTTTTCCGTTCTGACTACCCGAACGCAAAGAATGAATTCCGAAACGAACGTTGGGTTTTTTCCGTTCGAAAATAGTAAGGACGTGTGCGCCTTGTTGAACATTTTGTATGTAAATGGAGCATTCAGGTTTCCGAATCTGAATTCCTGATCAGGAAACCGAGCGTATGCGCCCGGCCTACAAGGGGCTGAATTGATTCTGCCATTTTGACATGTAACCTACTAGCTGGATACTTATGATTATAATAAAACATTCGTGGTGTTGTAATCTGCTTATGCAAAAAAATTGGAACTTTTTAAAATTATAACTCTTTTTTTTACGTTTGACTTGCATAGCAAAGCTATACTAGCATTATAATTAATATAGCAAACATGTTATTCTTAATTTATACCAAATGTGTTTCCGACATCGTGTATGTTATGACATAATTTAGTATAGGTATATTATTAGGTTTTCCATTAACATTGTGGTTATCTCGCAGATTTCCTTAAAAATAATTGCTGCTGTAAATATCTTTTAATTATTAAATTGACCACTAACGGTTGAGTATTTTAATTTATTAAACAAAGTTATCTAATACCTATAGCCCCATAATTTTGTCGAGAAAAAGTAAATTTTGAAAATTGATAGTTTAATAGATTTTGATGTCCTCTTTTCGAATTTCAACTTTGCTACCTCGTAACTTGGTCGCTAACGCTTCTTTCTGACTCATTTTACGATAGAAATATGTATGTATCACACCATTAAGCTAGATTCCCTACAATTTATGTCGTATCAATGTTTTTGTAAGTTCAATAATTTCGGCGTAAACATGGTGCTGTGTTTTTAATTACTTTATGCAGAGACATCGGTGGTCGTTGGTGTTTTTTAGTAGGGGTGGCCCGAAGTACTTCAATTTTTAATTTTCATCATTTATTTGATTTATTGAATGACTGTGGCCCATATACAACACATCATTGGAAGTGACTATGCAAATACCTACTTAAAATCTTTTGAAGTTCAAAGATTTTTTAGTTTTTTCGTTAATCGTTCTAGATTGTAGAAGCTTTTAAGGTTCTAATACTAAAGGAACCCTTAGAGTTTCGCTCTGTCCGTCCGTCTGTCTGACTGTCCGCTCTACTACCTTCTGTAATAATGATAATAAATGGATAAAATGAGATCTCGGTATTGACATCATAAAATAATAATAAAATAAAATGAAAAAAAAAAATCCAAATGAAACTTAACAAGCTTTTTTCGGAAAGTCAACAGAAAAAGCTACCATCGGTTCAACCCTAACCCACCGAGAAGAACCGGCGTAAGAAACTCGGCGGCCATCTTTTAGCAAATAGATGGAAAATTATTCTTTTAAAAGGAATATATATTTTACATATTAAACTTAAATCTATGTTAAATATAAAAAAACGTCAAACGTACACAAGTACATAGAGATTGCCTGGCATGGGAGCATTTTATTCCCAAGTTATGCAATCGTTAACAAACTCATTTACTTTATAATAAGATTTAGCACACAAACGTTCTTTGACTACTTTTTTTATTTATTAATAGAAAGGTTTTGAACGTTTTCTGGGATCCTATTGTATAGGCGTATACATTGGCCCTTAAAAGATTTACTTACTTTGCTAAGTCTAATCACTGGTACATCTAGCTTATACTTATTTCTAGTGTTTATACAATGATTTTATATTTTAGGGGTGGCTCTCCATACGTGTGAAGTGGGGTTGAAAACTATTTGAAGGTGCTTCTGACTGCCCCATCGGAGTTGAATTTTTTCCCTTGCAATAAGTTAACCAAATTTCGAAAATATGGTATCTGTTGGTAGGTTGTAGGTTGTAGGTAGGTTGGTAGTAGGTTGAGGTATGAAGGATGAGGTAATCTGTTGGGGTAAGGTCCGGGGAGTACGGTGGATGTCTTAAACATTCCAATTGAAGCTACTCTAATTTGGTAGCCATCTGTTGTGCGGTGTGTGGTCTAGCGTTGTCCTGAAGCAGCAGTGGCCTAGAGCGAATGACTAACCTTGGTTGTTTAGCAGCTAGCTTTTCCATCATGATTTACAGTTGTTGGTAATAGACATCTGCCGTAATTGTCTGGCCAGATTTAAGAAAGATGTAGTGAACGACACCGGCACTAGTCTACCAAACGCTCACAAGTAACTTTTTTTGAGTAAATTTTCGCTTGGGGCAGGCTTTGGCTGGTTCAGCCAGGCCAGGGTTCAGCCATTGCGATGAGCGTTTCCGATTATCGTACAAGATCCACTTTTCATCACAGGTAATGATTCGATTTAAAATCCCTTCATTATTGTGCCGGTTGAGTAATGTAACGCAGCAGTCGACGCGCGTTTGTCGGTTTACTGCACTCAATTCATGAGGTACCCACCTTTCAAGCTTTTTTACCTTCCCAATTTGCTTCAAGTGGATTAAAATAGTTTCATCACTAACACCGCAGCCTGCAGCTAACTCGGGACATGGTTTGCAATGGATTCGCTTCCACAATAGTCTTCAATTCTTCTTATTTACGTTGGTCTCCGGCCGTCCACGGGGCTTGTTCTGCAGGTCGAAATATCCAGAACGAAAACGTTGGAACCCAAAACAACCTGTGTTTTCTTTTGCGACACCGCCGCCATATACATTATTAATCCATCGAGCCGTTTCGGCAGCACTGGTGCCACGGTGGAACTCGTACACGAAAATAATACGATATTCCAAGTTTTCCATTTTGCAACAGAGTGACGCAAAGAAAAAGCCAAAACAGGAAAAAACAAATGAATTACGGTTTTCGAAATACAAATGCATGAATAAATAGCGGTATAAATTTGAAATTGGAAGTCCTAACCAAAGAAGATATATTTGAGATCCAGAAGTGGCCAGTACCTACGACGAAACGCCAATTTCATATCTAAGGACGTAATATTATTTGTGATTTTATTTTAGCACTTTGTCGGCGTGGTAAATACACAATATATCCATGCCGGAAAGTTTCATCATTCTATCACTAACCGTTTGGAAGATAAGCTGAAGACGGACGGACGAACGGACATGTCGAATGCAATGATGAATGAAGGCAATGATGGCGAACCTATGGCACGCGTGCCATCAATGGCACGCGAAATAATATTTTGGGCACGTCACTGATCACAAAATTCTGTAATTATATCCTATTAAAAGTGTGATGTAGGTATTTTTTGACAAACCTAACATAATATGTTATTTGTCATCTATTTTGCAAATTTAATTACATAACTTTTTTTTTCTTTAATTTTACGGTTTAAAGTTTGAACAGATTTAACCTGTTTAATACGTAAAAAGTTTTGCTCGCTTGCTTGCGTTTAACCATGGACCATTAAAACTATCCCTCCATGGTTTAACATAAAGAACATATTGTATTATTTAGAACCGATGTTTATAGCCGGTTGCTTTATGGGATTTTTCTGAAGTTCAGTATTAAGCTATTGCATAAGCTATGCATATTATTACGGACTTTAAGCGCGGCGACCGAATCAAGAAATTCCGTAACGAAAATAAACCTAACACCCTCCCACTCCGACCGGCACAGCGGTGCGGTGTTGAAAGCCGTGCATCGTCTAACGTCGTTTCAGTTCGGCAGACTTCGGCACGGTGTTTGTGTGCGTGCGACTAGACGTATGCGTGTAGACTAGCTGCTAACTGCTCATAACTGATTCTATCTCTTTTAGACAGAATGCTAGGTGAGACAGCGTGCTTTTTGGCCGCGTCCACGAGTGAGATCCAGCCCGCGACTAGTTGAACCTTAACGTGTATGTATATGGTACGACTGTACGAAGCTGAGACTAGCTGCTCCGAAATCGGACGAATACGTAAGCAGCTGTTTGTGAGAAAGTATAAAAAATGCTATGCAATAGCTTTACCGCGACAGTCCCCGAGTGCCACACGTATTTTTTTTAAAGTATTTTAGAACTTTATTTTTTTGAGCTTTGAACTTTGAACAGATTTTAACGTGCAAAATGAGAGAAAAATTATGCTCGCTCGCTCCGCTCACTCGTGTTTGGCTTAAAGAACATATTATAATATTTAGTACGGACATGTAGCTTTAGGCTTCTGATATATTTGATTTTTTCCGAAGTACACAGTCTTTCAGGATTTAAAGTTTAAACAGGTAAAACAGAAGAAAAATTTTGCTCGCTCGCACTAATTTACTAAATTAATAAGTATCGACGTTCTGTGTTAGGCTATTGATTTTTATGTATTTTCCGAAGCATACAGTCTTTCGATAGGATTTAAAGAGTAATTAGATTTTAACCCGTAAATTTTTTGACGTGATAACGTCTTATAATTGGATGGAGCCGGCTGCACGCACGAAAAAACATGACTCATGCGTTACCAAGTACTGTTACCAAGTACCGTTACCTGTTACCGTTACCAAGTATTATTATTATTATTATTATTATTATTATTGTTATTGTTGTTGTTATTGATGACGTTGTCACGTTCAACTATCGTCAGTAAGCCGACTTTACAGACAACCGATATTTTTTTGATAGTTCATAATCCGTCACTGGGTAATAGGCGGCAAAATATTTAACTGGGCCAGCGCGCCAAAATTTAAATACACCTCTTAATCAAATAGAAAAATGAAATGAAAAAAATTATGGCACGTCTATGACCTCAACTACGGAACCCTATAAAAGTTGAGCTTCATTGGTCAGCGTGATCCGCCTGTAAATTTTTGCCAAATTAGATTTGCAAAAGAGGTTTTTTAACAAGTCATATAAAGTTATAAATAAAACATTATATTGTTTAACTACGATCATGACGATTCATTATGAAGAAAAAAAAGTTATTTATATCGACCAGTGGTTCAGAGTTCGGTATGTATTAGAATAATAATTTTAACCAATCGTAGTTTGTACCGCTTGGTGCTTAAATACAGCGAGTTATTTAAATGTAAAAGTTACGCATAAGCTATCCATGCATTCACATAATAGGTCTTTACCTATAAAATTGCCGTTCTGCAGTACTAGCCATTTCAAATCAAAATAATTTTTGTTTGGCTAAGAATTCTAATTTCAAATTAATTTTATTTTAAAAACATGGAATTCTTTTTCCAAAAGTAGTCATTTGTTTATTGATAAGTGTTACATATCCATCGCATTTGAATCTTTTTCGTCATCATGAATACGTTAAAAATTCGAGTAATTATGGAATATGAGTACCGTCGTGGCAGCAACGCGGTACAAGCGGCACGCAACATCAACGACGTTTACGGAGCTAACACTACAAACCAACGCAGCACCTGTTATTGGTTTGCTCGCTTCCGTTCTGGAAATTTCGGCCTGAAAAATGAACCTCGCGGTCGTCCGAAGACTTTGGTCGACAATGACGAATTAAAGGCGATTGTGGAAGCTGATGATACACAATCCACGGCTGAATTAGCAGCAGCTATCGACGTTAGCGTCAAAACAATATTGTTCCATTTGCGTCAAATCGGCAAGGTAAAAAAGTTTGACAAATGGGTGCCCCACGAACTCAATGATCGCCAGCGCGAAGTACGCGTCGAGACGTGCCTTGCACTGCTCAACAGTCACACAAATAAAGGAATTTTGAACCGCATTGTTACCTGCAATGCACCTAAACAATGCCCTAAACGAAAACTTACCCCTAGAAAAGTGATGGTCACTGTTTTTTGGTCTAGCGCCGGTGTGATTCATCACAGCTTCTTACCAAACGGGGTGAGCATTACTGCAGATGTTGACTGTGAAGAACTGAACACAATGATAGAAAAGCGGGCACATCTCCAACAAGCATTGGTCAATCGCTCGTCTCCGCTGCTCATGCACGACAACGCGCGACCTCATACTGCACAGCAGACGGTCTCCAAGTTGTAAGAACTGGGGTTGGAAGCTCTCCATCATCCGCCCTACTCACCAGACCTTGCGCCTACAGACTACTACTTTTTCCAGAATTTGGATAACTTCTTGGCAGGAAAAAAATTCAATACTCGAGAGGCAGTACAAAATCCCTTTGAAGAATTTGTTGCCTCCCGTTCAGGCGATATCTTTAAGAAGGGCATCAATAAACTGCCACTGCGTTGGCAAAGATGCTTTGATTGCATGGGTTACATTACATTACTTTGATTAATACAAATAAAAAATACATAAAAAAATCGTTTAAATTTTTTCATACAAAACGGCAATTTTATAGGTAAAGACCTAATATTCTAGTCTAACTGACAAACTGATTTTCGTGTCAAATAGAGATACTGGTCCTACAACTATGTGGGATACCTCGTTAGATTCGGAATCACGTCTAGAAAATTGTGCTAGAAGTGTATAATTAGCACATAAATAATTGCAAAAGTTATAAACATTTTTTTTTTAGGTTTCGAATTTCTTAATTATTAATAGCCTTTAAACTATTAACAAAAAATCAAAAACACTTTTTTTGGCCTCTTTATTTGCTTATAAATTTTGCAATTATATTTTATGTGCTAACATGCACTTCTAGCACAATTTTTAGACGTGATTCCGAATCCAACGACGTATCACACATAGTTGTAGGACCAGTATGTCTATTTGACATGAAAATCTGTTAGTCGCCTGGACTACATTACACGCTCGCTTATCACACATTAACAATCTTATACTTTAAACGAGACAATCTTGTAATATATATAATCGGAATCTCATCTACGGCTGCCAGTATTACCATGAAATTTAATATACATAGAGTTTTGGGAGAAAATATCGATCTACCTAGGTCTTATCCCTTAGAAACTGCACATTTTTAAGCTATATATGTTTTTCGTCGCGGAACAACAACCAATAACTTTGACTCTATTATGTCAAGTCTCATTGGCAGCTTGGTATGCGTATTATGTTTAATTTTTACCCGACTACGGAGAAGCCAAAAGGAAGGGTAATGATTTTTACAGTCTATGTACGTATTTATGTATGTTTGTTCCATCGTAGCGTCTGATCTACTGGTCCGATTAAAAAAAAGAGGTATCAATAGATTCGTAATAATGCCGCGGGTAACATAGACTATATAATTTTTATGTAGTCAGGCTTATAGTTTTTAATATATTTTTTATTACTTTGTTCGAAAATTCAGAATGTCGCGAGTTCGAACCCCGGTATATTTTTGTGATTCTGTTTACTTTTTTAAATCTACTAGAGTTCCGAGCAAAGCTCGGTTAACCAGGTACTATACTTATTACTAGATATACCCAACAGACATTGTTCCGCCTTAACTGTGAACTGGAATAAATAAATAACTACCAACACCTACAACCTACCCCTACACACACACCTACAGACGATGTGTGAAAGAGTTATCGACCACTGAGAGTTGAAGACGGTATTAATATCGCTGGGTAACAATGAGGGTTGGTGTTAGAAGGGGGGGAAATTGAGGGTTATGTGTATTTATAATGCCAAATCATAAAATAATAAAAATAAAAGAAATAGAAAAAGGGATAGGCCACCCTTACCACATATGAGTATGAAAAATAGCTTGCAACGTATTCTCATACCTACCGAATACACCTGCAAAATTTCATAGATATCAGACAAAAAAGGCAAACCCCTTTCGGAAGAGTTCTGTGACAAAAACTGTGACACGAGAATTTTATATTTAAGTTTATGTCAAAAAGTTATATTAAATTACAGTTACTATATATATATATATATATATATAGTAACTGTTTTGTTTACACTTTTTAACTTTTTTTATTTTTTTTTAATTTGCAATCAATACCTGACCAATAGCATGTTCCGTGTTCTTTTACCTTTGCTTGACGGCGGACATATGCATCCAGGCCTCACACATCCCCACAATGTGGTTATGCTCCGTGTACGTCTCAAGAGCTCTACCAAAAGACTTCTCAGCGTTATTCAAGTTGTTCATCATGAGCTGACTGATGCCCATCTCTATGATTGCTTCAGCCGTTTTTAAAGTATCTTTAGCTAAAATAAGGAAGTTTATTTTGACTATTCTATAATATTTACCTGTTTTAATGAAGTACAAGTTTTGTGACAAGAATGAGGAATCGATTTAACCCTCTGTTACGAATATGGATAAAACCTCTGTTATTTGTTTGACATTAACATTTTAATATGATTAGGTAAATTTTAAGTGAGTATCTTAAATGCTAACGACATCATTACTTAATTTACGTTTAATAGCTTTGCAATGTTTTTAAAACAAAAATGGTTACCATCTCTAGCTCGTCTTTCAGCTAATCGAGACAGTGTTTCCGATTTTGGCGTGTCACTTTTTCTGCATAATTTAGCTTTCCTCAAGAGTACATCGTGTAGTGCCGTCGCTGCTGCACTGAACATTGTTTCGGGTGGTAAATCTTTGTCGCCGTCTTCGGAGGCCTCAAATAGTAGCCAATCCTATGAAAACAGGCTTTTTAATAAGGATAGAAAAGAAGTAGAAAATTTACTTTAATTACAAAAATATCACACTAGACTAAAAGAGAAATACCGAGGTATAATTTATCAAGTAATTGTATTTTCAGTATTTCTGAATATATAAATTAAACTAAATATTTCACATGTAGCCAGCCCTATTGTATTCTATGATCTGTTATAGATCTGTTATAGATTTTTTTTAACATAGTTGTAGTCTATGTTAAAAAAAATAAAGTTAACACTTAATATATGTTTTGTAGACATTATTAATTATTGTTGTATATTACAACTAGGAAAATAGTAAAAATTAAACTATGTGTAAACAACCTTGCCAATAGTTCTGTCTCTGACTTCCGTCAAAATAGTAAACGGTTCTTCAAGGTTAACGCCTGGAACTAAAACGTAAAGCTCAATTAAATTGTTTACATCAATATCTATTTCTAAGAAACATCGAGAAGTGACGTACGTCACCAATGATTTATGGTGTACATGACTGACTTCTGTCCAGGGAATATATTGTGTGTCATAATGTGAAAAAGTGTCTGTCGCTCGATATAAAGTAAGCAGCGACATAACTTCTGAATTAGCTATCCGACTATTATTATATTATGGTATAAACAATAACTGGTAGGTACATAATTGTGTTGGTCTATGACCTCTTGATTGTAAGTCCTTCGTGCGCTCGTATGGTGATGATAATAATACAGCAGCAATTCTTATACTCTCCTTTATTGGTGCTTACCACAAATACGTATTACAATATGTAATGAGATATGCTTAGCACAATATATACGTCTACACTATGTATAGCCTTTTGGCCAACTCAAATAAACTAACTCGATAGGCTTTACTTATGACATCTGTCAATGTCATTAATGACATTGACAGTTACATCTTACTGTTGATATATGTAACAATAATATATTAGTCTACCTCATATTTATAATTTAGGACGTGTTTACAAATTTGCCATAATTTGGTTTGCCATAATTTTGTTTTTCGATCCATTTTGCGACCAAATAAAACCAATTCCAGAACTAATGATTGTCACAAATAGAGTACTTCTTCTCTTAAATTGCTTTAAAAATATTATAAAAATTATATTTAGAAAAAGAAATGTAGCTTACTTTGTTTGTTTACTTACTCCTAATACTTACTACGGGATATTATCACCTTAAAATTTGCTTAAAAATAAACCAATAATTTAAAAAATTGATTTGGAACAAGCATAAAAAGTCACCTGAAAATTATCACGTGTTTTGCTATTATGCATAATTCTTAATGTGTGGCAATAAGGCTTTCTGTTTTAGCTCACTGTCTGGATTTTTTGCATAAAAAATCTAAAAAAATATTAGCCCGTACTAGGCCGCAGTCAAACAACACATTGCGTAAGCTCGCCCTTAAAGGTGGATTGTATTAGTACGATACTAGATGTAAGTGTAATAGATCTGCAGGAAAGTTACGGGAATTCTTACATTTGTCTAAAAGGAACTTCGCATAAAGATAGTTGCAACAGTTGTGCTGCCGGCCTCCGTCGATCACGTGGTCGCTGGACACTGCGATTGCGGTAAGGAAAAACTTCTCCGCTATCCATATAATTCCCTTTTCTTTTTCAGCAAAATAACGTGCCAGCTTCAACAGCTCCATAGACTCGTTTTTCTTATCCTCTAGAAATATCATATTTAACCTCTGTGGCTCATTGGGTAGCGCGACGGCGCTAAAGCCGTAGGTCGCGGGTTCGAAACCCGCCGATGGAACAAAAAAAACTTTCAATGTTCCTGGATAATGGATGTGTATTAAATATGTTTATATTATAATTAAATAATCATAAATATATGTATAGTATATAAGTTTAAATATACCTCCGGTTGTCTGGTACCCGTAACTATCCGTACCCCATCCGTAAAGGGTCCGGTTTACCTTCAGTTCGGCCTGAACGGATGCAAAATCGTATCGTTTGTGTGCAATTTCGAGATCGCATCAGTCGGCCGGATGGACTGAAGCGATTCGTTCCAGTGTTGCCTACTCTGTTTTTGCGAAACTACTAAAGTCATGTCAATTTCTACTAAAAACTAATAAAAGAATACTAAAAAAAACAACTTAACTTAGGAATCCCTAAAGCCCCCAGAACCACTGCATTTTAGGCTTTGTTATATTGAAATTTTATTATTTACTGAATTTTAGTATAAATTTTATTGTCAAATTAAAATATACTAGGACATATTACGTATATAAGTAATTAAATGGGTAGTTTTAAGCAAATTACAGACGAATGCCACGATGTTATTATGATAGGGTGTCAATTTTATTTGTTTTTTTTTGTGCCTAACCTAGGCCATTTTGCATATGATTACTGTCTGGCTATTTCCTACTAAAACACTACTAACAACTAAATTTCTTCTAAGGAGGGAATAAAATAATTAATTTAGTAGTAAAACTTTGTAAAATAACTAAGATGGCAACATTAATTCTGGACTGAACGGATGAACTGAACGGACCATATGTGATAAATAGCTTCAGTTCTCACCAAAGCCGCGGCCGCGCCGTGGTGGATGTGTATCGTGTACAAGCGTAGTGAGTTTACAATTAATAAACATGACTGTAGCTCGCGTTTAATCTTTACTTATAATGTTGAGTTTTTATAAACAAGTCGTAAAATTTTACCTGCGTCACGGTACTTTTCGACCTTTTTAAGGCTCGCGCAAATGTGTTCCAAATAACCAGCTTTCTTTCTAAGATCAATAACGATGCCGATGTCATCGATAACCAATAGCTGGATATTGTCGTTGATAAGATCTTGGAGATAATCTGCTGACTCGGTGAACCCTGTTTCTTGCATTTCTAATACAACACATTCGTGTAAAGGACGCTTTCGCCTGAAAAATGGAACGCAAGGTAAGGGAAGGTTTTGATGATTTGTATGTACTTTTTTAAGTGAAACTTATAGAGCGGCGTTGAGAGTGAAATTTAAAGGGTCGCTTCACGTCACGACACCTGTCAAGACACGATTTTGGATATAACACTATTTGTCGGAAGCTACTTATACTTCTGATATACGATATCTATCTGAGACAACTTAACTTTCTGACAAAATATTAACTTTCTAAAGCACCTATGGCTCAATATACAAATGGCGCTAGGTGTACAAATTTTGATTTTCTATTCTTTTTTGAAGTGAAGTTCTTTAGGCACAATGAGAGAATTTTGGATTTTAAATGATGTGTAAAAATTCACTTCTGCCACGTGTATTCTGTACCTACACGTCAAGTTTTATTCATTTCTTGTACTCGTACATTCTATGCACTAGACAGATTTTTAGTCAGTGCAAAGTGGACAGATACCTGCAGTCATGCTGCAATACTTGACACAACGGGAGACAGCATCCGTGAAGCAGCTACGGCCGGCTGGGAGTTTTACTTATCCTATTGTATGCCCTATTATTTTAAAAATATCGATATACATAATTAACAAAACTTAAACACAAACTGTCATTTTAGAATTACTACAAACTAGCTGGTGCCCGCAACTTCGTTTGCGGACACGGAAACGGAACCCTATCTTTTCAAACGGAACCCTAATATAAAAGTAACCTAAGTTACTATTTATAACATTAGCTATGTCCCAGTGAAGGTCCTGTAAAAATCAGTCCAACCGTTTCAGAGATTAGCTGGAACAAACAGACAGACAGACAGACAGATAGCAGGTATGTATAAATAAACTTCATAAGTAGTTCACCTTCGTAGCGCTTGTGCGTCAAATTTTTCTAAATTAAACATCTCTTTATTTTGTAAGTTTTCCAAACTTTTCTTGGACATACAAGCTTTAAGCTTTGGTAGTTTTCTTTTTGTTAACTGCAGATCCATAGTTTAAAATTATTAAAAATTTGGTGTACTAATTTTATTTTGTAATTTTATGTATAATATTTATTTTTATATAGATTGGTTTGATTGACATCAGTCATGATATGCCATATTTTTTTTACCGGGCACTCCGCGGTTTAGGCAAAATACATAGACAAATCATCGGTCTCGCTGAGCAAGCTGGGCGCCCTACCAGACCGAGCTGACGTGCTTGTCAAATACTGCAATAAATATGTCGTCATAGAAGTGAAGTTGGCATACCCGAGGCAATCATATTGAAAGCTTTATGTCAGGTGTACACTGTACATCCCGAATAGTTTAGTTATAATCGGGAAAAGATACCAAGTTGCGTAGTGAAACTATGTAAAAATAATTCGACAAGAAATAAGAAGGACACTGGGATCACATAATAAATCATCAATAACTTTCGTATGATTTCGAAATTACAACATGTAGCATAGCTACATTTTAACGCATTATCATAACTTATAACGACGCTACTAGCGTCATCTATTGGCTGTTATTGCTAACTTTAATAACTAATTTATGTTAGACGACGCCATCTATTGGCAAAGGTTTCTAACTAGAGCTTCATCTCCAATATTCCTTTCTGTGGCAGTTGGATTATGCATTACCGCTAGTTGTCAGTTAAAAAAAAACATTATGTCAGTAGGAGTATATAAGGGCTGTCGCGAGATGACAGAGCCTTTTTCCTCCTGCTGAATTTTTATTGTTGAAGTGTTTCCAGTATCTTATATTTCTTAATCCCGTGTATCACGGAACTTGGTTTCGGGCACCAACTCCGCCAACTACAGCATTCGAGGTACCGATTAATGGATCCAGGGTATACCTCGGTGTGAAATTAATTTTTTGATAGCATATGCTTAGGTTACTTCATAAAAAGTCGAAATCACTATATGTGTCCATATAAATTTTGAGGTGATCACTCGATTCCTCATGGATCCCATCATGAAGTCACCACTGTTGTATTAGTCACGCCAACTTCGAAGTATACTTTTTATATAAAAAAAAATATTATGGCCAAACTGATACCTTGGGCGAGGTAAGCGCCAGCCTAAGGGTCGCGGGTTGTAATTCTAGATTATATTTTATCTTAGTCGACGTTCTAGTCTAAATAATAATAATGTATAATATTTTTGAACGCTTCACACCACGTCAATCTGGCCCCGAGCCAAGTTCTCGATGAACTTGTCTCTCGAATCACAGATACTACAGAAATATATTTAATACTTTTCATACTATGCATATATTTAAGATTTTTATTATTATACTAGCTGACCCGTCCACATTTCGTTAGGCGTTTAACATTTTTTGATGATGATGATGTTGTGAATAAAAAGTATTCTAAATTACTCCTTATAACATCAGCTATCTGCCAGTGAAAGCCCCGTAAAAATAGGTCCAGCCGTTTCAGAAATTAGCCGGAACAAACAGACACACAGACAGACAGTCGGAGAGACAAACATTTTAAAAAATTATTTTCTATTGTCAGTACCGTATATACTTTCATATTCATTAAAGAGAAAAGCAGTTACATTCAAAATTACAAACAGACACTTAAATTTTATTTATTTGTATAGAAGATGCTTAGTATGAAAATATATGGTCATGCATGTGTAATACCATACACTTGCATGACCATAGGAACCACAAACTAGGAACACAGAATCGACCTACAATACAATTTTTGGCGGACATGGAGCTTATTAGCGACTTGCTTTCGTGCTCTACCCGAACGAGTGCCCACTTCGGCAGCTAGTTATGTAAATACAAGCCATGTATCCTACTAATATTATAAATGTGAATGTTTGTGAGGATGGATGGATGTTTGTTACTCTTTCACGCAAAAACTACTGAACGGATTTCTAACTATTATCCGTTTTCGATTTTACCGAACCTTATATTTGCAGAGTTGTTTAATAAGTTTCAAAACTTAAATTATGATATTTCTTATTATTTATTTGCTAACTACACTTTGTGGTTAAGCTTTATTCCTTCATCACCTACCACTCTTGGCAGTTACAGTCCTCGTTTAGTACCTACTTATCAGGTTAAAGGGCATCACAGACAACGAAGATATTATAACATTTTATGTTATGATAAAATAACGCTTGCTATAGTACAGTTTGTATGAACTATCAAAGACGGCTAAGAAACTATATAAGGTTTGGTAAAATCGACTACGGATATTTTGGGCTTATGTAAAGACATTTAGGCAGAAAATAATTTAAATTTTAGAAATAAAATATATTATACTATATAAAATATCACGACGCTCTCTAAGGCGCTGAGGTCATTAACCTCACAAAAACAGCTGACTTTAAACCGAAAGCAAATAGTTTACCTAACTAATAACAATTCAGCCAGCTGTGTGTGTTCAAAGGCCTCCGTAGCGCCGCAACAAACATAACATAACTTTAATTAGTACTTTCTTCTACGAATTTTTAAATAATTTTTCTGCCTAAACGTCTTTACTTAAGCAGTAGATCATATGCTCAAAATATCCGTAATTTATTTTACAAAACCTTATATTAGGTCTTTACCTATGAAATTGCCGTTTTGTATGAAAAAATTGAAACGAATTTTTTTTCATTTGTTTTTAATTGTATTAATCGAAGTAATCACCCATGCAATCAATGCATCTTTGCCAACGTAGTGGCAGTTTATTGATGCCCTTCTTAAAAAAATCAGCTGCACGGGAGGCAACAAATTCTTTAAAGGCATTTTGTACTGCCTCTCGAGTATTGAATTTTTTTCCCGTCAAGAAGTTATCCAAATTCTGGAAAAAGTAGTAGTCTGTAGGCGCAAGGTCTGGTGAGTAGGGCGGATGACGGAGAGCTTCCAACCCCAGTTCTTGCAACTTGGACGCGACAAACGCGTTGTCGTGCAGGAGCAACGGAGACGAGCGATTGACCAATGCTGGTTGGAGATGTGCCAGCTTCTCCATCATTGTGTTCACTTCTTCGCAGTACACATCTGCAGTAATGCTCACACCGTTTGGTAAGATGCTGTGATGAATCACACCGGCGCTAGACCACCAAACAGTGACCATCACTTTTCTAGGGTTAA
Source organism: Phengaris arion (assembly GCA_963565745.1). Lineage (NCBI taxonomy): Eukaryota > Metazoa > Arthropoda > Insecta > Lepidoptera > Lycaenidae > Phengaris > Phengaris arion. Next base: position 14,729,143 of record OY751438.1, on the reverse strand, counting down.
GTTTTCGTTTAGGGCATTGTTTAGGTGCTGAACCAGGATCCAACCAACTTGCAGAGCGCTTGCGGTTATCAAACAGAATCCATTTTTCATCGCAGGTAACAATGCGGTTCAAAATTCCTTCATTTGTGTGTCTGTTGAGCAGTGCAAGGTACGTCTCGACGCGTATTTCGCGCTGGCGATCATTGAGTTCGTGGGGTACCCATTTGTCAAGCTTTTTTACCTTGCCAATTTGACGCAAATGGGCCAATATTGTTTTGACGCTAACGTCGAAAGCTGCTGTTAATTCAGCCGAAGATTGTGTATCATCAGCTTCCACAATCGCCTTTAATTCGTCATTGTCGACCAAAGTCTTCGGACGACCGCGAGGTTAATTTTTCAGGTCGAAATTTCCAGAACGGAAGCGGGCAAACCAATAACAGGTGGTGCGTTGGTTTGTAGTGTTAGCTCCATAAACGTCGTTGATGTTGCGTGCCGCTTGTGCCGCATTGCTGCCAAGACGGTACTCATATTCCATAATTACTCACATTTTTAACGTATCCATGATGACGAAAAAGTTGATGATGATGAAATGAAATGCGATGAAAATGTAACACTAATCAATAAGACAAATGACTACTTTTGGAAAAAGTTTTAAGCACTTTTAGACGATAATACGTAGTTTTGCCGGGGAATCCAATGGGTGACGTCGTGGATTTTGTATTTCTTTCATAAATTTGTATTATTTCCATTCTTAATGTGTAATATTGGTAGAATATTAACCATTAAATATTCGTTAACGTGCACAAGTGTGAGCAAGTGGTACAACATCAAAAACGTGCTATTTTGTGTTCCCTCCAAAACTCCCTAGAAACTTTCAGTAAATCTTCTACCACTTTACTGAATCGACTGACATGACTTATGGACTGCACTGACTATTTATTTGGACTTTGACTAGACTTAGGACTTGATGATTTAGGAATACGGTGGTGAAAATTGAAATGAAAGTTCTATTTCCCGCCTTTTTACCTAGACACTGGCAAATGGTTATAAGCCGACGCCATATAAACTCACCGGCATATTTAGCGGAACACAAAAAAAAGGTCCATAATTAAAAAAAAATGTTTTATTTTAAAATCTACTTACTACATTTCTTTTGTTATTTAATGTTTTATTTGTTTTACTTAAAATGAGATCACATTAAGAACAGGTTTTGCGAGTAAAGGCTAGTTGTGAAAAATGGTACATTTTTGAACTTTTCATGTAACCGGGAAAAGTGAAAATTAATATTAAAATAACAATTAATTAAATTAGAAAAATGGTGATTAATATCGCGTATTTCCTCTACGTGCTCTTATTAAAGTTTCTACCCGTCTAGGCATACTGAGAATGATGTTATCGATGGTCTCCTGGGATAGTCTCCGCCATTCCTCAACTACGGCGATTCGCAGTTGGCAGGAGGTTGCCCACGTTGGCAGGAGCTGGAATTCTGGACTTAACTTTTCTTTTCAGCAAGTCCCAAACGTGCTCTATTGTGTTCATATCCGGTGATCTCGCCGGCCACTCCATAACAGTGATATTCATATCATTAAGATAAGCTTGAGTTTCCGAGCGGTATGCGGCCGAGCATTATCCTGCATAAAAACAAAATCGTCACCGGTAAGGGGGGGAAACGGTACGACATTTTCTTCTAAAACTTCTCTGATATAGCGGTCTGCAGTCAGACTCCCTCTGTCAATCACTACCAAATCTGTGCGAGCTCCCAAACAAATGCCCGCCCAAACCATTATTGATCCACCACCGTATGCAAATGTAGTTTAAAAATTTGTCTGAATGTATCGTTCTCCTTTGCGTCTGTATATTCTTTGCCTGCCGTCAATTTAATTTAAGAGAATTCTGCACTCATCACTAAACAATACCTAACTCCATTGGTCCGCGTTCCAAAGTCGATGTTCCTGAGCAAAAGTTAACCTGTTTCTATGATGATTTACCTCGAGCCTTGGAGCCTTGGCGGGCACAAATTAACCTAAACCAGCTTCTTCGTACCGTACGCTCACTTATGGTTACACCCGTCACTGCTTCTAAGTCATGTCGGGCTTGGACGGCCGTCAAACGCCGTTCCTACGTGCACGAAGCCGAATGGAACGATCATCCCTACTCAAAGTGCGTCTTTTTCTGCCTTGTCCTGCTCTTCTCACATAAGTACCGGTCTCCCTGAACCGTTGGATACTGCGATGGATCATTGAAACTGGTCGACGAAGATCTCTGGATATCACTCTGTAGGTGTGACCATTTCTTCGCATTTCGACTTCCCTGGGCCCTGGCAATCTCCGTTGGGGCTAAGTCAGGCATAATTCAGTCCTCAACTCCAAATTGATACGCGATTAAAAAAAAACTAACAAAAAACAGTATTTCAATGAAATTTTAAATCAAACTCAGAAGGAAGAAATACTCGAAGTTCGCTCCAGATAAGGTGTATTTGAATAAAATTAAAACAATTGCATAAAATGTGATGTTCAGTTGTTTTCTTAATTTGAAAATATTTCTTTTTAAATTAAATGACGTATAAACCAGCCAGCAACCTTATATGATACTTATATCCATCCTTTATTTTATGTTCCGCTAAATATGCCGGTGTGTCTATAATATATTTAAAAAAAAATTGAATTCTTAACCCTTTTTTTTATTCAAAGTGCCATCTCTTATTACGTAGTATAGTTACATTATCTTTGATTACTGACGAGGGACGGCCATTGAGACATATGTTATGATAATTTAAGGAGAATAAATCCTGTACATTATACAATTGGAGTTTAAATACCTGGACATGAATACCGATTGTAGAGAGGACTTTACCCATTAAAATCTCTGTTTAAAATTTAATACTACTTACATCACTCCAGATATCTGAACTACTTAGTCAAAGATATCCCACAATATAAAATGAAAAATAGGTACTTAGCTGAAACAATTTTTCACCACCCCAAGGTTGGGCCAAGTTTAAATCATTTTGTAGATTAAGAAGATTTAGGTTAAAAATTACAGCAATTACTTACTACTTAAAAATTATTATTTACAAAAGTGAAAAAATAATAATAATTGTTTGTAGGAAATCCTTAAACTTCAAATATATAATAATAATAATAATAATAAATTAAATAAGGAAAAATATATTACTTATACTGAAAATGAATATTAGTACAGTATTAATAATTTTTATTTTATTAATTCACAGAACTAAGTTTACTTACCTAGTCACATAATAATTGTTGCATAGGAAAAAAGCAATGCAAAGCAAGAAAAACTTGTTTATTAGATGAGAAAAAATACATAAAATAAAATATTGAGATTACAACATTAGACAAACTACAGGCAACACTCTAAACTCTAACTAAGTAATATTTAAGCACTATAAAATTATGTTTTCAAGTATAGAGTTCGTACTAACGCGAAGTATGATGTAGATTTGCTGAGAATCTGAAAATAACAAGATTAGTTTCACTCTACTCCAGTTACATCATTCAAAATTAATTCACAATATTCATAACTTGGTTATGTTATTATTAGTTACCACAATAATCTTCATATACTTATTATATAAAAATGGATTGCAGTTACAATGTCCCGCTAAACTCGAGAACGGCCGGAATGTATACTGATAAATTTGGTCTTGAAAAGCAGTTCAGGGAAGGTTTAAACGGTAAAAAATATTACAAAAGTTGCCTAGAAAATATTATAAACGACGATCGAATTTTTCCATAGTAACTGTTCACTGTGTTCAATTTGTCACTTGAATATATTTATATAATAATATATTTCAGTGCGTTTGGTTTGTCTGTTTAGTTTATTTCAGTAAAATCGGCTGATCCCAGTAGGTTGTAGGTGTAGTAGGATGTGTAGTTTTTGGTGTAGAAATTGTAAGTGTAGGTATTTATGTGGGAGGTTAGTAGATTGGTAGGATGTAGATGTAGTTCTAGGTGCAGATGTAGGTCTAATTGTAGGTGTAGATGTTGGTGTAGGTTGCAGGTATATGTGTAGTTATTTATTTATTCCAGTTTATAGTTATGACAGAAAAATCATGTGTCTGGATATCTAGTATGTAATAAAATATACTGTGTAACTTACTGCAGTCCAGGTTTGCAAGTTAATTTCCGTAAATCCGTATGCCGTAAATTTACTCGGTTTTTGAGCTCTAAAATATAAAATTAGCATTATTTATTGATTATTAGATCCTAGTTTTGTAAAATAATTATTTTACTCTTAATTGGAAACAAATCTTAATACACCTTAACTTGGATCACTAAAAGTACCTCAATAACATTATGAAAATATTTTTCACAATTCTCTTATCTGCAAATATCCATTGGGATTCCCATAATGTATCGCTTAGTTTCAAACCCTGAAACAAACGGATTAATATATTTTTAAAAACGTTTTAACACCGCAAACAGTAACAGATGGTGTCAATATTTAGTCATTCATTAATTTTCTTATTATTTATATTTTCTCCTCTTTTTATTAGAGTGTTGAGTGATTCTAATGATAACACAAACTACAATAATTTACCCTCTGTGTATGTAAGTGCTCATCCTGGATTTTGGAAAGAATAGAATCTCTTGCACTTTGTACACCCTTCGTTTACCTTACTTACCGATCTCATTATTTTTTCACCAAAATAACAAATCAAAAATATTTGTCCAAGGCAAAAAGCCAGAAATTGCACGAACGGCAGTACCAATATCAAATCATTGAATATCTAAAACAATCATCACATTACATTTTGCTATAACTAAATTTTAAACTTGAAAATATCCGGGGACCTTAGACGAAGTGCAATAATGTACCGATAACGAAATTTGTAAATAATAAAATGTATTGGAGTAGACACGTTCACATATCGATGAAATATGTCAATCCCATACATTTTTTATTTTCGAACTTCTAACTATAGCTATGTATAATTAAACATGACTATAATTAAAGAAGTCACATTGATATGTATGGAATTGACACATTTGGTCGCTAAACCACGTGGTTACTCCCATGATATTATTCTTTATGAACTTTGTATTCGTTCAGACGTTGCACTTAACCTAAGCCCCTGCTCTGTGAAGCATCTTGTCATAATATATTAATTAATTGTTTTCCCACTAAAATATAAACTAATCTATTTGACACTTTATGCTCTTACCATAATGTTGAATGCGGTGAGGCAAATAATAATAGAGCTCGCTACAACATGTAATAGATTCGATAGCGAAAATATTTCGTCCATTTGTTTGACAATTCTGAAATAAGTATACATAAATATTATGTTTTTAACCTGAAATATAATATGTATTTACCACTTTCTCAACCGAGTTCCAAAAAAAGGAGGCGGTTATACGTTCGTCTGTATATATTTTTATTTTTTTGTATGGTCAACTATTACTCCGCCATCTGTGGACCTATTTTTGACATCAAAGTGGTAACCTGAAGGATCAATGAGGAGTCGAGGAAACTCTTCGAAATTTTATGGACACAATATATTATAGTGATTTTATCTTTTTCTGAAGTGGTCCAAGCATAATATGCTACCAAAAAGTAAGATTTTGCCCCAAGGTACCGAACACCATCCACCACCACCATCATCACACCATACATCATCACATTATGATGATATAATATGTACTTCTCATAGTATTTTACAACGACACGGATATCTTTGAATATTACTTTGCCGTTTGTTAACATGTTTGCAAAATTGTTTTGTTATTGTAAAGGTTATAATTCGAAATTTGTTCCTTAGTCACCAAAGTGTACCCCTGATGATGGGATCCATGATGAATGAAATGAATCAATGAATAAACTCTTCGAAATTTATATGGGCATATAAAGTGATTTCGACTTTTTCTGAAGTAGTCGAAGCATAATATGCTATTTAAAAGTAAGCTTTTGTACCAAGGTACACCCTGGATCTAAAAGTACTGAACAGATCTGATAGATTCATGTTTGGGGACTCCGGCATTGTTTAAAGAACTGCGAGCATATACTATCATACCACTTACAGTAATCAGCATCATCATCACCACCATCTTCACACGATTTACAAACATTATGATGAGATATGTATTCACTACTCATAAGAGTTTTGAGCACCAATATCAATCTCTTTCGTGATCATCATCATCACTATAATATATTTAATACTTACTGCTACATTTTTATTACGACGACTTCTACAATAGATATTAATAATTATTTAATAATATAGTATCTAATCATCATCGTCACTGGTGATTGTTTATTAGTCAGATCAGTAATGCTTATTTGGGGAAATACCAATACCTCTCAGAAAACTGGCTTAAAATAACGCTTGAGTTTGTTTTGTCGACAAAAGTTTAAAAGAGTGAGAATAGCGGAGGCTTTTTTGAATTTATAACTTTCTTAAAATGTGTTAATAATAATATCTATATATATAAAAGGCATAGCTGATTGACTGATGTATTAACACACAGGTCAAACCCATAAGGCTAGATATTTGAAATTGTGCACACGTATTTCTAATATGACGTAGGTATCAACTAAGGAAGGATTTTTCAAAATTCGACCCCTAATGTAAGTCGGTACCAGCCGAACAATGTCCTGATAAAAACAATATTTTATAGAACTCGAGTTCAAGTCTGCTGGTACAGACTTCAAAAATATGAAGATTGAGTAGAGAAATAGTTAAAGTTTTAGCCGAATTTAAAAGGGGAATTATTTAGAAAATAAGTTTTATTTCACACTTTTTGTGCATTTCTACCTTGGAAGTCGGTTTAGTTTTTTGTTTAATCACTATTAAGCCCCAACTGCACCAACGTATTAAAATCACGTTTAAAACGCTGAACTAAGGTTTTTGATATGTGTCCCGTTCTAACATTGGATGAGAGAGAGAAATCCAATCCGCGTTTAGCGTTTAAATTATTTTGGTAAAATCGGGGCTAAGTCGTACTGTGTACCTTATTAAGTCTCTATGGCGTTGTGCAATCTCTACAAATCGTTTCATATCTCTCTCTACTAATTCAGGCCTATTCTCACTTTGCAGAGAAAGTATCAATTTGCTCATATCTTGACATAAAAATTCAAACAGGCAAGAAACAGTGGCACAGCAGATGTAGTAAATAAAATATGTAGATACAAAAGTTAACACTACAACGTTTCCTAGAAATAAGACAAGTATTATGTATAGTAACCGACATAGACGTTGATTAATTAGAAGTATTAGTAAGATTATTGTGTGCTTATAGATTTTTTGACGTGACAACGTCTTATAATTCGATGGAGCCGACTGCTCGCACGAAAAAACATGACTCATGCGGCGTTACCTCGCTCTGAGGCGTTCCATTTAAGGCTTGAAGTGCAAGCGAGAGCGCGAAACAAGCAACAAAGATGCACAATCGGCCTCCGCGTTCGGCAGCGTTCGACATCTGTCTCTCTCCTATTTGAGTGACCGATCCATCAGTATTTTATTATGACGTTGTCACGTTCAACTATTGTCAGTAAACCGACTTTACAGACAACCTATTTTTTTTAGTTTTCGTTTCTATACGTGCCTTCTGTATTTATAATGATACATACCTGACCACATAACATGAACATAAGCAATCAACCAATTGGCAAATACTTGTATATCGAAAGGATATAATACCATGTAAGGCGTCGTATAATATATGGGCTCTTTAAAATAATATTGTTTCAAAATTCTAAATATAGGACTCAAGCCAAAAAATAAAAGACACCCAGTAAAAATGATACTTAGAACTGTGATCATTAGATTAACAGTTTTTATAGACTTCTTTAGTAGTTCCTTCCTTCCTTCTTCCACCTTCTGATCAAACATTCCCTGTTCAAAAACTTTTGAGAGATGCAACTTCACTGATCTCATCAAATCTTCGACTAGGTGCTTTTTTTGTGTGAAATATATAGACTGTATAACTGACACGACACATACGAGCATACAAGGAGCAACATAAGTCACATTTGCAAAATCTTCTCCTTTTACCAGACCGTTGATAAAATAAGCGACCGTTGATATCGTGTCAACGAGCGCCCATTGCAAGTTAAAATAGTACCACAGTTTAAATAATTTTACTTTCCCCGATTTCTCGTCGTCCATATTAATAAAGATTCCTACAAACTTTAAATACAGGTGACTTTTACGAAAAATATTTTCAAATAAAAGCACTGGTAAGTTTGACTCAGCCATCTTACGCTGTTTTGACCCAGCCATCTTACTGTGAACGAAGTGGGTTGGCTTTTGCTTTTTATATTACTAATGTAATTTGTATTTTATACATTCTAGTTTAAATACCCATTTATACCAATAATAATAAATTATATATTCGGTCAGCCCTTTAATTATGTGAAGTTAGCACTTCACATAATTAAAGGGCGTCTAGTGTTTTGTTTTAATGAATCAGTAATGCCTCTTTATTTAAATATGTAGCTAATAAATTTTAATATGTTCTATGATATTCTGTTCATCACACATTTTAAGTAGAACAATATTATTATTAAATGATAATTATAAAATATAACGGAGTTGGGTTTTAATGTGTAAAAAATATATTTTTAAAATTGCTTGAAAATCTTTTGACAGATTTCTGATTATTTGAAAATATTTTACATCAAGTGTATTTTAGATATGCCATTTAAAGTTATTAAGTATCTATCTAACTCTTATAATTTCAGCGATTTATATCTACGTCTAAGGCCACCGCTGCGCCGCCGCTGTAAAAAAAATCCGCACTTACCATGTAGGTATGGGGAGTCACTCCCTAAATATAAAATTATTATTATTTTTTAATTCCAAAAATATTATTTTATATTACCTATTAAATAATCTCTCTTGTGTCTTATTACTTGTTTGTCATAATTTTGCAGCCTTTTACAGAGCAACACTGACATCTATGTTGTCTAATGTGAAACTCAAGTTCCCCAGTGAGGCATTCAAAGCAGTGGCGTGCACAGGATTATGACACTGGGTATGCGGCGAAGTACTCGGTCACAAAAATTTTTTCGTTTATAGATTTTTAGCATAGCTACAGCCAAGCGACGGATCTCTAAGTCGAAACCATGCCAACAGAGCAAGTCTTAGATGTACTATTCATGTACATCTTCTACGGTAACGCAGAAAAAACAGCGATCGATCGTCGCGGCGGAAGAAATTCTAATAAGTAAAATAATAAGCATATTTTAAAATATTATAACTACTCACCAGTCAGTCAGCTTCAATTTTCACATATTCAAGGTTCCGGTTACTTGAGATTACTATATCCCGATGTAAATTACTAAATAATATGCAAGGAAAACAATATAATTTAATCATGTGTACACAACCACACAGCCAGTTATACGTTTCATAACTTTTAACATGAAATTTTCGAGTTACATTATTTTTTTGCTGGTTTAATTGTTGTAACTCGGGTACACACCTACCTTTAGACAGAATTTGAATCTTTTCACTGAATGAGAATTGTGAGAACTTGTTATTTTAAATTTTTAATAAACACACATTTTCAACGCAAACCTCACAATCAAATAACATTTTTAAAAAATCAACAAACGCACTAGTAAAAAGCAAATCACTAAAATTATTACAGAAACTCAGTAATAAACTGTTAAATGTACACACATTCAAATGTTAAAATGAAAAATCTTTTTTAGAAAACTATAAATAAACTGGAGCGATTAAATTGTAAGCAATACTTATCACATGAAATATGCAATATGGCCCCCGCGAAACACAAAACGTTTCTTCTATTTAAACAAATAAAACCTTACTAAACAAAAATGCATAATGTGCATACGTCGATTTATTAGATTCGTGGCTTATTATTTTTACTCGGATTATAGGCAACGAATAATTTCCGACAAGCCAGTTCGGTGGTTTTCGGAAGCGATCGGATAGCCGAACCATGTCTGGTCAGTTTCATACATTGGAAAATGAAGTACATGCTCAGTACGTAAAGATGTCGCTACGAGTAAGCATTGTGAACCATGGAAAAGTAAATCACATTAAAAGCACAATTAAACCGCCATGTGACTTGTTTTGTTTTACGTCAGTGATTTATTTAGTTTTATTCTTCAAAATTTTCAATGATTACTGAATAAAATATGAATTTATAACAATATTTTATTTATACAACGCCCTCTTTTTAAAAAATTGAATTGATAAAGTACATCGGCACTACATACGGGACTCTTCAAATTAAATATCGTCAATTCACGATAGATGGCGGCCTAGTTAAAACGACGCAACGCGCAGGCAGCGCTATGGGCGCTTATTTAACAATTTATCTTTATAGCACAGAGATAATAATATACTACGTTAGTACGTAGATAATATATTTAGTTATGTTTGGTTATGTTCGTTCTCTGAAAATAGTGTCATTTATAATTTCCACGTAAAGTGCCATCTAGTAAGTTTTCTTAGTACATAACATTATACTGACAATCATAGAACTCGTTGTGGTACCAAGCTCGCGCCACGTGCGCCCGCGCCAGGCGAAGGCCATCACCTGCCGCATGAGCCTGCCGCATGAGTCGATATTTATGAGTGTGTGCGTTTGCGAAGTATGAAAATTACACAACATGCGATGATTTGTCCTGCACAAAGCGACCGCATGAGTTGCTACTTATAAAATATTAGGCGTTTAAAAGTTATTATATTTTTTAAATTAATTTATTTACTATTAATTAAAGTCATCTAAAACGTACGAACGTTTTATTAAAATATCTGTGAATGACAAGTAAAGCACTGCATGCGCACGCCCCTGATTCAAAGCCACTTTTAGCCTCGATTTGCTACGTCCCTAATATAAGTACGTCATGTGTATTGGCTGGAAACTGAAATTATTAAAACAATAGCTTAAAACGATTAATAGGTACCAATTGATTACAGAATCATCAATAAAATATTACAATCTTTAACAGTTGGTATACCACTAAAGATATTATACGCTATTTTATATAAATTATATACAAGTATACAAGTATTAAATATACATTTCCGTTGTATGGTAGATACCCGTTACACAAGTTTTTCGAGAACTTAGCACGGGACCAGATTGACGTCGTGTGGAAGCCGCCATAGATATTGCATTATTTATTATTAATCTGATAAAAACTATAAAAACTAAATAAGTCGTTTCTTTCAGGATTAAAACTGTGCAATCTATTTTATATCTTTAGATTATTACTTTGTAAAGTAATTAATATGCTTATATCATTTGATAACAACGGTTATCAATTAGATTTTGCTAAAGATTAGTCAACTATTGCATTAATGCAGTATGTTATTTAAAATTTTGAAGTAGAGAGAAGGCGCTTGGTATATTATATTAATTTTCATGTAGATTGTAGAATGTAGTTTCTGCAGTCAAATTGCAAAAGCAATTTTGGTAAATAAAAAAATAAAACTGTTTTTGAATCAGTAAATAAAGTATGTACTAGACCAAATTATAATTAGGTTCACCACAGGCAGGCTGAGAGCACTACAATACTAATAATAGTTCTAGTATATGTCATGTATACCAACATACAAATACAAATAACAAATAATATACAAATATATACAAATAACAGAAAAAAGTTATGCGATTCACGGGCATTAGGTAAATAAAACGTGGAGTTTTGAAATATTATAGTATTTATTCTACGAATTCAGAAACAAACATGTTGAGTATCTATAATTGTTTAGTAAATTTGGATCCAATCATTGTAATTTTTAATACATACTTACATTCATCTTCGAATCGCTCATCATCGTAATTATCGTTGGTCAAGGCCGTCTGATGTCATCCTCGTTTGAGCTTCCACTACTAATGCTGAGGTTACCTGACGTTCGACTCGACAACGAGAAGGCCTGGGTCATCGTACTCTCCACGTTACTCTGGTTTCGTCTTCTCAAGTCTATCATCGGAATCAGATTGCGCTTGTAGGCCAGATATCCGACCAGTAGTACCAACAGCGCGACAACGCCGACAGACATACCGATGATACCGGCGAGGTAGCGGGGAGCCGACGCGGCTGAAAGAAAAAAATAAAATAAAAATTATATATCAATGGCCTTGGCGTCTTTTACGGACGATTTATATATTTGTCTGAGTCGTGAATTTTTTGGTGTGACTGTATAAGCTGATACGAGAGCGACATGTACGACCACACCTAGGGCAGGTTAGTGGTGTGGCTGGTGGTAGATTTAGGTCAGTGTTGTGCCGTTTTGCTCTCTTGCTAGCTAAAGTTCCGAACCTAAGTTCCTTTTTTAAGAAGCGACCTCCACTTGGGTCTATCATTGGCTTGTTCTTCCCAGCTGTTATGATCAATCTTAAATGACAACATATCGCGCTTAGCGCAGTCCTTAAATCGTTGCAGTGGTCCTCCGACAGGTCTTTTAGCATCGGCGATAGTATCAAGCAGCATCTGACGCGGTATGCGCGAGGGCTTCATGCGGTGAACATGGCCCAGCCACCTTAACCGCTTTTCTCTGAGCATAGCGGTGAAGCTGGGCATATTGGCTATTTCAAGGACTCTTAGGTTGGTGACTTTGTCAACAAGTAAGTATTAGCTTATAAAAAAGTAGTTAATACCTAAATCCTAATGATTTTGTCTGTCATTCTATCGTACATAATAGAAGACACACTACCACTATAATATACTAACGTATATACTATACTATATACTACCTACTTACTTCTGAATGATCTGATGCATTGAAAACGGGAGTATAAATATGCTCCCAATGTAAATGCATAATATTATGAAATCAGGTAGAGCTATTGAACAAAATATTCTTTAAAACGATGAATGAAATGAAACTATAATACGGGACGCAGCACTGCATTTTTAAGATAGCTATTCAAAATTGAACTTTTTAAATTGCACAAGAAGACACACGTTTCATTGTAAGAGTTTGAATGTCAAGTTGCACCGCGCTGCACAGCGCTGCACAGCTTTCATATAACATCAGTCAATAACTGCATATGCAGTGTATGACTGATGTCATACGTGTATCTTTTTGTGTATCTTAAAAATACAGCGTCGCGTATCGTAGCGGTTTGAACTGACTCATAGGTTAAAAATAACTATCGGGTATTGGACAGCCAGAAACTGCAGTAGAAATATATACAGACATTTATTGCTCAGTCAAGACAGCTGAAATTATTATGATCTTCGATCGAAAAATACGAATTTCCTGATAACTTTTGATGACATGACGAATTACTGTAATCTACAATCTGAATAATTAAAAAAAATAGATATTAAATGTTGAAGCAAAACATGAAAGTCATTTGAAGTGATGAAAGATTGTATCAAACACTAAGAAGGTTTACTATGACGTCATATCAGTAGACAGTAAAATTTATATGAAAAATCGTTTTGCAAGGAACAGGAATATTTTTATTTGCTAATAGAGTCGGGTAAACAAAAGTTGAAAATGGTTTATTTTATATTATATTTTGCAAAATTTGACATGGCAACTCTGTCCGAACTTTTAAGTAAATTTGACAACAATTTAGCGGTTTTTGCTAGAAAAAGTAAAAAATAATAATTTCACATTTTGTTTACCATGTGATAATAGTACTAATTTATTAATTATCAAGCTACACATCAGGTTATTTCGATGTTTTCATAGAAGTGCCGCATTTAAAAAATATCAATTTGCCGGTTTATTTTGCAGGTTTATCTTTCGATTGACAGACATCTACCCTTTATTCCCTCGAACTTAAATAATAATTATCTAATTCTTTATATTTATATTGAAATGTACTATAATTACTGTGACCGACGAAAAATCGAAATTACATTTTTACATCGTTTTAATCACATTTATTTCTAGGACGAAACAAAATCACTTACACCTTAAAGGGGCATCCTGATTCCTGACCGTCCAGCCTGCAAATCCAGAACCGGTACTATTGGCCGTAATAAGTGTCACGTCATTGATAACTTTTGCCTAAAAGTCCGCTTAAGTCCGCGGCATTGGATTTGTAGGCTGGATGGTGAGTATGGCATTTTAACATGCCCTAACTTAATCTGACGGGTCCGATAAAATTATGATACTTTCTAACGCCCCAAGCAAATTGACTAATTTTCATAACTCGGTTACCAGAGACATGTGGGTGTCCCACTATATTAATCTGACGCGCTCGAGTTACTACAAGAATCTCCTACTAGGGCTCCTCTACTAATAGAAAAGGTATGTACAGCTATGGAGGGTAGAGGAAAGGAGCACTTTCTCCATACCTACATGAAAAAGTGTCCGTAAAAAAGCGTTAAATACGAGTGGCGCGGGCGATACGGTCGCAAGGGGGTAAAGCGGCAAAATTTAAACAGAAAATTAAATCTTACTCGTATCATCTTCTTCGGTTATATTTATAAAAATATTTTCATGATTTTCTGAAGGTACTACTAAAGTCGGTAAAAAAATAATTAGGTAACCAAACTTAACTAACTTCACTCCATCTCTTATTGTTAATTTCATATTATCACACACCTTTCTGACTCTAGCGCCACTATGGTCAGTTTTGGAACTATTATTTAACTACTTTTGTCGGACACTTTTTAGCTTTTCTGCCTTAGAGAGATCCTCCTTTCCTCTACCCTCCATTTGTATACATATAGCTTAGGCTTACAACACAGGACACAATATAATATAATATCATATGTGTATCTACTGTACTCATAGCACTCAAATCAAACAAAGTGGTTACGTTTATAACTAACTAACAACATAATATTATATACCTATATAAGTAATATACAAAGTAGAAATGTATGTTTTAAAAATGAAAAGTATGTTTTCATAGAAAATTGCTACTTTATACTTACATCATGGAGTAATTATAATGGTATATACTCTATGCTTAAAACCGACATCGTAAACCGACAAAAAGTATAGCAGTAGTAATAGTAATTAAGATAGAAGCAAATTATATATATGGTTAATATAAATAATAATAGTTAACGCGTTGTTTAAATCAAGTTATTTTTGTGTATGTTTTCTATTCTGACATCGATATATTTAACAACTTTTCCATTTAATAAAAAAGATGTGACACATTTACACTAAATTACGTAAGTTATTTACTCTGTGCCTTTTTTTCTAGAGGAAATGCGTTTTTGCGTACACCGGAGGAGGGCCGCAGGATTATGTTGGACTCCGCAGTGCTTTGCACAGGTTTACCAACTATAACCCTCCGATGTCCTTCTTCACCCTTTTGGCGGGGTCATGGAAACTAATTTTATTCTGTGCCTAAACGGTCCATTATTATTAGCGACGCAGTGTATTGTGAAACATACGGCTTTCGTCAACGACGAGCGTGGCGGTGTCCCGCGACTCCTCGACATTGTCCCCCACCACCGCGGCGCACGTCCACTCGCCTATGTCCTCGTCCATAACTTGCTTAATCTCGAGTGAACAGAAGCCGTGAGCCAGGTCTCGCTCGGGCGTGAAGTAGAATCGACCCAGAATAGCGCTGGAAATAATTAGTTCTTGTATTTAAGCCTGAAGTTATGTAACCTATATTGCACTAGATTATATTACACTAGATGTTGGCTGCGACCTCGTGCGCACAAAAGGAAATCTCACGGAAACCGTACATTTTGCCGCAATAAAAAGTAGCCTAGTAGTACTCCTTTCCCGTGGTCTACACTATATTTGTGCCATATGTCATCAAAATCGGTCCAATTGTTTCGGAGCCTATTCAATGCAAACAAACAAACAAGTCTTTCCTCTTTATAATTTTAGTATAGATAATGTTAAAACGTTTCACCAAATCAATTACACAAACTATGGGTACATGATTTACTGCTTATGGTGCGTTTGTACGGGCAATTTTTTGAGCAATTATTGCTCGGCAATATGGATGGATCAATAGCTCCACTAATTAGGTACTGCAGGTACCTAATTAGTGGAGCTATGTGGAGCAATTTCAAAAAAATTCCACCCTAATTGATCAAGATTAATCCATCCCTATTGCCGAGCAATTATTGCCCAAAAAAAGCCCATTTAAACACACCTTAAAACGTCTTTATTTATGCAGTAAATCATTTGTGTCCTCCGTAATTGATTTTGCGAGACGTTATTTACTTGTAAAAGCTTAGTAGTACGCCATACGGGTAGAGTAGATTTCAATACTCACTTGTCTTCCGTGATCGATGCATCAATGTTGATTCCAACAAAATTAGGCGAGAGAAAACGACAGTATTTGAGAGGCCTGTTGCCGTTGGACGAGTGACAGAAGATGGTCGCAGGCCCGCCTATGGTCACCGAGATTTCCTTCTCATGGGCCGCCAGGGGCCCGGTCACTCTGAGCTCCACTTGGGCCGTTTCCTCCACGCCTATACTGTCTCTAGGCCCCATGTGACAAATCCAGTTGCCGGCATCCGAAGCGTTAGCCGCGACGAATGTTATCCTACAGTCCCCTGTGGTGAGACTATCACCGCTGTACCTAAAAACGATAAGATTTTTGTTCTTATTTTCTTGTAATTCATTTGTTCAGGCCATTGCATAAATCCAAAAATTGCATAAATCAAAAGAACCAAAATCAATAATATTAATCTGTAACTCCATAATAATCTTCTTCTGCAGTAATCAATGAATACCGAGTACATATGGCGCTGCTATTAGTATATAGTACGGAGTTCCCACTGCTTTTCACAACTATAATTAAGTAATATAGCCATCAAAAACATTGCGAAAAAAATTATTTCCATTACAACAAAGAACAGTAGAGGAACAAATGTGATTTATCGTAGGATTTTTTTTTATCTTAAAGCCAAATGTTGTTTGATTACTAAATCCAATTATCATCATGACAATAATATATTTGGATATGAAATTGGCGTTTTGTATACGAGGAACATAAAGTTTATAATATATTTATTTAATCAAAGTATATAACATTGCTATTTATGCACTTTTGCCATCTCATAGGTAGTTCATTGATTCCTTTACTGAAATAACCATTCGGACAGGAAACAATACAATATTTGAAGGCGCTTTGGACTGCCCCATCGGAGTTGAATTTTTTTCCTTGCAAGAAGTTATCAAAATTCAAAAAAAACTGGTAATCGGTTGGAGCAAGGTCTGGTGGATGTCTTAGACATTCCAATTGAAACTCCTCTAATTTGGAGCCATCTGTTGTGCAGTATGTGGTCTAGCGTTGTCCTGAAGCAGCAGTGGCCTAGAGCGAATGACAAACCTCGGTTGTTTAGCAGCTAGCATTTCCATCATGATTTGCAGTTGCTGGCATTAGACACCTGCCGTAATCATCTGGTCAGATTTAAGAAAGCTGTAGTGAACGACACCGACACTAGACCACCAAACGCTCACAAGTAATTTTTTTTGAGTCAATTTTCTCTTGGGGCAGGCTTTGGCTGGTTCGCCAGGGTTCAGCCATTGCGATGAGAGTTTCCGATTATCGTACAGGATACACTTTTTATCACAGGTAATGATTCAATTTAAAATCCCTTAATTATTGTGACGGTTGAGTATTGTAACGCTGCAGCCGACGCGCGTTTGTCGGTTTGCTGCCTTTCAAGCTTTTTCACCTTCCCAATTTGCTTCAAGTGGATTAAAACATCTTAACAACGTTTTATCACTAACACCGCAGACTGCAGCTAACTCGGACGTGGTTTGCGATAGATCTGCTTCTACAATAGCCTTTAATTCTTCATTATCAATTTTGGTCTCCAGCCGTCCACGGGGCTTGTTCTGCGTGTCGAAATTTCCAGAACGAAAACGTTGGAACCAAAATCGCACTGTGTTTTCTTTTGTGACACCGCTGCCATACACATCATTAATCCTTCGAGCAGTTTCTGCAGCACGGTGCTCTGGTGCCACGGTGGAACTCGTACTTGAAAATAATACGATATTTCAAATTTTCCATTTTGTAAACAGAGTGACGCAAAGAAAAAACCAAAAAAGGAAAAACCAAATGAATTACGGTTTTCGAAACACAAATGCATGAGTAAATAGCGGTATAAATTTGAAATTGGAATTCATAACCAAAGAAGATATATTTGAGATCAAAGTACGACAAAATGCCAATTTCATAATATTATGTCAAGACCTAATATTACATATATATAATATTATTATTAACACATTTAAAGAACGTTTAAAATAAACGATCGAATGTATAATTGAATACGCGCCAAGCTTACATTAGGTATTGTATATAATATGATCATGATATGACTGTAAGATACATAATGGCATATGCTTGCAGTTCTTTAAACAATGTCGAAATTTCCAAAGGCGTATCTTTAAAGACTGAGGAGTTCTGTTCAGTGCTTTTGGATCCAGGGTACACCTTGGTGCAAAATCTTACTTTTTGGTAGCATATACTTGGGTTTCTTCTGAAAAAGTCAAACGTTATATATATGTCCATATAAATTTATATATGTCCATATAAATTTCGAAGAGTTCCTTCGATTCCTCATGGATGCCATCATCAGGTCACCGCTTTGGTGACAACGTGACTAATTTCGGATTATACCCAATACATAAAAAAAAGAATTTTGAAAATCGGCCATAAACGGCAGAGTAATGTTCAAAGATATCCGTGTCGGTGTAAAATATTATGAGAAGTATCTATTATTATATCATCATTATGTGATGATTTACGGTATTGAGGATGATGATTACTTTAATTGACATAGCGGCTTATGCCTGCAGTTCTTTAAGCAACTCCGAAACCCCCAAACATGCATCTTACTTTTCGTGCAAAATCTTACTTTTTGTAGCATATGCTTGGGTTACTTCAGAAGAGGTCGAAATCACTAAATGTGTCCATATAAATTTTGAGGAGTTCCCTCGATTCCTCCCATGGATCCCATCATCAGGTCACCACTTTTGTGAAAAAGCATCCAACTTCGAAGTATACCCTTTACATCAAAAAAATAATTTTGAAAATCGGTCAACAGACGGCAAAGTTGTGGTTGAACATACAAAAAAAATAATAAAAAATACAATCAGCCGAACGTATAACCACCTCCTTTTTTTAGATGTCGGTGAAAAAGGAACATAATATTGAACGCCGGAAAACCATGTGTTCGGCTTTGATACTTATGTTCACGCCTGTTCGCGGAGGATCATATTGTAGAGAGTAGGTTTAAAAGATGCGAAATGCAAGATAATAACAAATTTGGCATTCAGCCTGTATCCACACTGTGGAGTTTGTATGCGATGCGACCATCCTTATGTTAAAACGAGTGTTAAAATATAACCACAATAAATATTGCTACTCACCAGAATAGTTGGCTATGGTGGGACAAAGCGACTGGCGTGAACTGAGTGCCATTTGGGTGCTGGAACCAGCAGTAGGAGAGGGCGAAGTCGGCTTGACAAGTCAGAGTGAATTCGCTGTGTTCCTCGACGAACACGGTTCTCGTTTCATTTTTATCTTCTACTCGCGGCAAATTTAAAGCTACAAGATATAACAACAACTAATAATTCTTTTTTGTAGGTATTTGCTACCATAACAGTAAAGTTGCTCCGTCACCGGGAGCATTCACATGTAATATAACATTATAGATTCGACTTTGAGCATTACATTACAATACTACCTCCCTGACTGACGAGCATTCACGTATAATATAACATTAGCGAGCGCCGAGCGGACGGGGGATCCATTGATGTTACAAGTTGTATCAATTTATTACACATCGTATTTAAATGCTCGGTTATTCTCCTACACTGATGTAATGCTCGAATATGTAACATTACATTACACGAGAATGCTCCCGGTGAGGGAGCACCTTAACATGCAAAAAAAAAAGTTACGTCTTACTAGTTGACCCGAAGGACGTATTTTCTTGGCAATGTAGTTTACGACCGCCTTCTCAGACCTACCATACTTAAAATAAACAAATAAAAAATCATTACTTAAGTCGTTCGAATGCGAGCCGTTTTGGAGGAGTTTCTCCACAAATATTTTTTTTTTATTCATAGTGAAAAACAAAAAACAAACAATGTTTTTTTTAACGTAATAAAAGAAATGAAAAAAGGATTACAATTACCACCGGTTCTGGACCCTAACCCGGCGGAAAGAACCGGCGTAACAAACTCGCGAAACAACGCAACACGAGACATTTGTATATTAAAAAAACAATTCACTAACTATTTGAATCCTTTGTTTCCACACTGTTTTCCGTCTCAATTTTACAGAAGTCAATTAACATAAACATTAAACTAATAGGTAGTAGTGCATTTGCACATAAAACTAAACACGACATCACTGTGATTTTATGAAACAAAAAAGCAGGTCAATATACTATTCGGAACAAATAAAGGCCGCGTACTAAAATAACGCAGTGATTAAAATATATAATCCAAGGAAATTTATAACTAAGCATGGAAGCCTAGTTTGCAAGCCTGATTTTTGTCACGGCATAAATCTAATCATCATGTTAGGTCCTTACATAATATGAAATTGGCGTTTTGTCGTACTGGACACTTTGATCTCAAATAATATATATTCTTCGATTAGGAATTCCAATTTCAAATTTATACCGCTATTATAACTCATGCATTTGTGTTTCGAAAACCGTAATTCATTTATTGTTTCCTTTTTTGGTTTTTTCTTTGCGTCACTCTGTTTACAAAATGGAAAACTTGAAATATCGTATTATTTTCGAGTACGAGTTCCACCGTGGCACCAGTGCTGCAGAAAAGGCTCGAAGGATTAATGACGTGTATGGCGGTGGTGTCGCAAAAGAAAACACAGTGTGTTTTTAGTTCCAACGTTTTCGTTTTGGAAATTTCGACCTGCAGAACAAGCCCCGTGGACGCCCGGAGGCCAAAGTTGATAATGAAGAATTGAAGTCTATTGTGGAAGCGGATCCATCGTAATCCACGTCCGAGTTAACTGCAGGCTGCGTTGTTAGTGATAAAACTGTTTAAATCCACTTGAAGCAAATTGGGAAGGTGAAAAAACTTGAAAGGTTATACCTCATGAATTGAGTGCAGCAAACCAACAAACGCGCGTTGACTGCTGCGTTACATTACTCAATCGGCACAATAATAAGGGATTTTAAATTGAATCATTACCTGTGATGAAAAGTGGATCCTGTACGATAATCGGAAACGCTCATCGCAATGGCTGAACCCTGGCTAGCTGAAAGCTTGCCCCAAGCGAAAATTGACTCAAAAAAGTTAGTTGTGAGCATTTGGTGGACTAGTGCCGGTGTCGTTTACTACATCTTTCTTAAATCTGGCCAGACGATTACGGCAGATGTCTATTGCCAGCAACTGCAAATCATGATGGAAAAGCTAGCTGCTAAACAACCGAGGTTAGTCATTCGCTCTAGGCCACTGCTGTTTCAGGACATCGCTAAACCACACACTGCATAACAGACGACTACTAAATTAGCGGAGCTGAAATTGGAATGTCTAAGACATCCATCGTACTCCCCGGACCTCGCTCCAACAGATTACCATTTTTTTCGAAATTTGGATAACTTCTTGCAAGGGAAAAAATTCAGCTCCGATGGGGCAGTCCAAATCGCCTTCAAAGAGTTAATTGATTCCGTTCCGAATGATTTTTTTAGTAAAGGAATCAATGAACTACCTATGAGATGGCAAAAGTGCATAGATAGCAATGGACTTGATATTGACTTTGATATTATGTTTAAAAAAATACGATTTTATGTTTCTTCTTTACAAAACGCCAATTTCATATGTAATGACCTAATACTTAATGGATTCTCGTAATAGATTTTTGGGAACCAAAACACATCCGAAAATTCCTAAAACACAAAGCCCACTTATCGCAATAAGGGCAGATAGATACCACCGAATATCAGATAGAGCCAATTCTAGAAATCAAAGTGGTTCCAATCGTCAATGTTTTAATTTACTCGGTATAATAGAAGTATAATTAAAAACGTAATAATCTAAGCACAATTTAAACCTGAAAAAATATTTTTTACCTTTTGTTTAAGGCTTTATTTGCATAACAAAGTTACAAGTAAAACTTGCACTTTCATGTTACCGCGACCATAGAACGAAAAATATTAATTAAAAAAATAATCGGTAGGAGATCGTAAGTTAAAGGCAGGTAGTAGGCGTAGTTTTTGATGTAGTAATTGTAGGTATATCAATGAGTATCGAGTAGGAAGTCATTTATTACAGTTCATAGTTAAGACAGAACAACATCGGTCGGGTCAGCTAGGATTCTATCACATTAGTAATTTCTAAAATCTAAATACTCACACCGCGGAGTAGACGGGACGTTGATCAAAGCCTGCATCGGTGTTCCTTGCACGACTTGGTTGTTTACAACCGAGCCGACACCCACCGAGCACCTCCAAGTGCCGTAGTCCCCGGATGCCGGTTGTTCTACTGTAATGCCACACTGCTTCAAGGCAAACCCTTCGCCGTAGTAGCTGTTTATAAATAAATTATGTTTTAACTCCGTAGCATCATTCCTGGCTATATCCAGCACCAGACAAATATTAATTATTTGTTTATGTAACCTCACCTGTGGCTTCCGTCACTTAATCCGTCCATAACATTAAATCCGAAAGCGTTAGCAGTTCTTTGGAATCGGCAGAATGTCACGTTTTTTGTAGTATGCAAGATGTTACAGTAGAGGTGCAATTTGCCTTTGTTGGCGTCGAACACGTATCCAGTGTCAAGACGTTCAGCTAAAATAAACATTTTTGGTAAGGCGGTGGAATTACGTTCTATTTTCATCATGGCAACATGTCAATGAAATTATTGTATCTGCGATTAAACAGCACTAACCTTCGACGGCAACGTGTTTAGAGGCCCTTACTTCTGCCACCTGGCCCGGAATCCCCAGCAGGATGTCCCAATTTCCCTGAACCGACCTCGTAGTCTTTTCCAAAGTAAGAGCGCAATGGCCTGGCACTAGGGAGCTCTCTGTAAATGGTTTCGCCACGACACAGTACGCGTTGTCCAGAGTAGTGAGGTCCACTTTCGCTTGAGTTTCGCCATCTTTAAGAATGACTGGGCTAGGTTTGTAAGATTCTACACCATCTAAAAATTAAATAGATATAATATAAAAGTTATTAATTCAGTATTGTTTATAAATCCTATATAATTGAAATTATTTTATGTTATACTCGTTCATAAATAAAGAAATGTTAAATGTGGCTATCTCTTGCCTTACGACAAAGATAGACCGTAAGTATGCAGTGAAAGGCAACGATATTTCGTAATAATTAATAAAAAACTTTTTCACTTCCTCCCAGTACGTGCCACTATAACTGATAGGCTGATATTATTCTCTACTAACAATGGACGAAGATCTCTCTGTCAAAACGCTATTCACATAGAGTATATGGAAAATTTGCCAATTTTTATAATAGACTGTAAAGAAGAAAAGATGGTTCCGCTGGGCTGCCAGTTCCAATTTGCCTATTATTGGCGCCCACGATTATTCTTTTTATTCGTGGAGCGGCTGCGTTCAATCATTATTGCTGAGGAATGTGAGGTACTGTTTATATTTGCAGTATCAATGTTATCAATATTTATCTACTTAAGTATTATAAATGTCGATAGGTAAAGATCAAATCAAAATCAAATTTTCAGTTCAACCGTACCTACGTCCGAAGGTATTCGCTGCGAAACCGCGCGATTACAATAGCCAATCCGCAATTCACAGATTTATTGAATAAATTGTAAAACGAGTTAAATATTCGTAACTTGAGTCAAATTACATGTCAACGTAACGGTATGAAATAAGTAGGTACTTACTCTTTAGAAAAATAATAAATAACTACAATTTTTGTAGAAAAAACTACAACCCGACTACGTAAATTATATAACCTATGTTACCTAGGCTATTATTACGAATCTATTGTTACCTCATTCATTACGATTGGAACAATAGTTTAGGCGCTACGGTACCTGCCGGTAGACTGTGCCCATGGAGAATAGAGGTAAGGAGTACTATCTCCATACATGAAGTGTCCGTAAAATAGCGTTTGAATTGACTACTAAAAACTAGTCATAGTCATCAAAAATTCTAACTTCATAGCACACACCCTTGCCACTCTAGCGCCATTATGGCCAGTTTTGGAACTATTATTTAACTACTTTTGTCGGACACTTTTTAGCTTTTCTGCCTAAGAGAGATGGTCCTCCTTACCTCTATTCTCCATGGACTGTGCCAAAATCATTACCCATCCTTTTGGCATCGCCGTAGTCGTGTAAAAAAACGGGCACAAGCAAATTATCAATTTTAGCCTCGTTCTTACCTTTTCTGATAGTCATGGTCTATGGGTCATTTGATCTCCTGAATATTTGTAAATTGATTAGTAATAGATTAGTTTAAACCCATTTTATTTTATCGTTTTGAATAAATTATTTATTGTTAAATAATTGTAAAGTTCAAAATGCTTGAATTTTACTTGTGCGCTTTTTTACCTTCGTTTAAACTTAATCCAATAAACGTTTGGTGTAGGGCGATACCCACTTTTGCTAATATTATAGCCTTAATAATTTTTAGTCTTAGCATGCGATGTTGGACACTTCTTACCCGACTACGGCAAAGCCAAAAGAAAGGATGGTGGTTTGGTATTGGCAGTCTATGTATGTATGTATATCTGTTACACCGTAGCGTCTAAACTACTGATCCGAAATTGATGAACGTATGTCAATAGTTTCGCAAGAAAAATCCGGGTAACATGCCTATGTAACCCGGGCTGTGCATCATATTATTAAAGCCTTATAATATGATTTACGTGGTAAATATGAATTATGGTCGAATTCCGACCACAGGGCGATCTCTAGTTCGTATATAATCCTCGTTGTTACCCGACTAGAGGTGAAGCGTATTTACCATTACATAAAACTAACAGGTATTTAAAAATCACACATAACAGTCGATATTCAGAGTATAATATACCTGCGATTAAAATAACATAACACAATATGTGTTATGTTATGCACAGTATAGGCGTATAATATCGTCACAAGTAAAAAATAACTACTTGCGTACAGCGTATATGTTACCGACATTCACTGTGAAACGGGTAACAATCGCGAAACTATAGTCCAATCTTGTCTCTCTGTTATAAGTACATATAACGACTCCATATGAAATAACGAAATGCACTTAGTATTTAAATACTCGGTATGTCTCTCTTACACTTAGAAGCATCTACTTCTTGCTGGAATGAGAAGTAATTAGATTTCTTTAGTAAAAAATTCAGGACGTAGTCAGGCAAATGAATCAAAAAAAATGTCGGGTTATATAGACAGACGTCATTTGTCACGAAGCTCTGTCTTCTTGACAAATGCGAGCTGTCTTGTTCACACAGATTATACATACACGGATACACGTATAGTTTTTTAAGCCAAGTCACACAAGACGTTCGACGTGGCTTAAAAATATACAATATCTAAATTTGTTTAACTTTACATTGTCTGTTTATTTTATCTATATTTAATATCACTTAAAGTAAATAAAATGAGGTGAAAATTTACTTGTTGAGTTGTACTCACAAAATAGTAGTGGTATTTGTGCGTGTTAAATAATACCTACTAAATAAAAAGAGCTCCGTGGCCTAATGGGTAGATCGTTTGATTCGCACACTAAAGAGTGCAGGTTCGACTCCCAGGTTGTGGCGTGTACCAATGAGACTTTTTCAGATCTCAAGTACATTACGGACGCTCTAACGTTGAAGGACAACATCGTGTGGAAATCCGCACAGGGTTGGCCCCAGACGTATTGACCAGTCATTTCTGTGGACTAGGCTGACTATGTTGTAAGAATGCCGTAGGTGCTTGGGCAACCATACGAAATTTAAAAACCAACTGTCCCAGACACTACAGTATTTCATGAGTGGTTACTTCGCTCGGAGAATAATTTATAAATCATAAGGCTCATCGCTAATCACGACGACGCAGTTAGAAATCCAAAAATTATGCAGGGAGCTTGGTATTTTATTACTTACATATAGTATTTAATTACAAACACATAGTTCGAATATAAAAATGTATGGGATTGACATATTTCTTCGATAAATGACGTGACTACTCCCATACATTTTATTCTTTACAAATTTCGTTATCGTTACAATATTGCACTTCGTCTAGAGTTCTAGGTTATCAAACAATAAGTACTTCGGAAGTAGCAGTCAATAGTCATTCTCGACCTGGGATATAAACTAAATCAAGTAGAAATGATAAACAATACAGTCATAATATTCTTGTCAGGACCTAACCTGTGTAGTATGGTAGATAAACTCTTTGAACTAATTAATTTGAAAACTCTAATATACGAGTAAAAGGCACACTTAATAAATATTACTTATTTGTATTATTTATAAAAAACTTATGCCTTTTCATAGCTTTTCATGCAAGAAAAGGCATAAGTTTTTTATAAATAATACAAATAAGTAATATTTATTAAGTGTGCCTTTTACTCGTATATTAGAGTTTTCAAATTAATTAGTTCAAAGAGTTTATCTACCATACTACACAGGTTAGGTCCTGACAAGAATATTATGACTGTATTGTTTATCATTTCTACTTGATTTAGTTTATATCCCAGGTCGAGAATGACTATTGACTGCTACTTCCGAAGTACTTATTGTTTGATAACCTAGAACTCTAGACGAAGTGCAATATTGTAACGATAACGAAATTTGTAAAGAATAAAATGTATGGGAGTAGTCACGTCATTTATCGAAGAAATATGTCAATCCCATACATTTTTATATTCGAACTATGTGTTTGTAATTAAATACTATATGTAAGTAATAAAATACCAAGCTCCCTGCATAATTTTTGGATTTCTAACTGCGTCGTCGTGATTAGCGATGATATAAGGCTTCTTGGCTAGTTTGACGGTTCCGCTCGTTTGGCATCGCTACACAGATCTGTTGGAGTATTGTTAACCACAAAAAGTGTACTTACGTATAATACCTATACACTCGCTAATATGCCTAGATAACGGCAGGCTATAATTTCAGCAATAGTGAATATCGCTCTAATTCCATAAACAAGTATTGGTCTTAGTTTAAAACGAAGAAAAAAGAAGATAGAAGCTCTCTTGACAAATTAATGTCTTGTGTCTAAGAAAAATAAACAAAATTATGAATAAATTACAAACAAAGAAAAGTATTTTTTACGACGCATATTTTTTTAAAATGAAAAATGTCATAAGTATAGGTTCTCCATACAAACTTTCATTACCCACTTTTAGGCTCGACATTAACTGTGAGACTATTCCTGAACTATTTATGATATTATTTTGTACGGAACCCTCAGTGGGCGAGTCGCTCTTGTCCGGTTTTTTACTTACGTATTACATGAAGTTCAGTCCAACCGGTCATGGTTTTGTTCTGACCGGAAGCCGTGAGTCGCCACCGACCCTCGTACTTTGGCTTCACGTGTCTAACTCTCACGCCACACCCATCACTCCATTTCTGATACCTACAATTGGCCAAACAAGTTTATTAGTAGATGATTCTTACGTTGCCCGCTCATCTGCTGAGGGTCTACCTTAAGGTTACAAGACTTACTCGTTTGACGGAGGTGATTCCACGTTGAAAACAACCCCTGCAGGCGTTGTGACATAGCATGTCCGCTGGTCATCCAAAGTGACACTAAGTTTCATAAGGGCTTCGTTTCCTTCGGCTACGTGAAGGGATGGAGGCCATCCGTAGCCGTGTTGCGAAGTAAGAACATTCTCGAACTTAATATCCACACAATTCACTTGTAGTCCTTTAAAGTAATTTAAGGATGTAAGGGATGATGTTACATTTATTTTACTTTCAACTAAGCAATTGTAAATTGATCAAAATTATTTACCTAAAGCTGTTAGAATTACCAATTGATATATTCCAAACATGTTTAAATATATAAAGATTATATTTCGCGCTATAAAGTAGCAGTCATTTCAGCTCTACTGATCTGGATATGATGTTCAGTATAAAATGTTATTCCTGTATATTTTAGTTGAATATACTGTATAATATATATTGAACTAAAATTATTATAAACCGTTGAAAATATATTCCTATACCGTTATACACTGTACGTAGTAAATAGTAAAATTAAAAAGTAATTAAACAGATATAAGAAATAGTAAAATTATTTTACAAAACTTTTTTAATATTTACGTCTTAATATATTATTTATTACATATGCAGAGCGTTACGTTCTATGGATTTTAGCAGTTAGAGAGTAGAGTCACTATATTTTAAAATTATGTATCTAAAAGATAAAATATCATGTTATCGTATGATTAATATCATTAACACTGGAGTACACGCGCGGCCTGCTATTGCAGGCCGTTGTAACTATTTTGGCAATATTTTTTTAGTAAATCGTGCTAGAAACTTGTGATTTCAGTTAATCCTTGTCTGGTATGCCAGAGTTAGCAACTCCTGTGACCCCGGTGCATACCCAAACAAAAGGTAATTTGGGCCTACTAAAGTAGTCAGCGCGTGTATTGGTGTACAAAATTCAGGTATATTGTATGTGTTTGTGTATATATAATAAATATATTAAATATACACATAAGTATCTTCAAATGATATTTATTTATAAGATTCTCTTTGTGTATACGAGGGCGGGTCAATAAGTCCGTGACTTTTGGAATAAAACACAGATTTTTTGATAAATAAATCATTTTATTTTTCAACGTAGTCCCCCTTGAGCTCTATACACTTTGTCCAACGCTTCTCCAATTTTTTTATCCCTTCCAAAAAATATGATTTGTCGAGGTCCTCAAAATAGGCCTTTGTTTGCGAGATGACTTCATCATTGGAGTCAAATCTTTTTCCACCGAGCCATTTTTTCAGGTTTGGGAACAAGAAGTAGTCACTCGGAGCCAAATCTTGAGAATAGGGTGGATGTGGGAGCAATTCATAGCCCAATTCATGGATTTTTGCCATGGCAACTGCACATGTGTGCACCCTTGCATTGTCTTGGTGAAAAAGAACTTTTTTCTTGGCCAAATGAGGTCGGTTTTTTTTCAAATCCTCATTGAAGCGGTCCAATAAGTTGGCATAATATTCCCCATTAATTGTTCTTCCCTTTTGAAGATAGTCAATGTGGATTATCCCACGTGCATCCCAAAAAACAGTCGCCATAACTTTATTGGCTGACAAACCCACCTTGGCCTTCTTTGGCGCCGATTTACCCTTAGAAACACACTGTTTTGACTGTTGTTTGGTCTCTGGTGTGTTGTGATGGATCCATGTTTTGTCCACGGTTAAAAAACTCCTCGATATTGTGATTAAACAACGCCAAACCTTCCTGTGAAGTTGTTACACGATTGCGTTTGTGGTCGACTGTGAGCAAACGCGGCACCCATCTTGCGGAAAGCTTTCTCATGCCCAAGTGATCATTCAAAATTGAAACCACTGAGCCATGCGAGATGCCTATGGCTTCCACAATCTCTTGCACTTTCAATCTTCGGTCGGCCAACACCATATCGTGAATTTTTTCGATTGTTTCGGGTGTAGAGACCTCAACTGGGCGTCCAGGACGTTCGGCATCTTCAGTGCTTGTACGGCCACAACGAAATTCAGTAAACCACTTTTTACCATTGAAATCGATGGTGCAGAGTCCCCATAGTATTTATCAAGCTTAGCCTTGGTCTCGGTAATGGTTTTTTTTCGCAAAAAATAATGCTTAATAAGCACACGAAATTCACTTTTTTCCATTGTTTCCTTAAGTTACTGGATAGTCTGATAAAGATAGCTGTAAAACACAAACTAACTGACGCAGCAAGTTCAAATTTTGATAGGAGTCAACTGACAGATGCCTGTTGACAGGAGTAGTGTTGCTTTTTCAGTAAGGAGGTTAGAAATTCAAAAAGTCACGGACTTATTGACCCGCCTTAGTATTTTTACCCGACTGTGCGACGCAAGGGAATGGTAATGTAATGTTGCAACTGTATGAATAGTTTCGTGGTCGATGCATTGAAAACGAAAACATTATCTAATGGGAATATTACGATTTTAACAGTCGGGACTCGGGACACATAAAAAATCCGGCTTCCTTATAATGGGTCCCAAATGTTGAAGTCCGTACGTGCCCTAATGGAATGTTTTCGTTTTTAATGTATCGACCACACTAGTTTTTCTTTTATCTCAAGACCAACAGCAGTCAGGTGCTGCTGGTCGTATCAATATTTCGATATTTATATCATTCGATAAATAAAGTATGGGATTTGACATAAGTGACATGTCGCTTGCGATGCCTTATGTCAAATCCCGTACATATTGTTTTCAAACTTCGCCGTCGAAATTATCGAATGCATCTTGACTAAAGGCCCAGGTTTTTTAATTTCCTGGTCAGGCTTTACAAGTATTACGCAGAAAGGTGAAGATGAGGAATTGATTAAGAGTGAAGTTTATGATTGTGCCTGAGCCAGAGTTAAAGGCCCTAGTCATCGAGTCAGACCTCCGTGAAAATAAAGGGAAAGCAGACCACCCACTCTCCGCAGTAGCAACCAGAAAGTGCAGTGCAGCATGTATATAGACGAATAGAACGAGTGGCATTTAAAGGCAGTACGGTTCAAGAATCCCGAAGGCTCGAGAGCCCGAAATCAGTCCTGATCGCCAATTCGATCAAAACTATTTCGCAATTTTAGCGCCTTGGACCTAAAAAACGTTTAAAGTGCACACTTATACTATAATATGAAATACATTTTATCAGTAAGAGTATAAGGGGAGTCTGGCGTGGCTGGGGTCTCAATACAATAACTTTTTCATACTATTCTTTTCGGTCGAATTCGTGCAAGTAGGTAGGTACACATCGATTTAGAAATAATATAAATATATAAAATTGTTGTCAGTTAGTAGTTAGTTAGAGAGTAATGTAGAAGGATCAAAAATAAATAGTGAATTAGTATAGTACTCTTAATTTCTTATTGGGGGGACCTAGTGGACAAAACACATTCATCAGATAACAGGGAGACCGAGCATTGCTTGGAATTTTAGTAAACGATAAATTAATTAAAAACAAATAAAATATTATGGAAAAAAATACAGAGACTTACAAAAATATTCATGTGACCTGAATTTGAATCCTAGACACCAATTTGCCAACAACAAAGAAGTCCAACGCTAACCAAACCGCCAAACAGATATCCCTTTTTTCCCCCAAAACTCACTGCATACTAAATTTCATGGAAACAGCCTGCAGCAACACTTGCAGTTGTTTCCGAAATCCGATTGGGACTTATTAAATTTTTCAATTTATTACTTTTTAAAATAGCCAACTACAGCAGGCCACGCGTGTACTCAAGTAATGAAAAGGTGAGCAACAGTACACACTGTAGTGAAAATTTCAAGTACAGTTTTACGAGAATTGTGCGTACGGATGAGAGTGAAATTTGGCACAATAAAAGTTTATGCTGGTGAAGGTAAAAGCTTAAATTTCTTAAAATAATACTAAGAAATCATAGATGTATTATATTTAAAAAAAGAGGTAGATATGGTATGAGCGCCCAAAAAGTGAAGACTCGAAACTGATGGGCAGTTTGTGGTTAGTATGCGACGAGCCAGTCGACGAGTAGCACGTACTTCGTGTCCCGCGCATCTTGCACAAAATGCCATCGTGTGGCTATAAAAGCTTTAAAAGCCATGACACAAAAGTCAAGGGATTTCATTTCACATGTAACTTTACAAAATTGATTACTATAAGTATTTTCTTAAAAAAAATTTTTAACAATAATTAATTGCAAGAAAATACTTGACAGCTTATGACGTAAGATAAAAGGAAATCAATTTCAATAAATACTTTTTTGTGAATCTATTAAGAATGCATGCATTTCTGCCATAGAGTAGTACCTACAGAAGCGAATGTTGTTAGTTGTACACAATTACAGACCGTTCACTTATTTTATTTTAAATCAAGCTTTATTAGATATTGTTTTGATAAGATTGACGAAAAGAATTCAATTATATCGTCCAATCAGTTACATAAATATAAACTTCTTTAAATAATTTGTTAATCTACAAAAAGGTGAGTTGTGACATGTTAAACAGTAAAGTAACTGATACTTTTATTTGATTTAAATTTATCAATCTTAATTTTTTTTAAGGTTTCCAAAACACACAAACTTGCGCCTTCATAATATTAGTGGGATATACAAAGTGAAAGAAAGACTAATAGTAGTAATAAAAACTTATTTTATTATTTTTGTCTACAGTGTAACTGTTTATTTAATATTTCTGTTATATTTTATATTTTGATTGTTAAAATTCCTACGCACCTAGATTTTAAAGCCTGTTATTAAGAATTTGTTGATTTTCGTGTATATCGCCAAAGTCTTTTCACAATATTTTGTTATATATTTAAGTTTGTGGAAAAAAACAGTGATTATAATAAAAACATGGTTTTTTTTATTATTCGAATAGTGCCCATAAAAAATAGAATATTCGAATATCAAATTTTTCGAATATTTGCAAGCACTACTTCGAACCCTTTACATAAAAAGAGATTGATAGTATTTTTTCCTAATGAGGAACAAATTCTGTAAAATAAGCTAACTTTTAAGAAACTACTTTTTTGACGTTATATTTACACAAAGCTTGGTTTAAAAGGAGTACCTATTTTGATAAAAATAATTTTCTTCGTGTGTGCCGTCCTTTATTACTTTGCGGAATTTGTACCACAATATCAATACTATCAAAAAGCGCAATAATACATATGTGTTTTTAAATACCAGATTTCGATTCCTGTTTGTGACATTAATTTAAAAAAACTAAATATGCAGTTTTATCTAAATAATAGTAGGCATTCACGCATCTAGATTAATGTTACATAAAATGGTTGTCAAACTACCGATTACACAAAAAACTTAAATTCTAAGCAAGTCGTCAAAGCTAAATAAATATGAATGAATATAATTTATACGCATTTTGTACCTTCTGTGTCATCAAATGTTCTATGCCAGAGATGCTAAGCTTGAATATACGTGCTTATTTAATAATAGGCATAATTGTTAGTAAAAAACACTAGTTATCTTTTTCTTTGCATTGAGAAACACCTTTCACGAATTTTTGCCGTGTGAGTGAAATGTAACAATAATGAAAAATGTCAATGTGTGGTTATTTGATAAATGATATACCTGAAATTAAGAAAAATATTGAAAGAAAACAATATTTATTTTCTGAACGAAAATATTTGAATTAAAATTTTATCGTATGTTTGCATAACCAAACG
This sequence comes from Phengaris arion, assembly GCA_963565745.1. NCBI lineage: Eukaryota > Metazoa > Arthropoda > Insecta > Lepidoptera > Lycaenidae > Phengaris > Phengaris arion. Next base: position 14,695,977 of record OY751438.1, on the reverse strand, counting down.
TTTTGAGTTTAGTATTGTGATTAATGTCAATTCTCAATTATTGTAAAAGTTCAAACAAACTTTTTAGCTCGATTTTAGCATTCTTCGCTATAATTAATTATTTTTATTGTTAATTATAATTCTAATTGTGTATAATTGAATGTGGTTTTGATAATTATCTTTATTTTTATCAGTGTATATATGACGTGTTCTGTGTAGTCTAAAAGATCATGAAGTATGATTGTGTATGTAGTTAAAAAATTACGCATAATTTAGGTAAAGGGTTGACGACCTTGCGGACGACCGTTCATGAGACAATCAGCTGTTATTTTTTAACAGGTAGTCGTCACAAGTATTTGAGTATAACACTAACAGTGATAATAGATATTGAGATTAACCTGAGGGTCAGTTCTACTAGATAAAACCTGCAATAATACAATTACAATCAAGTCCCGATACGCCAAAACTGCCAAACTAGTATTCTCGTAAACGTTAAACCAGCGTCAAACGCGTTCTGATTCGTCCAAAGTTCATAAAATTAGTTTATGATAACGAGTCGCTTCACTTATAACGCAATCAAAGTCTACTTTAAATACGAGAATTGAGGATCTGATATAACCCACCTCTTACCCCGACTACGGCGAAGCCAAAGGGAAGGTTAATGATTTTACAGTCTATGTATCTAAACTACTGATCCGATTTTATGAACGAGGTATCAATTTAAATAAATAGATTCGTATTTCGTAATAATGGCACGGGTAACACGGGTTATACCTAATATGTATAATTTATTATGTTCCTATGATAACATATTTTTTTCTCAGGTGATTTACAGTTTTTCAGTGACAAAGACTACTAGGGTGTCGTGTGAGAAGTAGTACAGATCGTGCAGCAATAGCCAACATCGAGTTAAAATCGGATTATACGTGGTAGGACAGAATTCTTTGCATAATTTGTGTTGAATGCAGGTATAATGTAGCAGCGGGGTTTTCCTAGTGCGATATTTCGGTGTGCGGTAGGTTAGTTGAGATACAAGGTCGGGGCAGTCAACTTTACTATTAGCGATATCGTATAACAGACACATATCCAAAACCATACGTGTCTGTCCAAGGACAAAATATCAACTATTATCATAACTATCAAAACATTTGCTACTGCGGTAGTTTAAATGATATATACATTTTTATATGTGATGTACTGCGGGGACAATAACCATATCGGACTGTTATACTTCTTACGTATGCGGAATAAGCGATTTTAAGTGCTGAAATGATCGTAAATGGGTTACATACTCGAAGAACAAAGCCCAGATTCTTGTAGGCTCTATTAATAACGTTTTCAACATGATTAGAAAATATCATTTTTCTGTCCAAATACACACCAATATCTTTAACGATTCGTTTTCTTTGAATTTGTTTACCATTAATATGATAATTGTAGGTTATGGTCTGGTCTCCGGGTAGATGACATTCACACTATTACACTCGTAACAATATAACTGTCAATTCAAATAAATTGACAGTTATATTGTTACGAGTGTAATATTCAAACAAGTGGTTAAGGTCTTTTTGCAGAAATGAACAATCCTGATTGGAATTGATCATGCAGAAGATTTTTTTGTCTTCCGCGTACATAAGATAGTTCAAATGTTCAAAGCACGAACCGATATCATATAAATAGGCATTGTACAGGAGTGGTCCCAAATGCGAAACCTGTGGAACTCTCGTAGGTATACCAATATAGTCAGATCGATAACCGCCCATCACAACAGCCTAGGAACGATTCGATAAATATGATTTTCGGAATCTCCATAGATTCCGAGCTCCTAATGCTTTTGTAAAAGAATGTGGTGATCTACATGGTCGAACGCTTTTTCAAAGTCCGTATAGATAATATCTCCACAATAAAAAAGTATAACAGGCCAAATTAGTAGTTGTTGAACGGTGCTTTAGGAAACCATGTTGTTGAAAAGGAATCAAACGGTGTAATATTGGATAAATATCTATATATAAAAGAAAGTCGTGTTAGTTACACTATTTATAACTCAAGAACGGCTGAACCGATTTGGCTGTAAATTGGTGGGGAGGTATCTCAGAAGCAGGAGACGGACCTAAGGGCCGGCACGGTGACCCACAGCAGCGTTAAATGACATTATCTATAATATATTTAAAACAAATGGTAAACAAACAGCCATTTTGAATGACTAGGCTAATGAATCACTCAAAAAGCGAATTGCTCAAACGCTTTTCTCCATACAATGCTTAGACAAGAGGCCTTATGTGATCCGTCATCTTGATGGTGAACTATCTAACTATCAACACCTAGGAAGGTGGATTTATCTCTAAAATCTAACAACATGGCGGATGTTATTGATCAGCTGTTATTTGTAAATAATAATTATTGATAAGAGAGCTTCAGGAGCTTGGAATCCATGGAGATTTACTGCGGTGGATAAAATCATATTTATCGATTCTTTCTCAGGCTGTTGTAATAGGTGGTTATCGGTATGACTACATTGGTATGCCCACGGGATATCAACAGGGTTCACATTTTGGACCACTACTGTACAATGCCTATTTGTATGATATCGGTTCGTGCTTTGAACATTCGGACTATGTTATGTATACAGACGAAAAAAAATCTTCAGAAAGATCAATTCCAATCAGGATTGTTCATTGCTGCAAAAATATCTTATCCACTTCTTTGAATATTAAACTCGTAACAATATAACTGTCAATTCAAATAAGTGTGAATGTATTACATTTCCTCGGAGACCAATGGCCATATAACCTACAATTATTATATGAATGGTGAACAAATTCAAAGAAAACGAATCGTTAGAGACAGTGGTGAATATTTTGACAGCAAAATGACATTTTCTGATCATGTTGAAGAGGTAATTGATAGAGAAGAATCTGGGCTTTGTTTTTTCGACTATGTAAGCCATTTACGAGCATTTCGGCACTTAAAATCGTTTATTCCGCATACGTAAGAAGTGTTTTAGAGTACAATAGTCCGATATATGGTCATACATCATATATAAAAATTTATATATCATTTAAACTACCGCAGTAGCAAATGTTTTGATAGTTATGATAATAGTTGCGCCGAGTTTGATATCTTGTCCTTGGAACAGACACGTACGGTTTTGGATATGTGTCTGTTATACGATATCGCTAATAGTAAAGTTGACTGCCCCAACCTTGTATCTCAACTAACCTACCGCACACCGAAATATCGCACTAGGAAAACCCCGCTGCTACATTATACCTGCTGCAAACGAGCGGAATATGACTTACACTTTATTTTTAGGTTTTCTGTCACTTTTCTAATTTTTATTAGATAAAAAGTAATACGCCAAAATCTTGGTACAAGTCGCTTTATTCAAAAAATGTATTCTGTTCAGTGTTGCCAACAAAAGAGAATTCAATACTTTTTTTATATATATATGGTATTTTACAAGTACAACAAGGACATAGTTCATTATTTTACATCCTGCACACCAGGAAAATTAATATACGAAGGTATATCGTTATTTATAAACACATTTTCGTTAAATTAAAATTGTTTAGATGTTATCCTATTACAATATCAAGAACATATTTTTAAAACTCATTACAAAATGAAACTTTTAATACACCTCAGGTTTTAGTTCAAACAAAATTAAACCATACAAATTGCAATACATAATATCAGGTTTTTTGTTCTAATCTTCCTATATTATTAATAACATTCTGTAGTAACACATCAAATTATGAAACATACCATAACACATCAACAATTCTACTTCTACTCTTAACAATTTTAATTTATTTTATTGAATCTCCTTTAAGCACAAAAAAATTGCATATGAAATTAAGACATATGAATACCTTAAAATAGCACAAGTTAAATGTAAATCTTACAGTTATCTTGTAAATATTTTAACAATCTTAACTGTTTTATTAGCCACCAAATAAATGTGACAATTAATTAGAAAAGGTTAATGTTATATTATAAATTTACTTGTCATTTTAATAACTCTGCCAGATTCAGTTACCCGAACTGTATTCTGTCTGTTGCTTGACCCCCTGTTTGACTCTGTAGCATCCGTGTTTGTCATGCTGCTGGGATTTAAAACTATGTTGTAATGCTGCTTACCCTGAGAACTATCGTTTTTGCTGACATATCGTCTCCCTTCCACCTCAGAAGAAGAAAGTTCCAACTGGTACAATCGTTGAAAGGGTCGTAATTTAGTTCCAGCTACCGTTTTAACCTTGGCCGTTCTGTACACTCCATCCCTTCCTTGATAAATCTGGACAACCAGACCAAGTGGCCATTTTACTCTCCTTTCTTCAGTCTCTACCAACACTATATTTCCTACCTTAATACCGCTACACTTTTCTCTTCCTCGCTTTACACGCTCAGTCAAGTACTCGGAGTTAAATCGTGTACGGAGTTCTTCCCGTAGCTTTTGCAAGTACCTCAGTCGTTGATTCATGCTTTTGGCATCTAAGATATCAAATTCTGTTACCTGCGACTGTGGCAAGGGTTGTAGGAAGCATGACGGTCGCAACGGTTGTAGCGAGTCAGAGTTGTCTGCCTCGACATATGTGAGCAGGGTCGGTCATTCACCACAGACTCACAATCGCATAGAAGAGTTTCCATCTCTTCATATGTGACTGTCGACATACCTAAAACACGCCTTAATAAATTTTTCACAATTTTTATCATGGGTTCAAAAAATCCGCACCACCATGCAGCTGTAGGAGCGTTTAATTCACATTTTATACGCATTATTGATAACATGCGTTTTACTTCATCCCAATCTAAGCTAGTCAGCAGTTTCTTTGTGCCTGTAAAATTAGTGCCATTATCAGAAATCATAAGATTAGGACGACCTCGCCTGGCAATGAATCTGCGAAATGTTCTGATGAATTCGTCGGTAGACAATGATTGTGTTAGTTCTAAGTGTATTGCTCGATACACAGCACATGTGTATAGCACAATCCAACTTTTTAAATTACCCCGCAAGTATATTGGTCCAGTGAGATCTACTCCCGTTACTTCAAATGGTGCAAGAGGTTGAACTCTTTCAACAGGTAATGGTGCTGTTATTACTTGAGTAGCTTAATTCTATGTCTTTTGCATACAATGCATTTATCTATCACTGATTTTACTAGTTTTATTATTCCTACAATCCAGAATCGTTTTCTCAGGTCTGTTATCATTATATTGGTGCCAGCATGGAGCAGTTGTATATGTTGCTGTTCTACTAATCTTCGTGTTATGACGTTTTTCACTGGTAACACCGCTGGGATTTTCGCTTCTTCTGGAAAGTCGGTAAGTACAAGTTTTGTCTTAATTCTCAATATAATTATTATCATTGTCATAGAATGTGGTTAATTTTCCAATATGCTTTTGTATGTATTCTTTGCTTTCTGCTTGTATAATCTTTATTACTTTCTTTTCAGCAGCTTCATATTCTTCAAAACTCAATTCTCCTTTTCTCTTATTATTCTGGTTTTGAGTATTATAAAAAAAAAGACAAAAAGACGTGTGGCACTCGGGGACTGCCACGGTAAAGCTATTTCATAGCATTTTGTATCAACTTATGCAATTATAATTATTTATTTATTTTATTTTATTTATGCAGTATTTCTTTTTCTTTGATATTAATTCAAGTTACACTTTTTGAGCGTGGTGACCGATAAGAAAACAAATTTTTCTTCTATTAAAAAAATAAAAAGTTAATATTGTTTAAAATATTTTTATAATTTTACAATACATGTGGGTTTTAAATTATTATTTTTTACAATTACTTTCTCATAAACAGCTGCTTATGTATTCGTCCGATTTCGGAGCAGCTCGTCTCGATTCGTGCGAGTTTCGTAGAGTCGTACAATACGTCTAATCACACGCACACAACGCCGTGTCGAAGACTGCCGAACTGAAATGACGTTAGACGATGCACGGAGCGTGAGGTTTGTCCGTTACGGAATTTCTTGATTCGGTCCCCGCGCTCAAGGCCCGCGATAGAAGCTATGCAATAGCTTAATAAATCGTAACATCCATGCTGTCATTCTGATGATTTTGGAATATTTCAAAAAATATATTAAAACCTGTATCATACCTTCATCACAACATGTGTTGACACACACAGATTTCCTGAGTTCCTTGTAGACTTATTTCTCATCTACTCCTAGTGCAGAACGCGGCCACTTCTCAACATGTTGACATAGCCATGGCGGGCCTTCCCACCATTTTGTCTCAAGCAGATGGCAACTATTACATCCTCTGGATGGTAAACCTGCCCAGTTATCTTGCCCTGGAATGTGATGCCAATCATTGACGTTAGTATTTTGACGGATTTCCTTGACACGGTTCCCCACATAATTATTCCAAAGTAATTGTCTTTTTATCCAACATAGCGTCACTCCACTAACACACCAATAATATTCTTTACAATTCTTCAATTTAATTTTCTCTCTCACCCTTTTTATTAAACGTGAGCCTATAAAAGCTGCAAGCAATTCTAATCGTGGTATGGTAATTTTTTCTGGTGTTGATATCCTTGACTTATCAGATATTAAACGAACATTTACATTACCTTGACTATCTTCAGTTCTTAAGAAAATGCATGCAGCATACCCGTCTTTACTTGCGTCACAAAATAAATGGATACTTATGATGGTGTAGTCTTGTAACGGCTCAGTTGACAGAGGTCTTGGTATTCTGCAATTTTCCAGTAAATGCACATTATCATACCAATTATAGAATCGAGATATACTGTTAGAGGACAACTCTTCATCCCATGCCAATTTTTTATTACATATCTCTTGTAATAATAAACTTGGAACAAGTGTGATAGGGCATAGAATTCCCACGCGGTGAAAAATTATTTGTGCTTAAGATAAGATTGTACGCTTAGTTAATCTTCCCATCTGTGATTGCTGAGGCAAACTTTAAGGTTGCAAAAGAGTTCATCAGTTACAGTATCCCCCATTATACCTAAAACTGAGATCACATGTTTTACCGCATCATTAATCCTCAGGGGAGAAATTACCCACTGCCTTAAATTGAACTTTGCTTCTTGCATGATACCTTTCGCATTTCTAATGAAATGTAACGTTCCTTCTTCGGAATCTATGCTTGTTATTAAATTATCTACATAGAATGAGTTACATAATATATCAGCTGTATTTCTAAACTCACCCTTTATTTTCCCCAGGTGATGTTGTGTTGTTGCAAAAAGTAAGAATGGGCTAGAAGTCAGGCCAAAAACTAGTCGACAATGCCTGTACTCCATAATCTCACGTCTCTCATAGTTTTTCCACCATAAGAATCTAAGGTTGTCTCTCTCATCAGGGTTTACAGAAATTTGCAAAAAAGCCTTCTCAATATCTGCAGTAATTCCTATTAAACCTTTTCGGAAACCTAATAGTAAATCAGGTATTTGATCAATAAAATTTATACCTTTCTCCAGACAGGCATTTAATGACTTACCATTTTTATCTTTTGCAGATGCATCAAATACTGGGCGCACCTTTGTTGTTAGGCTAGTCTCCTTGAATACCGCTCTATGAGGTAAGCAGTGTACATTACTTTTATTATAGTCTGTTAGGTGTACAGGTTCAATGATGCTTGCATGCTCCCATTGCTGTATAATATCATTATAATCTTTCAACTTACCACATATTTCAAGTTTTTGGGTTGCAGATTGCAGACGGCAAAAAACCATGTCACGATTGTTCAGCAGGTCATCATGGCCATCCTTCCATGGAAGCTGTACTTCATACCTGTTGTCCTCCAATCTTAGGATGCTATCTTCAAAATTCTTCAGGACCTCTTCTTCTTTTTCCTGTTTTGATTGTAAGCGGACTGGGTCTTGAATTCCAAATAAAGAATGTGTAAGTACTTCAGTACCCACTGGTGTCACTCCAAGCTTCTTCATCACTTCTTCTTTTACGTATGAATACTGTGAGCCGCTGTCCAATAATGCTCTGACAGTCACTGACTTTTCTCCTTGGCGGGCATTCACCGCTAGTGTCTGTAGAAGAGTAGTAGCAGTAGTATTATCTGTGTAATTCTGAACAATGTTTGGCAGTTCTAAAGCTTTCTCTATGGCTGGTTTCTGGCCACTCATGCATAGTATGGGAGAATGCCTTTGTTTGCATATAAAACATTTCAAAAAGCTTTTACATTGCTTAGCATGGTGTCCCATTCGTAAACAAATTAAACATGCCTTTTTCTTTTTTAAAAACTCTTTTCTCTCTTCCACTGACATGTTTGCAATTTTAAAACATTCTGTGCTTGTGACATACAAGCACCGACACACACGGACACACTTTCTCACAAAATACACATCTAAATTCTAACTGCTTCTTAACTTGACCAGACCTCACTTGGTTATTTACCATTATACATGCAGCTGTCGGTTCGGAGTTCTTAGATGTGACATCAAAATCATTGGCGAGTGTAATGCGTTGGCTAGCCTCCACTTCTTTTTTCAGGAATTCCAACAAGCTGCTGAGCTCATCATCTGTTTTATCAGGCTTCTGACGCTCACAAATCCTCAAAACATCAGTGGGTAGCGCCGACTCAACTATCGGTAGCAGGAACGGCGAATATTTATCACTGGTGACATTTAGAACTCCTAGTGATCTGAGGTGACTGCATATATTATCATACAAAATAGTTAAATTAAACTCTTTTTTCAGTACAAGGGTTAAAAGCTCTCGGACATAAAATTGTATAAGAAGGTCTTCTCTAGCATATCTGGATTACAATTCTTCCAAACAAATTTTGTAACTATTGATTTCAATTGGGAAATTCTCAACAAATCTCCGGACGTCCGTCCCTGGTTCCATGCTTTGGCAAAGGTACTGCAATTTTTCGCAGTCATCTATTGAAGAGTCACTATGTATTTTCCTAAATTTCCCCCAAAATGACCAATTTTTTATATACCCATCGAATTTTTTGACATCTAACATGGGTAATTTAAGTCTCCTTATTTCATAGTTATTGTTATCAGCTTGTGATTTTGATAGTGTACATAGTGTCGAGTAAAAACCATCTGGCTTTATATTTTCCGGCATCAGCCAATTCATTTTCTAAACGAGTTTCTTCAAAAGGTTCCGGTGCAAAAACATGCTAATCATAAGTTGAATCTCGCTGTCATAATTTATAAGCTGGGTATAAATTTCACTCACAGATTTGTAGGATGCTTGCATCACATCAAATTTGGTATTATCTTCGCGGAATGCCTTAATTAAAACCTCTAATGTGTTAGCGGACTTTGAGAAATGGCGTCTCGTAACGGTCCTCACCTTGACTTTTATATCCATTGTTTTCTCGGTCATCTTCCGCTGGATTCTGGATTTTTATGCAGGGTCGCCACTTTGTAAACGAGCGGAATATGACTTACTTACACTTTATTTTTAGGTTTTCTGTCACTTTTCTAATTTTTATAAGATAAAAAGTAATACGCCAAAATCTTGGTACAAGTCGCTTTATTCAAAAAATTTATTCTGTTCAGTGTTGCCAACAAAAGAGAATGCAATACTTTTATATATATATATATATATATAGAATTCTGTCCTACCACGTATAATCCGCTCATATACTAGAAGCTTTAGTAGTGTTGACTTATTCAAACATAAAAAAATAAAATTTAAAAACGAAGTTATTAAAACGTTAAAAAATAAATGCATAAGCAAATGCAATAAGCACAATTAAAAAATAACCAAAATAAAAAAATTACATAAAATATAAAAACACTTTTTGAACACGATGTTGGCTATTACTGCACGACCGTACTACTTCTCACACGACACCCTAGTAGTATTAGTTACTGATCCCGAGACCTCATGTCCTAGGGCTACACACATACACACAACACACACATGAAGAATTTGTATTTCTTGCAACTACATTATTAACAATGTTATAAATAAATATGTAGTTTTATTTAATACTACCATTGAACTGAGAGTTGCTATAATTATAGGGACCATTGCCAATTACCTTTCTCTTGAAAATCTTTCTATTTAGCTACACGCATGTAAGTACACTCTGTTAAGATCTGTAATACCTGTTATTGGGCATATTAATTGTTCATTGCTTAGTGTAAATTTTTATTATGTATACGCTGTTATTATAAAGAAAATTTTAAAAAAATCATCCCCACTTCACATGTATGGAGAGCCACCCCTAAAATATAAAATTAATATAATTTTATGATGCCAAAATTGAAATCTATACACATTATATTATAACTCCATTTATATTCATAAGTACAGAAGCTAGAATGGCGGACAGACAAAAAGACAGACAGACAGATGGACAGAGCGAAACCATAAGGGTTCCTTGAGTATTATGTAAACCTAAACACCAAGTGCACATTAAATAAGAACTAAAGTCATAAGATTCCATTTTTATTATGTACAGATCACAGAAACACTGTAAATCACCGGAGTAAGAAATATGTTATCATAGGAACATAATAAATTATACATGTTAGGTATAACCCGTGTTACCCGTGCCATTATTACGAAATACGAATCTATTAATGTAAATTGATACCTCGTTCATAAAATCGGATCAGTAGTTTCGACGCCACGGTGGAACATACATAGATAGACTGTGAAAATCATTAACCTTCCTTTTGGCTTCGCCGTAGTCGGGGTAAGAGGTGGGTTATAACAGAACCTCAATTCTCGTATTTAATGTAGACTTTGATTTCATTATAAGTGAAGCGACTCGTTATCATAAACTGATTTTATGAAGTTTGGGCGAATCAGAACGCGTTTGACGCTGGTTTAACGTGTACGATAAGACCGGATTGGCAGTTTTAGCGTATCGGGAATTGATTTTAATTGTATTTTTGCACGTTTTATCTAGCAAAATTGACCCTCAGGTTAATCTCAATATCTGTTATCACTGTTAGAGTTATATTCAAATACTTGTGACGACTACCTGTTAAGAAATAACAGCTGGTTGTCTCATGAACGGTCGTCCGCAAGGTCGTCAACCATTTACCTAAATTATGCGTAATTTTTTAAAAACATCCACAATTATACTTCATGATATTTTACACTACACAGAACACATCATACTCGTATATACACTGATAAAAACAAAGATAATTATCAAAACCACATTCAATTATACACATTATACACAATAATCATTATAATTAACAATAAAAATAATTAATTACAGCGACGAATGCTAAAATCGAGCAAAAAATTTTGTTTAAGCTTTTACAACTGAGAATTGACATTTGACATTAATCACAATACTAAACTCAAAACGTTTGGTTATGCAAACATAAGATAAAGTTTTAATTTAAATATTTTCCCTCAGAAAATATTGTTTTCTTTGAATATTTTTCTTAATTTCAAGTACTTATATAATTTGTCAAATAACCCGACCATATGAAATGGATGATTATGTTTAAGGGATTTCTTCTTGACTATTTACAACCGTGATGTAAATAGTTTTTTTTTTTCAAAAAAATAACATTTACTTCTCTTTCCAGCAAGTAATGGATGTATATGTATAAGTGTAACAGACACATACAGAGTATTTAAATATTAAGTGCCATTCGTTCTAGGACGTGAAGTCGTTGTATGTGTAACAGAGAGTCATATCGGACTACAGTTTCGCGTTTGTAATCCGTTTCACAGTGAATGTCGGTAGCATATATACTGTACGCAGATCGTTATTTTTCTATCTGTGACGATATAGGCATAGGCCTATATCGTGGTATAGACCACAGGGGCGACACTCTCTACAAATGACAGCTCGAGCACCAGCGAATGTCAGCAATGTTGACGTAAGCTTAAGGTTGACACCAAAATAATAATATGAAACGTTGCGTCAGACAAATATATCATAAATATTTTTAAATTATATTTTAATTATGTCAATGAATTAAACGACAAGCGGCCAGCCTCGTGAACGAAAGTCCTGGCTGGAAAAAACTCACGCCCGCCCGCCTCCGCATTTGCCCAGCCACGCATACACAGCCGCGAGCTTTCATTCGTGTAAATCGGTGGAATGACGATTCTTTACGTTAGTAATATATACTGTTTGCCTATACGGTCATATTGTGTTTTATTATTTTAATCGCAGGTATATTATATCGACTGTTATGTGTGATTTTTAAATACCTGTTAGTTTTATTTAATGATAAAAACGGTTCACCTCTAGTCTGGTAACAAAGAGGATTATATACGAACCTGTGGACGAAATTAGACCATAATTCATATTTTAAAAAATTAGGGCTAATGTGCCTCTTATATACGCAATAAAAGTATGTAAATTTGTGTTTATATATTTAGAGTGGCGGATTTATATATTTGCCATATGCAATTCAATTTTTGCCCTTCCTCCCCCCCTAACATCCTTTTCAAAATTACTCTTCTTATACTAATCAAGAATATTTTTTACAATTTCCCTGGTTGAAATTTGTACCAAATAGCATTTAAAAGTGAATTATTTTATAAACAACAGCGCAGAATAAATGATTGTGAATATATTATTATGTTTTGTACGTTGTAAGCGAGTGGAGCGAGCGAACATAAATGTCTATAACTTCGCAGCATAAAATAAGATAAATTATTTTTTTTCAATTGTTCTGGTTTAATTTGTAACCAATACCTATCTGAAAAGGTTTATTCTTTGGAATTAAACAGCGCAAAATATACTACTACTAATTAGATTAGAGATAACATTATGTTATGTACGTTGAAAGCGAGCGAGCGGAGCGAGCGAGCAAAAATGTCTCTATGTTTGCAGGTTTCTATTGGATTAATAATAATAATAATAATAATAATGTTTATTTCTCCTCACAATATAGATTACAATTATACATAATTACAAAAATGTCTTTCAGTCAAGTGAAATGTGAGGAGCTGGTGTCCATTATAGGTCATACCTGTATTACGGATCACCAGGTCCTCACCCCAAGGAATATTTTATGTAACATTTAAATCATATAGATTGTACTATGATTCACTAGATTGTTTTTATTAAGTTGATTGAAGCAAAAGAGATTATTATCATAAAAAGATGAGGAAAGAATATTAAATTTAGTCTTAGATCTATTTTTATACAATAATAAATTTTTATATATGTATTATTCGCAGCCCTTTTACATATATATATATATATATATATATATATATATATATATATATATATATATATATATATATTATTTTTTTTTTCTTTTTTATGAATATGTGACATAATGCTTGCGCACATGTGTGTGTGTGTGTGAATTTGTGTATGTGTGTGTTAGTTAAGTATGTTCTCTGTAGGACCGTATTCCAAGATTTGCAACCATTTAGTAACCACTTCCTTGCATTTGTATTTTGTAAGGGGGTAGATTTTAAGACATTTGTTGACTTTATTGTATATATGACATCCCCGATACTCGAAGAAGCGTTGTGCAAATACGGTTTTACATTGTGGTTTATCAAAGACTTTATCCCTTCTGCGGCGATTTTCCACTATCTTAGGATCATAGGTCGTACAGGAATGTTGCCTGATTATGGTCTGCAGAATATATAGCTGGCGAACGGTTAGTACTTTACTTAGCTTATAAACGTCACTTGTTGGGTGGAAGAAGGACAAAGAAAAACCAACCTTTAATACCGCCCTCTGAGCCCTTTCTAGTTTCAACATAAGGGTTTTAGTTGTACCGCCCCAAACAGTAATACAGTAGCTTAGCTGTGACTGTACCAGTGCGAGGTAAACGGATCTTATAAGATCCTTGCAGGCAACATGACGCAGATTTTTAAACATGAACATTAGTTTGCGTGTACGTGTAGCTAACTGGTCGATGTGTTCATGGAAGGATAGCTTACTATCAATAACCACGCCCAGGTACTTAATTGTATTGGTCCTTTCAATTGTGGCACAATCACAGTTGGAGGTAGCATAATTGGAGCATTCATGGGATATTATGCTGTATTGCATATTATTTTCTTTTTTGTTTCTTAAGGAGAATGTGATGTATTTAGTTTTGCTTATATTTAGAGTTAAAACATTAGATCGCAACCATTCCGTGACAACGTTAAACCCATTTTGTGCGTATGAGAAAACTTCAGCCCAAGTCTTCCCGCTAAAAAGTAATGCTGTATCATCAGCGAAGGTTATAATTTTAGCCTGAGGTAGTACTAATTGACACATGTCATTAATATATACGAGAAACAGTGTCGGGCCCAGTATACTTCCCTGAGGAACCCCAAAGTGGACTGTTGTATCACTGCTTTTGAGGTTTTCTATTTTTACACACTGTGTCCTCTCAGACAAATAACTTTTGAAGAGTTTTAGTTGAGTGTCCCTAATTCCTAAGCGCTCCAGTTTGTATAATAATATTGGGATAGAGACCGTATCAAATGCTTTTGCAAGGTCCAAGAATATTGCAATAGATTTATTTTTACTATCTAAGTTCCTAACTGTGAAATTAACTAATTCATGTACCGCATCTGTGGTAGATCTTTTAGCCCTAAAACCAAATTGTGCTTGCGATAATAGTTTGTTATCCTCTAGATATTTTATTAATCTTTTGTTGATTAGTCGTTCTAATATTTTAGATAATGTTGATAGGATGGATATAGGTCTGTAGTTATCGATACGGTCTCTATCTCCAGTTTTATGAATAGGATATATTCTAGACTTTTTAAATGCTTTTGGGAACGTACCGGTTAACAATGATAAGTTACATATATAAGTTATGGGTTTTACTAAAATGTTAGTATTCACCTTGAGAATGTCCGCAGAGACCATATCCAAGCCAACGGCACTGTCGCTCTTAAGGTTAGCAATCAATGATCTAATCTCATTTTCATCTGTTGGTAGAAAAACAAAAGAATTGGGACATGATCTTAAAATATTGAGCTGTACATCAGAAATTTGTTTTAATTTTTTTTCAGCTAGTGATTTTCCTATATTTGCGAAATAATGGTTGATGGCGTTTATAGATTTAGTGGGGTTGACTGTGTTTATAAGTTCATGTGGGGTATCTATTTGTTTTTTAGTATATGTAATATCTTTAATTGCTTTCCATAATCTTTTGTTATCGTGGTGTGCGTTTTGAAGCTGGCTTTTTTCGTAATCTCGTTTTAGCTTTTTGATTAAGGACGAGCAAAAGTTTCTATACCTCTTGTATGTCGTTTTTAGGATGTCATTATCAGGATCTTTTTTTATTTTTTTATGAAGATTATCTCGGTTTTTTAAACATTTCAATATACCCGATGATATCCAAGGTTTTAACAGTCTTTTCCGTGTTGAGGTTTTAATTTCTTTAGAGTTACTTGTTATAATTGTTTGGAGTGTTCTCATAAAATAATCAGTCGCTTTGTCCGTATCATCTATTAGGTAGAGTGCGCCAAAATCTACAGCTTTTAGATCACTAGAGAGTGTTTCGTGATTAATTCGATTTACAGGTTTCTTTGAAGGTTTAAGGCTATGTCTTGCAGCAATGCTGAATGTAACACTATAGTGGTCCGTGAGGGATGTTGTGAGTACAAGGCTACGAGCTGGTAACTTAGTCTTCATGAGTACATGATCAAGACAGGTTTTGCCATGAGTTGCTATTGTGTGGGCTGGTAGTATTCCATGATATGCTAGCATATCCAAGTATAGTGAAATATTTGGGTCTGAACTTCCGTTACAAATATCAATATTTATATCTCCTAAAACAATAATATTCTGGAAACTAGCGTACTCAATTAATAAATTATTAAGGGATTGAATGAAGATGTTAACATTTTTATACCCAGGAGGACGGTAAATAGCCAAAGCCACTGTATTGTTGTTAGGTTTTATAGCCAGGCAATTTGCTTCCAGTAGTTGTGGTTCTTCAACCGATATGACAAGGTTACTCCTGTAGTATACCACAACACCTTCGTTCTGAGTATTGTTTAATGTAGTAGAATAAGAGTTATAACCGTTGATACCTGGTATATTTGGATTGGACATCAACCAACACTCAGTCAACACTATACAGTCCCAGCTCACACCACTACGAGTTATTAATGGAAATAGCCCATCTATGTTGCGTTTAATACTTCTAATATTCTGCTGTAACAGTTTAAAGCCATTGTTAGAATTTGACATAATTGTTCCACAGTCGTCAACTGTACACAAGACAGATTCCGCTATGCTAAACGAGTCAATTTCATTTTGTATTTCATGTAACACATTGAATTGTGATAACTAGGTTGTCAGTAAGATCTCTATTACATATTAGATAATTGTTTCTTATGTTTTGTTGGTTGAAGCTGACGTTTTGAAAATACCAATTTTTAAAGAAGTTTCTTAGAGTAATGAATGGGCCTGAATGACATTCGGGAGAATTTCTTCCCCGGCCTGAACCTTATGGACAAGGTCCATGACCAGGGAGAAGAGGGTCTGCAGCAGCTCTGCAATGGGTGTGGAGGCCTCGTCTTGTACCAAATCTTGAGGTAGCGGAGTAGGTAACGGGGACTGTGAGTGCGGGGCAGCCGCAGGATTTGCGGGCTCCGGGGCTATGGTTTTTTCCACGGCTGTGATGGCCGAGGAGGTGGCACTGGGTGTGCGCGAGATGCGCGGAGAGCGCGAGGTGCGCGGGGAGCGCGGGGGGCGCAGTGGGCGCCGGGTGTCCCGCGTGTGGTCAGGCTGTAGTGGAGCGAGTGTGGGCGGCTCCAGCTCCAATTGAATGCTAACTGTGGGAGAGGCGGCAACACAGGGGGTGGCCACAGGAGATGCGGCATCTCTCCTCCTGGTTCTTGGTTTCTTTATCCTCCGCGCGGAGGAGTCGGGAGCCGAGGGGGCGACTTGTTTGGGAGAGTAGTCATTTGCCTCCGCCATCAGTGATGTTGAAGTTGGCGGAGGAGGTGGGGCCTCCTGCTCGGGGGGAGGCGGGGCAGATAAAAAACTCTCAACGGAATCCGTCCTCGAGGAGGTCCTCTGTAAACAGGAGATCCCCGCAAAAGAGGTACACAGGATGTGCCACCCCGCAAAGAAATACCAGTATAACATGGTACTTGTCGTGCTTCCCCCCACTCCGGAGGGAAAAGCCATCTTCAATGTCAAAGACGTATGCCACATCACAGGCATATCTATTGAACCCCCGTACAAAAGGGGAATGCCGGGGCAGTGTCATCGCTGCCAACTGTACGGCCACTCAGCGCGGAATTGCTTCGCCAGACCGCGCTGCGTCAAATGCCTGGGCGACCACGGCACGTCCGAATGTCTGCGTAGGAACCCAGCTGAGGAGACTACTCCCCCAAGCTGCGTCCTATGCAATACTTCTGGCCATCCGGCCAACTACAAATTTCTAAGCGACATTATTCGATGGAGCTAAACATCTTCGTCACAAAACTGCGAGGTTCCTTCGAGGACCGCATGTCAGCAATAGCAAGTCACACGGACTTGATAAACAAAATAAAGGAGTTCTCCTAAACACAAAAACATGCACCCGCGTGATTAGAAAAGCAGCGGGGTAGACGCCGGCCCATACCAAGCGTGTCTTCGCATCGCATCTTTACGTGTGTTCGTGTCTGGTGCAAGACTTCACCAGACACGAACACACGTAAAAACATACGGACCGACTCAAACACGGGACCACCGGACTCGAACCCGGATCCGAGTTCGACTCCTACTAGTGTAGCCACACATAATTATGACCGCGACCGCGATATTGTTATAGAGAGCTCTATCAATACTGCGGAAGCACTCGACATCAGGACATTCGCGCGCGAGTCCACCCGACCGCACGCGGAAGGGGGGAGGGACGGCCCTCCCAGATCCTTAAAACTGAGCTTCTCTATCCCTACAAATACGCCGTTAGTTTGTGCTACCGCGCGTGAGCAACCACACTCGTCAGTGAGTGAGGAAGGGGTCGGACCTCTCAGTAGGAGGGACTACGGTCTCTCCAGACCTAATAATAACTTTCTACGGATAATTAGCAATTTTAAAAAACCGGTTCGCAGGGGGGAGTAAAACTCCCTAGTCGTCTCCCCACCAAACGACATGCCGCATGGCAGTCACCAGACCGACTAAGCTAAGACGGCCAAAAGCCATTAGCGTAGACCCATTCGAAAAAAAATTAATTAAAAATACAAATTAAATTCGGGTCAATATGACCCGGCGTCATCGTCCTAGTAATTATTTTCACGTCATTGGCGCCGGGTTAAACAACTTCCAAAAAGGAGGGTTATGTTTTTCGAGTGTATATTGTATGTTTTACGAGTGATCAAAAGCATTAAATACAGTATTCATCAGCTTCACAATGAGACCTACATAATAATATTTATTAATAATTCTTGACTGCAAAATGAATCATCAGCTGACTTGCCTAAAAGTAGAAAGGAGGAAGACACGCTTCAGTTTAGTTTACATAATAAAAGCCTTTATTATGCAAGAAAAAAAAATTGAAAATCCATAACTGAAAATAGGTTAGTATTCGTGACGATTTTTAAAGGCTTTAAATAATTAAAATTTAAAACAAAATAAGTTTAAAAAGTACGTAACATACTAGATGATACTAGGTAGGTATCGCTTGATAAAATAACTTTACTAAGAGCATGTCAGGACATGTCTAAGGAGGGTTCCGTATTTATTACCAAGAAATAGGTCTTTAAAAATTCACTTACCTAAATATAATAATTATTCTGCGTGGAAAGTTACAAGTTTCTACTTCTTATAGTTAAGAAATGATAAGGGGGAACCAACTTGTAAACCGCTTTGGAGGCTGATTACTCGAAAATGTCAACCATTCATTCATAAAAAAAGTGTATCAAACCTTGCTTCTATTTAAAAAGACATATTTAAGGATATCCCCAATCATGAAAGAAAAAAAAATCATCCTCACTTCATAAATATGGGGAGCCACCTATTAAATACAAAATTATTATTATTTAATGATGCCAAAAATGAAATCTAGATACGCAATATAAAACTTTACTAAAAGACGTTGGGCGTTTATGACCCGCTGCATTGTTTAAAAAAGTATCGACCACAAACCAAAATATTATTAGACTGCACAATTTTTCATTCACATTTCATTTCCTGTAATTATTTAAATACAGATCTATGGAGAAGTGGAGATAATCAATATATTGTTTATCATATCTTATATGAATATTCGTTGAAATGAGTTAAAAAGTATGAGAATTTACCCCACCTCCTGCAGATATGCGACCTGTGTCGTTGTAATCTAGGTGTAATTACGCTTGCATCTAGCCTGATTTTGTCTTTGGTCGCTGCGCCGTAGCAAATTGTGCCATACGAAATTCCCAGTGTCCTTTCATCAATTTATATACATATTGTTGACGACATAATTGACGACCTCTGTGGCTCAGTGGTTAGCGCGTTGGCGCTCAAGCCGGAGATCGCGGCTTCGAATCCCGCCAGGGAACAAAAAGTTAGTTTTCTGTGTTCCTGGGTCATGGATATGTGTTAAATATATATATTATATAACAAAAATCTTAACTATAAGACGTATAGTATAAAAATTATAAAATATATTTCCGATGTCTGGCACACGTAACACCGAACTTGCTACGGGACCAGATTGACGGGGGTGAAAGCGTCCATAGATATTATTATTATTATTATCCCACAAAAACCATTAAATGAAAAAAGGATTGTGTGGTTTTATGAAACCACGGTAAAAGTGAAACTTAATAACAAAATAGCGTGGAGCACTGGCACAAATGAGTACTAGTCTATACACTACACGGTCAGCTGATGCGAACTATAGGCGCCGCCATATTGGCCTCGGCTGCTCTGACGAGCGCCTTTCACTTTATCCCTACTCCGCGGCCGACCGTCACGCGACATGTAACACACAGACGAAAAAGTTTGAGACGATGTAATAAAAGTTTCACTCTTCACTCAAGGGCCAAGTCTTTTTCACGTAAAATAGTTTTGAGATATCGTAGAAACCAAGTCTAATTTAGGCTAGTCCCTAATTATTAGTTATTCATTAAAATTTTGTGACTGTATGTGGATAATTTTTTTTTAAATAATTTTTATAGTGACTTGGCAATGAGCACTATAAATTTATCTTTAACATGGTTACCAGTAACTACTTACGGGAACGTACTTGTAACTCCTCTGGTGTTTCTTTTACCTTACTGACGCCACAAAACACAACGCAACTGCTATTTCCCATCGGTTTGCTGTGAGGTCGTCTTATTTATCCGGTCAAGTCGGCCCATTCATCCGGAACCATCTACTCGAACCTAAAATAACCCAACACTTCTCAATTTTTGAGTTTTGTTATATAAATAAGGATGACAAAGTTATCAGTGAACTTGTATTCATACATTTTGTTCCTGTGAATTCGTAAAATTAAAAATTCTAGAATCATTTATTTTTCAGAACTTTATTTTTTCTATATTTTCCCTTTATATGTAGCTAATAACCTGACAGCAAATTTGAAATTTCTATGTCTGCTAGAAGTATGCTTTTAATTTTGTTTAGTCTCCCTACCTCCATACTTAGTAGTATGGAGGTAGGGAGACTAACGACTTCTCCGCGACAAAATTCAAATCGCTAGCTTTACAAACGAAAATATGGGGGCACGAAAAAGCTGCGAAATGCTTCGAAAAAAGATAGTTACGGCCGCTTAAAGACTAAGACTTGGCGATAGCGCGGCCGTGCTATCAGATTACTATATTAATTATTACAGAAGTTTGCCAGGTTGACAGACAAACCGACGGTCGGACAGAGTGTAACTATAAGGTTTCCTTGTAGTATTATGGAACCTAAAAACACACATGTAAATTTTTAAAATATAGAAGACTAATAGCTTGCACCTACGAGTTTTTTTGTGATCGCGACAGAAATAACTGCACTATAAATAGAACTCTGCGCTAATACAATCTGCCTAAGAGCCTAAGCTGAGTATTGTAATACATAACAAAATTTTAAAAATTAAACAAGCCCCGAATTGACAAGCAATAAACTAGCCGATGATAATGAATTAACTAAATAACTAGATAGTTTCAAAACCCGTTTAAATTACTGAAACCAGCTGCTCTGTCGTGAAAATCCAAAACACGGTACTATCAAAATAGTCATTTTGTGATAATAGTACTTAAAGTTTTTTACCTATTTTCTTATTTTTTGGCTTTCTTAATATGGTTTAATTATTCGTACCTATACCAAGCATGAGGTATTTCAAGTACCTTTCTAGCCATATATTTTTTAATACAAATATGTAGGTAGTTAATTAAAAAGATAATAAAAATTGTTATACTTTATTAGCACCGGTTGGATTTAGGTTCTAGTGATAAATTCAAGACACTGTATTGCAAGATACATTGTCTTGTCTTTATGGAACTACTACTACAAACTTTAAAATATACAATTAGTTAAACTGTATTATTATAGAGTAATTATCAGAATAATTTTGGTTGCATAGAATAAAACTCATCTTAAAATATAATTCTTTATTAGGAACATCAAATTTCGGACTAACCATTATAATATTTAAAAGTATGTCATATTAACAGACAGTGAGAAAACAAAATATTTAATAAAAATAACTCATTTTTTTAAACATCCGAATCAATGTTTAAAGTTAGGTCTTGCACATCGGATACAACAAGATTCTGATAATACATTCGACGTGATTGCGGCATACTCTTGCAAAGTTCAAGCAACTCTAATTTTTTTATTTCATTAACTCCTCTCGGCTGACATTCCTTCTGGATATCATTTAATAAATCACTAGCATCTCCTTTTAACCTTGACCTGAAATAAGTTTCTATTTTCTTCTTTAAAAATTTGATCTCTTTAAATTCCCCATTATAGTAATTTTTAGCAAAAAATGATAATTGACCCCTTCTAAATTCGATAACTTTCAAATTTTGCAGATTCCAGTCTTTAGGAAATTGAACTTTTGCATCATTGTCAAACAAAAACATATTGTTGTGATCGATCACGTCAACTTCCAAATTCTTTCGACTTATTTTTATTTTACTTATAAAATCATTAAAATCGTATACTTCTCCGGAAGAAGCTAGCTTTTTTGCTATAGCAGCGTGTACAGCATCTGCAGCCATATAAGTGTGTCCAGGCTCAAAGTATTCTAAGACGATCTTATCAATGGTCGTGCTTTGATCATTAATAATTCTTACTAGCATTGAAAGCAATATTTTATTTTTGTTTTGAGCATTACAATTGTCTAAAAAGAAATAGATACATTTTTTATCCCGGCAATATTTTCTCAAAACATGAACGAATGTGGACGCTATGTTGTAAGCTTTTCTGCCACTTTCGCCTTCATGCCAAACTACACATATAGCTTTTTTATTTTTACCCGGAGGTACGAAAGATTCATTAAACAAAACAAGTTTTCTTGAAAAATAGCTGTCTTTGATGTCAAGTATCGGCATACATATAGCCTTGTGCATATCTACCGTGATCAAAACCTGTTTTTCTTCAGATGAGTCACAAATCTCTTCAGCAGCCTTAAGATCTCTTCTCGAATCTCTCTTATTTTTCAGGTGTTGGCCTAAATCTTTACAACTATTACAGTTGCATGGTCTGGGAATATTTTTGTGTTCTTCGTCATGCTTTCTACATTTTGTGCAAATGTCTTGAGGCTGTACTGCTGTCGACAAATTAAGTGATTTAATACTTTGATGAAAATGTGGCCAGCTGCAAATTTTTATACTGTTTTGTACACAGTGCTGTTTAAATTGTTTGTAAATTTCTGAAAAGGTTAAGCCTATCGGCAAATACTTTCTGTTTGGTGCATGACTTATATTATAATGAGAAGAAACAGGTTTGTATCTTAGTATGAAACTTTCTATATTCTTTTGGTATTCTTCGAAAAACGCAGTGGCAGGTTTGTGACGACCTCTTGAATCAGGGGCTGCGCTGATGTGAGGGTGCTTATTACCAGTGAGATAGTTGCTCTTTAAAACAGATTGTACGGCTTCATCATTATTATAGCCCAAAGTATGCAAAAAAAAATTTTTACAAACAGTTATTTTGTTTAGTGACCACTTTAAAGTATTATTTCTTCTCGACTTCCGCATTGCACGTAGCGTGGGTACCCTTTCTACCTGTCGTGATATGAAATCACGTCGTCGTTGTCTATCTATATTCCAAAACTGGCTCCATATTTCATCTCTTTCAGGCTGCGATATTTTTACATAGCACTCTTTCACACATTGACATGGCCCTAAGATAGGATGTTTATCTCGTTGCATTTTGGTCATGCTGGTCGGGTCTCTCACTCTCTTCTGTTTCTTTGGCGGCTCCTCTATTGATGTGTCAGATACAGATGTTTGTGATGTATTCGGGATGGCAGATATAGCAGATTCACTAGTCTTATTTTTTAAATTGAGTGCTGAACAAAGTATCTCAGGCGACGGTGAACTTGTAGAAACGATGTTAGAATTAATAAGTTGTAGAGGAGCAGCAGTAGACGCTATAACTGAATCCATTTTATTTACAGGTTTAGGTGCGTGCACAATCACTTCAGAGCTAATAATATGTATCCTGTTTTCTTTCGACTTTAATGGATTGACGCTTAAGTTAATAGGCAGATCCTGGTAACCTGTATCCAGTATAATTATTGGTGAATGTGAGTTTGGTGGTTGAGTGAGATAGGCAACTGTTTTAATCGCCTTAGCGGTTGCACTGTCAACTTCCGAATTTAAGGTTTCGCTTTCAAACAGATACTGCTGATTTTCTTGATAACTAGATGGTAGCTGCTGCAACTCTGTGTATTCCTTTTTTTGTTCACCTGCTGCTTCTAAGATACACCCTTGAAGTAAAGATTCACTAAAAGGCACCATCGGTATGGGACTAATGTTACTTAAATCAAAATCACTAATATCTTCCATATATCTTTCGGAATTTAACTGATTTAATTCAGAGGCATTCGTCATACTGATAGAATCATTGTAGTACCGTTTATTAGTTTGGGATAACATAATTAATAATTTATTTCGTTGATTACTCATTTTTGTGAACAAAACCAAGCTACCGCAATAAACGCAAGCAATGCACTGAGCGGGATCATTTAAATACAAAATAGATACAAATATTTTCATCGTTTGAACTATGACCTTCGCACCTTTCACGCGATGAGCGAATGCATTACAAATATCCTAAGTGCGAGCGAGACAACTATACGCTGTGCTTTCCTAATTCTAATAAGTCTGTACACCGGCACCATGGCAAAACACTGTATGATTTGCGCGCGAAAATTCTCGTAAAGTCGAAACACTGTATTATTTGCGCGTGAATAATCTTGAAAAGTCAAAACACCGTAAGATGTTATGCAGTGTTATGGAATAACAATTCGTACTGTTTAGAAGTTACAAGTGCTAATCAAAGTTCAGAAAATATGCTAAAAACACACCTATGTCCTTATTCTTATGACACATTAGTATGCATTAGGCTTTTAGAAAACGAATAAGCACTGTAACGACAAAACAATGTATGTGACTTTACAGTGTCTTGGTTTGACACGATAGTGCAGCAGCTGTAACATAACTCTTATCTACTACTTATCAAAGCAAACCTTTCTCAAATTATTTTTATTTATCCACTTAAGCGCCTTAGATTATAAAACAATAGGAACTATAGATTACAAAACCTATTGTTTTATAAGCTGGGCTTAAGTGTATTATAACATTTTCATTTGGTCAAATACGGCTAAGGGGCGATTTCACCATTCACAATAAAAACTGCGTTTTATAAAACTAAGTTCTCACTAAGCGCGTTCATGCGTCGAGATCAATCTCGTTTTACGTCAAACGGATTTCACCAGCAACTGTTTAATTGCGTTTATGAAATCTGAGTTTAAATGATGTGACATGATGCGTTTAGAGGTTGCATCATTTTGAAGCGTCGTCACGCCATTTTATTAACAAAATGGCAAGAAACGGCACATGTAGTAACTAAACGCAACTATCAAAACTGTCATCTTGACATTTCGTCCTTCTTTTTATCCGTCAATGTGACAAATTTTTCGTCAAAACTTTTCATACCTACTTTGGTTGAGTTCGGGGCGCTTGCGATTTTATTGATATATTTTATTTAATTGCTATATCTCCTGGATTCTGAACCTTCTATACACGACGACTTCTGCGCTCATAACGGACTTGATTCTTATTCTTATGATAATAATAAAGATGGCAAACGTGCTAAAAAGGAAAAGAGATCCAGCTTTTTCAGCTTCTGAAAAAATGTGCTTAATAGAGCTAGTGAAAAAATATTTTAATATCGTTGAATCGAAAAAAACAGATGCTTATAGCATCCGTTTTAAAAACAAGCAGTGGGGCAAAATAGCTATCGAATCTAATACCATCTCCAGCGTTCATCCGAGAGACTGGAAAGTGTTGAAAAACTGCTGGGAGAATTAAAAAAAAAGGGCTAAGCAGGAACAAACCCTTCGCAACCAGCATTTTTTGGCAACAGGTAACTACTACACATTTTTTTTGTTTCTTATAATATGGATATATTATATGAAATAATACTGTACTCCCTTATAGAATTTGCATAGTCAGGTTATAGTTTTTAACTTTTGATTATAATGCTAAGCATAGATTTGATCCTACTGACAAACTGCGCAAGCAGGTTTGCATCTAGTCAATGTCTGGCACATTTAATTTATAATAATAATAGTATATTTTATGTAGGATTGGAGCCAGTATACTCCTACAATGCTGCAGCAAAATATAACCCCGCGCTGGTCGAGCCCTCGTCACCAATTCTGCACATCCAGTATATAGTATATACCTGAGAGTGTAGAGGCCACCCAGGAACAGCAAGCACCAATAGCCCCACCAAGGTTAGCACAAATCATAATAATTTGTAGCAATATATTATTATGTATCTGTTCAAATGGTTAACCTTATCTAAGGCTTATTTTATGTATATGTCACTGTAAAATTTTAATAATTATATATTATATATATATTTAACAATAATTATATATTTTATTATATGCAGGGTGGCACCAGTAAATGTGGCATCAACCAGTCGCAGGAGACCGACTTTAAGGAGAAATGAAAATGTTAATACAGAAAGGTTAAACCTAATACTAATGACAAAAACGCATGCAGAGGACGAGCACGAAATGCAAATGAAAATATTAAAATTACAAGAAGAAAGAGAAAAAGAAATTTTAATTCAAGAAAAATTTAAAACTGAACAAGAAAAAATAAAATTAGATATTTTAAAATTACAGTTAAAGAAACTAGAAGAATAAAATATTTTAAGAAGTTTTATTGTTTATTTTATAATCAAATTAAAATCCTGTAGGTAAAATAAAAAAAATACTAATTACATAAAATAATTTACAAAGTATGTTGATAATTTGCACTGATTGCTTTGAATTTTTATGATGAACGAGTAACATCACAATCAATTCAATCATATTTTGAATTCAAACAGATGAAATAATGATGAATCCACAATGTTGTACACCACTCCAACATACTTGTTATCTTGCTAATCTGAAAAGAAAATTTGATTAACTACAATAAATAATTTTTGAAGAGCTTTAACTATTTGTATAATATTAAGTAATAACAAATACATAGTTATAAATTTTAATATTGTTCCCTTAGTAATTCTGCTAATTGATTCCGAGTCAACTAAATGTAATGATCAACAAAGCAATATATTCTACTTTAGCACCTGTAATATTTGCAATACAGACTACAAATTGATATTTAAAACTTACTCTGCAAAGTAGCATACTAATTCACTGCGTCTTCTATGATTTGGATTGTGTCTTTGCATTCTCTGTTCCTCCATATATCCAGTATTAATGTTGCCAAGAGCTAATATAGTTTCCCAAGATGCAGGATTTATTACTTGGCTGTCATTGGGAGGTGTGTCTTCACTACTTCTTCTAGCAATATTGTGCAAAACAGCTGTTGCAATAATTATTGGGAATGAATTTTGCACTGTCACTCCTAAACCAATAGCCATGGCTGGGAAAAGCCTTTTCCATACTCCAAACAATCTTTCTACACAATTTCTTGTTCTAATGTGAGATTCATTATACAAATTTTCAGCATTAGTGTGGCATTGTTCTAATGGGGTCATCATGTAACTGATACATGCATACCCTGCATCTCCTACAAGAATTGCATTGCCATATTTGTGCTGTTCAAACATGGCTCTTCTGTAACAATTGTTAAAAATATATGAATCATGTGTGCTTCCAGGCCATCGAGCGAATATATCAGTAAACTCCAATTTTGAATTGCAGATGGCTTGAATGTTGAGTGAAAAATAGTGTTTCCTGTTACGAAATGTTTCTAGACAATCACCACCAAAAAGGAATGTTACTTTTATTACATTTATTTACCTATTAATATTATATATTTTAATATACCCATCAATATATTATATCTGTTTAATTATTATAGTTTAAGTTATTTTATCAAGAAATTCATAAATTTATTATTATGAATTATAAGTATTAGAAGCAATAGGTATATAAGAAATGATCCTGAAATTTATCAAATCCCCAGGGGATTTGATAAATTTCACATGAGTGCAATCTATAGCACCAATAACATATAGAAATCGGGCACTCTTATAAAATTCTGTTTGGGTCTGGCGAATCTCATCTGGTGACTCGGGAAAGTAAATGTGCCGTAGTCGGAGACTAGCAATAGCAGCACTGACTCTGTACAATTCTGTATGCAGTAGAAGTACTAAATCCACATAAATCTGCGGCAGTCATTTGATAGCAACCAGTTGCATAGAAACGTAGAGCACATAACAACTGGTTGATAGGAGATATAATGTGATTCCTAAAATAAAATAATAATTATATACAAATAAAACAAATCTATAGAAATTTGTACCCACAAGCCAAAATCAAAAGGTACCTACTTTATTAGTGAACAAGACTCGAGACTTACATATTTATGGGATATTCTAATTTATCCTCAATAGATTCCAAAACAGACAGAACCGTTGGTTTTGTAAGTCGAAATCTTATTACAAAGTATTTGTCGTCTAGGGTATCAAAGTGTTCTTCTCTATCGCGTATCCATCTTGGACGTCGAATTACCACCTCTTCATCATAGCTTTTGTCATAAAGCTAAAGCTATTGCTCTTTTCATTCTAGATATAGGCAAATTCTAACTACAACTTTATTAAAATTTATTAGGAAATAAAAGTAAAATTGTAAAGAAAATAATGTTATAATGACAGTGACAGCTCATAAACGGGTTTAATAAAGATAAACCCTCGAACATTGAGGCGACACCTCAACACTCACCTGAGGTGAGTGTTGAGGTGAGTGTTGAGGTGTCGCCTCAGCTAAATTACCCACGAATCGTATCGGCGTACTACGGTAGATGAGGTGTTTGTGTGCAAACCTCGTAAACTTAATTTGGAGGCTCGTGCGTTTACCAACCAAACTAAATCTATTTACTGAATATAAAAAATTATACCGCATGGGTTCCATAACGTAACGTCACGTAAGGTTCCGTACCATTATACGGTATACCAACATTTTACATGTTTATATATTATTTCGTTATTTTTGTACGAAGTTTCCCGAGTAAGCGCTTTTTAAAATTTAAGTATCTATAACTCCTGAACTAAAAAACTTATCTAAGCCGTTATAGTTTTATTTCAAAGTTTATCACGTAAACTACCATCATGCATTTTTTCAGATTCTTCGACTTAGCTGTTTAGCTTTTATGGGCCGGGACGCCCTATTTTAACAAGGTAATGGGAGGTACCCCAGAAAAAATATTTTAGGTGATTTTATTTCAGCGCTTGCAAATGCATGCAAATCATTTTTCTAGCTCTGACCCGCGTTTTGACGGTAGGCATGTCTGAACTATGAAACCTTAAAATAGAACCTTTATGTATGAACTTTTTAAATTTTTGTGTCATTCCTAACTACATCATAGAGTAAAATAAATATTATACGACCAATTTACAATAGGCAACTAATGTAAAAATGTATTACAATTGAAGTTTTCGATTAGAGACTATTATAAGATTGTTCAAGATCAATCACGGATATTTTGGGCATATGATCTACTGCATATGTTAAGACGTTTAGGATAAAAAAAAAGACGAAAAAAATACTAAATAAAACTACATTACACTCTTTACGGCTGTTGTAAAAGCCACCTCACACAGCTGAATGTATTGATGTTTCTCAGGCAAAGTCTTTGCTTCCTCTTTAAATCACCTGGACCTTTAGTCAAGGGGCATTCGATAATTTCGACGGCGAACTTCGAAACCAAAAAAGTATGAGATTTGACATAAGTCACCGTTAAGAGACATGTCGCTTGCGATGGCTTATGTCAAATCCCATACATTTTGCTTTCGAACTTCGCCGTCGAAATTATCCAACGCATCTTGACTAAAGGCTTTGTTTCTGTGAGGTTTATGACCTCAGCTCCTTAGAGAGCGCAATGTAATTTTATAAGCTTATAAGCTCATATGCCCAAAATATCCGTAATTAGGGTGATATTTTTTCTGCCGCAAGGGGGAAGACCCAACGCACACAAAGCGTCATCTGGTGGCGTAAGTTGTATCAAAAACGGTCAATATGAATTTTCGATTATTTTTCTGTCACCGGCGGCGCATGGTAGCCCGACAGTCCTTGTCGTATCAAAAAGCTGTCAAATGTCACGAATTTAAAATCCCTAATGGCTTGTACACAAAACCGCGATGCGAAATCGTAACGCAGCAATCTATTACGCTGCGGTGCGATTTTCGAAGACTTTTAACCATATTAAAGATATTATGTAAACTAAGTAGCGATGTGGATCGTAACAAGAATTGGGCACTTCGGATATTAGCAAGAAAGAAAATACAGGTAAATCAGGCATATAAGGTGTGGGATCACAACTATCGGCGTAGCAGTTTTCTGCGTTGCGATTTCGCATCGCGGTTTTGTGTACAAGCCCTAAGGACGAAGCCACAACAATCGACGACACGTGGTTGTTCTTACATGGCGTTGCCGATTCTTGCGTTACGACGCCGCAACGAAGTGTTGTGGCCTCTCCCTAATTGAGGAGCGTTTTTGCAAAGCGAAATATCTACCAAAATGTTTTTTTTCAGTATGAGGTTTTTAGTGTTTATTTCTTTTTCGGGTAGGACTTAGGTAAAATTTATTCTATAGTTGTTTTAAAAATACAGGTACCTACATATGTACATGAAATAAAATACATTTTTTATACCAGGCTCTTTATTAAAATCACTAATTAAAATTACGAATTTTCACAAAAGCGAAATATCTGCATTTTTTTTCTTAACATATTTTATGCGTAACTTGTTTTTATTTTTTATTTAATGTAATAATTTTATAGCAGTGGCTCAAACTCGTCAAATTCACGTCTTATATCCTCATTTTCATTTCCAGGAACTGAATTTGCAGCAAGCATTTCATCATAAAAATTCTGCGCATCATCGTCCAGGTCACAAAAAGCTAACAGTTTTTTTATATCTTCTTTTTTCTTTAAAGACACCATGTTCATTTTCAGTTTTTTTTGTGATTTTTCGACCAATAACTCCATGGATTTAATTCCAAGTTTGAAAATTTCAACATTGATCGGACTTCCCGAATAAGTTTCGCTGAAATAATGTTTAACTTTATTCCTTTTTTTTTCATATTGCAGGATACGAGCATGAGTCATCTTAAATGGAAGTCTCGTTTTCAACATCTTCTTTGTTGTTGACTTGAAATCATAGCTATTCCAGTCATCACCCCACCTTTTTTCAACTCCATGCTTCATCAGGATTTTACTATAATCGTTTGGACTCAATATGAACTCCTGTTTTCTAAAATCCTTTTCTATTCGTCCGAAGACGCGATCTGGTGGCATGTAGCTATGACCACGAATAGGAAAGTAATGAATAACTCTAATAAAAGCTTTGCTTTTTAGTAAAAAATATGACAAGACGCCAAGAACGATTGAATTTTTATTTTGACTGCTACAGGAGTCCGAAAAAAGTTTCAAAGTCAAGTTTTGTTCACCCTTTTCAAAAAGACATTTATCTAGTTCTTGAACGTAATGCAACAAGGCTGAAGATACCTCATTGGCCCCTCTGGCAGCTTGTGTCTCTAACCATGTATAAAAACATATGTCTTCTTTGAGTTGCTTTTTATCATCTCTATGTTGCATAATACACAAGTTGTACAGCCAAGCTTGTCGGGCATAAAATACTTCTCCCACACTTAGCTTAGGTAATGGCTGATTCTGTTGACAGTCAAAGCACACTTTTATGGTATTTGGTTCAGTTTCATTCATTACTCGAAAGAAAGCCTTTGCTCTCATATTATGAAGTCGATATTGGGTCCTCAGCTCATTTTTTGCATCGAGATCTCTTTCCTTTTTAATTTTCAACAGCATTTCTTTACATGCAGAGCATGTGTCTTCATGGGGATTGCCAAATCCCAAGTTAAAATACTTGTAAAAAACACTTTTATATTTAGATAGACTAACACTTTCTACATTCTTGGATTTCCTCTCTGCATCAAAAAGTTGCCACATCTTTTTTAAGTTAAGATCTGGGGGTAAATAAGAACGTTGACACTTGGATCGAGAATAGTGGCTTTCACGACAACGATACTTTAAAATATTCTCCTTAACTATATCTGTCTTTTCAGCATCTTTCAAAACAGTTCGTCTACCCCCTCTTTTTTCTGATGGTGGCTGGCCTGATAAGCCACAGGACTTTACCAAACGCCACAGTCGTAAGGAATTTACTCCAGTAACAGTTAAAAAAGTTTTTTTACATACAGGAACAAGATTACCGTCAATGTTTGGTATGTTGTATGTTACAGTCCACAACCTATCCATACGTCTCTTTTGAACAGGCACTGTTTTTCGAGATACACTCTTGATTTGCATGTATTTATATAAAAAAAGATCTTGATTAATTTTACCTACATTTGCGTACAGTTTGCGCTTAAATCTTAACAAATCATGATATGTAAGAAGAGCGGCCTTACATGTTACTCTTGGATTTGACGTCACTCCCAGACCGTGATTACACGACATATAAGGATCTCCAGTATCCCGATCCGTGTATCTTGTCGACGACGGGCACAATATGTTCCCTTCACCTTTTTTCCTGGTTTTTCTTCCACGATTCACTTCAATCACAGGTGAATTGTATTCAATTTCCGCCATTTTTTCGATATAAGAAAGTTTAGAACACTGACCTAGCACGACAAACGATTGACAAGTCACGACTGGTAGTTATTTCCCGCCTATTTCAAAGTATTGCCATTTTATTAAAAACAAACAGCTAATCAACTGAGCAGATATTTCGTTTTGTGAAAAATATTTACTTGTAGATATTTCACTTTGTGAAATTTCTTCATATTCGAGTAAGATTACATGAAAAGATATTACGTTTTGTTGAAATTCGCTTTTGTCAAACAATAGATCCCATATGAAAGAATGCAAAAACGTCAAAAAAAAAAGTACCAACTTTTGGTAGATATTTCACTTTGTGTTAACGCTCCTCAATTAGTTATGAACAACCTTGTAGGATGTCAAAACGTACGACTTCAACTTAAGAATACTTAAACTTAAGAAGGGACTTCGTAAATACAGGCCGCAAACAATGGGCCCTTTGTCCAGCTGTTAATGTCCCGGTGCTGAAGAAACTGAATACGCCTAACAAACTAATGAATGTAGTTTTCACATCACAAGATTCACCGGATTATTCAAAATCACTGAATATAACCCAATTACAACTACCCTCAAACAACACACACGCGCGCAGGCAATTTGGTTCCACGGCCCGCCCTACTTAATTACCAAAACGCGCCCAGCTTTTATATCAATCGAATGACATTAAAGATAACCTATCTTTAATTTGGCCGACTTTCATTTCGAAATGAAAAAACTTGTAACCTTTTCATAAGCGCCCACGGTACCAACACGGTACAGTTCGGACCACGCATCTGAGACTTCGCTTCAAACTGCGGATGGATCTGTGTGGTTTGGACTGCGGATAAAACTGTCGTGTTAATAATGATTAAAAATGCGCTTACGGTTTGAACTAAGGATGGATCTGATATATTTTCTAAGCTGTGCGTGTAAATGTAATTTCAACTTTTACAACAATCAACACTGCAGTTTGGACTAGCACGTGGAAGTGGAGTCGACATGTTTTATTTTGCGTTATCACGTGATGCTCCAACAAAACTGTGGGAAATGCGCTCGCATCGAAATGCCAGATCGGAATGTCAGACCCGCGCATTTACATGCTCGTTTCGGAGCGAGGACTCTAAAACTGCAGCGCGTACTGATTTTCCCGATCCGAGCTTTACGTGGGAAGGGCGCTATTGTTGCTAAAAATGATTGTTTTACAAACAATAAGCAACAACAATACCATACCATACCAATCATACAAACAATAAAATTAAGATTAGCAATAAAGGCTTCGTGACAGTCTTTACGTCATTTTTTTTTTTTGCAACTAGGTGATATATTATGTCCGGTTAACATTACTTTAAAAAAATTACTATAAGAAAAAATTAAGTGTTTACATAAAGTTAATCCGTTAAACTGTTAATGTTGTCGGAAATACAAAAAGTGGATAAATTGATCGTAAATTATAAAGGTAAAAAATTTACAAAGTGGTTTCTTCTTGATATAATATCGAATACCTAATCTTTCATCCAAACGAGTTAAATCGCGCTGGCAGTCGACATCAAACTGTTTACAATATACTTCTTTTAACAACGGTGGAACATTCTCGTAAATCATGCGATTTACTGCCGCCTACAATGATCATTTGTTAACGTTCATTTGATTGTTGTCTGTGACTTTCAGTTAACAGCTATGAGCAGAATGCTTGTTATTTGGCACGAGGACTTGAATAGCACTTTGGATTTAGTGGCGTATACCTACATATTTTAATACAAATTCGTAAAACATAAATTAAATAATTTTTACACTCTACTTTGATGTTAAACCAATACGACATAACTAAAAATTTAAAAATAATTAAACTTTTAATATTAGAGTATCAACCTGCTAGTTTTATTTTCCAAAATTTACTCAGTACCTACATCAAATCATCGCATAAGTATACATTGGAGGTACAATGTAGCTAAAAATTCAACTTCATTATCTCTCTTCGCGAAAGAGGCAATAAATCAACTACTACTACTACTACTACAACTAAATATTAAGTATTACATATGAAATTGGCGTTTTGTAAAGGAGGAACATAAAGTCGATTTTTTTCAACATAATATATTTATTTAATCAAAGTATATACAATTGCTATCTATGCACTTTTGCCATCTCATAGGTAGTTCATTGATTCCTTTACTAAAAAAACCATTCGGACAGGAATCAATAAAATATTTGAAGGCGCTTTTGACTGTCCCATCGAAGTTGAATTTTTTCCCTTGCAAGAAATTATCCAAATTTCGAAAAAAACGGTAATCTGTTGGAGCAAGGTCCGGGGAGTACGGTGGATGTCTTAGACATTCCAAATGAAGCTCCTCTAACTTGGTAGCCGTCTGTTGTGCTGTGTGTGGTCTAGCGTTGTCCTGAAGCAGCACTGGCCTAGAGCGAATGACCAACCTCGGTTGTTTAGCAGCTAGCTTTTCCATCATGATTTGCAGTTGCTGGCAATAGACATCTGCCGTAATCGTCTGAGCCAGATTTAAGAAAGCTGTAGTGAACGACACCGGCACTACTCCACCAAACGTTCACAAGTAACTTTTTTTGAGTCAATTTTCGCTTGGGGCAGGCTTTGGCTGGTTCGCCAGGGTTCAGCCATTGCGATGAGCGTTTCTCATTATCGTACAGGATCCAATTTTCATCACAGGTAATGATTCGATTTAAAATCCCTTCATTATTGTGCCGATTGAGTAAAGTAACGCAGCAGTCAACGAGCGTTTGTTGGTTTGCTGCACACAATTCATGAGGTATACCTTTCAAGTTTTTTCACCTTCCCAATTTGCTTCAAGTGGATTAAAACAGTTTTATCACTAACACCGCAGCCTGCAGCTAACTCGGACGTGGTTTGCGATGGATCCGCTTCCACAATAGCCTTCAATTCTTCATTATCAATTTTGGTCTCCGGTTGCGACACCGCTGCCATACACATCATTAATCCTTCGAGCCGTTTCTGCAGCACTGGTGCCACGGTGGAACTCGTACTCGAAAATAGTACCTACGATATTTCAAGTTTTCCATTTAGTAAACAGAGTGACGCAAAGAAAAAACCAAAAGAGGAAAAAACAAATGAATAACGGTTTTCGAAACACAAATGCATGAGTAAATAGCGGTATAAATTTTTAATTGGAATTCCTAACCAAAGGAAATATATTTGAGTTCAAAGTGGCCAGTACGACAAAACGCCAATTTCATATGTAAGGACCTAATATAAGCCCGGGGTATGAAAATCTATGGGAGTAAAATCGAATTCACGATGTCTCACGGTCACACGATGTTAGCTGAAGATGCATCGGTCGCTTTGCATTGCACACCTAATTTTACTTTTTAGAGTAAACTCCAGTCGTGCGTCGGAGCTGACACACACACTTTATTTTGTTATTTGTATTTCATATTTTAATAATATAAAACTTAAACTTTTAAACACACAAATATAATATCAAAAATATGTTATTTGTTATTATGACAATCAACACTTTTCAGTAGCACACATCACAATTCTGAATCTCACACGACATAAAAACTCAAACACGAATTTTGAAAATTTAGACGTTTCGACGTGAAACGAAAGCTTACTATGTAGCTGTTTATATGTTCTTCTTTAATCAGTACCAGAGCTATGCACTACACTTGCGTTTAGCGGGATTAATAAAGGAAAATATCACAACTTTTGTTATAAAGTTTGGGAGTTGAGTGCGCACAACAAATTACGTACGCTTCAACTCTCAGAACATAGATAAGACAACTTTCATTAAGTTTAACCTGTTTGAAATTTTCGAGCTCAAACAAAAATTCGTTGCTAGCAAGCCAAGGTGCTAATAAACGTACGACAATAATTAGATACAGCACACTAAACTGTGTAAATATTTTATTAGTAAGGGGGATAATATATTGCCTGAGTAAAAGCAAAGGAATATAATCATTATGTTATAGTTTGTATATCATGACCAGCATAATATTTTATGTTAATACTTAATAGTAATAGTATGTGAATAACAATGTTATTATATGTATACTGCATAGTATTCTGAATTCCGTGCCAAACCTATGGTTAGGTTAGGAGTTATGGTCCCATTTGGAGCTTTGCTATTTCAATAACGTCGAGCTGAGCCACTAAATACTAATATAACTCAGGAATGCATATTAATAGCTAGTCATAATGAATCTCAATTTTTAATACAAATTATTATCTAGATAAAGTAAGCGCTAAGATCATTTACGAATTCCATTGTCATAAAATACTCAATCATAGGTACATATATACATCATAAAGTATCTTATAATAACAAAAATAATACAGAAATTGGAACACGCATCTACTTATCTGCAGTTCGTCTTTTGATTCTCAAATGTTTTTCATTTCTTGTAATTGTTTACAAATCGTTAATCGCCCATATAGTCAATCTTTGATGTTTTAACACCTGTCCATTTCAATATACACATTCGATGCCTTATTCGATATTATGCCGGATTTTATAATGTACATTATTGATATAATTTACTTGCATGTGTCTTTATTACAGTTTAAAAAATTTACAAAGAATAAATATTATGTACTAGAAATTTTTATTTGTATACACAATTTGGAAATTCTAACTAGAAAAGTAAATCGCATTTACTCAGAAAAGTGGAGACTACAATTTGCGCTTCAATGTTTTGCTATAAATATTTAATCTTCGTATATTTTAGGCTCTATTTGATTATAATTAAATTTTATACACTTGGCTTATTTTACTACCAACTGGATTATCTTTTGCAGTAGGATGAGAATAGGTACCATTACACTCTAAGGTTCAGAGTATTTTATAAGGCAGCAATGTCATAAATATTGTTGGGCTCCGCAAAAATATATTTTATAATTTACGCTTCCTATGCTGCTATAAATATAGGTAAGAGTTGCTTTTCATGAGCTCCTTAATCACCTTAATATAATTATTATGTTTTAGTCCTACCTACGGTATATTTTTATCTCTCGTGCTTATTTCGTTAAGGACCTGTTTTTCAATCTTCTAATAAGTGTCGGATAACTTATTCGAGAGTTTTGTCGCTGCTTACTTTATATAAGCTAACCTGACTCTTATCAGTAGATTATGCAATAGGCCCATAATCAGAGGCGGGAAAACTTTTAGGTAACTAAAAAATAATTAAAAACGATGTTTTCGTTTTCATCCTTCTACAGTTTTATTTCTTAAACTACCCCTTTTAATAATATCTTAAATGAGACAGTCATGTTTATCATCCTCAAAAAAGGGCTTTGATTTTAATATTATTTAGGTACCTACGGTGTGTGTTAAAATCAGTGACTTGCGATTTTCCTTTTTTTACAATAAGTACTTAAATTAATAATATTAATTTATGTCAGTGTCAGGTGACGAAGAATCAAAGTGTTATGTATGTTCCGTTCCTTATATAAAATATAAGGAACGTCTAACATTCGTGCTGAAAAGTACCCCTTGTATAAAAAGCCATAAGGGGTGGGGCAGATCTCGATAGCTCCAGTAAAAATAAGTGAAATTCACAACGTTGTCACATTTGCAGCGATTCCAACTCCGCAGAATACTCTCCTAGAGGAACAGATTTTTTTATAAAACATTTTTGGTTTATGAGCATACCGCAAATAACAAATAGGAATCTGTTCTTTCGTTGGATTTATTTTCCCTAAACTTGTTTTGTTTATTTTTTTATTTATTACTAGCTGTCCCGACACACGTTGTTCTATCTTCAGTTCTATGAAATGGGATAGGTGCATAAATAAAAAACTAATTTACGCTACCGTTAGCGACGAAACGAACATCAAATGTTTGACAGGTAGGAACAGTTAGTATCGGAAAATTCAAACGACGTTTTTAGTATTTTACTAACGATTTTTCTTAACGAGCTCTTCCGAAACGGCTTGACCGATTTTATAATATTTTTGTATATATTTGCTAAGTCTAGAATAGTTGATACTACGTAAACTATTTTTATACCGCTAGGTGATTATTTATATATCAATACAACGTTTGCCGGTTCAGATAGTCCGTTATAAAATCTGAAACACGGATTCGGCTGATCACCGTTTTATAGTTTACAGGAAATACTAACATCTGTTTATGCATCATTTCCTCGTCAGAATTAATCATTATTATCAGACCTGGATGTTAGCTTAACCCAGGTGCACACGCGCATACTTTCACTCAAGTTTTCTGTGTAGGTAAATAGTACACAGGATATAATTAATTAGATATTTT
The DNA here is from genome assembly GCA_963565745.1 of Phengaris arion. Classification (NCBI taxonomy): domain Eukaryota; kingdom Metazoa; phylum Arthropoda; class Insecta; order Lepidoptera; family Lycaenidae; genus Phengaris; species Phengaris arion. The sequence goes on along the minus strand of OY751438.1, from coordinate 14,657,615 downwards.
ATGACTATATTATAATGAAACAACCATATATAATCAAATAAAATACGTATTAATTAAAAGTTTGCAACGTCGTTTACACTTTGAATTTTTAATAACAAATATAGTAACTAAATTCCTAAACATTAAGTACACGTACTATTGGAAAAAACTAACAGTTAACTTAAATATAAATAAAACCAAAACAAAATATACGTAAAACTTATCACTGTTCATCATAATTACATATTTATTTTATTTATTTTATTAATTATTATACTTGAGCTTGACATATATTATACAAAGCAGTGGCGAAGGCTGGTACTCCTTCATAGGGAAGCCCTAGCCTGTGTAATAGATTGGATTTGGATGAGGCTCTTCAAAAGGTAAGTAGTAAATGAAGCCGTTAGGAATGGAGCTATAGGAACCCCACGCCACTGATACAAAGCGAGAAAGATGGAGAACATGGGTGCACCAGTGGAGGTTATAAATCTCTTTCGATATTGGTATGCTAAGCAGACAAACACAATGTTAAATGGGCTAACAAACTCTCCAAATCGTACGGGTTGGAATGCGGTATGAGACGGGGCGGGTTGTCATCTCCTGAGCTGTTCAACCTGTACGTAAATGATCTCATAGTGGAGCTCAGCAATATACGCGTGGGGTGCAAGGTTGGTGGTGTCAACGTAAACAACATTAGCTACGTGGACGACATGATATTGCTGAGTCCCACTGTGAGGGGTATTGGAGAGATGTTGAATGTGTGTGAGAAATACGCTAATTCGCATGGTCTGGCATACAACGTCAGAAAAAGCGAATTTATGGTTTTTAAAGCCGCCGGTGAGTGTCCGGAAATCATACCTCCAATATGCCTCGGTGGGTTGGAACTTAAGAGAGTATTTGATTTTAAGTACCTTGGACATATACTTACCGAGGACCTTAAGGACTACCTAGACAGAACGGGAGCAGAGAGCGTTTTGGCGGTCCGTGGTAATATGCTGGCCCGCAGATTCGCGCGTTGTACAGATGAAGTTAAGATTACGCTTTTTAAAGCATTCTGTCAGAATCTGTACACCTGCGGCCTGTGGATCAGCGATACCAAAGGATCGTTAAACGCCCTTCGTATCCAATATAATAATATCTTCAGGATGTTGTTGAAACTTCCCCGTTTCTGCAGTGCATCTGAGATGTTTGCGCAGGGAAGAAGGGACGGGTTTTATTTTCCCTAAACTTGTTTTATTTAATTTTTTAATTATTACTAGCTATCCCGACACACTCTGTTCTATCTTCAGTTCTATGAAATAGGATAGGTACATAAATAAAAAACTAATTTACGCTACCAGTAGCGACGAAACGAACATCAAATATTTGACAGGTAGGAACAGTTAGTATCGGAAAATTCAAACGACGTTTTTAGTATTTTACTAACGATTTTTCATAACGAGCTCTTCCGAAACGGCTTGACCGATTTTATATTTTTTTTTAAATATATTTGCTAAGTCTAGAATAGTTGATACTACGTAAACTATTTTTATACCACTAGGTGATTATTTATATATCAAGACAACGTTTTCCGGTTCAGAACGGATGGATTTCTGGCACTTATACGCAAAAAAGTAGCGTCACTAATAAACCGCGTGCGGGAGAGCGACAACCGCATCCTGAGGATTGTGGCAGATGATATGCATGCACCTATACTAAGGAATTACGTGCGGGTAATGAACGAATATGAGAGCAGTACCTTCTTTAGATTTTGTCCACGCGTGGTTCTATCTTAGGTGCAGGATAATAGAGAGGAATAAGTTTAAGAATAGATATTTGTTTTTTTTAAAGTATTTTACTTTAATATTACTAACCCTGAAGTATATAAGTTTTAAGTATGTAATACTAACACATGGACCATGGTAGTCTAAAATAAAGAAATTTGAATTTGAATTTGAAAAGCATGTTCCGTACTATTTTTTTTTTTCAGTTAATGCATGTCTTTTTTTTCTTGTGATTTTTGAAGTCTTTTACAGATCGCGCAGATCCCATTAGGGGATTTTATTTTATCCCATTTACCTAATTTTAATAGTAAATCTATTGAGTATTTGCCGTGCTTACCTCCTTCCTTATCCTTCCTTATCCTTAAAGCTCGCTTCGACTAACCACGATAAATTTGTTTCTGAAGTCTATCCATCAGGAAAAATTATAAATTATATAAATTAATAGCTTACTACAATAATTAGTAACAATTATTTCAATGAAAATAACAATAAAATCGTTTTTTTATTCAACTTACATCGATACTACCACCTACCACCTTATACCTACCTCGATGGATTAGGACGCACTGTGCCGATGTAACTACTATGGGTCGAGGGTCGGGGGAGTACAAAACTCAGCTGTAACGTGGACGAGGTGCATACACACATTTTTGACGACACGCCGTGAGTTTTAAATGGCATGTATGTAAACTTCGACAAAGCAAATAAATTTTGGGTGTGAAAGAACCGAATATTGAATACCTACTAAATTACCAAGTTGGCGAAAGAATATAAGGAACAAAACGATTCAAATGACTAATTAATACCAGTTTTTTTCACTGAATATTCCAAACTGGCAGACTGATATTATTATTTTAGCGAACAAATAACCATCTTGGCGACAATTTGAGAGTACACATTTAATTTAAGAATAGATACACATATTTTCCCTGCTGTAGGTAATTCAAAAAACATAATAAGCAGCAAAACGAGCGCACATAAAAAACGTAAATGACCGTACAAAATTCCCATTTTAATTTTTTCTCGGTTTTGGGGATGTAGATATTGTGGAGATTCATATTGAAATTTAAAAATGGCCGGTATTTATTTGCATGTATTTAAACTTGCGACAAAACAATCAAATTTTGGATGTGAAAAAACCGAATATTGAATACTAAATTACCAAGTTTGCGAAAAAATATAAGGAACAAAAAATTTCAAATCTGGTGTGAATTAATACTAGTTATTTTCACTGAATATTCGAAACCGACAGACATATATTATTTTAGCGAACAAATAACCATGTTGGCGACAATTTGAGAGTACACATTTAATTTAAGAATATGTACCTATATTTTACCTAATGTAGGTAATTCAAAAAACATAATAAGCAGCAAAACGAGCGCACATAATAAAAACGTAAAGGAGCGAACAAAATTCCCATTTTTAATTTTTCTCGGTTTCGGAGGTGTAGATATTGTGAAGATTCATTCTGAAATTTAAAATAACGTATATTTATTTTTCGTAAAATTGATATGGGTGTCGTTTACCAGGTTTTTGGGGGTGCTGATACGAAAATGACTTTCATTTAGAAATTCCAAGATAGCGGACATTCTTTGTTTTATAAAAATTAATATTAAAACAATTAATATTGGCTGACATAATCATATAATGAAGAGCCTTTAAATAAAGATTAAAAAAAATTGACACCCATATAACTTTTGCAGGGTCTGGGGGTCTGATTACAAAAAAGTTATCCGTTTTGAATTTTCCTGGTGGAGAGGAAAGGTGTCCTTTTCTAGGTTTCTGGAGTCACTAATTACAAAAATTCATTCGTTTGAAATTTCAAAATGGCGAATATTTATTTTTCTGTATAATTGATATGAGTGTCGTCTTCGAGGTTTTTAGGGGTGCTGAATACAAAAATTATATTCATTTTGAATTTCAAGGATAGCGGACATTTATTTTTAATAAAATGAATCTAGGTGTTCTTTTCTAGGTTTAGGGGATGTTAGTTAAAAAATATATATTTTAAAATTTCAAAATGGCGTAGGTATGTATTTTAATTTCTGTAAAATTCTTCTGTCTCAAAAATGGTGCGTCCTACTGAAAAAATTATGAAAATGTCCATTCCCTTAGTAACTCCGCAACTACATATTTTTCATGATTGGAGAAAAAGAAATTTGAAAATCTACAATTTTCGAATATTTGTATAGCTATCTATCTATACATTGCTCGTATCTCAAAGTAGGCATTGCCATATATTTTTTTTTAACGAAGTTCCTTATGGCGCGTTGCGAATTGTATTGGGGCTGGACGACACTTTTTGCCACTCGAAATCACAATGTAATAACGACTATTAAGAATGATACAAAAAACGACCTTATCACCTTGACAATAATGTAGAATTTTGCAATTACATATTGTGACTGTTATGACTGTTACATATTGTGACTAGCTAGCCGGGCCTTAGGTACGCGGCGGCGGTGGGACGGAAGAGCGCTTGATGTTATTACTCAGTACAGAGCCGGACTTCGCGGCGGCAACACTGTGAGCAGCAAGCAACCCGCCCCCTCACCCCTGTCCCTACCTAAGGCGCGGCAAACTAGTTCCGCGCGCACTATATATACTTAGTTCAACTATTTGTTTTGTATAATATAATATATTATATCTATACAGATAAACAAAATTGAAGTGTCTGTTTGTAATTTCATTAAAGTCAATTTAAAAGTATGATCGGTACTTATATATATATATATATATATATATATATATATATATATATATATATATATATATATATATATATATATATATATTATCTGTATCATCATACTTCAAAAAGATTCATCCAAGCTTACAAAATAACGTGTATGCTGCGAACCGATTACCAATGTATGTTACGGTTCCCACATACCTTATAAACAATTTGGACCCGGACTCAAAACCAGGTTCTCACTGGGTAGCCATCCACATAGACAGTCATGGCATCGGTGAATATTTTGATACGTATGGTTGCTTTCCTACGGGGATGCATAAAATGTTTTTGAATAGAAATGCAAGGAAATGGCATTTTCATAATAGTAGGCTAGAAAATGTATGGACTTCATTGTGTACTGTTTATTATACTTACTATATAAATTTAATAACAAGTCATTGACAGAGTTTTAAAATGAATTTAGTAGCGATACACTTAAAAATTATGTTTTTGGATATGATGTTCAAAACTTGTTTTATGAAAGATTAAAAATGTTAAGTACTAAGGCGGGTCAATAAGTCCGTGACTTTTTGAATTTCTAACCTCCTTACTGAAAAAGCAACACTACTCCTGTCAACAGGCATCTGTCAGTTGACTCCTATCAAAATTTGAACTTGCTGCGTCAGTTAGTTTGTGTTTTACAGCTATCTTTATCAGACTATCCAGTAACTTACGGAAACAATGGAAAAAAGTGAATTTCGTGTGCTTATTAAGCATTATTTTTTGCGAAAAAAAACCATTACCTAGACCAAGGCTAAGCTTGATAAATACTATGGGGACTCTGCACCATCGATTTCAATGGTAAAAAAGTGGTTACTGAATTTCGTTGTGGCCGTACAAGCACTGAAGATGCCGAACACCCGAAACAATCGAAAAAATTCACGATATGGTGTTGGCCGACCGAAGATTAAAAGTGCAAGAGATTGTGGAAGCCATAGGCATCTCGCATGGCTCAGTGGTTTTAATTTTGAATGATCACTTGGGCATGAGAAAGCTTTCCGCAAGATGGGTGCCGCGTTTGCTCACAGTCGACCACAAACACAATCGTGTAACAACTTCACAGGAAGGTTTGGCGTTGTTTAATCACAATATGGAGGAGTTTTTTAACCGTGGACGAAACATGGATCCATCACAACACACCAGAGACCAAACAACAGTCAAAACAGTGTGTTTCTAAGGGTGAATCGGCGCCAAAGAAGGCCAAGGTGGGTTTGTCAGCCAATAAAGTTATGGCGACTGTTTTTTGGGATGCACGTGGGATAATCCACATTGACTATCTTCAAAAGGGAAGAACAATTAATGGGGAATATTATGCCAACTTATTGGACCGCTTCAATGAGGATTTGAAAAAAAACCGACCTCATTTGGCCAAGAAAAAAGTTCTTTTTCACCAAGACAATGCAAGGGTGCACACATGTGCAGTTGCCATGGCAAAAATCCATGAATTGGGCTATGAAATGCTCCCACATCCACCCTATTCTCCAGATTTGGCTCCGAGTGACTACTTCTTGTTCCCAAACCTGAAAAAATGGCTCGGTGGAAAAAGATTTGACTCCAATGATGAAGTCATCTCGCAAACAAAGGCCTATTTTGAGGACCTCGACAAATCATATTTTTTGGAAGGGATAAAAAAATTGGAGAAGCGTTGGACAAAGTGTATAGAGCTCAAGGGGGACTACGTTGAAAAATAAAATGATTATTATGAATAAAAAAGTTGGTTTAATTTTTCTTTAAAAATATATCTATGCTATTACTATATCACAGAGTAAAAATATATACTTTATATTGCATAAGGTATATTTAATAAACAAGTTTTTGCTAAGGAGACTCCCACGCGGGCATAACTGCGGGCTAAAGCTATTTAATAATATTCGTAAAATATGTGCTCAAGGTTCAGTCCGGTTTAGCCTCCCTTGTTTGTTTGCGTCAAACATTACTATTTCACACACGTTCTGATAGTAAAACAATATTATATCATCACTAGGTTGTTGTCGTCCACGATAGATTAGATTTCCATTATAAAAAGCTTACTTTCCTTATCTTACTAACTTGTTTAGTACCTACCTTTTCCTAAGTTCCCTAAGTTCTTTACTCCATTTAGCTGGCTAATAATTTAAAGTCATAAACGTCATACTTTCAAACGGAAGAGAAACACTCTTCCGTTTGTAATGTTGCTAATAAATTTTGATTCAAGCTTAATTCTGCTCTTTTTTTTCATAAGCCGGAACATACCTACTAGACTTACAAAATATTATGCTCGCAAAGGTAAAAACAAACCCTTTGAGTATATTGCGTACAAAACATTTCGTGGTAAGAACTGATCATGAGGATCCATGTGGCTCGTACTTACTCCGTCTTACTTTGTCATCTAGCTTTTTATGTTTTTTACCCCAGTAATTTGGTAGTTTTTCCTGAAATGTTTTGTGAGAGTTTTGATTGTTGGCATAATAAGGAACAAACACACAGGCTGACAGACGGACAGAAAAATGTTAACAATTTTTATTTTATTGTATGTACCGATTATACTTTTATATATACTATCTTATCTATTATATATATATATCCGGGTGTCCCTTGACACCTCTCAAGTTTTTCTATAATCGCTTGTATCTCGGAAACGGTGCTTCCTACTGAAAAAAATATGATTTTTTTTTTTTTTTTTTTTTTTTCGAATGGGTCTATGCTGTAGGCATTTAAGCCGTTTTAGCTTCATCGGTCTAAGTTGCTGCCATTTAGCAGTCGTTTAGGTGGGAATGCAAAGAGGGAGTATGACCCCCTCTGACATCACCCCCCTGCGGGTGATGTACGTACTGATTTTGGTGACTATTTTGAATGACTACGGGTAAGCTATTTTTAGGACTGGAGAGACCGTAGTCCCTCCCTGTGAGGGGTCCGACCCCTTCCTCACTCTCTGACGAGTGTGGTTGCTCGCGCGCGGTAGCACAAACTAACGGCGTACGAGTTTTGTAATGATAGAGTAGCTCATTTTTATAATAATTTGGTCTGGGAGGGCCGTCCCTCCCCCCTCCCGCGTGCGGTCGGGCGGACTCGCGCGCGAGTGTCCTGATATCGAATAATGATGCCGCAGTATTGATAGAGCTCTCTATAACAATATCGCGGTCGCGGTCTTGATTAGGTGTGGCTAAGCTAGTAGGAGTCGAACTCGGACCCGGGTTCGAGTCCGGTGGTCCCGTGTTTGTGTCGGTCCGTATGTCAATACGTGTGTTCGTGTCTGGTGTAAGACTTCGGGGTAGGCGCCGGCGTCGACCCCGGTGCTTTACTAACCACGCGGGTGCGTGTATTTTGTGTTTACGTAATTGTATTACGTATTTTGTGATGGAGTCTACTGGGTCGGCTAAGATATGCTTAGGCCGCTTTTGGGGATAACGGAACGTCTGGAAGTCGTGTTCGTAGTCCAGTGCCCTACGTATGAGGGGGTTTTTATGTTTTTTGCCTTTCTCAAAGAATCTCTCGGCGAGTTCTTTGATATAGGCTTTTATAGTGATAAGGTCGAAGTCTCTATGCAAGTCGATGTTGCGTACGTAATAAGGCGCGCCTGTTGCTAAGCGCAAAAAGCGGTTTTGAACGCTTTGTAGGCGTTTCATTTCGTTATCACTTATGTGTGCGAAAGAGACACACGCATAAGTGAGTATCGTTCTTATGCAAGTTTTATATAGAGTGAGTTTATGTCTTAGGGACATTTTACTCCGCGCGTTTAATAACGGATATAATTTGTAAAGTACAAATTTAGCTTTTCTTATTGCTGAATTTACGTGGTATGTGAATGTCATCGACTTGTTTAGTACTACGCCTAAATATTTTACTTTACTAACCTCCGGGATTCGGTTTCCGTGCAGGCTGATGGGACCAAGTTTTTGACTTTTTTTCCTATTTCTATTGTGTTTATTAAATTGGATTACTTGGCTTTTAGAGGGATTTATTTCTATTCTCCATTTTGTGAACCAGTCGCCGAGAGCGGTGACTGCTTGCTGGAGATTATTTGTTATAATTATAGAGCTACGATGAGCATAGTACAGGGCTGTGTCATCTGCGAATAATGCCAATTGCACCTTAGGGTGTTTGGGAATATCGCAAGTGTACAGGTTGTAGAGGGAGGGCGAGAGTACCGAGCCTTGAGGGACTCCGGCCTCAATGCCTCTGAGGGAGGACAGTGCGCCTTCGACTCGGAAGCGAAATTTACGGTCTTTGAGGTAGTTGCTGATAGTCAGAACTAGACAGTCCGGTACACCGAGCTGGTACAATTTGTACAGCAGACCTTGGTGCCAGATTTTATCGAATGCTTTTGCGACATCGAAGAAAACGGCGCCTGTCCTTTTCCTGTCGTTCTTGCTTTCGAGTATGTACTCCGTTATGCGGTGTACTTGAGCGGGGCAGCTGTGCTGTTCGCGGAAGGCAAACTGCTCGTCTGGTAGGAGCTTTTTCTCTGTTATGACGTCCTTTAGACGTCTCAGTAGAATACGCTCGTATACCTTACCTAGGGAGCTAATGAGACTAATTGGTCGGTAGCTAGTAGGCTGCACCCGGGGTTTGCCCGGTTTGTGTATACCTATTATAATGGCTACTTTCCAAATGTCTGGGAATGAACATCCTACTAAGAGGGCGTTAAAGATGTTCACGAGAAGTTGAATTAATGCGGTCGGTAACATTTTAAGTGTTTTATTTGAAATACCATCTAGGCCAGGTGCCTTTTTGGCATTCAAACACTTTATGATATCTTTCACCTCCTCCGATTCCACCGGCCTCATGCTCTCTTCAGGTGGTCTCGAGAGTCGGCTTTCGACCTCGCTGTTTACTACCCTAAGGTGCAGGGGGTCTATAGGGAGGGAGCTCGGCCGACACTGTTGTTCGATTGTGTCGGCTAAACATTCGGCCTTGTCTCCATCCTCCAGTGCAGGAGGGCGATTTGGTCTGACTAAAGGAGGCATGTCGCTCTCCGTGTCTCTTTTGAGGGCTTTCGCGAGAGTCCAGTAGGCCGTGTGTGACGGTTTTAATTCACTTAGAAATCGATCCCACTCTTCGGCTTTGAATTCTTTTATTTTGAACTTAACCTCTCTCTCGAGGTGACGGAGGGACTTACGGCACTCTTCCGACGGGTAGCGATCATAGGTGCGTTTAGCCGCGTTACGGAGTCTGATGGACTCCTTTATGTCCTCCGGGAGGGGCCTACGTCTCTCGTGAGTCATAGGCATCTCCCTGGATGACTGTTCTATGGTCGCTACCAGGTGGTCTGTTAGGTTGGAAGCAGCCTCTATTGCTACTTCACTACTCAATATATTATCTGGGATTTTATCGAGATGAGTCGATTGAAGGTTTTGGATATTATCGGCCAACAGTTTGTAGTCGATAATCTTTTTCTTACTGTAGTTAATTCGGTTAGAATTACCGAGAGTAATTTTAACCGGGCGGTGGTCTGAGTTAAGCTCGTGAATAGTCTCGATAGAAAAGTCGAGAGAAATATTTTTGATAAGCGCTATGTCTAAAACACTGGGGTTGTGTATAAGGCCACTGCTACGTTGGCTGGTGTCGTAGCGAGTGGGGTCCTGAGGGTGCATAATGCCAAATTCGAGAGTGTCGGAGAGTGAGTTTAATAGAGTGCCGTTTGAATTATTTAAAACGTTACCCCAATCGGTGTGTTTGCAGTTTAGGTCGCCGGCGATTAAGACGGCGTTGCCTAAATTAAATAGCGTTTTTAAATCGCTAGGAATTAAAGGTTTATTACCAGCTTGGTAGGCGCTGATGATGATGATTGGCTCGTGGCCTGTCATACTGACATGACAAATTGAAATTTCTAATGTCTCTAGGGGTGGCGGTTCTAGAGGGACGCAGTGGAGGGAATTCTTATAATATATAAGAGTGCCTCCTAACCGGGATCGAGTTCTATCATTTCTAATTAATTTGTAATTTGTTATTTTCGGGCTCCTCATACTAGGTTTAAGGAACGTCTCCTGCACTAGAAGTACGTCTACGTTATGGCTCTTGACGAAATCACGGATTTCGTCAATGTTATTATATATGCCGTTCGTATTGAACGACACGACACAAATCGAGTGCGGTTTTGTTCTCCCCGGGGACGCCATTAATAACCGGCGTAAGAGAATTCCCTGATCTTGTCGATCAGGGCCGAGTGGCTTGCCAGTGCCGAGAGGCGGTCCTCGAAGGAGCCTCGCAGCTTGGCGGCGAAGATTTTAAGTTCCATCGGGTCGATGTCACTTAAAAATTTGGCGGCGAGCGCTATGTCGGCGCCGAAACTGGATGCGGACTGGGGCGGATTATGTGGTCCCATATATGTAGCCCTTTTGGGCGGGGAGGGGGGTGAGGGGGGAGGGGGGACCATGGTCGGTCTGGCTGGGAGAGCCATCGACATCAGAGGAGGAGGAGGAGGAGGTCCTTGTGGACCCCTCTGGGGTGTAACCCAAGCAGGTTTGGAGGGAGGGGGGGCAGGGACATACCTCTGCTTGGGAGGGGCACCTCTCTGTGGTGGGGCTTGGCGCCTCTTTACTTGGGGTGCGCGTTTGCACCCTTTGTAATTGGCCGGATGGCCAGAAGATTTGCACAGGACGCAGCTTGGGGGAGTAGTCTCCTCAGCTGGGTTCCCGCGTTTGCATTCTGACGTGCCGTGGTCTCCCAGGCACTTTACGCAGCGCGGTCTGGCGAAGCAGTTCCGCGCTGAGTGACCGTATAGCTGGCAGCGATGACACTGCCCTGGCATTCCTCTTTTATAGGGGGGTTCGATACGTATGCTCGTGATGTGGCATACGGCTTTTACATTGAATATGGCTTTCCCCTCCGGAGTGGGGGGAAGCACTACAAGGACCATATTGTAATGGTACTTTTTGTTGGGATGGTACATTCTGTGTACCTCTTTAGCGGGGATCCCCTGTCTACAGAGGTCCTCCAGTACGGACTCAGTGGTCAGCTCCTTATCTACTCCCTTGATGACGACACGCAGCATGCGTTCGTCCTCCAGGGCGTAGGTGTGGAAGCCTATCTGCTTTTCCCTAAGGAAAGCAGTTAAAAGCCTATGATCATGCGGGGTAGGGACCTGCATAAGGATCCCATTTGGGGTGGCGTGGGCCGACGAGTAGCGGATGTGCTGCTCGTTTATGGCCTTACTAATCTGGTTCCACTTAGCCTTCTCCTGTATAATGACAGGAGGCGGCAGTTTGGGAGTCGGTGGGGTCGACTGGGAAGTCGACTTGGGGGAGTTAGAGGCCGCGACGTTTGTGCCGTCAGCCTGCACGGTTTGCGCACGGGGCGCTTTAGTAGGGGTGGGTTTAAGACCCTTAGCGGCTTTTGCCGGCGGTGTCGGTGATGAACAGCCCGCAGAGGAGGCGCCGTCCGAGCGCTTCCTCTTTTTGGACTTTTTAGTGACGGTTTTAAAACCGTCCTCTCCCTCGGAGGTCTCCTGCTCGGAGCAGGACATCTCCGATTGGGATGTATTGTCGCTCTCGTGAGACGACATAGTAGTCGCTGTCGTCGCCGGCGACGACGGCGACTCTTCAGAAGTAGCTCCCGGAGAAGCCGGTGAGCTAGTGGGGCTTAAACTTTTTCTATATTGTTCCCATGCCTCGGAGGCTCCTGGGAATTTAGATTCAAAAAAGGCCAGTAGCTGCTTTACAATGGTGTCCTCCATTGTAAGGCAGTTTTAGCCGACCTTTTGGGCTGCTCTCTAATTTAAATTATTTGTTTAATTTAAAGATTCAACCCCTCCCGGCATCCGGGGGGGGAGGTGTGTGCGTGGAGGAGTCCACTGGTGTGTAAACCTAATCGTACAATTATAATTTACTTACTTCCGTTTGTTCCTCGGACGCAGGAACACACCGACACACTATCGCTATGCGGAGCGATCGCGACGGTCGCGGAAAAAAATAACGGTCGCGGCGGGAAAAATATAACGGTCGCGGTGAAAACGCGGGAAACCGACGTCACGCCGCTGCGTGAGGGCCTTTGAAGAAGGCACTAGCACAGGGATATCACTAAACACTATACTTATATACTTATTATACACTTTACATAAATATAATACTCGGAAAGCGGAAAAGCGGAAAAGCGGAAAACGACTATCGGATCGTGAGCGTTAGTATGCTAGTGCGGTACTACCATATAACGATGACGAGACGAGAGCGTCAACTCGATTCAGAATGTGTATAAAAAATATGAAAATTTCCTCCCCCTTAGTAACTCCGCAACCACGTATTGAAACGAAGTTCCTTATCGCGCGTTGCGAAAGGGGGCTAGACGGAAAAAATTTAGACTCAATGTTGTAACGACACTTTTTGCTATAGTTGTATGCCGTGCGGGGTGCGCGTGTTTCTCTGTCTGTCTCACTCTCTCTCAATTATTACTAAAAATGAGCCTACTGATTAAGTTTATATTACATTATATTTGTTAGTAATAATAAAATATGATAATAACTTAAAAAAAAAAAAAAAAATTACAATTCCTTCACTAATTACTCGAAAGGAACTTCGTTCCATCCGGGTGTCCCTTGACACCTCTCAAGTTTTTTTTCTTCATGATGGGAGGAAAAGAAATTTGAAATCCCGAATTTTCCAAGATTTCTACAGCTTTATACATCGTTCGTATCTCAAAGTAGAGCGTTGCCATATTTTTTTTCTAAAATCGCTTCTATCTCGAGAACAGGTAATCCTACAGAAAATTCCTTGGTGTAATTGTTTTTAACATACTCCAAATGATTCCAAGAATACACAATAGGTTATGTAATGTATAATGTAAATATACATTATACATTCTCCTCCTCTCATTCCCTTTGTTCTCAGTGACTTGTGCTGTATCATAATATATGTTTGTAGTTGTCTATCACAGAATGTGATGAAGATATGTATGTTGTTTTGTATAATTTTATCTATCTATATATCTAAAAGGCAAAGCTGATTGACTGATATATCAACGTACAGGCCAAACCCTTAGAGCTGGAAAGCTCACGCACTATTAGCTATATTATGATAAATGTTTGGGTAAGTATTAATGTCAGTGGACGCTTTACTCATAAACGTAAGTATAATGTTGGTGGTGCATTGCAACAAAAAAGGTAGTTAATAGTTGGACGAGCCCGATTTCAATAATAATTTAGTGAAAATGTATGGTATCAACAACGATATTTAAATACAAATCATGAAGTGTGTCATAATTTCACTTGTGCATAAAACGCAATTTGCGATTATGAAGCTTACAAGGTTCACATTGCAGATTACAGATTCAATTAATCGCAACTCGCATTTTAACACAAAATTGACATGAGATTGACAAACTTGTGACAAAATTGTGTCAAATGTGTGTGACAAGGTGGTATGAGTTTACTAATCTGAAGTACCTAGTATGTAGAATGTTAATGTAATTAATTATTAAACATATGTAACCTCATTGTTTTTTAGACTTGACAATGAATGTCAACTGTCAAGGGAATGAGACTTATATTTAATTTCTTATGAATTATTTGTATAAAATATTATTTAAATTGTGAAATATTAACATTAAATGTTGTTTCTTTAGTTGTAAAGCAACACATTATCTTTTATTTCCATATTGTTAAATAATCATATTATAAAACAACATTTTCGCTATAACTTATGAACAATGGAAAAACTGAGATTTGAATTTGTAGTAAAGGCAAGTGATGATCCAAAATCTAATATTATCTGCTTAACTTCGATTACTGATACTGATAAAAGAATATACTTGATTCCGCAAGAACTTCAGCCGGCTAAATTACATGATGCTATTCTTAAGACGCAAGTATAGGATAATATAAAAAAAACATTGATGAAAAGGCATGAAAGAAGACAAGTATGGATTACAATGACACAAGAAATACATGATACCTATATAGATGACGATGGAAACATTCAATTTAATGGATATTTTTTAGAGGAAATAACTTCAAAAATTGAAAGAGCACCACCGCATATAGGAATTTCGGAAGAGTATTTGACAGAATTATTACATAAATGCATGGAATCAAATAAACCACAAATTTCGAGAAATATAGTAGACAAATTTATATTGGAAAAGTTTAACAGGAGGACATCTAATGCATCTCAATGGATGAATAGATTTGAAGAGGAATGTTCACGATAATCAATTGTTGAAGATGTAAAGAAAATTGAGATTATAAGAGCGTTTTTAGAGGACCTAGACTGGTATACCTCCATGATGATTAAATATACAATTAATTCGGAATGGAAAACATGGAAGGAATGTTTCTGTGAAACTTATGCTGACAAAGGTTGGTCACCTGTCAAGTATGCAATTTTATTTCAATACAGACAAGGTTATTTATTAGACTATGCCTTGAAAAAGGAGAGACTTTTATTGGAATTGAACAAAAACATTGATGTTTGTACATTGATTGATTTGATTGCAACGGGACTACCTACGTTTGTTTTAAATAAAATCGACAGAAATATTTTATGAACAACAGAAGATTTATTTAACCAAATAAGAGGTCTAGAATATTTAGTTTCCAGAAAGAATGTTAAAAACAACTTTAGAAAGAATGCTGACAAAGAATCAGAAAAACAAAATAAAAATACAAGAAACTCACGAGGAGTAGGAGAAAACAGATACCCCATAAGAAACGTTAACAATTCAGAGTTAGAAGTTGAATTAAATGAAATTGATCCAAAAAACTTGATATCCCGCCATTAATCAAAGTTGAAGTTGAATTAAATGACTCCTTAAAAATAAAAGGGATCTATGATTCGGGCTCGAATGTGTCCTTAATAAATTCCAAAATTTTATCATTAAAAGGTAGTCAAAATAATAAGAACGGTATAAATGCGAATCTCAAGACGATTAATGGCGTTAAAAAAAGTGTTGGTATGATAACACTCAAAATAAGGATTTTCGATATAGAGAGAAAGGTCAATGTACGTGGGCGGGTCAATAAGTCCGTGACTTTTGGAATAAAACACAGATTTTTTGATAAATAAATCATTTTATTTTTCAACGTAGTCCCCCTTGAGCTCTATACACTTTGTCCAACGCTTCTCCAATTTTTTTATCCCTTCCAAAAAATATGATTTGTCGAGGTCCTCAAAATAGGCCTTTGTTTGCGAGATGACTTCATCATTGGAGTCAAATTTTTTTCCACCGAGCCATTTTTTCAGGTTTGGGAACAAGAAGTAGTCACTCGGAGCCAAATCTTGAGAATAGGGTGGATGTGGGAGCAATTCATAGCCCAATTCATGGATTTTTGCCATGGCAACTGCACATGTGTGCACCCTTGCACTGTCTTAGTGAAAAAGAACTTTTTTCTTGGCCAAATGAGGTCGGTTTTTTTTCAAATCCTCATTGAAGCGGTCCAATAAGTTGGCATAATATTCCCCATTAATTGTTCTTCCCTTTTGAAGATAGTCAATGTGGATTATCCCACGTGCATCCCAAAAAGCAGTCGCCATAACTTTATTGGCTGACAAACCCACCTTGGCCTTTTTTGGCGCCGATTCACCCTTAGAAACACACTGTTTTGACTGTTGTTTGGTCTCTGGTGTATTGTGATGGATCCATGTTTCGTCCACGGTTAAAAAACTCCTCCATATTGTGATTAAACAACGCCAAACCTTCCTGTGAAGTTGTTACACGATTGCGTTTGTGGTCGACTGTGAGCAAACGCGGCACCCATCTTGCGGAAAGCTTTCTCATGCCCAAGTGATCATTCAAAATTAAAACCACTGAGCCATGCGAGATGCCTATGGCTTCCACAATCTCTTGCACTTTCAATCTTCGGTCGTCCAACACCATATCGTGAATTTTTTCGATTGTTTCGGGTGTAGAGACCTCAACTGGGCGTCCAAGACGTTCGGCATCTTCAGTGCTTGTAAGGCCACAACGAAATTCAGTAAACCACTTTTTTACCATTGAAATCGATGGTGCAGAGTCCCCATAGTATTTATCAAGCTTAGCCTTGGTCTCGGTAATGGTTTTTTTTCGCAAAAAATAATGCTTAATAAGCACACGAAATTCAATTTTTTCCATTGTTTCCTTAAGTTACTGGATAGTCTGATAAAGATAGCTGTAAAACACAAACTAACTGACGCAGCAAGTTCAAATTTTGATAGGAGTCAACTGACAGATGCCTGTTGACAGGAGTAGTGTTGCTTTTTCAGTAAGGAGGTTAGAAATTCAAAAAGTCACGGACTTATTGACCCGCCTTAGTATTTGTCGTAGACGAAGAAAACTTCGATTATGATTTTTTGATTGGATTAGACATAATAAAAAAAATTCATCTTGTTCAAGATGAACACTTAGAAATAAAACAAAGTATTGCCTTTATGGAGAATAAGACATATTATAAAACAAAGACATTTTATAGAACAAAAAACTTTGACAAAGCAAACAAGGAATATGTAATTAATTTTAACGAACATCTAGAGGAAAAAGACTTTACTATTATGGTGAATCACCTTAATGTGTATCAACGGAATGAGATTGATAACCTTATATCAAAATATAAATCACTTTTCGCAACAGGCAAGTACGATGTTGGTAGAGTAAAAGATTACGAAGCCCATATTGATTTATTGGTCGATAAGTACTGTGCTAAAAGACCATATAGATGTTGTATAGAAGATAAAAAAGAGATAGAAATGCAGGTGGCTAAATTATTGGAAGAAAATTTGATTGAAGAATCGTATAGTCCTTTTGCAGCACCTGTTACTCTGGCATATAAAAATGAAGACGGACGGAAATCCAGATTATGCATTGATTTGCGAGATTTAAATAAAATTGTAATACCACAGTCACAACCGTTTCCCTTAATAGAAGACTTAGTGGTGAAAACTCGAAATTGTAAATACTTTACAACACTTGATGTTAATTCGGCATTTTGGTCAATCCCGCTCAAAATTGAAGACAGACATAAAACAGCCTTTGTAACTCAAGATGGACATTTTCAATGGACCTGCCTACCCTTTGGATTAAAAACTTCACCAGCAATTTTTCAAAGAGTATTAAGCAATATAATAAGGAAGCACAAACTAACCAACTTTACTGTAAATTATATTGATGACATTTTGATTTTTTCTAAGACGTTTCAAGAACATATTACACATATTTTATCATTACTACTAGAAGCAATATCAAAAGAAGGATTCAGATTAAAATTTTCAAAATGTAACTTTGCACAAGATTTAGTAAAGTACCTTGGTCATATAATTAAGAACAACACGATTACTCCTTTGAAAGACAATTTAATTGCAATAAAAGATTTTCCTGTACCAAAGACGCAAAAGAACGTACGTCAATTTTTAGGAAAAATCAATTTTTATTGTAAATACATACCAAATATATCAATAATTTTAGACCCTTTACATAATTTATTGAGAAAAGGGCAACAATTTGTTTGGTCAAAAAAGTGTGAAGAATGCCAGAAGCCTATATTAACTATTTTTGATCCTGATTTACCAATACATATTTATACTGACGCCAGCATACTGGGTATTGGCGCTGTCATGAAACAGCCACAGCTTAATGGAGAGGAAAAGCCGTGTGCATATTTTTCAAGAAAACTGAATGATACTCAAAAAAGGAAAAAGCTATTTACTTAGAATGTTTAGCTATAAAGGAGGCTGTTAAGTATTGGCAACATTGGTTATTGGGAAAAAGTTTATAGTTTTTACAGATCATAAGCCTTTAGAAAAAATAAATATAAAATCTCGACCAGATGAAGAACTAGGAGATCTTACATATTATTTATCTCAATACAATTTTGAAGTTATTTATTCGCCGGGTAAATATAACTTGGAAGCTGATAGTCTTAGTAGAAATCCAGTATTGGAACCAGATTGTAATCATGATGATAATTTAAAAATTGTAAATTTTGTTACAATGGAAGATAGTCAATGTGATCAGCAAAGAAATGAATACATAAGACAAAATAAAAATAAATTAAAATTTGAAAATTTAATATATTATAAAAAGTCAAAGGAAAAAGAAAAAATCATACTAACGGAAGAATTTAGTAAAAAGCTAATAAAAGATATTCATTACCTCTACTGTCACATAGGAGCAGAACAGATAAGGAATAAAATAAGCTCATTTTATACTGCAAATAACTTGATGAGAAATATAAAGAATATGTGTGACACATGTGAAGTGTGCATAAGAAATAAGTCCAGAGGTAAATATAATTATGGATTATTGTCTCAGTTGGGACCAGCTTCATGTCCTTATGAAATAATGTCAATAGACACTATTGGAGGATTTGGTGGATCTCGATCTACAAAAAAATATTTACACATTTTAGTGGATCACTTTACAAGATATGCTTACATTTTGACCTCGAAAACACAGAAGTCAAATGATTTTATAAAGTTATTGCAGAAGGTCACACAGGAACATAAGATTGGCATTATTTTATCTGATCAATATCCAGGTATAAATTCAAAAGAAGTTAAATCATTTTTAGATACAGAAAATATAACTATAGTTTTTACTGTCGTGAATGCGCCGTTTTCAAATGGTTTAAATGAGAGATTAAACCAAACTATTGTAAATAAAATAAGATGTAAGATAAATGAAAAGAACAATAACTTAGCCTGGACAACTATTGCTCATAAATGTATCAAAAGATATAATGAGACAGAACATACTGTTACAAAGTTTACACCTCAATATCTTCTGGAAGGCAAAAATTACACCCTTCTACCAGCTGAATAAAAAGAAAATTCTACAGTTGAAGATTTAAAAAGGGACAGAAAATTAACATTTGAAAATTCTATGAAGTCACATTTATACAATAAGCAAAACTTTGATAGCAAGAGGAGAGATCTAGATTTGAAAGTTAGTGATTTCGTATATATTGAAAATGGAAATAAACTTAATAGAAGAAAGTTAGATGAATTGAAGATTGGGCCTTTTGAGGTTTTGGAAAAGATATCTGACTCTATATACAGAGTAGACACTGGTCATAAGAAGTGTGAATCAAATTTCTATCACATTACGAAGATGGTTCCAGCTCCTACAGCTGCAGCGGTCGGAGTCTGATCTGGAGGGGGAGATGTAACCTCATTGTTTTTTAGACTTGACAATGAATGTCAACTGTCAAAGGAATGAGACAGATTTAATTTCTTATGAATTATTTGTATAAAATATTATTTAAATTGTGAAATATTAGCATTAAATGTTGTTTCTTTAGTTGTAAAGCAACACATTATCTTTTATTTCCATATTGTTAAATAATCATATTATACATATATAGTAATTAAAAAAATATTAATCCAGAAAGAATATTATAAACGGCAACATTGTATAATTTCATACTCTACTTTCGCATAATTCTCGTAAAATTGGGTATAAAGTTTTTGCTTCGCGTATTAAAATATAGATTATAAAACAATATTAAGCATATTAGTTATATTAAGCATTTTATATAACGATTGTTTTATTTGTTCTGGAAATATTTTCCTTGAGAAGAGAACACGCGAGAGTCATGAAATGCTAAGTATGCAGCCATAAAGATTTCAATGATGCTTTTTGATAGCTGTCTTTCAAAAGAATTTGTCGCAAGTGCTTAAATACTTTTTACGATCCATGAGTGCCAGTAACGAGTTGTGTCATTTTATATTAGGTATCTTGTATCGTTATAAAACCGCGCTGAGTTGCTTCGAAGCCAAAATATGGAACTAAGCAAATTCGGCTGATTATCATAAACACACATTGAACATAGTGAATAGTTAGTATGGGAAAATTCGTTTTTAGTATTTTTACCGCAGTTATTTTCCTGATTTGAACTTCTACAATTATTTCAAGGCCAAAATTACCCAAATAGCTGTTCTCAAGTTTTAACGAGACATCGAAATTGCAAACCATTTTTTTTAATAAGAAGATTTAGTGATTATGTTTGAATGCAATTACTGAAAAAGAAAGGGTTTGGACTTTTTAACACAAAATATGAAGTCTACATGCGAAACGCATGATAATAGATAACTGACCAATGGCCATAATACTATGTAGTTTTCATTATTTTCAGCCCCTCTTCTTTATATTATAAGTACAAATATGACATGCGGATATAGATAAAAAATTAATAATGCGGGACCATTATGCCAGTGTGAGCGACTCTTAATGAGTTCTTATAAAGTTCAAAAGAGTTTTTACTACAAAGTGGTCAGCTATAAATATCGACAAATCGACACGGAGCCCGACGCACAGAACTTACAATGTGTATTTGCCAATGAAAACTCTACAGACTTGTTTACACGATAAATTACAGATACAACGCAAACATTGGGATTATATTTTATTATACTATAAAATTGAAATATGAATTCAGTACGAAAGTATCCCACACAATAGTGAATTCACAGAAGCTGTAAATTATTCTCAATTAGTTTATTAAAAGTATTAATAAAAATCGTATTTTGATACAAAAGCGGTTTTTCAGACCAAATTTTTTTACTTTGAACTTAGTGATGTTTGTACATTCATATTTTATCTGAGTCGAATAATAAATAATACCTACATAATATCTACCTAGGTATTCATTGCATCCTCCAACCATGGCAGCTGTAAAGTATTAAAAATGTAAGGATAAACATATTAAATTAAAACAGCGAAATAAAACACGTTAAATTACTTTACTGTATTATTTCCTTTACAGTATTTAACAGAACCTATCAGTATGGAAAATTTTAAGTTTCTACCGCTAATAGTTTTAAAATGTCAGTGGGACCAACTTGTAAACCACTGGGCGGACAGAACGAAACTTTATGTAGTTACAATATTATAATACTTATTATTTCGCGTCACGTCGTGAAAAATACAAAACAATATAATTTAGATCGCTAATTGAAATGTTATGTCAATAAAATCAATTTATCCATTTGACATTTTCATTCAAGTATCGATCGCAGGCAATTTGTTTGGTTCGATCTGAGGATTTAACTATCGAATCTTCGATTTAGTTTACAACGCATATAATCGAATTACAGTTGTTGATAAATGTCCTCCATATTGATTTATTAATTAAATTAACTTATATATAAAATTATCAGGGACACACTCCTCCGAAACGGCTTGACTGATTCTAATGAATATTTTTTCATATTCAGTAGGTCTGAGAATCGGTCGTAATCTATTTTTTCAACCCCTAAATATTTTTTTTTAATTTTCTAAATATTTTTTATATTTTTTTTATGATGTGGCATTAAAAAGTATTTTTTTATGTATCTACGAGGGCGGGTCAATAAGTCCGTGACTTTTGGAATAAAACACAGATTTTTTGATAAATAAATCATTTTATTTTTCAACGTAGTCCCCCTTGAGCTCTATACACTTTGTCCAACGCTTCTCCAATTTTTTTATCCCTTCCAAAAAATATGATTTGTCGAGGTCCTCAAAATAGGCCTTTGTTTGCGAGATGACTTCATCATTGGAGTCAAATCTTTTTCCACCGAGCCATTTTTTCAGGTTTGGGAACAAGAAGTAGTCACTCGGAGGCAAATCTGGAGAATAGGGTGGATGTGGGAGCAATTCATAGCCCAATTCATGGATTTTTGCCATGGCAACTGCACATGTGTGCACCCTTGCATTATCTTGGTGAAAAAGAACTTTTTTCTTGGCCAAATGAGGTCGGTTTTTTTTCAAATCCTCATTGAAGCGGTCCAATAAGTTGGCATAATATTCCCCATTAATTGTTCTTCCCTTTTGAAGATAGTCAATGTGGATTATCCCACGTGCATCCCAAAAAACAGTCGCCATAACTTTATTGGCTGACAAACCCACCTTGGCCTTCTTTGGCGCCGATTCACCCTTAGAAACCCACTGTTTTGACTGTTGTTTGGTCTCTGGGGTATTGTGATGGATCCATGTTTCGTCCACGGTTACAAAACGGCGCAAAAACTCCTCCATATTGTGATTAAACAACGCCAAACCTTCCTATGAAGTTGTTACACGATTGCGTTTGTGGTCGACTGTGAGCAAACGCGGCACCCATCTTGCGGAAAGCTTTCTCATGCCCAAGTGATCCTTCAAAATTGAAACCATTGAGCCATGCGAGATGCCTATGGCTTCCACAATCTCTTGCACTTTCAATCTTCGGTCGGCCAACACCATATCGTGAATTTTTTCGATTGTTTCGGGTGTAGAGACCTCAACTGGGCGTCCAGGACGTTCGGCATCTTCAGTGCTTGTACGGCCACAACGAAATTCAGTAAACCACTTTTTTACCATTGAAATCGATGGTGCAGAGTCCCCATAGTATTTATCAAGCTTAGCCTTGGTCTCGGTAATGGTTTTTTTTCGCAAAAAATAATGCTTAATAAGCACACGAAATTCACTTTTTTCCATTGTTTCCTTAAGTTACTGGATATTCTGATAAAGATAGCTGTAAAACACAAACTAACTGACGCAACAAGTTCAAATTTTGATAGGAGTCAACTGACAGATGCCTGTTGTCAGGAGTAGTGTTGCTTTTTCAGTAAGGAGGTTAGAAATTCAAAAAGTCACGGACTTATTGACCCGCCTTAGTATATACAAAGCAAAACAACGTTTGCCAGGTCTGCTAGTAAAAAATAAAACACAACAATTGATCAAGCTCCTTTAAATACGAATTCCTATCAAAATTCGGTAAAAAGTAAGGTAAACCGTCGAGCTAATTTGAAATTAACGACACACGTTGTTCTGTCTTAGCTATGAACAAGAATAAATAAATAACTACACCTTCACCTACAACCTACACCACCATCTATACCTACTACTACTACTGCAACTACTGAGGCCGGCCGATTTTTTTAAAGAAAAGAAACGAAAAGGTAAACCAAACAGTGAACGCACCTATTTATATTTGTCAAATTACAATTACCAAGTATGAGAAAATTCAATCGTCGGTTTTAGTATTTTAGTCGCAATTTTCCCAATATTTCTCACCGTTTAAACCTTCCCTGAACTTCCACAATTATTTCAAGACCAAAATTAGCCAAATCGGTCCTGCCGTTTTCGAGTTTTAGCGAGACATTGGAATTGCAATCCATTTTTATATAAAAGAAGAAGAAGACTAGCTGTCCCGACACACGATGTTTTGTCTTAAGTATGAAAGGCAAATTGTTTATAACACTTACGTAAGTGTTTAAAAACAATGAACAATATTCGCGTAAACCTAAGAAATCAATATGAAAGGTAAAGTTTCATACATGACTTTTTTACAAAGTCAACTATTTTCGAGTAATCGGCCTCGGTTTATAAGTTGGTGCCGACCCTGGCATTTCTAAACTATGAGACTTATGCCCGTTTTCACCAACTGACTCCTAATTTTAATTTAAGAAAGAAAAAATTTGGAAAAATTGTTTTCACCAGTGTCTAGGTGTCACCTAAGGCCTTAGGGGGGCCTCTAACTTTAGGGGCCCGATATTTCGCGCCTTATCTGTCACCTAACATTACATTGTGATTGAAAATACGTGAATCCCTTGAAATGGAAGACGATCTAAGCCAGTTATTGGTAACTTTAGACGCTGTTCAAGTGCTTGAATTATTTTGAAAAACCACCCCGTTTATATTGCCAAAGAGTGGAACATTTTGATGAATATGATATCGACTTCTTCATCCGATATAGGTTAACAAAGCAGAGGGTAATATTTTTATTAGAAAAAATTGAACATCTTCTTGAGTATAAAGACAAGTAAGTGTATTATTAGTTGACATTTTACATTTAGGTACTTTTCTCGAACTTACCTACATACTCCTTTACCAATGGAATTCATAATTTTCTAATGATATTTGAATATCATGTCGAAATCAAAAGCAGTGATTGTTCTTTTAATATGTATTTACCTGTACCGTTACCTACGTTACGTCTCTGATATCATTTCATACAAATAGGTATGTCACAAGTAGCAGGCAGCGAAACATAGTTAAAGGAAAATTATTTTTCTCCCCGTGGTTCCCGTGGTCCCTCTCCCGTGGTTGTGAATTGTAAATAAACAACATCAAATGACTCGTCTGTCACTCATCAGTGAAACTGATATTATTACTTTTTAATTTACAGCACAGTACATTTTTAAACATGCTGTACGTCGTACTTCGTCTTACTAATTTAGTTATTTTTGATGAATAATTTATCAAAGCATAGAAAAGTACACTAACTTGGATTTATTTGTGTTTTATTATTTATCTGTGAATTATTTATACTAGAATTTGCAATGTTACATCTATCGATAAAATATCAATAGTATGATCGCAAATTAGAAAATAAAATACTGTCACTTAACTAGGAGTTCCATAGCTAAGTGTTACTCAGTTTGATGAAAATGAAATTAGGTAGGTGCCGATTTTACGAGACCACCTATCCAAAGGGTCACTTACATAAGAGTTATTTAGGAATCAGTTGGTGAACCTATTACGCGTTTATAGTTACAGAACCCTCCTTAGACATGTCCATGTCCTGACATGCTCTTGTTTAGGTTAGGTTATTACCCGACTACGGCAAAGCGAAAAGGAAGGGTAATGATTTTGGCAGTCTATGTATGTATTTCTATATATAAAAGAAGAAGATAAGACAAAGCTACGAAAAAATATGAAAAAGCCAAAAGTAACATAATATTCGCCTTTAAAGTATTAAATTTTATCACACCGTATTGTATTGCTATTATAATACTTGCAGATTTAAGTGTATTTTATACTCCATGATCCATCCATCACTCCAACGTGCAACGCCACAATTCTTGTGAATATGGGAAAAAGAATCTTTACTCTTTGATTTCTCATTTCACTCCGAGAGAACAAATCAGTAATAAATATCCGCTGTGTGTGGATAGAATAATGATTGTTTAATGTTGTCCTATGTAGAAAAAGTGTAGCTGAAGAAAAAACATTTCCAATTTTTCTTGGCAGTATTATAACGGTTTACTTACTTAAGATCTTAAGTCCCTAATACACAATCTTCACTAATGAAATTCAATTATTTCTGGGGTCTTTTATTGTCAAGGGACTTTTTGCCTATTCAGTTGGTGCTGAATTATTCTTGTGCTATATAATACATAGGTAGGTAGTACTTACCACATATTTTGCCTATACCTATACTTAAAGGGACCTTTGTCATTGTATAAAAGTTTAAAACTTAAAAAAAACCCATAGGCGTAATCTTAGTAAATAGCATGGAAGAAAGTAATGCATTTAGAATTCGTTGTATTCCGTGGCCGCAAATACAACTGTTCAACTTAAATATAGTTGAACACGATTCACATTGCATGAACTCCATTCCCTGAATTTCCGTTTTTATTGCCCTTTTTTACTTATTTACAACATTTACAACGATAAAATGTTACCACTAGTATATTCTTTATTTTCATTTTCATCTTCATACAAATAATATTTCTGAATATTTTTCTGAGTTCAAATCATAAATGTTTAATATTAAGACTGTTTCTATACATTTTTTTTTTGTAATTTAAATTTAATATGAAATACCGTATATGAAAGTATATACGGTACTTACAATAAACAAATCAATTTTTTTACTTTTTGACTGTCCATCTGTTTGTCTGCTTGTTCCGGCTAATCTCTAAAACAGCTGGACCGACTTCACGGGACTTTTACTGGCAGATAGCTGACGTTATAAGGTCTAACATAGGCTACTTTATCTTAGGGTTCCATTAAAAAAATAGGGTTCCGTTTCTGTTAGTTCTATGCAAACGAAGTTGCGGGCACCAGCATATTATGATTACTCCCTGTGATCATTTTATCATATAATATTTGAAGGTTTTGAAATTCGTGACATCTGACATGACAAGGACCGTCATGATACCTACCAGGCGCCGCCTGGTGACAGAAAAAAAATCGAAAATTCTTATTGACCGTTTTGATACTACTTACGCCAACAGATGACGCATTGTGTCTGTTGAGTCTGCCCCCTAACGGCAGGAAAAATATGAAAAACCTTCATTTTTATTTATAACACTTTCAAATTAGAGTATAAAGTAAGTACTGACTTACAACTTATTTTGGACGTGATAACGTCATATAACTCTATGAATGCCGACTGCACGCACGAAAAATTGTCACGTTCCGCCTGAGCCGAGCGTGCAAGCGAGAGCGCGGAACAAGCGATAGAGAGGTACGATCGGCCTAAGCATTCAGCTTGTGATGACGTTATCACGTAAAATTAGCGTTCATAAACCGACTTAACAGACAATCACTTTTCCTTAAAATAAAGTGTTTGCTTCCCAAACAACATTTTATTATTAGAACGAAGTTCCTAATGGGGCGATTCGGAGGGGTACCCTAGCCGGAAAAAAACGTCCGTAACGTAAGATTTTTATGTATATAGTCTTTATTATTTTCTTTATACCTCGAATAGAACTTAAAATTAATATTTTTATAATACGGAACTTCGTTCCTATCCGGTGTCCCTCGACAACACACGGCGTTTTTTTACATAATACTATTATAATTAATTTATGTCTATTACTGTGCATGCTTAGTACCAAATCGTAATAGTAATGTTTGCAATTTATATTATGAAACACAAATATATCTCTGCAACATGGCCGAGACAATGTAATCTCGTGAGATAAACAGCGCTGATGTCGGACGTGAGTAATATCCGTAAACTTGTACTGATATTTAGCACTTCCTTTCAGTATGATATTGTTTTCTAAGTTGTGATACACGTTCCGATATCTCGTGTCAAACTTCTATATACCAACCATAGATGGATATGTTATAGACGAGGCATGTCGAAGCAAAAACTGTCCCCACTTAAATGATCCCACTTTTGGGGTTGTTTAGGGGCATTTTGACATATTGAGGTACGGTGAAATCAAGATGGCTGACATTTCAGGTATGGTGAAATCAAGATGGCTGACATTTGAGGTACGGTGAAATCAAGATGGCGTAACTTTTTCTTGTATGAAGATATTTTGTTATGTCAAATGTACGCCATAGCCCTCCATAGTTTTGAAATCATTGATATCAATTACCAACATAGCTGGGAACAGCGGGCCAACACCGTCATCAAAACTATTTTTTCGTGTAAAGTGCAGCCACAGCGCATGATGTCGCTGGAGCCATACTCAAAATTGTTTTAATTGAATTGGGCTTTACCTATTTTTTTTTGTAATAGAAATAGCATTCAGTCCATAGAATATAATTTTTTTTTAATTCAAACATTTATTTTAAAATATAATGTTCTACAATATTTGCCAAATTCACGTCTCATGTCGCTTTACATTTAGTAACAGGCAAGTTTTTTTTAAATTAGTTGGCAAACGAGCATACGAATCACCTGATGGAAAGTGATTAAATTCGCCCATGGACACCAGCAACACCATATAAGTCGCAAATGCATTGCCGGCCATGGGAGACCCGCGTCTCCCCTGTCATAATAATAGCTCACATCCGTAGCTGTCCCCAAAATCCGGTCTGAACATCACCCGGGTGATGTTAGGGAGGGTCAAACCCTCCCATCGACTCTAACCAAAGTAAACTAGCCACCAGGCTAGTTATAGTCCGACTTAGCTACAGCGGTCTTAACCCGACCCTTAGCATAGACCCGTTCGAAAAAAAAAAAAAAAAAGCCGGCCATTCAGAAAGCAGAACGCTCTTTTCTTGGTCGTATTGTTCCGGAAATACCGCAGGCGACAGTTCATTCCAGAATTTAAGGGTCAGTTCTTATAGTGACACAGGTTAACTTTATATACTACACAAAAAGATGTTTCATTGCAAGAGTTCGAATTTCGACGTATGCAGACTTTAAAAATGCAGCGTCGCGTCCCGTCTCTTGGTGTCGCGTCTCGGTGTGAACTAACACTTATTGAAAATTAACTTACTTAATTTTCATAAAATATTCCTACAAGAAGCGACGCGCTAAATTTGATCATTGCCACCCACTTACACACCTGGTGGTCTTATTACAGAAATGTGAATTGAATTTGTATAAAGATTAGCGGCCTTATTTTCTAAGAGATTTAGTAACGACTAGATTTTCCCGCGGCTTCGCCTGCGTAAATACAGTATCCCACGGGAGCACTCTACTTTTTTGGGATAAAATGAATATATGTTTAATATAATATGTTTAATATATGTTTAAATCCAGAGCCTAAACTTAGTAGTTTAGGCTATGGTAGGTATGGTATGATAATCCATACCAAATTTCATCAAAATCCGTTCAGTAGTTTTTGCGTGAAAGAGTCACAAACTGGAGGAGGATGGATATCCTCACAAACTTTCACATTTATAAGTAAGATTTCCACAGCTTTGATCTTAGCATATTGTGTTGTTGTTTACATATTATATTTTGCTTTTTTTTTTAAATGAACACAGTATTAAAAATGAGTTGAAGCCAAAGTAAAGGAAAAAACAACAAATTCTAAGCGGATTTCGGCGGATTCGAACCCAAATCGTAGAGCCACTGGACTGGAGCGGCTGGACCAATCATCTGTCACCTGGGTCGATCTAAAAAGGCCACTTTAGGTGTTTCATGTATTTTTTTTTCCATACAAAAATCGTAAAATTCTATTTGATTTAATCATATTAGTAAACATCAATTTTGACAGTCTTCAATAGAAATGCGTAAAATGGCGCACATAATATGAGTTGAAAAAAAATATATGAAACACCTAAAGTGGCATTTTAGTCCCCCAGAGCGGTCGTCCCCCCGCATCGTTCATACGGGCGCGGGGTGACGACGTATCATATTTTTATATTTTTGGTGACATTTAACGCAGCTCTTTTAAAGTTGGCACGAAACAATATTACGGAGTTATTTTGATTTTAGCTTAGACCGGTGTGAATTTCAAAGAATGTCTGAACTCTGATGTTATTTCAGGAATAATTCTAAGAACATGTTGACATGTGAAATTCTCTACATTACATTTGAATATGTTTCTGATTCATACTTTTTCTCAAATAAACGATACACATGTTTCGTATGAATAGTTTCGCTCTGAGTATATATACTACATTATTCTTATTGCACATATCTAATTTACTGCAGTAATTCAAACTGCAATGGCAGAAGAGAAAGTGACCATTGCTTGAAACTGAAAAAACTTCCAGAAGAAAAGCTAAAATGCAAAATAGCGACGGCTTTGTTGATTCACCCTCAAGATTAAATTAATTTTCCCGCACAAGTGAATTCATTTAAAAAAGTAAGACTTTACGTAAGCATTTTCGATTAATTAAGTTTTGAAAGTACAAATATACGGAAGTACGGCACGTACATAAAAATACCATTTGAAAAAAATACTAAAATTGTATAAACAAACAATTTCACCTTGAATACATATAGAACGTTACCGAAGCTGATTCTTTGTTTATTTTTATTGGAAGTTTTGACAGCAAATAACGAATGTAGGTACACCCAAATGTTTTAATGTAAAATAGCTATAAAACGCTTTTATATCTCACATATGGACGTTTGAGAGTAGATACGAAGTAGGCCCGGTTAACGATTGCCCTTGATTATTTCATGATCTGATGTCAATGTCCAGTCCAGTCACCACTGACATCACGACAAGCGAGTTAGTTACATAACTATATGGTACGTCCACACTCCACAGATAATAGTGAGTCCGTGAGTTTTATGCGACACAATTGGCAGAATCTTAGTATATTATATTATTATTATTTATATATTATATAGTATGGTATTTATATTTTTAATATTATATGGCATATTATTTATATTTGTTAGTTATATATATTGTGTATTTATATTATACTACTTTATGTATGTGTTTTAGCTACACCTTATTATTTTATTTATTAATAACTCTATTAGCACCTGCACAATTTTGCTTTTGTACGCCTAAAGGTTGACTGGTAGAGAATGCCATATGGCATTAAGTCCGCCTATGTACCTGTTTTTGTGCATTAAGTGTAAATAAATAAATAATAAATAAATAAATAATATGACGAGAATTTAATGATAATCCCCTCATTAAATTGTTCGATAGCAATCAAGCGAGCAGTTCCGTTTCCTCACTCTACTTCCTTGGAGTGGGAATGAGAAGGATAATTAAAATTATCAACCACATATTGGATGTTATCGTCACACAATAGTTTCATTTTTGAAGTGAAATTTTTAGCGACTTCGAGAGTGATATTTCAAGGTTGCTTCACGTCACGACACGATTTTGGATATAACGCCATCGATATAACGACATCTGTAGAAATCTACTTATACTTCCAACTTGCTACTAAACTTTCTCAAGTACTCAAGGCACAGATGACGCTAGGTGAACAAAATTTAATTTTTTTGAAGTGATGTTCTATTGGCGTGATGCAGAGATAATTTTGGGATTTTAAAGAATGAATAAAGTTTCACTTTTGTCACCTGTACTCTGTACACGTCTATTATTTAATAAGATTCCTAGTAAAATGCTGAGAATGAGCTGATTTAAATAGTACCTACTCGCGTTCAGTATCCAGTAAGTGTTCGTGTTCAGTATGTAAGGAACTACAATTAGGAAAAGTATGAGCAAACGTGTACGCAATAGACACTTATATTATTATTTACCGACTTATTTGTTTAGAAATCGAGCTATAAATTGGTTTAGATAACTATTACACGGAAATTAATATGGATAAAGCCACAACAGATAAATCAGCAGTGTTGGCCAAATCCCTGTTGTCTACGAGCCTCAATCCGCAGCGGCTATATATTCGTTCCTATGACTAGTCCTTAGATCCTCCGCATTAATTTCAATATGTTTAATAACTATTGCATAACGAAACAAAGGCATATTTATTAATATTAAGAATTGAAATGAATATGTTGTAATAATTCACGACAACATTTTAATATGTAGTAGATACGTTTCAATATTTTCATACTTACTTAGGTAACTTTTGTGTTTTGTTCTCCTGTAAGTGCCTTTTCCTGTCTCGCTTCAGTTGATATAGCGCGTGCTGCTCATGTCATAGAAAAAACATGTATAAAATGATAGGATTTTCGCAGCCCGCACGGCTCTAAACAAAACAGGTAAAAGGTTATCTTAAAACAAATATATAGGAAACCGCAAAGTAATTGGAAAAGGTATATTAGCTTTATAATGACATACGATAAATCGTTTTTACATTCTACACGATTAGATTCCCTGATTACTAATGTTAGAGTGATGGTTAGATTCAATTCACTGTAAAATATTCACTGTAAAATAATTCAATTAGGATCATATTTTATTTACTGAGGCAGGTGAATAAGCCATTGTTTCCATAATAATTATATAAGCTTTATCATAAAGTGAATGCAAAACCACCAGAGAAATAACAAGAAGCAACATTAAGCGTAATATTTAATTTAAATTTAGTAAACAAATATGCTTTTTTAAAAGCACAAATAAATAAATATTTCAAAATAATACAATCAGTTTAAAGCTTTCATTCACTGAATTTCAGTAACTTCTTTTCGTCTTAAATTTAAAAAAAAAACAGCAACAACACTGGCATTCTTATCAAGTTATCATGTAGAAAATATGTAACAGAACTGTTTTCATTTATCATAAATTTCAGCTATAATAGTATGGCTTATTATTTTCTTGCAGTAGACCTTTTTGCCTTTCTCATGGAAATTTCTTAAGTTTATTATGTAGAAACACGCATTATTATATCGATTGCTGGCAAGGAGTGTGCCCAGCGCGTTATGATGTCACAGAACTATTTCCATTAAAATCAAGATCAAATTCACATATTATGGTGTTCGTTTTCTATGCTGATGATTTTTAGAACTTATAGCTGTGCAAGTGCTCATATCTAAATATTAGTTTTTCCTTCAATTTTTATCACTCATCTGTAAAACTAGACTGAAGATTCGTATATCACAATCTGAACTATCGGTGGTTTCTGTTTGGATAGAGGATGCGTCATGTTTCTTATTACTGCTTCTAGTGCAACCTCGAATTCCAGCTGCCTCTTTTCAGCCAGAGAATCACGTCCGCCGCTCAAACGGGGCATTGTGACCTGGAAAAGAAGGTTTTATTATGTCACGTGTCATGAGAATGGACACATCGCATACCATACCATACGATTTTTATAGGTAAACATTTTTAGAATGTTCCGCCTTTCAGCTCTAGGTACTAGAGTTCAACGGCGGAATGTTCGTACGCACTAAAGTAGAGACGACATACAGTTATCTAGCAAATGCTTCACTATTGCCTTTTTCATCATACCTAAGACATAACTAATTTCAATAGTTATTTAATCAAGTTTGATATCCGACTTTTGAAGTACCTACATTCGAGGTTGGATGTACTTACTTGGAACATCCAACTTTTAGTGATAACCAACACATAAGTCGTTATAAGATATGGCATCCGTGGGTAGGTACCATTGAGCATGCAAAACCTCCGTGTGATATACATATACCGAGTCTAATTTATAGTAATTACATATCTTTTTTATTATGATTCGCATATATTTTTTACATTAAGAGAAAAAAAAAGCTACGGTATGGCTTTGATTTGTTGCTGTGGTAACAAATTACCACCCCAGCAACGAGCAAGCGCGGTAAAGGTGACTAAAACAGCAACACACCCCGTTCATAACACCGACTACATCTTGTGTATTATAATAAGTACCTGGGCGACAGAGCTTTGCTCGGAGTATATAGGATATATATATATATATATATATATATTATATATATAGGCAGTTGGGTTTGCGTACCTACTCATAAGTTTTGCGTTGCTAGCATATTAGTGTCTCGGGTTCGAAACGGTCAGATGATTTCGTGATTCTTTTTACTTTATTATTTTGAATATCATAAAGAGATACGTCACGTCATACGACCTATCTAAATCGATTTATTTCCCCAAAACCCTCTGCAAACTAAATTTCATGGAAATACTTGAAGCCTTTTCTGAGATTCTGATTTATTATACACTACTTTTCTTTTTTACTACTTTTCCATGAAATTTAGTAAGCGGGGGGTTTTGAGGGAGAAAAATCGATCGTGCTAGGTCTAAACTACGTACTTTTATGTGACTGAATGTTTTTCTTTCGTCGTGCAACAATATATCAATCATTTTGACTCTTAATGTCAGTCCGATTGGCAGTTTGGCATGCGTATGAATAGTTTTTGCGTTTTCGGAAATTTCTAATGTTGTGGGTTCCGGGAGTCGAACCCATTCAGAGAAATATTTTTAAATCTAGTAGAACTCCGAGCAATGCTCGTTTACCCATGCATAGTGCGATGAAAATTCAAATAAAGTTTTGCGCCATTTTGGTGAATGACGGATGACCAATGGTAGGTAATACATTCTCAAAATAGCCTTCCAAAATTTATTCGTTCGTACTGTAATTTATCTCACATGGGAGAGATAAAAGTATTTTATTTATTTTTTATCTCATACGCATTGAATTAAAGCTGTAAAATATTCTTTACCACTAAGAGCTCCTAAGCTTCACCGATACGCAACCGAAACGATTCTATATTTATGGGTAACCTACAACGCGCGGTTTATCCGTCAGATTTATATGCTATCATTTGCTATCTTTAAATCTGGTTATAGATGTCGAAATACCTACCTATCTATCAAACATTGACACGTAATACCTCACGAAGGCCGCGAACACTGACGCACTTTTACAACTTTTATGTCTGCCGGTCATAAATATCCTGTACTGTTCAATATTTTTATATCGCGAGATATTCGTAAAGATGTAACGGAATTTTATTGATAACTTGTGTCCACGGTTTTAAGGCTCACGACACTGTCAAAATATACTTGCCATTTTCTTTTGGGAGTGGCAAAAGCTGTATGAAAAATTATTTATTGTAATCGAATATCATCACTTTGATTATGCTACGTAAATAAACATATCATTGGTATGCTTAAAAT
The DNA here is from genome assembly GCA_963565745.1 of Phengaris arion. Lineage (NCBI taxonomy): Eukaryota > Metazoa > Arthropoda > Insecta > Lepidoptera > Lycaenidae > Phengaris > Phengaris arion. Next base: position 14,623,320 of record OY751438.1, on the reverse strand, counting down.
ATTAATAACTTTGGTCCAGATTGGTTTCCCGCCAACCTCTGCAATGGACTAGTGAATAAAAGAAGGTCAATTGTTTATTTGGAGAATTTATACTGTTTAGTGTTTGGACTTGGTGCGTTTTATAGGGCTGTAAACCTGTAAGGGCCACCCTTTCGCCATTGAAGTATCGACCCGCGCCAGACTATGCAAACAGCGTGAAGCACAATCAATTAGATGAGACAAATTTATTTTACGCTTCATAGAATCGGTAATTTGAAAGAACGTTCGACGAATATCTAAAAATACGGGGTTTAAGAAGAGAAATTCTCTAGTGAAATATTCCTTTTATTTCAAGGTGAATCTTTTTCGATAAGCTAATGAATATAAGCTTAATTAATTAACTGACTTATCTAACATTTTTGAGCAAATATTTTACGGTATGGCCAAGACGAGCAAGGTGAAGGCTGTCAGATTTATCATGTTTTTGCATAATATCATTATCTAGTTTCTTCAAGGCTCGATGGCTCTAATGTGTCAAGGTTAGGAATATGTATATAAAGAACACAGGAGACATTAGGTACTAGGTTATATTTCACTATAATGACTGACCTAAACTAATCTTACTATCCTAATTATATGCAATGCTGATGGATGGTCACAGAAAAAAAGAAAAAGTACCGTCGGTATACATATTCAGACCGTACTTTTTCTTTTATTCCGATTCGAGAAAAAATTCAAAAGGTTAAACCTCTTCATCGAGACACATCGACGAAGAGGTTGACCTTTTGAATGATCAAGTGAAGAATACAACTCTACATCATAAATTTTACACTCTTAGTACAACAATTGTAAAAGCCCGTTAAAATGTTATTTTAACTTATTTATTTGTGTTTTCTAAAGCTGTATTTCATAATTATTAAAAGGAAAAAAAAATCTAAATGATACTTCATTTGATATTTAATTTTTTTTTTTAGAAAAAAGTCTGCTGCTTACTGAGATAATAATATAATTAATAATAACTACAAACGTCGGCAGACAAAGTACGCGGAGCCATCGTGTCCTTTCTTCCGGGTTCAGCTGGCGACCTCGACGGTCTCACCCCTCAGCATCTGAAGGACCTCACCAGCGGTTGCTGCGGGGAGGCCGGCGGGAAGCTCCTGCATGAACTTACGAATCTGTGCAACCTGATGCTACGTGGAGGGGTCGCATCAGATATCGTAGACATTCTGTATGGAGCTAACCTCTGCGCCTTGAGGAAAAGAGATGGTGGCATTCGTCCGATTGCTGTCGGCTCCACATACCGGCGCCTTACAGCCAAACTAGCTTGCAAATCGGTGACTTCCCTCGCGTCATAATTCCAGCCAAAACAGCTCGGTTTTGCCTGCAAAGGGGGTTGTGAGGCCGCCGTTCACTCTTTCAGGACAGCTATCCACAATCAAGGTGATGATGTGTTTCTGAAGGTCGATGTCAAAAACGCTTTCAACTCAGTTGACCGAGGCGCCATGTTGGCCCAAATTAAATCTAAAGCACCTGCCATTTTACCATTTATGCTCATACTAACTCATTTACAAAGACCACCTCATCTCATCCGAAGTGGGCTGCCAACAGGGCGACCCTCTAGGTCCAGCAATCTACAGCCTTGCTATACACCCGGTCATCGAGCTTCTAAACTCAAAATTTAATGTTTGGTATTTGGATGATGGGACCCTTGGAAGTGATGCACCCACTGTACTATCCGACTTCCGCACTCTGATCCGCGAGTTCCAAAAAATACGTCTGCAGCTGAACCTTGGTAAGTGCGAACTTTTTGTGCCAGACAGTTGTGGAGATAGAAACGCGATTATATCCAGCTTTAAAGAAATAGCTCCACAACTCTTCCTTTTGGGCTTACCTATTTTAGACGAATCTCTTCCGGACATCATAGATAACAAATTACAAAATTGTAATGAAACTTTAGACCGCCTCCTCCAAATTAACTGTCACATGGCCTTTTCCCTAATCCGTTTTTGCATTTTCGTACCTAAATTGACTTATGTCTTACGGTGTTGTCAACTGTGGAAGTTCCCTCAACTTCTCAAACAGTTGGATGATACCATAAGACAAACGCTCTCCACTATTTTGAATACAAATTTCGATGACCGCGCATGGACTCAGGCAACGCTTCCAGTTAGGTTCGGTGGCCTGGGTGTTCGAAAGCCCTCTGACATATCGCATCCGGCCTTCTTGTCCTCAGTCCACGCGAACCATAGTCTTATCTCCAAAATACTACATCACCCATCCTACTCCAATACAGTTCCCTTTCTGGACGAGGCCAAGGACGCCTGGAGCGCAACTAGTGCTTGTAGCGAAATGCCTGACAATACTTTTACCCAAAGGCTCTGGGACGAGCCACTCTGTAGACTGGTACGGAATAATCTTCTTAATACGTCCTCCAGTCCTGTGGAGCAGGCACGCCTCTTAGCTACGGAAAAGTGGGAGTCGGGCCTTTGGCTACAAGCATTACCGTCACCCAATACGGGCACATTGCTGGATCGAACAGCTTTCCGGTTAGCCACTTCCCTGCGTCTTGGCACCCCTCACGTCGTCCCCCATCGCTGTGTTTGTGGTGCAAACGTGGACAGCCTCGGACACCACGGGCTGTCCTGTCAACGAAGCGCCGGCCGCATCTCCCGACATCACTGCCTGAACGATCTCATCCGTCGGGCTCTTGTCACCGCCGGAGTGCCAGCTGTGCTGGAACCCTCTGGTTTGGCGCGCGACGATGGCAAGAGACCAGACGGTATGACCCTGGTCCCTTGGAGAGTGGGACGGGCTCTTGTATGGGACGCTACTTGCGTCGATACACTTGCTCCGTCTCATATCCAGGGCACCTCGAGTTCTGCAGGTGCGACCGCCAATCAGGCGGAAAACCTCAAGCGGCGCAAATATGAGAACCTTAGTGGGGATCTCATATTTGAACCGTTTGGGATTGAAACCCTGGGTACATGGGGTCTGGGTGCGCACAAACTTTTCAGAGAAATCTCCAAAAAACTCATTGAGACCACCCGAGACCCCAGAGCCGGCACCTACCTGGCCCAGAGAATAAGTATCGCAATCCAGCGAGGAAACTCTTTGAGCCTTCTAGGTACTCTGCCTGGTGGGGAATACCTGGGAGATTTCTTTGTTTTGTAGCATTTTAAGTTTTGGAGTAGTTATTATGTTTTTTTTAGTACTAAAAGTAGGTAACTTTTATAGTTTGTAAATATTTTAAATAGATGTTAGTTAATTTTATTATGTAAACAAAGACTATATTAATAATAATATACTTCATAATCATTTATTTTTTTTTAATCTTTATTTATTTAGAGGTTTTTACACTAAAGCATATGACAACCCCATCATAACTTATCCAAAATGAACATAACTTAAATTCTAAATACACGTACCTAACTATTATTAACCACTATTATTAATTGTAATGCTGATGGATACAAAACCCAACAAAAGTTTAAGCTCGCTTGATCTAGTTTGTGATAATATGTGGTGAAACATTCCTAAGTCAGTTCTGTTGAGATTTAGCTCCAGCAGCAGCCGGCGGCGACGCGGCTCGTGCCGGACACACTCCGCCAGCAAATGGTGGGCGTCCTCCGCCACTCCGCACGCCGAGCAGTTCGGCGAGTCTCTCAGTCTCATCATGAACTTAAATCTGTTTAGCGGAATGTGTCCGGAACGTAGTCGATACAACAGTACACAGTTTTGTCTATTTAAATCTGTATTCGCACACCAGGGTATGCGAGGAGGCTCGGCTTGCAGTGTCTTATACCATATTCCTTTCTCTTTAGAAGTCCTATCGAAGTATTCCTTCCATTCTATTCTGCACCTCTCTTTAAATAAATTTATACAGTCAATAAATGTAGCTTTGTACAAAATTCTAATACCGTCTGTAGATCCTTCCTTCGCTAGCTTGTCGGCCTCCTCGTTACCCCTCAGCCCGATGTGCGATGGAACCCATTGCAATCTAACAGTAATGCCTTTTCTCATCAACACTAGTATTTTTTCTAATACTTTATAAGCTATCGGTGTACCTCTATAACTAGAGGTGCAACGAGCTATATGTTGCAGAGAACTTTTACTATCCGTGCAAATAAGAATGTACCTAGAAGTTATTTTTCGGCATATATAAGCGCCTGTGAGATTGCAATGAGCTCCAAAGACATAATAGAAGTAGTAGTTTGTATTTTAAATTTTGTACTGCTACCTTCCTCACCATATAAGGGGTCATAAAATGCAGCTCCTTGATTATGACCCAACTTAGAAGCGTCAGTGTATATAAAATGAAAATTTTGATATTTTGTTCTTAACTCTCTAATAACATTGAATTTGAGTTCATTATGTTCGTAAAGTCTTTTCGGATTGGTTAAACTGTCCAAACTAGAGTGGATGACACTATTTGCATCAAAGTTACTGACCCATGTACTTAACGAAAACATGTCTAGTGGGTAACATGATTCCAATGTTTCGTTACTTGTTTGATCTAATGTTTCAACCAGTACAGGTGTTTTCTTATTTCGCCAAAACGTATGACTTTTACAAAGCAAAGAGAGCTCGGACAAAAGATTTAGTGTCGGGCTGTCTCTATGAGACTGAGCCTTTAATACATATTTGTAAGCTAAATACTTTCTACTTATATACAGTGGACATACATAAAGTTCAGCCTCCATGACATAAACCGGAGTGGTTCTAATGAAACCGCCTATAACTCTCAGTGCCTGGTTTTGTACCCTGTTGAGTCTATCCAAGTGAACTGTTGCGCTGTTATCATAACAATAGCACCCGTAATCTAGCCTACTCCGAATTAACGAAATGTAAATCCTGCGCAAGTGCTTTGGATGTATTCCCCAACTAGTACCTGCTAATATCTTCATAATGTTAAGGAACTTTTGTGTCTTTTCTGCTATTTCTTTTATATGTTTACCCCACCGTAATCCTTTATCAAACCAAAATCCTAAATATTTATAATTATTGACTATTTCTAATTCCTGTGTTTCCAATTTTAATGAAAGCCGATGATTTTTACGTCCTCTATTAAATACGCATATTTTAGATTTGTTTATTGATAAACTTAGTCCTATATCTATTAGTAATGATGAAAAAACATTTAATGCAATTTGCATTTTGTCAACGCAACTTTGTATATTTTCCCTACAACCACTAATATAAAATACAAAGTCGTCAGCGTACTGACTTACAAGAACTGTGTTAACTTCTTTACTAATTTCTGCCGTAACAATATTGAATAACTGAGGCGACAATGGGGGATCCATTGTCGCCTCAGTTATTCAATGTGCCAATCCTCTGGAGGTAGTTCTGACAATACTGTAGTGCTCATTACAAATTTTTAAATTTCTCTGACTTAAAAAGTTCCATAAGTAAACACAAATAGTCTTGCCAATTTTAAACTTGTCTAATACAGTAACTAGCTTTTCAATAAGTACATTATTATACGCGTTATCTACGTCTAAAAGCATACTAATGTAGGAGTTTGTTTTGAAAACGAAATTTGAATGTATGTAATAAGTCTAACCAAACAGTCCACAGAAGATTGACCTCTTCTGAAACCGGTCGTACTGCGAGATAATAATTGATTCCGTTCCGTAAACCATTCTATACGTTTTTGTAACATTAGATGAAACGTTTTACATAAACAAACAATTAAAGATATTGGTCTTAATTTGGGTGATAAATTGGTGTTACTACTAGCTTTCGGTATTGCCACTATTTTAATGTCTCTCCACTGAGTTGGAACTTTGCCGGTTTTTAAGATAATATTAAAAATTTTAAGAATGTAACACTTACAATTATAAGGGAGGTAATAAATCATGGAGTAGGTAATTTCATCAACGCCAGGTGCAGTGTCTTTTTTCTTTAAAATGTTACAAAATTCTGGGTAGCTAAATTCAGCCTCCATGACCTCATTGCTAGATGTAAGGGATGGACACTTCACATGTGCATAGTCCGGTGCTAAACTGCAAAGAAACTCGTCGTTTCTTTCCTGTGATACAAAATTAGGGCTTTTCTTTAACCCTTTAATCCAACGTAATTTATTCCACATTTCAGCAGCTGTTGATGACTCATCTATGGTGGAACAATGTATTTGCCAATCACCAAATTTGGCCTTCCTTATTTGTGCTTTAAATTCGTGAATAGCCTTTTCTAATCGATTTAAATTTTCTGGAGTAGGATTTTTACGAAAATTACTTAAAGCCAGTCTCCTACATGCTACGAGACGAGATAATGTCGAGTTCCAGTACCTTTTAGGCGTAAATTTACTGGTCGGATTTTGACAAATTTTAATTTAAGGTATAAATTTATCTGCGGCCCTATTTATTTGGTGAATTATATTATTATACATAACATCCACTTCAGCTGAAGAATCAGGTATCGACCAATTGTTCCGTAAATATTTATTATATCCATTCCAGTCAGCTAATTTAAGATTTCTTTTTTTTACATATGATTTACTTTCCGAAAATTGGTATGTAAGTTTGATGCATAGATGGTCACTACCTAAATTTTCAGATAAAGTTTTGAATTCAAAATTTATTGCAATGTCCGAAGTAACAAACGCGATGTCGGGGCTAGACATTTGTAGAATATTATTAACTAATTTAACTCTAGTTGCTTCACTATTATTAATACAAACATAACCAAATTCCAACGCAGCGTCATTAATTAAGTTTCCTTTACGATCCGTGCGATTTGACCAATTTGAATGATGTGCGTTAAAATCGCCAGCTACCAAACATTTTTTGGGAAATCTACTAAAAATATCATCCCAGTCACATTGAGTAGTGTTTACTGTTGGTGGGCAATAAATTAAGATAATATCACGTAATTTATGACAATTTGATAAAACAATATGAATGGCTTCAATAGAACTATTTCTTAAAGTTATAGGGTTTTCGTGAATTTTAATAGTCTTATGTGACACAATAGCTACACCTCCATATCCGTCCGGCCTATTCTTCCAGTTTATTTGGTATCCATTTATTCTAAGGTCAATATCGTATTTTAACCACGTTTCTGAGATTAATGCGATGTGTATTTTCTCTTGCCATAAGAGTTGCTCTAATTCATAACACTTTGGCTTTATACTTTGTGCGTTCCACTGTAATATATTTAAATTAAATATTTTATTAGTACTTACTGCCATTATTAAATAACGTATGAATTTGATTTAATGAATCACAATTTTTAAAGAACTCACAAATACAAGATAACACCTTTTTAACAACTAATACTAGAACATCCTGAATTTTATTCTGTATTGATTTATCTTCAAAATAAATTTTCTTGATCTCCGAAAAAAAAAGTCCAAAATTATCTGTGTTCCGGCTATCCTCCCTAATTTCCTCACTATCATCTTGGTTTAGACTCTTTATATTATCATCTTCTTTCTGGACGGGATCTATCTTCTTTTTTAATATTTTCCTAACATTTTTATTTTTGTTCTTATTTGTTTCTTCTTTCCTTTGTTTAGGAGCCTCTTCTTTTTCTTTCCCTGTTTCTGAATCTGACACACCTTCTGCATTGTGTATTAAAGCATCTGTGACAAGTACTTCTCTGTATGTTTTTCTGGCAGGAAAACTAACTATTGGGCTCATTTCCCTTGCATAGTCTTGCTGAGTCTGGAGGTGTACCTTATGTATATAAGCGTCTTCTCCTCTTCTCGTGGCTAAATATATAGTCAAAGCTCTCTGATATGTATAGTGTTCTCGGCTCATGATTTCTCGAATTTCTTTTTCTTTCTTAAACACCGGACACTCTTTACTTAGTGAAATATGCGGCCCCTTACAATTGACACATATATAAATATCTGTCTCACAATTGGCGTGTTTTCCCCCACACTTAGGACAAATAGTTCTTCCGGTAGGACACTGTCGACTTAATGTCCGAATTTCCAACACACAGAGCACTGTGTTACTGGGAACGTATAAGTGTCTACTTTGAATCGGCACCCATAGCCATACACATAGGACGGGACAGTGCTGCCTTTAACACCTAGGCGGACTGAGTCACTATCGATCCAGGCTCCATTCTCATCTTTTCGTTTCAATCGAGTCATAGAAATGATTGGATACTCACATTCAAAATTCTCTAATATCTCTTTTTCCTCTACTTCTTGGTCTACTTGTTTTATAACTCCATAGCATATATTCAATAAATTGCTCCTCTGACACCTATAATCTAACTCTTCAAATTTTTTATTGTTTATCAACTTTTCGGCCATTTCTTCAGTTTCAAACTGAATACTAACTTTGTACGGATTTTTGTACTTGATACGTAATATATTTTGTATATTTTCCTCTCTTAATAATTTCGCAAAAGCTATTTGTTTCGGCAATAATTGTTTCGAATACACTAAAACTTCAATGTTTTTGTCCTCGTCTGATAAACTTCTGATTACCTTCTTACGACTTCGACACAGTTGTAAATCCCTCATTATCTTGTAACATCTCAATATTATCCGACCTACGTCGTTTTTCTGGGGTCTTAGATGAAATATTTTCCTCTTCCATAACTTGTTGCTCACTATTAACTATTATGCCCTCGCTCACACACTCTAAATTCATATTATCCACTGTTATAAATTATTTGTTCACTCATATGGAACAAAATTTTATAAAGTTTAGGTAGGTTCAAGCCTACGGCGCTAAGAAGCGCAGCGTAAGCACAAACAAGCTTATCTGCGACCGGTAGACTCTCGATGCACGTGCAGTTGTGTACGCTGATCGCACCGGACTGCTTCATAATCATAAACTATGCTTCGTATATGAGTTAAGAGGAAATAGTATTAAATCGATCCTAAGTAGTCAAAGATGTCTTTATTCAGCGATTAGAAACATAATATGATTATAACAATTATTCAGGTTCGTTAAATACGGCAATGCCAGCTACTAACTGACTAATACTTGAAATTGTGAAGAAATTAAAAACATAAAAAGAGAATAAAATTAAATAAACACATAATATATTTTGTTAACATTTTAAAATTTTAAAATTCAAGTAAGTAAATATTTAAAAAGAATAGTTTTAATATTGAAAAAAAATAGACAAATAATTTTTTAATTCTTGTATTTTTGGATTAAATTAAAAGGCATTTAAAAAACATATTTTTTTGTAGAGCAGTGATCGGTCTCCTCGCAATCATCCGGGAGTCAATGAGCGTGTATGGCTGTCGGCACTCGGCACTCGGCCGTACCTACTGCGAGATGAGAAAGATCGTGTTAGATGTTGGACATCTAACAACATCTCTTACCGACAGGGCGTAAATATACAATTCCGAGTCGACTTTTGAGAGCATTTTTATAGACTACGTTAATATTTTACACGCGCTTTCAAAAGAAATATTAGGTAATCTCGTACCCACGAGAGTCAAGTGTCAAATGTGAGGTTTGACAACTCTACAAGATTTTCAGCTCTATTGTATTATAGCACACTGCACAGTTTTACCCACAGTGATGTTCTATTCGTAACGAGTCACGACCACTAAAATCGCTCGTGGGAACGTAGCCTTACACTCAAGAAGAACTATAACTCTTATGACGATATTCTTTAAGGATATAATTATATATTTTTACTTAATTATGTAACTAGCTAAATACAAGCAATCTTTGGTTGACCTAAGACCGCTTGTTACGTGATTATTTGTACCATATTTGTACCATTTTATCTGTAAGGATCATTAAATAGCATAAAGGTCTAATTATGTTTTAATTAAAAACAGGAAAATTATAAATATTCCACACGTACAATTTAAAATACCGTTCGTTTGTTTCGTGTCAAGACGGCATTATAAACAAAGGCTTTAACTGATAAGAAATAATGAAACAAGTTAAAATTAACTAGACACGTAAATCACATATAAGGTACTATAACTTAAATGTTTTAATAAAATAATAAATAAAACAACAAAGAGAACATACATATAACTGATTGACTGTACTGTTGGTTCTTGGTGGAAATTCATGTTCTTAATAATGTCACACAACTTTTTTATAGGTAAACTTTTCCACTTTATTTGTGTTATTAAAGTGGATTCTTTTTATTATAATAAAGTCGAAAAGTGTATAAAAAATTGTGTGATATTATTATGAAAGAGAACATACGACTTTACCACACAGGTACCATTTGGTAATTCTTACTCACGCGAAACATTCGCTAGAACATTGAACAACTTCATATACCTACCTACGAAAACATTATTTGTAAACAAATGCTCAATGATTTTCCAAACTGCATTTATTGGACAGCTATCAGTGTTTATCGACTAAACGCAGTTTGTAAATTAAGGCCAAAGCTACTTACGACAGTAAGCACCTTCCGCAGATCGTTCTGTAGCGCAGACACGTCGACTCCGCGGCCGGCGTCGCCCAGTCTTCGCAGCGTGTCTGCCAGCGGGCCAGACAGTGCTCGCAACTGCTGCCAGGACCTGGCATACTGCCGCCGCACTAGCTCGATAATCGTCGAAGTCAGTGCCAAGCCGATAAGTATGTACAGCGTGCACAGCAGCATGTACTTGGGCCTTTCTGTAAATACGAGTCTAGTGAATACGTAATGTTGTGTATGCGGCTCTGTATATTGTAGGTAGTCAACTTTTACATCTTGCCGTTTTAAAACTACAAGCCTGTCTGGACATTTTAGCGGTTCACTGGGAATAGCGATAAAGTCAAGATATGTTTGTAAACGGCGGCGTATTTCAGTTTGGTCAATTAGTATCTACTTTACATTGTTTTATTTTAGATATGCTGGTACTTACTAAATACTATGAGGATTAGATATTATTATGTTAAATTTGTTTTTATAAAACTATGTTTTATTTAGATACTCAATGTCTTAGAAAATATTTATATTCATTATGTAAGTTTTCATTACAAAATATCTAAATAATAGCATTTTAGAATGTGGCCTAGTGGGTAGACCGTTTGATTCGCACTCGAGAGAGTGCAGGTTCGATTCCCAGGTTGTGACGTGTACCAGTGAGACTTTTTCAGATCTCAAGTTCGCTCGCTCGGACGCTCTAACGGTGAAGGAAAACATTGTGAGGAAACCCGCACATGGTTGGCCCCAGACGTATTGACCAGTCATTCCTCTGGACTAGGCTGCTGTGTTGTGAGAATGCCGTATGTGCTTGGGCAACCATACGACATTTAAAAACCAACTGTCCCAGGCACTACAGTACTTCAAGAGTGGTTACTTCGCTCGGAGAATACTGTATAAATCATCCAATAACGGATGAAAAAAGCCCGAGTAAGTTTTTTTCAATAGCATTTTAACTCCCTTCAATAGTTTACGGAGTGTTTGATGTCTATAAGCTCGCCACAGACCGCATCGCATGCGTGAAGTGTTACAATCAAAGTAGATATTTTATTAGTACCAGCGCGGCGCCGCCTGCCCCATTTACTTTTGTATGATATATGTGTGCAATTAAGAATTTCCCTGTTGAGTACGGTCGGCAATATTTTTGTGATTTAAGGAAGATATTTAATAATTCTCTTTTATGTTCGTTATCTTCTTGTAGTCCCATACTTTATGCCACATTATTCTTATAGTATATTAATACTAATTATAGTACTTTGATATAACTTTTTGGAAGAAACCTCTCTGACTTAATTAAATGTTAGAGCACAAAATCAAAATACTTACTAGGCACAAGATCTCCAAATCCGATGGTCGTCATTGTGATGAAACAGAAATAAAACCCATCGTAGAAACTCCAGTCATCCTCCCACATTTTGAACACCAGAGCTCCAGCGGATAGGTACAGGAACAGGAAGCCGACCGCCCATATGGCGTACAGCGATCTCTGCCCAGCTGGGTTTGCGTCCGACACCCGGGTGCAGAATTCTAGAAACAAAATATTACTTAAATAAGTACATAATAGTGTTAACAGACCGGCTTTGGTTCGGAGCAGACCACGCATTTTGTTGCCAACTTATGGGCTTTCTCCTAAAATTGGGGAAAAAAAAAATATACATCATTAATCATCTCTCTAGGGGAGATGTTTCAAATAGGTAGTGGTTTTTTTACTGATTTTGGACAGAAATATTTTTGAGAGCCGGTAACACTGTACGATCTCAATGGCTTTTGGGAATCGAAGAACCAGCACTGTAAGTAGAACTCTGCGCCAATAATATAGAGCTGCGAATCGATCCGAATCCGATCATGTGTTAGCAGGATTCACGAATCGACAAGATTTTTCAAAATCTTCAATGAAATCTAATTAAATTTTGCCAATGCTTCAAACCTTGACATCAATTGGCAAACATCAGTTTACTCATGTCACCTCAGTTCACAGACTAGCCCGATGTGGGATTTATGGTATCAAGATTGGAAAGGCTTAACCCCAAACCCCCTTATTAATAAAAATATTTAAGCAACGGATACGTTGTTGTCTTTGTCTGTCGAGTTACTTTTCCAAAGTATCAGACAAAGACAGCGTAGCGTGTTCGTTGCGTAAATATTTTTATTAATAAGTGGGTAGTGGAATGGCATCCTCGGGCGTATCTACTCACTTGGCATAGTCGGCAGCTGCTTGGCCACGACCGACACGACGGTGGCGAATACTCGGCCCAGGTCGGCAATCACCGTCAGCGTCAGCGGAATACCGACCAGCGCGTACGTGATGCAGAACAGACGACCCCAGAACGTCACCGGAACTATGTTCCCGTAACCTGGAAAGCAACTCGTGTTCACTATCGGTGATGATGATGATGATCATGTCATGTAAGGGTTCGGGTATCCCCTCAGATCTTTAGAAGTGAAAAACAACATAGTATGTGATACATTTAAGTAACCCCCGAATTGTCACGCAGTGAGCGAAGTGATGATAGTGAAACAACAAAAAAACAATCTAAATCGGTTCATCCGATGTCACGATACCACAGACACAGACACTTCAAACTTTTAACAATCCCTTGATTTCGTCGGGGGTTAAAAATAAAATAGATGTATTGTATACTTGTAATGAGATTTTGTGTAAGATTTTTTATTAAAATTATTGAGCATCAATACCTACCAAAAGTTTTCACTTCACTTCAGTTTCCAAGCATCAAATGTTAAAAAAAAAAAGATTAAATATCGCCCGTACGAGTATTTGAAGAAAATCGATCTCACCTAGCACTATTTACCAAAAATATGGTTCATTTTGACGTAAATTTTAATAAGTATCATAACATTGTATCTAGTGTCGAGATGGAAAATACGAGGCAACAGCTGCATTCTCAAGTTAAATGAAAAATCCTACACTATGTTTTGCACGAGAGGTATTTCCTGATTTATATCCCCATTATTACCTTACGCTGTTCAGGAAAGACGCAAATTCATTATTTATTTACTTATTTTCAGATATGAGTATGTATCATTCTTCGGGCGTGAATTCGTGATTTATGAAGTGCAGTTCTCGAAATATCTTCAAATTCGTGTTTTATTTTTTTCTGGCGTGAAATTGTACCAAAATAACATGTTTTTGGCGGAATTTTTGGTAACATATCACGGTTCAGCAAAATAACCGTAAATAAACCCGGAGGTTCCTAATCCATATTCATTAAATAGCACTCGCAGCTTCCTATTGAGCAATTGGAACTCGGAAACTCACCAATACCGTTGTATTAGACCATGAATAAAATATTTTCAAAGCAAACCCGTAACGATTGTTGCGAATATAACAAAGGCATCTTAATGATGTTAAGAAAACAAAAAAGTTTTTGATTCCAAATTGGGAAAACAATTGAAAATCCTCCAATACAAAGAAAAATACTGTACTTATTTCATAAGTTTTTCACCATACCAATCCTATTGCGACTTAATAAAAATAAAAAAAATTAAAAACAAAATAAACAATTCATGCTTACATGAACGTACACACCTATTGTAGTGAGCACAGTCGATGCGAAAAACACAGCTTGTAGTATACTCCACTTTTCCTCCGATTGAGGAAAATTTCTGTCTACTTCAAATGCAAGACCTCTGCCACAAGCGTCTTCCAAGACCTGAAAATTACAATAAATTATCATCTGTATGTTAAAATGTTTCCGTGACGACAAACGTTTGAATATTTTAACCCAAGCGGTGGCCATTGCGTCGCGTCGTAAAATATTGTATTATGATTGGATTTAGAACTATGTAGTGTCTAAGTAATTGACGGCATTAGAATATATGACAATAATTAAGTAATACGAGATACGACATACTAATCTTCAGAGTAAAAAATATAATAAAAGGATCACTTAATTTTTATTAAATCAATGGATGCATCCGCTTGTATACTAACCTCTTTATTCATTTATTACATAAATATATATTCCTATTAAATATTTACACAACTGATTAGTTATTCACTATTGCTGTCTTTGTCTGTCACGTGAATTTTCCTACGTATTAGAAAAAGACAAGACATTGAATGTTTATATTAGTAGGGATGTACCTGTATATACAACCCGCTTGGAACTGCCTCCCTTTAAGTACTTCCCTGTTGTAGAAGGTTGTCTTACGACAGATTCTATAGTATTTGAACATTTTGTATCATATATTGTTGTATTTTACATAATTTTTCGACCGCTTACAAAATAGAACAAACAGAATAGTAAACACTTTAATATAACTAGAGCAACTTTGGCAACAATTTATTTGTAGTTTAGGAAGTTTGAGCTTCAAGAAGTACGAGCTATTTATATTGAGTTTATATTATTTTATGGGCGGCTATAAAATCAAAATCCAACATCGATATAAACCATTTTGTGCGTAGATGTATTAAACTTATAGAGTTATTTAATAATAGATGTTGCCCGCGACTTCATCAAACCACTCAGGAACCGTACATATTTCCTTAAAAAGTAGTATATGTCCTTCCCCGTGATCTAATTTATGTCTGTGCCAAATTTCATGAACATGGGTTTAGTAGTTTTTACGCGAAAGCATTACAAACAAACTCACATTAACATATTTTATAGTATTAAGTAAGGATGGATCAGTTTTTTTTAATTGAGATTGCATTTAACTACACAAAATTATGAAAAAAAATGTATACTCATAAATGTACACACATAAAAAACTCGTTTTTTGTTTCAGTTAACGTTCCCTATCTTTCTACGCCAAATGCGCAAGTTCCGTAAAATTGTTAACTTACTCTTTCATAAACGGCTAATTGATCACTAAGTAACTTCTCTATGTTCACGTCCACAGTTCTGTTGATGTTGTAATCTGAGATCACTCTTATGAGGTTCCATCTCTCTGTGAGGATCCGGTCCCGCATGTATTCTTGTTTCGACATCTCAGCAGGATACTCTAACGCTCGAAATACCTTTGTAAATAAAAAAGAGGAAGTCATATTATGATGAACATAAATTACAATGTAAGCATTGCCAGCCGTTCGTCCAGTTGGATTTGGAGTTGGATATTTGGATGCCGGTTAAAATGAAGATCGGACTTCCTTTTTATATACTAAAAGTATACCGACAAACGCTATTGTATGTACTATGTTACATACATAAAAAGTTTTGAACACAAGAAAAACATAAAACAAAATTCAAGCAAACGTTGCAATTATACTTTTTAATTAAAAACTTTCAAACTCTTTTTGATACAGACAAACAGAGGATTTTTTCAGTTTAACGTCTGAGCATTCGGGGAAATTCGATGCATCTTGAATTTCACCACAATCTGGAGTATACGGAGGAGTCACTTGTTGGTGCAGCAAGTTCTCCCAGTTGCATTCGCTGAACCAATCGTGTACTTTAATATCGTACACCCCACTTCTGAGCGAGCCGATACGCTTATTAGGATTCACAACTAAAAAACTTTTGACGATCGACTTGCAAATCGATGTCATATGACAGGGTGCTTTGTACTCGCCTGCCATAATTTTATCGTACAAGCACATTTTGTCATTGCTGTAAAATGGAGGGTAGCCGGCGATCATTTCGAAAACGAGCACGCCGAGTGACCACCAATCGACAGAGAACGTGTATCCTTTGGAGAGTATGATTTCTGGGGCGATATACTCGGGTGTTCCACATAGCGTGTACGTGCGCTTCTTTATTATTTTGCAGAAACCGTAATCACCGAGTTTAATGTATCCGGACACGTTAATGAATATATTTTCCGGCTTTAGATCCCTGTGGACAATGTTCAGATGGTGCAGATATTCTAGTGCTAGGACAACTTGGGCCGCATAAAACTGTGCGACCGGCTCAGAGAATTCGCCAATTTTTTTCATCAAACCTAAAAGGTCGCCGCCAGCTTGATGAGGAAGTATTAAATACACGTACAGATTATCTTTGCAGCAATAATCTAACGTCATCACGAAGGGGAACGAGACGCTCTCCATAATTTTCTTTTCTAGTGTCAGTTGATGTAGGAAATTTCTCGACATGACCACCGTCTTCTCTAAAGCTTTCATAGCATGATACTCGAGCGTGGACGTATTACGTACGAGTAGCACCGTGCCGAACGAACCGACTCCCAGTGTCTTGACAATTTCAAAGTCCTCAGAAGATTTTTCATATTTTACATCCGTTGAATACTTTTCATCGAATTCTTTTTTGAGAATAGTCAAATTCTGCTTGTAATTTACGTGATCCTCAGTGGTATACGATATACATTTTTCCTTATTTTTACCGATTTTCATCAAATTTTTTCAATTTCATTTCTACTTTTGTGTCAACAGAACATAGCAGCCCAATGACAACACCATAAACTAGACGTCATCATCTTTTATTTTTTACTATTAGGCATAAATAATAACTCAACTCAGAACAAGTACTTAAGTACATAGTCCTTGTCCTGAGTTACTTATAATATACCTAATAGTAGACTAATAATATTTAAAAGATCAAGAATTGCTAAAAATGAAAATAATGATACCTAAATGTTTTTACTATTTATCAAATTATTTTTTATTACTATAGATACCCTCGATTTCGTACGCGCAAGGGACAATCCAACGGTTACCGTACATTTTTTGGCGACAAAAAGTAGCCTATGTCCTTGTCTCGAGGTCTACACTCTACTACTACCTTTAACAAAATTTCGTCTAAATCGGTTCAGCGGCGAAAGCGTGAAGAGGCAACAAGAAGAGGAAGACAGACTTTCTGTCGCATTTATAATATTAAAATAATAAGTTAAAGATCTACCAAAATATATTTCTTTTTCATACAAGTTAAGCAACATAATCTATTTATTTGTTTTTGTAATGACCATTCCTTGATGTTCAATTAATATACTACCCGATAAAGGTAAATGTGCTGCAGGAAGTGATTTAAACAATAGCCATTTGAACAGGACTACCCTATTTTATCAACTGGTACCTCTATCCACAGGTAGTTTTTCAATAACCTCTAGAGTAAACGTGGTTGATATCGCCCTGGGGAATAAATTCACGTCGAAAGTGTCGCCCGCCCGGCGCCCAGCGCCCAGCGCTGTGTGCAAAAAAACCTTTGGCGATTTGTTACGATGAGAGCGGATTCTACAGTTATGAAAACAAAATAAAGTCTGAACCATAATAAATCTATATAAATCTCGATGATCTTCCCACTCTCTACTGATCTGAATTAAGTGTAGATTAAAGATGTAGAGCGAAGTAGAGAAAAAACCGCGTAAGTGCGTAAGTGCGTGCGTATCAGGGCACGCATAGAATAGGGGTTCCGTAGTCATCCATTCATGATTTTGTTATTAATATTTTATATAATAAGTAAGAGCATTTTAGAAGTAGCCTCTACAAGTCCTGAATTAAATAAGTAAGATTACTTAATCAATTCAGGACATATTATATACTAATATGATATATTATATACTCGTATCTAGGCCGAAGTTTGCCATCATAGTTCATTACCTGGACTACCATCATGATTTTTTTCAGCTCATTCAAGCCAGCCGTTTAGCTTTTAGAAGGGGGTAAGACCCTATTTTAACAAAAAAAAATGCGCTTTAACGTAAGTTGAAAATCTCACAAGAGGAGACCGTCTTAGCCAACACTACGGGATAGAAGCGAGAAAAAAATCGTTCCTACTTTACGTGTAGGTAGCTGAAAAAATATAGTTTTCATGATTTTATTGTAGCACTTTATTGACGTGGTAAATACACATCTCCATAAAAAGTTTAATCTTTGTAGCACTCACAGTTTGGAAGATAACCTGAGGACGGATGGACATGGTGTATGTATGTAGGACTGTAAGGGTTCTGAAACGTGAACAGCGGAACCTTAAAAAGCATCTTACCAAGCCTCCGCCTGCGGTATACAACATCAGCGCAACGAAAAGCCCAGCATGGGACAACACGGCCCTCGGCAAAAATTGCTCCCATCTCGAGGTCGGCGGCGCCGAGCCCATCAAAGATTCAGTCTCCCAATTCACGCTCTTCACCCCCTTGCACATTTTAAATTTATATATTTTCGTCAGGTCAGAGACTCATTTATTTTAAATGTTCTCATGTTTGTATCTGTAACAAAGAAAAATTTAATTAATAATGACAGAGCATGCGCTGCCAAAGTTTCAGCTGTTCGGAATTCTCTAAAGTATTTTTTAATATTTTACTTCTCGGCTCTCCATGTAGAAAAAATAATTTGTTTGCATAGATACCTAGTGCAAATCATTTGTGCGCGGTGCAATGTGTGATGTGTTACCCACATATAGCGCCGCGTACGGGTAGTGGCCACTGGCACACAAAAGAAGTAGAACTATCTACAGGTAGTAGATAGTTCTACTCTTTTTTGCGCGCGGCGCTGTTGCTTGTAATAATACGCTCGTTTTAAAAATATCCGTGGGAGATGTTCGGTATTACTGGGCCAGCTTAACCGGATAAATACTAGGACGTCACAGAAAACCAGCGTGAAATAACGCTTGCATTGTGTTTCACCGAGTGGGTGAGAATACCGGAGGCCCAAGGCGGGTTTGGGATTTGAAGGTCCAGAAACTCAAGTGTGCAACACCAGAGGAGTGTGACTCAGGACATGAGTGTCCATGGGCGACGGTAATCGCTTACCATCAGACAATCCGTCTGCTTGTTTCCTGGTCATTTTCTACTACTACAGCTATAGCGGTCTACAGTATTTTGACCTGTACCGATTTACCTACGCAGGTCAGTGTGCAAAGTCATTTTGTTCACGACCACAAAAAGCACATGTGGGTACACACGAAATACGAATGTACCCACCTCTGTACTATTATTGTAAGTAATTGAGAGAAAACTAGCAAATATACGATCCACAAAATTGAGATAGAAAACAGCAATAAATATCTACGTAATGTTTGTTCAGGCACGATCTGAGTAATAATTCCCGGCCGAAAACAATTACAATAAATATCGAATAGTTATGAGATGCTACGTGTGTATGGTCTATCTAACTAAGTATACTAGAGGTCGTACATGTAATAATCGAATCTTATTGTCTTTCTCATAATATTGTTATCAAACACTCAATAATCAAAAGTTAAAAAATATTACCCGACTACGCAAATTATAGCCTATGCCCGGGGCATTGTTACGAATCTATTGAGATGTCATTCATTAAAATCGGACCAGTAGTTAAGGCGCTATGATGGAACAAACATACATACATAAATTCATACATAGACTGCCAAAATTATTACCCTTCCTTTTGACTTCGCCGTAGTCGGGTAAAAATGTATTTGAAATTATTTAAGTAATCAATCTTAGTTTCGTAACCCCAACATCGATGATGCGAGCTAGTTTGAGACAAGTAAAAGAAAATTTAACTGTATTAACAATATTTATATCTCTCAGGGTATTTCTAAAAATAAATTGGTTCCTGAAATAAACGAAATTAAAAAAATTAAGTAACAATCGAATTGTCAAGCCGTTAGCAAGTTGATAATGATGAGTTATAGGTAAGAACACTATTATGTACTTACTTAGTATTAGATTATATCAGCTTTCAAACAAAAAAACTACATCTAAATCGGCTCATCCGTTTGAGAGCTACGACGCCACGGTCAGAAACACAGACAGACACGTAAAACTTTTAACACCCCTCTATTTTCGTCGGGGTTAAAAACGTTAACGAGATAGGCAGAGAGAACTTCCCACACGAATGACGATTATATAGAGGATAGAGCACAATATCAAATATCTGGCGCCTCGTGTAATTTTCCACGTTCGTTATAGGCGGGATAAGATCGCACAACATTTAAGTGGAAATATAAAACCAACACAACACAAGTAACAAAATGAAATGTTTGGATATTATATAGTTTATGGATTACGGGCTTCTTCTTGGAGGTTCCAGTAATGTTTCTTTAATTTTTATAAGAAACACTATCTTGATTTAGGTAAACATGTGAGTCGATCGGTAGGGCATCATCATATTATTATGTAACTAGCTTTTGCCCGCGCCTTCGCCCGCGTGGAATAGTGTTCTTGGAGAAAAAAACTTCCTCAGCAAATAACTCTACTGTTGGCAATATACTTCTGTATACAATATTGAAAATGTTTTTTAGGGTTTCGTACCTAATGTGTATAAAAACGGGACCCTATCACCTCGACCCCGGCCGGTTCAACCGCTATGTCCCTGCATTTTAAATCTGTAATATCTTCGAAAATATTAATTTAAATTACATGCTGTAAGGGGCCAAGTTTATCTATATTAAATGCAAAATGTATTTAAGATACTTAATTGGATAAGGATTAATGCTGTATTTCTTTAAATCTCTTCGTAAATAAGCCATTATTTCTAGTAAAAAGTAAAGGATAAAAAATTGTTATGTTGGGTTATTCCTAAGAGATAGACATGTACCATCGCTTTTGTAGATATTTTTAAGGTGTACAATACTACAGTACATTATTTTGATCTATCTCGTAGGGTTCAGCCAGCGTTTGCAATGTAAGCGCAAAAATGTGTTTATTTATGACATTAGAAACCTCTTAAAATATCAGTGTTACGCATGTTATGTAGATACATATAACATGCATAACACTAACATTTCCTTTCTCTTGCATCACTCTATCTATTAAAAAAGGGGGTAAAACAGCTATTCTAGAGGGTAACACAGGTGATACCTAAAAAGATGAATTTATGTTTAAAATAAAATAACAGTAGGTACGCGCATCATGGCGCTCTCTCGCGTTCGCGCGAATATAAAATCGCGGTGAGAATTATGAACTCTATACCTACATTTTGGCGAAAAGCAACTTCAGAATATCCTATCATTGCTGAAAGATCTTTGAAAATGTTGGTACCGTTTTGTACCACTTACAGATGTGAGAGCGGCTTCTCAACTCTAGTAACATATACTAACATAAGCTAGCAAAGGCTTAAACCGTCTGAACGTGGAGCATGACATGAAATGCGCGTTGATTATAACGAAACCTAATATTAAAAAACTTGCAAATTTAAAAAAATCTCAACCTTCACACTAATATCTAAACGTTAGCTGTAACAAACTGGTATTGTAAATGTTCATTTTTTATACATAATGATATTTGCAGGTACTTGCGGTATTGTTTGCTTGAAATAATTGTTGGGGGTTGGGGGTTAACTGGGGCAAAAATATCAGTTTCTCTAACAGGTCATACAGTTCTGATGAGGTTAGGAACCACTGATCTAAGCCTACATAGGGACATACAAAAATGGGAGTGTGTTTTATACTATGTAGTGATATTTAAATACATACTTTCAGTATATTTTAGGAGAATTTTGCGAACGGAGGAGTATGATGTTTGGCACAGTTAAAGTTTATGTGGAGAAAAGTGTGCAGAGAGCAAATATTTCTTTAAATAATGCTTATAGAAAAATACATAATGTTCACAAAAATAACAACAACAGACTATTAACTACCTCAGATTATTGACGCACACTACGGTACGTTTGTTGATGGATAGGTACAATTAATTTATTACGAGTTGACATTTGTCAATCTGTCACAATATGGTCACAATCCAGGTCACAACCATGTCAGAACATTTACTTTGTTTTCTATCTCAGAAGCAAAATAACCCTCGGAAAAATCAAACTTAAAAAATAGTTTTTAAGTAGTCATAAAGTCATCTAAATGAATTATTATGGGCGACCTCCAGTAATATTAAAACTTGTTCTTAGTCTGAAAATTATTATGCGTTGACGGTGGCGGTAGGGTGCACTGGGTGTTTGTACAGTATGCTTATTTGGAAAATTCGTAATGAAAGTGATCAAGTTTTATCTATTGTACCTATGCGCTGAATTTCTCTATTGTGCTTATGAATTGTGTGAAAAAAGCGAAAAATAAAATAAAATGCTTTTGTTCGCTGTTCTAAGAGTTATTAAAATGATTGATGATGGAATGTAGGTAATGATGAACAGTGTAGAACAGTCATGAACAGTGATGAACAGTCATGAACAGTGATGAATAGGTGACTAGCGGGCGCGTCGACGTTTTAATCTATTTTGTGTTCGCGTCGATTGTTACATAGGTGAAGATGACTGTCACTTAAGTTTCTACCTGAAAATATTCCTACGTTAACTGTTTGTTGTCATTAGTTGATGTAATGCTCTAAGCATAATAAGTTGATATTCATTTTGTCCTATTGTGTTTCAATTGCAGGACAATATTATACCATAAACGAGACAATCTTGTATACTTTAATATAACGGGAATCTCGGTGGTAAGTTTTGGAGGAGAAAAATTGATCTAGCTAGGTCTTATTCCTTGGAAACTACGCATTTTTAAACTATATGTGTTTTTTCTTTTATCATGCAACAATATTCATATCTCAAATTATATAAATAATAGCTATTATTTATATAATTTACACTTATTATGAATAATTTCTACTCTATCTACTATTATTTTTGCTTTCTTTGAGAATTCGGAATTTAGTGGGTTCGAATCCCACTCAGATAAATATTTTTGTGATTTTCTTTTAATTTATCACAACTCCGAGCGATGCTCGGTTACCCAGGTACTAAAATATTTAAAATCTCATGAATGTTGTTAAAATTTTGTTTTTAACAAAAGTCAAGGTTTCGATCCGTTTGTTTATTAACGCCAATAATTTTGTACACGTACGGATAGCGAGTAGTAACTGATTATTAAATTTAAATTTGAAGACAGGTTAAAATATACTGAAACCAATCCTTAGCTTCTTCTACGAATGTGAACAGAAGACAACTTTTAAACTTAATACTATTACTAATTATTATCTATTATTAAAAACCTTGCTTTACTTTGAACAGGACTACCCCGATTTGTTAACTATTACATTACTAATCACAGTTAGTTTTCGATAAGCTATTTTTTTTTAGCAGTAGATATCATTATTTGAAAAATATTTTTGTTTTGAATCTCGATAATAACTAATATAAAAAAAATTGTATAGAGCACATATTAAGCACAAACGAGTGTAAAAATGTTGAATTTTGTTTTTTTGTTTTTCTGCATTGCGGAAAGTTACATAAGTAATGAACAACTAATTAGGTATGTGTTACCGTGAACAAACAACTTCATTAAAAAAATCACTGATGATAAAAATTAGGGAAGTAAATAATATTCATTATCATTGTTTACTCGGCCTAATCGCCATTAAGGAATTATAAAAAATATTTAGTACAACCTTTACATACCTTAGTTATGATTTTATCAATAAAAATAACATTTTTAACACAATATTATTTGTACAACACAGCTGGTATAATAGAAAAATGTTTTTCAGTTGAAACAATTTCACGTAAGAACGTCCGTAACTAGTGGAAAACTAAAGTAGCGAACACCCATCCCCGACTACGTGACGCGAATTACTGAAACTGAGTCCAGGCGGCAGGCTTCAGCCGAGCTGCCGATAAGCTGGTCTTACAGGATGGAAGTACTAAACCAGAGAGTATGAAAACAGACATTTAAATTGGAGACTTGGCATAAATAGACACATCTTATACATTAAACGAGACGATCTTGTATATATATAATCGGTATCTCGACAACGGCTACAGATATTACCATGAAATTTAGTTGTTTGTTGAGTTTTGGGGGAGAAAAATTGATATTTGAAAGTGCGCATTTATAAGCAATATATGTTTTTTTTATTTCGTCGTGCAAAAACATATCAATAATTTCGACTCTCTTACGTCAGTCTGAATGACAGCTTGGTATGCGATCCTAAGTATAATTTTTGCATTGTTTGGAAATTCGGAATGTGGTGGGTCCGTCCGGTAAGATCCCGGTAAGATAAATACTTTTGTGATTCTTATAATTTCTTTTTCTTTTATATTTTTTTATTTATTTTTATTATTTTATCGTTCCATTAAAATCCGCTACAAAGCTCGTTACTTAATATTTGATTGTTCATTCTCTGAGAAATATTCTGTAAAATCAACATGAGTAAACCTGGGAAAAGAGCTTACATTATTTAAACCTAATAATATGAATAGCAACCACTTTTCTCGGTTTTGACTATTTTTCTAGAATATTAATTATCAGTGAAACAATTTAAAAAATCATATATTTTTCATGTTAATCACAATTCACAGTGAACAAGTGTTAAAAAAATAAAAAAGAAATCCTCGTAATCATAAAGTATTTTTGTAGGACAAAACTAATTTAATCTGCTTGGCATTTTGCCATCGTTTTACCACTAAGCAGGAACTGTAATAATAATATTATATATTGTTGCTTCAATTTAAGAAAACAAAACTCAAGTATTAAAGGTAAAAAAGTTCAGTAGTTTCAAGTTTATTGCATTTCTTTAATACAAACGTTTTACCTGAAAATGAAACGTGAATTAAATTACTTACCTAAATTTGAAGCCTAATATTTATATATGAGAGACGTTTTTGGTATCGCCTGGTGGTGGTGGAGACGTCAATGTGATAAATAAATAAATAATTAGATCACATGACCTGCAAAGGATATTTCCTAAGCAAAAAAGTAATAGATGATTGTATGCATTTATTACATTTAAATTGACGCATAACAAATATGTGCAGTAAAAAACAAATATTTAAATTACTTAACATAATTCAGAATCATCTACTAAAAGCAAATAATTGTGCTAAGAATCGATCAAACAGTAATGAAAATTTTTGTAACTGAGTTGTGCTTATTCTGTTCTCTTATTTCTTTACAGTAAAATCGTTTAAATGTATTGCTAGATCGCCAGTTTCCTCTTTTAAGAATATCTTTTAGAGAGCAGTTTTCTCCCCAGCTTTTCGATGCTACGGCAGAACGACAGCTGCCAGCTGAAGCCTCAATGCCGGCCTCTTTTAATAGCTTTTTAACCCAACCTGAAATGACACTTCGCGAGGCTGGTCGGGGTCTTCCACAAATTTTTATAAATAAATTATCACAATCAGCTTTCATTCTTCTATCCTTACCTATTGTAATCAATTTTTTAACCCAATTAACTGGATCTAAAGACTGATTATTTTTGTTTTCCATTTCCATCCGGATTGACAATAATCAGCACAATCAGTTTTTGAGCCAAACTTTGGCCAAAATATTATAAAATCATCATTAACTTCGCAATTATTACTATTAGTGCTTAATAACGTTAGGTCGTGTACACGACGGCCAGAACATAAAAGTAACAAGGTGCGGTATATTATAATACCTCAAAAAGATTTTGTAAGTCATGATTTTAAGAACCTATGAAGGATATAAATTGATCAACATTCCAAATCGGAAATTTTGATGGTTTTGGTGAGTTTAAGGCAATAGATTTTAGTATACGCTTAACAAGCGGATGTCCACTGAGCCGATCCACAGAATCCGGGCTACACAAGGTAGAGACAACATCTTTATGACACAAAATTGTATTAAAGGAGTGCCTTTCGTTTTGATGGAGGTCCGCCAAAAACCGCGCTAAATCAGAACCAGTAGGTTCAGATATCGATACCTGATGATGGCTGGTCAATTTTATCCATCGCAACCATGCGAGTTTATAAGTTTTCAGGGTAGAAGTGCGCCAGCTTGTCATGAGAAGATCCTTCTGTTTCTGGGACCAGTTCATGAGTTTTTTAATCCACCCCCACCACATCTCCAAACCTCCATGGTCATTTCTTTGACATTCTGTGGAGGTTGGCTCGAGGATATATCTATCAGTACTTCGTGCAGGTTCCTGATTCTCCTTGGAGGACTTAACGCTCGGTTTTTCAAAGCCGGTCTCCAAAATGCTTGGTTCCATTTCAGTGCTACTATCAGATATATTCCTCGGCATTTGTTGAGGTGCTGAAGAACTTTTGGCATTAGAAAAGGAGGTGGGAACACCCAAGCCAGTTGGTAGTCCCAGGTCGAGGTGAAAGCATCGTGAAAAACTGCGGCTCGATCTTGGAGATCCAGTGTGCAATAGCCTGGGACTACATGAGCGCGACAAGATGCGAATGAGGTGAGACGACTACTACATGACTACTTGGGGAGTTCCCCATTTTTTGAAGATCTGTACTGTCACTTGTGAGAGTAGATGCCATTCTGGTAGGTTTCGAAGCCTCGACAATCTGTCGGCTTTTACGTTGTAAATACCCGGAATGTGGTGAATCGTAAATTGAATTTTGTAAGTGTCGACAACATTTAGAATTTTTTATGTCATATCCAGAAGTGCTAGGGATATTATCCCGCCTTCGTTCCTCAAGTACGAAACTACGGTTTTGCAGTCGCTTTGAATGTGCAGAACAGCGTTGAATAGGTTCCGGGAGCAATGCTGAACTGGTATTAAGATGGCAAGCATTTCTTTCTGATTACAATGTAGCAATCGTTCTGCCTCTGTCCATGTCCCTGAAATAAAAATAAATAAAAAATAAAATAAAAATATCTTTATTAAACACACAAGGGACATGACACAGCCAAATTTTAACAAAAAACAAGTAAACTATACACTAACGTACTATATCATTCAAAGAATACGAAAAGAGACAGTTTTAAAAACACAGCTGATTAAGGCTATGCAATGCCCACACCATGTGTTTAAAGGGATGCCACTCAGGCTTCGACCGCGGCAAGCCGTGGCGCCTGATCTTCCGTGACCCCCTTGTAAGTTCGCGATCTCACGACGGCACACAATCATAATTATTGAGTTACAAAAATACAAAAGGTACAAAAAAATAAATAAAAATAAAACACAACGCATATATACATATAATAGTATAGATACGATACTAATTACATTGTTATTATCGCTTCAAGCTGTTTATTTCACGGCACACATAGTCACCGCACACAATCAGTCAGTCGGCGCAGAGACGCGTTCAGCGCTCCTGCCTCGACACGGGCGGCACGACAACGACGCTCGATATAATATAATATTATATAAATGTTGATTATTTGAGCGCCCCAAGCTCTGTCGGAAGCGTCGGTCACTATGTATACGGTTGGACAAGGCATGTGAATATCGGATTTTATTCCGAGGTGGTCTATCCACCATTTTAAATCTTTCAGAGCTTCTGCGGAGACTGGTTGGAGAATGTTCGGCTTCACGTGTAACCTGCTAATACATAGCCTTTGTAAATGACGATAATTTAACCTCCCGCGTGGAATAATGAAACTTGAAAAGTTCATCATTCCTATTATACTCTGAAGATCTTTGAGGGAAGCAATCTGTTTCGTATGGTGGTAATGGTAGTGAGCCGCTCTGTTAGTTTTAGAATCTTCTTTACGGGAAGATGCTTTTGATTTGTTGCTAGTGTATTCCAACAGATTCCGAGATAATCTAGTATTTGACTTGGCTGTAAAATTGATTTTTCGGTATTTATTGTCCACCCCAGATATCTGAGTAGGTTCACTGTTGTCTCGATGTGACGGATCAACTTGTGGATATCCTGATTTGCCAACAAATAATCGTCCAGGTAAAAAACCACCCGTATTCCGCGCTCTCGTAATTTTTGTGTGATCCAATTGCTTAGGGATGCAAAGGTTCTTGGTGCTGAACTGAGCCCGAAGGGCAGGCAGTTAATTTGCATTAGTTTGCCTCTGTATACGAGGCGTAAGAAAATTAAATGCGATTTTGCTACTGGAAGGTGGAAATACGCTTGCGAAATGTTGAATTTTGCCATCCAATCGTGGGGTTGGAGAAAATTTGGAATCGTCACCATGTTTATTAGTCTGAAGGTCTAGTTCTCCACGAACCGGATCAGAGCTTTCAAATTGAGTATAGGACGAAGCTTTCTGTCGGCTTTGGGTATCACAAACATAGGGGAGATAAAACTCCACCCTAACGGTACCACAGTTAATACTTTTTCTGTTACCAATTTGTGAATTATTTGGTCCATTTCCAGATAAGAAGGAGTAGATTGACCTTCGTTGCCTAGAATTGGGGTATGTAGCGGCAGTTTTCACATGAATGGAATCCGGTAACCCGAAATTATGGACAAAACGTATTTTGGTGCGCTCATTTTCTGCCATCTGTCGTAAAAGTTTTTTAGTTGACCTGCACAAAACTGATTCAGAGAGTCAATACCTTTTAGGGTTATCTCTCCTATCCCGGTGGGATGAGGGAGAGCGTTTTTGTTGATAACTACGGGGGTAGTTATTGGTTTTTGACTACTTCCCACCTCGCCCCCGAAAGGGCTTGCTGTTAACGTTATGAGAATAAGTATTGTTGGATCTAGAAGATTGTCCCATAGGTTTATAAGTTTTGTGGCTTGGAAGTAATAACCTTTGCTGAATCATAGAGCTAGCATGCAGAAGATCGATCTCTGTTATATTGTCCAGGTTTTTTTTTTTTTTTTTTTTTTTTAATTAAATAAGGGGGGCAAATGAGCAAACGGGTCACCTGATGGTAAGCAACTACCGTCGCCCATGGACACTCGCAACATCAGAAGAGCTGCAGGTGCGTTGCCGGCCTTTTAAGAGGGCCAGAATACTTTATTTACACCCCCAGATTTGTCCAACGTGGAGCTAAATTTCTCCGCCTCAAATAAGTTGTGGCAGGACGGGGGTATCTTTCTTAAAATACTTTTGTTAACGGTGTCCTTAACTGCCGATAAAATAGTTTCCCTTCTTTGCTGGATGCATTCCGCCCTATGACCACAAACCATTTGCAATGCATCGCTTGATATTTTTGCATAGTCACCATTCACAAACATTTTGGAAACTTGTTCACTTATAGAATCAGAATTTAACTCATTAGTATCTCAGTTCAATTCAACAAGGAGCGTAGCTCAGTTTGTAATATTTCTTTCTGATTTATAAGTGCAAAAGTTATTGAGGCAAATGCCTTTTCAGTATTAACTAACGACCGTGGTGCATCGTAACGTTTAACCTCTTCATTTACTTCGAAGTCAGTAAAACCGGGGGGCATGGTCATATAATTTCTGGACATCAGCGTACCTAACATTTGTCCAATCAGCATCGTTAAAGCTAGACTATTAAGAATCTCTAAGTAAGCAGCAGGAGTTTTTAAGGTTTCAGGATCCTTAATCTTAGTGCAAAGAGAAAGAGAAAATTCAGGCTCCTGGTTCTCTGGGTCACGGTTATTATACTCTTATAAGAGATTATAAAAGTACAGCTCTCTACTGACAGCATCATCAACGCTATCACCGGAATATTACCTACGGTCTAATTCAATAACCCGTGGTTCTAGCTTTTTCTTTAAGTCAGCTACGTCATTTGCTAATTTTTCTAATATACGATTATGGTCCAGTTTGCGCTTAGAACAACGTGAACGCTTACGATTACATGAGCTATCGGAGTTACTTGATTGACTACTTGAAGATGAAGAACTAGAGTCGCATTTACGTTTCCTTTTTCTAGTAGAATTCACCTGACTTTGAGTCAGTTCACTTGTGCCAGCATGTAAGATATTCTGATCACTCATTATCTTCAAAATAAACATTTATA
This sequence comes from Phengaris arion, assembly GCA_963565745.1. Taxonomy (NCBI): domain Eukaryota; kingdom Metazoa; phylum Arthropoda; class Insecta; order Lepidoptera; family Lycaenidae; genus Phengaris; species Phengaris arion. Next base: position 14,593,552 of record OY751438.1, on the reverse strand, counting down.
CTTTAATATAATTTAGAACACGAACGGTAGCACCGTTAACATCCTAGTAATAAAATAACGTAAATACTAATCATTTTCAAACCTTTCTTATAATTAACAATAAATATCGTAAATTTTTGTAAAAACGTGCAAGTGTAAAGCTTGAAATCACTTCTTAATTTTTATCACTTTCTTTAAAGTGACAAATTGACAGGACGGAAACAACGACGTGAATGAGTCAAACCTCAGGCGCACCGCGCAAGCGATCTTCCAGCTGCCGGTGGTGGTGGATGTAGAGAGATGGATGGAGGGGAGAATCGACACGATTGGACGACGAAACGTGCGAAAAAGGGACGGAACAGTGGCTCTCTCTCATATATAAATATTAGGCTTTAAATTAACGGTCAAGTTATTTAATATTGTAATAATAATTAACTTGCTTGTCTTCACTGTCCGGAATGTAGGTGTAACCTAAATGTGTCAAAGGTAAAATATGCAGTATCTTCCCGGAATGACTACATCATCCTTGGTTTGACCAAAGCCCGAAGGCAAACTCCGAAATAAATTTCAATTTCGTCCTTTGACTAAAGTATTTTTAGTCAAACCTAGAAGTTCCTACCTTTTCAGTCAAACGTCGAAAACAAAATATGTTTCGGGCTTGGCCTAGTCGATATCAGCGAACTCGAAAAACTTCAATTATTTGGCCTTTGACAAAGACGTCGAGTCAAACATGAGCATTATTAGTCAAACCTAGGAGCGCCGGAGCTTCGAGGTTTGCCTATAACATCTATATTCCCAATATGAATAAGCTCACAAATCCACAAAATATGTTAAGTAAGTTGAGCTACTAGTGCTCGAGATCGATAGAGAGCTACAGCTCCACAGCTTGTCCTTATAGCTCAGAATAATGTAAGTTAGCAGCCGAAAGCGGATTAACTTATCGCAGCGCTACCACCGATTTTCTATGTCGTTTGTTTAATGGGAATTACAATGCGATCGGAATTTAAATGAGCTTTGTCGACGCCATTTTTCATGTAAATTTCAGTCATTAACTATCACCTCGTTTATCTACATCCAGTGATGGCTGATTAGATATGGTGCTTTAGCGACAATTGGGAATAAGCGTCTCTCTCCTGGGGATAGGGAGGTTTTTAGACAATGGGGAACATGCATAGTTTTTTTCATTGGCGTTTCGAACTTACATAATAAACCAAGAAATATTGTCTTTGCAATGGCTCTATACGATAAACCGTTGACGAAAGTGAGGTCGTTGGAGGGCATTAAAAATGCTCTATACAAAAAATTATACACGAGTGACGTAATTGAACTTAAATACTGCGTTTATGTATATCATTATTGTAACAAATAATGTCGAAAATAACAAAAGGATTAGCAAAGTACTTTTCGTTTTTCAATAATAGCAAAAAAATTCGACGTTTTTTAGTCCTTTAGCTTTTCAATTTAGCAACTTGTTACTGTACTTTTTACATTTTTCGGTCCATATTTATGTTGCTCTTTGGAAAATAATTCCCTAACAAAAATTACGAATATGTAAATTGTAAGTGAAACAACTTGTTCATTGCTTTTGTAGCAGATAAAGTTTGGCCGTCATTTTTTCATCAGGCGCGCGATTTGCCATATGTCGAATAAAACTCTGGTTGTATGCTCGAAGAATAGATAGAATAATAGATAGAAGAATACAAGGGCGTTTGCCCTTGTTGAAATATTCCGAGCAAATAAGCAACATAATGAAGTCCCCTTGTTAAGGTTATTCTCGGACGCATGGACAATTTTTTGACGTAACATGTCAGTTATGTACTGTAGGGCATTATTGTCTTGTTCGGATACATACATAAACTTATAGCGTAGATCGACATAATAAAATGATATGATTGTAGGATATTAAACTGAATTTTATATTATTATTATTCTTAGTGATTAATGCTTACATAGTTGGATTTTGTTTGAACGGAATCTGCGTCCACCTCACAAACCTACATTGTTATAACAACCTACGAATGAAATATAATATATACGGAATGAGATAAGGGACATTTGATCCGGGGACCACTCAATTTTACAGGGCTTATATGGCCAATACCTACTTTTATATTGGCTTTGTTGGTAGTATATGATACAAGCAAACTTTTTCAAGTAAGTAGAATCGTGAGATGGCATTTTTCTATGAAGAGTGGACCATAAATGATTTGGTTTGCAATCAAATTTTATTTTGTAAGTTTCAATTAAGATTTAAGACTTATTTAGAAACTGTATTTTGTTTATAGCATAAAACTACTCTCGGGTACACATGGTATACTTTTTTTGGGACTACCTTACCATAAAAATGACGGAGAAAAATGGTATGATAAAATGAATGCTAAAACGCCTCATGCAATACAATAATAGTAATTTAAGCTATTAGTGGTCTTATAAAGGACTTCACAGACGAGAGGCCGATCATTTCAATTAGAACTGAGGTCAGTTCGGCCTGAACGGATTCGAGCACATACACGAAAAATCGCATCTGGTTTGCCGCGAGCTTCGGTCGTGTATTTAGGGTTCCGTAATACTTGAGGAACCCTTATAGTTTTGCTCTGTCCGTCCGTCTATCTGTCTGTCTGTCAGTCCGCTTTCCTAGCTTCTGTAATAACTTTATGACAATTACTTTTGAAGTAATTCAAAGAAAACCTATTGCGCGTTGATAGATACGGAACCCACCTTAGAAATGTCGTGACATGCTCTTGGTTAGGTTATTATTTTATTTATTAATTGTATTTTGCTGCCACTGTAGTCACGCTACCGACGAAACTGAATTATTGTGCCATACAGTTTTCCAGTAATAATAGTTATAGAAATCGTTTCTCTTTGTTTTATAGTAATAGTCTTTAGATTTTATCAACCATAGTGATAAAATATTAAATATTCTTTAGACCACGTTGCCATATTTAGGGTTCCGTACCCAAAGGGTAAAAACGGGACCCTATTACTGACCCTGTCCGTCCGTCTGTCACCAGGCTGTATTATAACATTCTTATACCGTGATAGCACGACAGTTGAAATTTTCACAAATGATGTAAGTATTGCCGTTATAACAACAAATACTAAAAACAGAATAAAATAAAAATTTGAGGTTTCCATACAACAAACGTGATTTTTTCCGTTTTGTACGGAACCCCTCTGACCAACTCGCACTTGACCGATTTTATTTTACACTCGGATTTTATTACGATTCAGTCCAATTTAATTATCGTTTAGTCCATCCGTACAGGTCAGAATTAATGTTGCCAACTTAGTTGTTATACAAGTTTTACTACTAAATTTAGTATTTTATTGCTTCTTTAGTAGTAATTTAGTTGTTAGTAGTGGTTTTGTAGAAAATAGCCAGACAGTTATCATAATGTGCAAAATGGCGTGCTACTATCTGCTAGTATGACACCTTATCATCATACGCGTGTGTAAGTCGCTTAAAACTACCGATTTTATTTCTATATTACGTAATATTTCCTACTATATATTTTTTTTATTTTACGGTAAAATTATAATATTTTCAATATATTGAAACTGAAAATGTAGTGGTTCTTTACTGTTTTTTAGGGATTTCTAAGTTTAGTTGCTTTTTTATAGTTATCGGTACTCTTTTAGTAGTTTTTAGTAGAAAACGACGCGTAGGCAACAGTGGAGCCAATCGCTTCAGTCCATCCGGCCGACTGATGTGATCTCGAAATTGCACACAGACGATACGATTTTGCATCTGTTCAGGCCAAACTAAAGGAAAACCGGGCCGTGTAGCGCTTAAGCAATAAATGAACGTTAAATCATTTTTTTTTCTCTTTAAAGTTGCATAGTAATTATTTGGGTATGAAATGTCCTTATATGGGGACACCTGGTACGATTTACTGTATTTGGTTTTAGTATCTAAATTAGCATTTTTTCAACTGGTATTCCATTGGTTATTACAGATTCTTGTAGCCAAATAAAATCCACCTATTCTAGTGTATTCCATATAAGATTTTCCTTCATAATTATATTATGTATGAAGGAAAATAAGGTTAAAAGTAAAAGGAATATCAAGTGTTCCCAGTCTGCCCTATTATTATTAGTGCTTTTATACAATATATTACTTTTATATTATAAACAAAACATCCCCAACGTTTTGTTTATACTATAAAAGTTGTTAATTATCCTTCTACTATTATAAATGTTCTATTATAAAAGTTCGTGAGGATGGGTGGATGGTAGGATGTTTGTTACTCTTTTACGCAAAAACGGTTTTGGATGAAATTTGGTATGATTATTGTTTAAGCTCTGAATTAACACAAAGGCTCTTTTTATCCCGAAAAAGTACAGAGGGGTACTGTATTAACGCGGGCGGAGCCGCGGGCAAAAGCTAGTTCTGTAAATAAACTCTATATTAGCAACATAAATCACAACAAGCTAAAATATTTCTGAAATATTAAACATTATTTACCATTATTTTGTTATTTATGGTTCAAGTGTTTAAACATTAAAATATTTCAACTAAGATTACGATTACATAACACCATTTTAACATTATGATTTTACTTAGTTTTTACTAAATTAGGCACGAGTTGAGTTGTAGGTAATATTTTATGGCATGTATTTAAACTTGCGACAAAACAATCTTGGTGTGAAAAAACCGAATATTGAATACTAAATTAATAGCTCGCCACACCGATTTCGGTGACGGTGGCCGGTTTCATTGAAACCGGGCCAGCTACGCAGGAGTTGCTTTATAGTGCCCAGGTGTGTGTGCAGTACACAAGAGCACTCTCTCTTCCTCTTACTCTCGAAGCCCAGTGGGACGGAGAGACCGACACGACTGGCGAGATCAGGCGCAGGACCGACTTTTTACATTCCCATCCGATGCATGGTTCATCTTTCTTGTCAGACAATCAGGTGATCAGCTGCTGCATTGTCCAATGCGGGAACCAAACCCACGACCTCCAAGTCGAGAGCCAAGCTCTAAACCACTGAACCACGGAGACTGTTTGATTTTTTATTTTATTTGAAAACTAAATTATCAAATTGGCGAAAGGATATAAGGAACAAATTTTTTTAAATCTGGTGACTAATTATTAACAGTTTTTTTCACTAAATATTCCAAACTGGCAGACAGATAATATTTTAGCGAACAAATAACCATCTTGGCGACAATTTGAGAGTACACATTTAATTTAAGAATAGGCACATATATTTTCCCTGATGTAGGTAACCCAAAAAAAACATAATGAGCAGCAATACGATCGCACATTAATTTCCAAGATAGTAGATATTAAAAAATGGATATAGGTGTCCTATTCTAGGTTTCTGGAGTCATTGATTACAAAAATTAATTCATTTTTAAATTTGAAAATGGTGAGTATTTCTTTTTCTGTATATTTTCATTTCTATTTCCATTTTTAATTTCAAAGATAGAGGACATTTATTTTAATAAAATGAATCTAGGTGTCATTTTCTAGGTTTAGGGGATGTTAATAACCAAAAAAACATTTATTTTGAAGATTCAAAATGGCGGATATACTTTAATTTCTGTAAAATTCTTCGATCTCAAAAACGGTGCGTCCTACTAAAAAAATAATGAAAATTTAATTTCCCTTAATAACACCCAACGCAACCACATATTTTCTTCATGATGGGAGAAAAAGAAATTTGAAAATCCAAATTTTTCCAACATTTCTATAGCTCGTATCTCAAAGTATTAATATATTTATATTAAGTATTATTATAAAATAAGTATTAAGTATTCTACTACTCACCTGACTAGTTTAAAACAACAGCTGTTTATTCGTTTTGTTTATTAATGCATTATGCCATATGCACCTATTTTATACAATAAATTTAAATTTATACTTGGCGAATTGAAAGTGATTAGCATGCTCATTAAAATTCTGTTATTTTTTACTATGAAAGTTATGAAATATTTTAGACTATGTAAGTTTAGTTATGTAAGTTCTTTTTATTTTTGATTTCTTTTTTCTATCAATATTGTAACAATTAAGTATTTAAAATGTAGTTGAGGACATTATATATGTCTGGACAAACACGACAAGAGTTTATAGCATATAATAATTTGTCATGTTTCAAATTATGTACTGATGGTATAAATAAAAAAAAATTGCCATATATTTATCTATAATGGCTTCTATCTCGAAAACGATGCATCCTACTGAAAAAATAATGAAAATTTCCTCCCCCTTAGTACCAAACCCCGCAACCACGTATCTCAAAGTAGAGCATTGCCATATTTTTTTTCTTAATCGCTTCTATCTCGAGAACAAGTAATCCTACTGATAAAAATAATTAAAAATTTCCTCCTCCCCCCCCAAGTAACTACGTAACCACATATTTTCATTATAATAAGAGTTTTTTTTAAATCCTGAATTTCCAAAAATTTCTAGTATATTATCAGTATAGCTTACATAGCTTGTACTACATAACATACTGTGTTAATAATTATCAATCCTAATCAGTATCCGCAACAACTTTTAAATTAGTACTAAGGCGGGTCAATAAGTCTGTGTCTTTTTGAATTTCTAACCTCCTTACTGAAAAAGCAACACTACTCCTGTCAACAGGCATCTGTCAGTTGACTCCTATCAAAATTTGAACTTGCTGCGTCAGTTAGTTTGTGTTTTACAGCTATCTTTATCAGACTATCTAGTAACTTAAGGAAACAATGGAAAAAAGTGAATTTCGTGTGCTTATTAAGCATTATTTTTTGCGAAAAAAAACCATTACCGAGACCAAGGCTAAGCTTGATAAATACTATGGGAACTCTGCACCATCGATTTCAATGGTAAAAAAGTGGTTTACTGAATTTCGTTGTGGCCTTACAAGCACTGAAGATGCCGAACGTCCTGGACGCCCAGTTGAGGTCTCTACACCCGAAACAATCGAAAAAATTCACGATATGGTGTTGGCCGACCGAAGATTGAAAGTGCAAGAGATTGTGGAAGCCATAGGCATCTCGCATGGCTCAGTGGTTTCAATTTTAAATGATCACTTGGGCATGAGAAAGCTTTCCGCAAGATGGGTGCCGCGTTTGCTCACAGTCGACCACAAACGCAATCGTGTAACAACTTCACAGGAAGGTTTGGCGTTGTTTAATCACAATATGGAGGAGTTTTTTAACCGTGGACGAAACATGGATCCATCACAATACACCAGAGACCAAACAACAGTCAAAACAGTGTGTTTCTAAGGGTGAATCGGCGCCAAAGAAGGCCAAGGTGGGTTTGTCAGCCAATAAAGTTATGGCGACTGTTTTTTGGGATGCACGAGGGATAATCCACATTGACTATCTTCAAAAGGGAAGAACAATTAATGGGGAATATTATGCCAACTTATTGGACCGCTTCAATGAGGATTTGAAAAAAAACCGACCTCATTTGGCCAAGAAAAAAGTTCTTTTTCACTAAGACAATGCAAGGGTGCACACATGTGCAGTTGCCATGGCAAAAATCCATGAATTGGGCTATGAATTGCTCCCACATCCACCCTATTCTCAAGATTTGGCTCCGAGTGACTACTTCTTGTTCCCAAACCTGAAAAAATGGCTCGGTGGAAAAAGATTTGTCTCCAATGATGAAGTCATCTCGCAAACAAAGGCCTATTTTGAGGACCTCGACAAATCATATTTTTTGGAAGGGATAAAAAAATTGGAGAAGCGTTGGACAAAGTGTATAGAGCTCAAGGGGGACTACGTTGAAAAATAAAATGATTTATTTATCAAAAAATCTGTGTTTTATTCCAAAAGTCACGGACTTATTGACCCGCCCTCGTACTCATGACATTTTTACGAAGAATGAAAGCTCTCCATTTTGGAAATTGAAATTGGAAGGCAATTTTATAATCAGCAGAAACCTGGAAAAGAACACCCAAATTAATTTTAAAGAAAAAAATGTGCGCCATTTTGGTATTTCAAAACGGATTTCATTTTCATATTATTCTGCACCCCCAAAAACCTTGAATAGGATACCCATACCAAAGGAAAACAAACTCCAACAGTATCCAAAAATGCGATTTTCCGTAGCTTAGAAAATTGAATTTTTATCAGCCATTCATTTATCAACCCAATCTAGTTTAATAACTGCTTACATCGTATAATAGTCACCAACTCGATAAATTAAGTCACCAACTTGGATTAAATTTCGCCACTTTTTATCTACAGATTTTTGTATGTTTTGTCACCTAAGTGCTTTCGCCAGATTAGTAATTTAGTCTTCAAAATATTAATTCGCTGCATAATTCAGTAATACAGTATGCTCATTTGCAGTCGCCAACTTATTTTTTGTTCGCAAGATTAATTATATCCCCATATTTTATAATGTACTCACGCAATTTGTAGTTTGTTGTCCTCGATAAAAGGTACATTTTTCCTGTGTTTTTTTACAGAAGTTATCAATTTGTTTTAAATTACCTTGTGGCCCTATATACGGTCCGGTTTTCCTTCAGTTCGGCCTGAACGGATGCAAAATCGTATCGTCTGTGTGCAATTTCGAGATCGCATCAGTCGGCCGTATGGACTGAAGTGATTCGTTCCAGTTTTGCCAACTCTGTTTTTGCGAAACTACTAAACTCGCGTCGTTTTCTACTAAAAACTACTAAAAGAGTACCGATGACTATAAAAAAGGTACTAAACTTAGGAATCCCTAACAGTTTTTTTAGGGATTTTGTGTTTACAAACATACATACATATTCAGTTTTAATATTTAACCGTTAAAATAAAAAAAAAGTAGGAAATATTATGTAAATAGAAATTAAATCGGTAGTTTTAAGCGACTTACGATATGATTACGATTATGATAAGGTGTCATAATAGCACATAGAAGCAGGCCATTTTGCATATTATGATTACTGTCTAGCTATTTTCTACAAAACCACTACTAACAATTAAATTCCTACTAAGGAGGGAATAAAATACATAATTTAGCAGTAATACTTTGTAAAACAACTAAGTTAACTAAGTAAGTGTAAGGCAACATTAAATCTGACCTGTATGGATGGACTGAATGGCAATAAAATTGGACTGAACGATAATAAAATTCGAGTGTAAAATAAAACCGGTCAAGTGCGAGTTGGCAAGATGAGTTCCGTACAAAATGAAAAAATCACGTTTGTTGTATGTGAGACTCAAATTTTTCTTTTAGTATTTGTTGATAAAACGGCAATAGAAATACCTACATCTCATCATCGATCTATCATGGTATAAGAAGATACGAGGGCGGCACTGAAAATTTCGGGAATCAAGGAAGTGACACAACATTACTATTTAAAAATGTATTTATTGCTTTTCGAAGTATTCTCCGCGAAATTTTACACATTTTTCCATACGATGGAACCAATCATTGAAGCAACCATTCCATTCGGAAGTTAGGGTCTCCAAAATTGCCGTTTTGTAGGCGTCCACAGCTTCTACAGGTGATGAAAATCTCTGACCACGCAATTTATTCTTTATTTTAGGGAAAGTATAGAAATCATTAGGGCTTAGGTCGGGGCTGTACGGCGGATGGTCTAATAATTCTATGATTTCTTGCTCTAAAAACTCTTTTGTTCTGTGCGCGGTGTGAGAACTCACATTGTCGTGATGGAGGATGATGCGGCGGTTGCAGTTCTCTTTACGGAGTTCAGAAACGACCTGTGGCAAACAAATGTTAGCATACCATTCTGCATTAACCGTTCTTTGTCCCTCAAGAGGAATAGTCGCAATATGGCTTTGGAGACAAACGTGGCCACCATTTTTTTTGCAACACTCCGTGAACGAACAATTTTTGTTGGCTTTAACTCATTTTCGAACACCCAAACTCGTGACTGGTTTTTTGTTTCGGGTTCGTACGCGTATATCCAGGATTCGTCACCTGATACGATGTTGTATACAGCATTTGAGGATCCTGCGTGGAATCTTTCGAGAGTTCTGACGCACCAAGTAACGCGAGCCCCTTTTTGCTCTTCACAGAGCAAATGCGGTATCCATCGGGAAAACAACTTTTTTACACCTAATTGTTCATGCAAGATTATTTCTATTTGACTCATGCCAATGTCTAAAGTTGCCTGAATTTCGCGGTATGTCACATGTCGATCTTCCTCAATCAGCTTATGCACAGCATGAACGTTTTCTTGGGTGACTGCAGTTTTTGGACGACCTTGACGGGGATCATCACTGAGCTTGACACGTCCACGTTGAAATTCAGCAAACCAGCGATAAATTGTGGGTTGGATGGGGCTTCATCACTAAATGCAGAAATCATCCGGTCAACACACTGTTTTTGTGTTAAACCACTTCGAAAGTCATAATAAATCATCGCTCTAGAATTTTCTCGAGTCAATTCCATTTTCTCAACGACTAAACAAGTTTGACAAGACCTTGTGACAAGACCGAGAATCTTTTTTTAAATATATAAACGGCATTCGATTTTTAAAACCAAGGAGTTTAAAATTAAAAAGATTTTAATATGACAGGAACAGTGGAAATATTCCATTCCCGATACCTTTAGTGCAGCCTATGTACAGCCTGGCGACAAACGGACGAATAGCAAAGTCTCAGTAATAGGGTCCCGTTTTTACCCTTTGGGTACGGAACCCTAAAATGGCACGTGGTCTAAAGAAATTTATTAAAGTTCATTGAAGTATTTAAAACTTTAAAGCCACTATGGTTGATAAAATCTAAAGACTTTTACTATAAAACGAAGAAAAATGATTTCTATAACATATTACTGGAAAAATGTATATATGACACAATAATTCGGTTTCGTCAATAGCGTGATTACAATTGCAGCAAAATACAATTAATAAATAAAATAATACAGCGGCCATTTTCCCTATAGATAATGATTGCAAACAATTACACGAGGACAGAAACACTTGTAGACCAATAAATGTCAAATATATTGAGAAGTTTAGAGGTGAATTATAGCTAATATTGGACATTTAGAGTATCATAGTAGCCCGGATATGTCGTTTGGTAAACTGTTTAAATTAATAAAACATAAATTTGATACTATTTTCACCCCTAAGACAGTGAGAACAAACAATAAAAGTAAATTCAGCGAATGGGCAACATCAGGTATTTTAAAAAATAGATTAAAATTGTATGAACTTTATAATGAAAGAACAATTAATCAAAGTGAAGAATTTAAAAATTATGTAAGGTTATATTCAAAAACATTTGAGCAAGTTTGCTCTGCAGCAAAATCTCTTCACATTAGAAATAAAATTAAGAATTCGAAAAATAAGATTAAAACAACTTGGCAAATCATTGCAAATGAAACTGGAAGAGTCACCAGCCGCAACACATATTTTAAATTGAATATAGATAGTAAAATAATTAAATCCGATAGTGAGGTTGCAACTGATTTTGAGAAATTCTTTGCTGTCATTCCAGTTTCAACTACCAAAAATTTGTATGCCTCTCCTGCTGATGCTGAATTACTTCTTAAAGATAATGTAAAAGAGTGTGAAATCGAATTTAGATTTAAAGAAATAGGACCGCAAGACATTATTAAAAATTTTAATTTATTTAATATTAAGAATACTGTAGATTTATAGGGCCTATCAATGAAAGTTATTAAATCTATAATCGATATTATCGCACCTTACTTAGCAACTATTTTTAATGATTGTATAAAAAGTGGCGTATTTCCTGATCTAATGAAACATAGTAAAGTTTTACCTCTGTTTAAGTCTGGTAGTAAGTCGGATCCATCTAACTTTCGACCTATATCTATTTTACCAACACTAAGTAAATATATGAAAAAATAATACTTACTCAGTTACTAGCACACTTTAATATAAATAACATTTTACATAATAAACAATTTGATTTTACGAAGGGTCGCTCTACAACAGATGCTGGCGTTGATCTGATTAATTATATTTTTGACACTTGGGAGGTGTCGCAGGATGCTCTAGGAGTTTTTTGAGATCTCTCTAAGGCATTTAATTGCGTGCAGCACACAACGTTGATCAGGAAACTATGCCACTATGGAGTAAGGGGACCAGCACTCGTCCGCTTAATATCTTATTTATCAAATAGGACTCAGAGGATTGAGATAAAATAAAAAAGATCAACAGGTACCAAAATTGAGATGGAGGTCCCACAAGGATCCATTTTAGGACCCATTCTTTTTCTGGTCTATATAAATGACCTACCATACCTTATTAATGGAAAAAACGGGATAATTTTATTTGCCGATGACACATCACTTACTTTTAATATTAATCGCCAAAACTCAGGCTATGACGAAGTAAATAATGCTCTCTCAAAAATAGTACACTACTTTAGTGATCTTTTGTTAAATAGCAAAAAACTAAATGTATAAAGTTCATGTTGCCAAATGTAAGGCAAACTAAAACCAATGTTCTATTGAATGGAAAAGGTATGGAACTAGTAGATACAGCTGTCTTTTTAGGTATAACTTTAGACGCAAAACTACAGTGGGGCCCTCATATTGCTGGGTTGGCCAACAGACTCAGTTCAGCAGCATTTGCAGTAAGTAAGATAATCAGACGAAAACACAGCAAGACTTGTATATTTTAGTTACTTCCACAGTATAATGTCCTATGGCATTCTACTGTGAGGAAATGCTGCCGATATAAATACTATATTTGTGCTGCAGAAGCGAGCCGATCGGGCAATCTACAAGCTGGCTCCCAACACGTCATTAAAAGAGAAGTTTAAAGAAACTGGAATCTTAACTGTAGCTTCTCAGTATGTTCTATCAAATGTATTATATGTTAAAAAAATTAAACCTATTCAAAAAGAAAAGTGACAACCACAATAGAAATACCCGAAATAAGCATAAGCTTGATGTACCAGTGACTAGACTTAGTAAAGTAAAGAATTCATTTAAAGGCCAGTGTATACGCCTATACAATAAGATCCCAGAAAGCGTTAAAAGTTTTTCAATCAATAAATTTAAAAAAGTAGTTAAAGAACGTTTGAGTGCTAAAGCCTATTATAAAGTTAATGATTTTATGAATGATAGCACACCTTGGGAATGAGGTGACCCTCTGCAAGGTTCCTTAAGTATTACAGAACCCTAAAAATACGACCGAAGCTTGCGGCAACTTTCCGTGTATGTGCTCGAATCCGTTCAGGCCGAACCTTAGATTAAAACGCCTAGAAACGCGCGTGAAAATTGTAGTAAATCATTTTGAGCCATATCGGCTCAGTTTGTTCGAACGACCCGTCAGTTGTCAAGGTCAAGCTCTAGTGCATACATCTCCGACTATTGAAAACATAATGACGGTTTGTGTCGTTATTGGGTGTCACAATGCATCGGAAAAGAATTAAAAAAGCTTCGGACATAACATTTCATATGTAAGTATGAAATGTTATGTCCGAACAATTTGACTTGTATTAAGTCAAATATTTAAAACATTTTAAAATAAAATAATAATATGTCGCCATCTTGCTGCCCTATTGTGAATTGTGAAAATGTTACAAGTAAAAATAAATTTATTTTAAAATTTTCATGGCTAACTAATAGTTGCAACTAGGACAAAGTTTTATAATATTTTCTGTTTCTTAATTATAAATTTAAAGTATTGCCCGTATTAAGATAATCCTTGATATCAGTTTAATATAAATAAAGTTCACTTTATACATCACACGATATTAAGAAAAACAAATACAATAATTCCAATTTTAAGAGCACAGACTCCACAACTTTAAAGTTTTGTTTGTGTGCGTGTCGGTATGTAATGTTTACGCCTACATCTATCTGTTGCTTGCTTCACTTTGTACGATGCGTTTGTTTGAAGACTATCTAGGCGTCACTAATCTAAGGTACATTTTTCCTGTGTGTTTTTACAATAGTTATCGATTTGTTTTAATTTAAATTACCTTACGTCATTACCGTTAATATAATATAAATAATATTATCTACTAACATTTTATTGTAATTATAAAGTCTGTTTGTACGTTTAATATTTTTCACCTGTGGGTGTTTCTCACTTTATCTTTGAGGCTTTTCTCTCTGTAAAGTACTTGTGTACTGTGAAAAACAATTTTATTTTATTTATATTACTAGCATTCATTGCCTGCGGCTTCGCCTGCGTGAAAATAGATTTTAAACTTTCATCGAGGTGGTATTTTACCCATATAGGGGCTGAATTTTAGAAAACGCTGAAATACTTAACTCGTTATTTTTTTCGTACTCAATTCATACGAAATATCATGCAAATATGCCCAAGGAATAAAAAGTTTCATACAAACTTTTATACCCCTTTGCGGGTTTGATTTCGAAAAATCCTTCCTCAGTGGATGCCTACGTCATATTAGAAATACGTGTGCAAAACTTCAAATTTCTAGCCTTAAAGGTTTGGCCTGTGCGTTGATACATCAGTCAATCAGCTTTGCCTTTTATATAAAAAAATGTCTTATTTACTACCTATTTGTATTTATTTTTATGAACCAGAGAAACGATATACTGTTAATTGTTATGTAAGTATTTCGTCAGTACTTACCTACGACCTACGAAGTCACATGAAAAAGCTACATACTCATAAATTAATTACATAATCCTAAACAAAAAATACATTGCATACCTTAGACATTTGCCCACAAAGTCAATCTTAGCTAATTAGGTATAAGTTATTACTACCTACCTACTACTATTATTCTGCTCTCAAATTCCGATTTGAGCGGCAGTAAGAAGTGGTAACGCTTGACTGCGAAAGTTATTCCCTATTCAGATTATATATATATACGTATATTAAGTGTGGTGGTTAATATATATGAGTATGCCTTCTTCTCGGGGCTTCAAGCAGCGACGTGACGCCGAGTTTTTCGCGCGTTCCGTCACGACCGTTAGGTTTCCCGCCGCGACCGTTAATTTTCGCCGCGACCGTTATTTTTCGACGCGACCGTTTTAACACTTTTCCACCGTCGCGATCACTTCGCATAGCAATAGTGTAGTTTCGGAGTGTTCCTGCGTCCGAGGAACAAAGGAAAGTAAGTAAAGTGAAATTGCACAGATAGGTTACACACCAGTGGACTCCTCCACTCACACACCTCCCCCCCCCCCCCCCGGTTGCCGGGAGGGGTTGAATCTTTAAATTAAATAAAAACTTCAAATTGAGAGCAGCCCCAAAGAGGGTCAGGGTAAACTGCCTTACCATGGAAGACACCACGGTTAGGTTACGTTAGAAATTCCCAGGAGCGACAAAGGCCTGGGAAGCGTACATTAAAGAGCATTCTATCCCCACTAGCTCGCCGGCTTCTCCGGCAGCTACGTCCGAAGAGTCGCCGTCGTCGCCGGCGACGACAGCGACTACAACGTCATCGCCAGAGAGCGATGACAACATAGATACATCCCAGTCGGAGATGTCCTGCTCCGAGCAGGAGACCTCCGTGGGGGAGGACGGTTTTCAAACCGTAAAAGGTAGGAAGACCAAGAAGAGGAAACGCTCGGACGGCGCTTAAACTGCGGTCTGCTCCTCGCCGACGCCACCGGCAAAAACCGCGAAAAGCGGAAAGGGATTTTTTTATTTTATTTTATTTTATGTTGTTTGGGTGGCTTACAGCTATCAATATTACAATATACTATGAGATAGAATGCAAAAAGCCAATTACAAGCCTCTACAGATAGTTCAGTTATACAAACTAATTTCAAAAGAAAATTAGTAAAAATAAAGTTAGTAAGATTTAATTATAAACTAAATTACTATAAACTAAATTATAAACAAAATAAAATTTGAAATGTAATGACAACTAGCTACTGAAATACATCAACTAACAAACAATAAAGATACTACAAACTAAATAAAAAAGTTGGTATAGTGTTAGTAAGAGAGCCATTACATCAGCCGATTATACTTTGATACTGTTTGAGGATAGTGGTATTGATAGATGCTAGGCCGCTAGTGAACAGGTCAATACCTGGTTCTGACTTGACGAGCATATTAAACGATTTAGACGATCTAAGAAGGAAGGAATTTTGTCGATACATTGTGCGTGCATAAGGAATGTGAAGAATATTTATAAATCGAGGATGACGTGACTTAATTTCAATTTAGTTAAAAGATCAGAACAGTCTTACCTTGATTGAGCTAATTTCATCAGGAAGCGAACATCGGCGATATTTTGTCTAGTTATAAGTGGTAGAAAATGAAAGCGATTGTATCGTTCATTGTAGCTAAGGTACGGAATCTTGAATTTAAAGCTAAGGTACCTTGTAAATTTTTTCTGAATTTTCTCAATTCTATTTATGTAAGTTGCAAAGAAAGGATTCCAAACTTGACTACCATACTCTAGATGACTACGGACATAAGCACAATATAGTATTTTTAGTGTTTTCATTTTATTAAAGTGGTTGGTGTTACGGATGATGAAACCCATGGCTTTAACTGATTTGGTGATGATATAATCTATGTGAGATTCAAATGTGAGCTTGCTATCTAATAGAATCCCCAGGTCTCTAATGATGGAGATGCGAGACAAAAATTTATTCGCGACAGAGTAATCGTAAATAAGAGGGTGATGCTTACGACTAAAGGAAATAACATTGCACTTGTCTATGTTGAGGTCAAGCTTGTTACATAGACAATAGTTTGCTAAGCGAGTTAAATCCTCCTGGAGTAAAGTTGCATCGGACAGGTTCTTAATAGGGCGAAAAATTTTCATATCATCAGCAAACATCAAGAATTTAGAAAATTTGAAGCAGTTAGCAATGTCATAAATAAACAAAATGAAGAGGAGGGGTCCTAAAAGAGAACCTTGTGGGACCCCCGAGGGGATGGGTATCCATGAAGACATGAAGCCGTTACATACGACTGATTGAGATCTATTTTGTACGTACGAGGAGAACCACCTTAAGAGGTCTCCCCTTATGCCTAGCTCATAGAGCTTGTTAAGGAGTATATTGTGATCAAGCCGGTCGAAAGCTTTACTATAGTCAGTATACACTGCGTCGACTTGATAACCATCATCCATGTGTTCAGTAACGAAATCAGTGAACATAATGAGGTTGGATGTGGTAGACCTGCCTTTTAAAAACCGTATTGTTGCGGGGCAAAGCTCTGTTGAAGGCAACAGTACAGCTGGTTGTATACTATTCGTTCGAAAACCTTAACCAACAAACAAAGTTTGGAGATTGGTCTGTAGTTTTCGACTTTATCTTTGGCTCCTTTTTTGTGTATGGGAGATATAAAAGCAGATTTCCATAGAGATGGCACGAGGCCCTCAGACATAGATCTTTTAAAAAGCAATGAGACTTATAATAGCGAGTTCATCTGCACATTTTTTAACAATAAATATCGCAGGTAGACCATCCGGGCCTGCAGATTTGTTAAGGTCTAGGGATTTTAAATGCTTGCTCACTGTCAATATGTCAACCTCGATATTACTAATGTGACAATTGGTAGTCTCGCTTAATGTGACGTCCCTACTCAGTGATGAAGAGGCACTAAGGAATGAAGCACTAAAAAAGTGACTAAAAAATTCACATATCTCATGTCCCCCGTCGGAACTGCGATCGCCATAAGACATACTTGATGGAAAATTATAATTGTCGCGTTTGCTTTTAACATATGACCAGAACATCTTAGGATTGTTGGATATTGAGGATTCAATTTTCGGCAAATACGTCTCATGACAAGATCTCTGAATGTCTTTGGCTCTGTCTCGAAGTAATTGGTATGAAAGTAGATCGGACATATTCTGGTACGTTTATACTTTGTAAAATACTTGAACTTTTCATTGATGATGTTGATGAGAGCAGAGTTATACCAGGGTGGGTATTTGCTAGGTTTAAATTTACGCCGGGGAACATGCAAGTGAATAAGTTCAAATATTTTTTTGTTGAAGTTAATCAGTGCGTCATCAATAGTGCCCAATTGAATTATGTCAATCCAGTCAGTGTGTAATAGGTCACGGTGGATGGAATCGTAATTGCCCTTGATGTATTGATAAACGGTACGCATATTTGACTTCAGTGGTTGGGGTTGGACCGTGTTCAACAGTACTGATAAGGCCGGGTGATATGAATCCTCGCTAACCAATGGATCAAGACTAGCTGAGACTGATACCGTGGTATTAGGAAAGACCAAGTCGAGAATTTTACCATGTTTGTTAAGAATAAGATTATATTGTTGTAGTCCACAGAGGTTTATAGTGTCAACGAAATTAGTGGAAAAAGTATTTTGTACTGAATGTGGTATTATTCCATTCGGTGTGAAGGTCCACGAGATGGAACTCATATTAAAATCTCCTAAGACCAGCAATTTATCACGTGGCCGGCTGTTTATTATTTCAGTTAGTTTGTCTAAGTAAACATTCAATTGAGTAGAAAAGCTATTTCCTATGTTCTGCTCACAGAGATACAAGGTGCATAAATTGAGAAGAAAGGCGCTCTTATTGGAATTGTCACGTAGTTGAATCGAGATCCAAATATCTTCCGCACTGGTCTGCCAGTTCGTATTTTCGACCGCCACAAGTTTACGGCGGATCGCCACCAGCACACCGCCGCCGCGCGCCTGTGCTGTGGCTAAATAGTTACGGTCTCGCCTCCATACTAGGTATCTGTCATCGAAAAGCTCACTATTAGATATTCCATCTAAGAGCCATGTCTCCGTTAAAGAAATTATGTCATAATTGTTGACAGCTAAAGTTCTAAACAATGTAGCCGACTTCGTCCGCAGTCCCCGCACATTTTGATAGTAAATGTGTAAATCATACATTACTTATAAGAATGGCTACAGATAGGTATGTCAATGAAATATTGATATTAGGCCAAAAGTAAGCTACGGATTCTGAAAGATTGAGGCGATCACAAGACATTTCTGTGTAAACATTAGTGCTCCAAGCACGGCATAAGTCTTGTTGTATACAATTATAGCTGATTAAAATATTTACACATTCCAGAATGAAAATACATAACTACCGGTGTTATGTGAGTAGTATCATTTTTAATTTTTAAAAAAGTGTTCAAATAGGACCAAGGGACGCATAGTTCTGTTAATAACATATAATAGTATATTTTCCATGCATGAATATTAGGGGTTCTGTAAATAGTGAACAGTTTATTTAATAGAATTAATTTAATATATTTAATATAGTTTAGTTAATAGAATAGTATTTAAACCGGTATCCCCACCCCGTGCGGAACCCATGCAGATTGACGGCACAAAAGCCGCGGCCCCAAACAGCCCCAAGGCCCCCAAACTGCCACCTCCTGTTATAATACAGGAGAAGGCAAAGTGGAACCTCATAAGTGGGGCCATAAATGAGCAGCGTATCAGCTACTCGTCAGCCCATAACACCTCAAACGGAATCATGATGCAGGTCCCAACCCCTAATTACCATAGGAAACTGACTGATTTTCTCAGAGAAAAGCAGATCGGATACCACACATACGCCCTGGAGGACGAACGCATGCTGCGAGTGGTCATCAAGGGTGTAGATAAAGAACTCTCCACGGAATCCGTCCTCGAGGACCTCTGTAGACAGGGGATTCCCGCTAAAGAGGTACACAGGATGTACCACCCCGCAAAGAAATACCAGTATAACATGGTACTTGTAGTGCTTCCCCCCACTCCGGAGGGAAAAGCCATCTTTAACATCAAAGACGTATGCTACATCACAGGCATATCCATCGAACCCCCCTACAAATGGGGAATGCCGGGGCAGTGTCATCGCTGCCAACTGTACGGCCACTCAGCGCGAAACTGCTTCGCCAGACCGCGCTGCGTCAAATGCCTGGGCGACCACGGCACGTCCGAATGTAGGACCCAGCTGAGGAGACAACACCCCGAAGCTGCGTCCTATGCAATACTTCTGGCCACCCGGCCAACTACAAAGGGTGCAAACGAGGCGCAAAGTACCACCAATGAGAGGTGCCCCTCCCAAGCAGAAGTACGTCCCTGCCCCTCCTCCCTCCAAACCTGCTAGGGGGTTATCCAAAAAGGGTCCACAAGGACCTCCTCCTCAAAGGTCGACGGCTCTCCCAGCCAGTCCGACTATGGTCCCCCCTCCCCCGCCCAAAAGGGCCACAGAAAAGGGACCTGCAAAACCGCCCCCGACCTCCAATTTCGGCGCCGACATAGCGTTCGCCGCCAAACTTCTAAGCGACATCGACTCGATGTAGCTAAACATATTTGTCACAAAACTACGAGGTCTTTCGAGGATCGCATGTCAGCACTAGCAAGTCACACGGACTTGATAAACAAAATAAAGGAGTTCTCCTAAACACAAAAACATGCACCCGCGTGATTAGAAAAGCACCGGGGTAGACGCCGGCGCCTACCCCGAAGTCTTACACCAGACACGAACACACGTCCTCTGGATCGTATCCAACGAAGGGCCGCTCGAATTGTTGACTGCCATAGTGTTTCAAACAGCTTGGACCCCTTGGAATTACGCCGAGATGTAGCTTCACTCTGCATCCTCTATCGGTTGTATCACGGGGAGTGCTCTGAGGAATTGTTCGGAATCATACCACCTGCAACTTTTCACCATCGTCCCACGCGAAAAACATACCATCCTCATCACCTTGATGAGTGGCAGTCTCCCCCCGTGCGCTTTTCGCGTAACTTTCTACCGCGCACTGTAAAACTCTGGAACGAACTGTCACTAGCAGTATTTCCGGACCTATACGACCTGCAAACCTTCAAGAAGAGAGCGTATTCCCTCTTAAAAGGCCGGCAACGCACCTGCAGCTCTTCTGATGTTGCGAGTGTCCATGGGAGACGGTAGTTGCTTACCATCAGGTGACCCGTTTGCTCGTATGCCCCCTTATTTAATTTAAAAAAAAATACGTAAAGACATACGGACCGACTCAAACACGAGACCACCGGACTCGAACCCGGATCCGAGTTCGACTCCCACTAGTGTAGCCGCACATAATTATGACCGCGACCGCGATATTGTTATAGAGAGCTCTATCAATACTGCGGAAGCACTCGACATTAGGACATTCGCGCGCGAGTCCGCCCGACCGCACGCGGAAGGGGGGAGGGACGGCCCTTCTAGATCCTTAAAACTGAGCTTCTCTATCCCTACCAATACGCCGTTAGTTTGTGCTACCGCGCGTGAGCAACCACACTCGTCAGTGAGTGAGAAGGGGTCGGACCTCTCAGTAGGAGGGACTACGGTCTCTCCAGACCTAATAATAATTTTCTACGGATAATTAGTTATTTTAAAAAACTGGTTCGCAGCGGGGAGTAAAAGTTTAAACTCCCTCATCGTCTCCCCACCAAAAGACATGCCACATGGCATTCACCAGACCGACTAAGCTAAGACGGCCAAAAGCCATTAGCGTAGACCCATTCGAAAAAGAAAAAAAATAAACTATAACTATTACTATTTATTGCAAATAAAATCTGTTACATAAATATGGCTAAAGTAAAAAAAATATGACATTTTATAAGAACTGTTTATTAAACGAGGAGGTAATTTAGTTTAGTGTCCAACATGACAAAAATTTAAAAAAAAAAAATTTTTATCTGCAGGTAACCAGCATGAATGAGACCAAACGATGTGCATGATCCTTAATAATAATAAGTCCTACTTATATTATAAATAGTTTATGAGGATGGATGGATGGATGTTTGTAACTCTTTCACACAAAAACTACTGAACGGATTTCGATGAAATTTTGTATGGCAGTAGCTTAGGCTATGGAGTCTGGATAAAAACAGGCTACCTTTTATTCCGAAAAAGTACAGTGTTCCTTTGGGATACTGTATTTACGCGGGCGGTGCCGCAGGCAACAGCTAGTTACGTTATAGAATCAAACTACATTAAATTAAAAAATTAGGTTGGTCTTTCAGGCCACGTGCGTACGAACTGACTGACATTTTTACTGTGATTTAATTATTTTCGTTTAATTTTTTACTGTGATTAACCTTAAATAACAATAAGTGTGTCATGTTTAATAAAGATTTTATTCATAATAATAATATTGTCATATTTCTATGTCTAATACATAAGTTATTAGTTTAAGCATCCTAGTCTTATTGATTTAAATTAAACCGTGAACTTGAAAATTGTAGAGATCGTGTTCCACAAACATGTTCTGCAAGGCCAGTGAGTTTCTGATTTTAACTCATAATTCATTATTCATTAAATTGAAGTAGATTAAGCTGTTTTGTTAGTTATGGCCATAATTAAAAAAAACTGTAGAATCTTTGCGCAGCGTGAAAAGAAGCAAAGGACACATAGAGTCGCGTCATACGACTACGGTCTATTGACGATCAAGAGAAGATGTCGAGGCCGAATCATCCGTATAAAGAATGAAAGGGGTCACCCCTCTGGATCAATTCACACGAGTGACCTAAAAGGGGGAAAATCACGCAGAAAGCTACATTTTTCGTCATGACTTTGAAAAGTTGATCCCACAAAAACATTACCTAAATGAAAAAAGTCAAGTATTTCCTTTGCAAAAAGTTATGAGATATCGTAGAGACCAAGTGAAATTCAACATAGTCCCTTTAATAAAGGGATTGAATAACCGAAAAATATCGGTTAAAACGGTAAATGGTATGACGTCATACCTTTAAATTTCCATTACCTTCAAAATAACGGTACCTCGATTATTTTGTTATTGCAAAATTACGGTATCAAAAAATTTTCAGCTATCTAAATCAGTAAAATAAAGGTTTTCTTTATACGACGTCAGTTCGGCCTGAACGGAATCGAGTACACACACGGCAAAATCGCATCAGTTCGTTCTGGTTTGCCGCGAGCTACGGTCGTGTTTAATAATTGTGTAATAATTAAACACCGCGAAAACTCACCCTACGCTTGTACATGATACACGCCCCGCACGGCCGCGGCTCTGGCGAGAACTGAAGCGATTTGTCCACAGATGGTCCGTTCAGTCCATCCAACTTAGTTAATTTTGTATTTTATTCCCTTCCTTAGTAGGAATTTAATTGTTAGTAGTGTTTTAGTAGGAAAGAGCCAGACAGTAATCATATGGAAAATGGTCTAGATTAGGCACAAAAAAAAAACACCATTTCATAATAATAGATTCGTCTGTACTTTGCTTAAAACTACCCGTTTAATTACTATATACGTAATATTTCCTAGTATATTTTAATTTAACGGTAAAATTTATAATAAAATTCAATATAATATTTTTGGAATATAACAAAACCTAAAACCTCGCGTCGATGCGTCGTCACTCTGCATTTTTTCGGTACCGAAATGATTTCGGTTGGGGTAGTAATAAAATAAAGGTATAACGATACCATAAAAAAATTAAGATATATTTCTTTATTTAGCGGTATCGCAACGGTAAATCGCAACCGTTTTGGCTCAACCTTTAAATCAAAGCTATATCGTAATTTTATACCGATATCATACCCATATCTATACCGTTTTCAATCCCGTTAATTAAAGTTTAATTAGTTACTCATAAATAAAATTGTAACCGTATGTGGAAATATTATTTGAATAATTTATTATATTAAATAGTGACATGGCAATGAGCACTTTAATTAATCTATTATATTATTATGGAATATATCTGGAAACGAAGAAACCGACCGCCTGATGCTAAGACATTGAAGTAATTTCTTACCATCAGTGGCTGGTTGTTTTAAGGATCGGAAACGTACTTGTAACTCCTCTGGTTTTTCTTTTACCTTACTGACGCCGCAAAACACAACGAAAGTGCTATTTCCCATTGGTTTCCTGTGTGGCCGTCTTATCTATCCAGTCAATAATGACTGGATAAATAAGAAGGCCTATAAGACGGCCTATTATACCTAGCTTGACATCATATTTGAAATTTTTAGTTTGCTAGAAGTATGCTTTTAATTTTGCTTATTCTCCCTACCTCTAACCTCCATACCTTCCATCTATCCATATCTTTCAAAATCACGTTTTTTGTCGCTTCATATCTTCTAAACTATGCGCTCGATTCTTGAGACTTCTCTGCGACAAAAATTCAGACCGCTAGCTTTGTTACAAACGAGGCACGAAAAAGCCGCGAAATGCTTCGAGAAAAGATAGTTACGGCCGCTTAATACTTATCGATAGCGCTGCCACGCTATGAGATACAAAATTTGATAGGTCGATACATAAATACCTACTGGCTAACTGCAGGCCTAAAAAATTAAGTTAAAAAGACTATAATCCGACTACGTTATAAAAAAAAAAAAACCAAGAGCATGTCAGGACATGTGTATGGAGGGTTCCGTAACTAATCACCACATAAAAGGTTTTCTTCAAATTACTTCAAAAGTTAATGTCCAATTTCATTCAAAATAATTTTCCTAAATAATTTTTAGCATGATCTATCAGCATGGAAACTAACAAGTTTCTATCTCTTATAGCTTGGAAATGCCAGGGGGGACCAACTTATAAACTACTTTGGAGGCCGGTTACTCGAAAATAAAAATAATATTATAGACGAGGCATGTTGAGGCAAAAACTGTATCCAATTAAATGCCCCCACTTTTGAGATTATTGTGGCCATTTTGACATTTGAAGTATGGTGAAAACCAAGATGGCTTAAATTTTTCTTGTATGAAGATTTGTTCTGTCAAATGTACGCCATAGCCTATCTTGAGTTTTGAAATGTTTACATCTAAGCTGCAGTTTACACCGAGACGCTAAGGGTTAGAGAAGTTTCTAGAATTATGATAATAATAATATCTATTGACGCTTCACACCACGTCAATCTGGCCCCGTGCTAAGTATCCGAAGAACTTGTGTTACAGGTACCAGAAAACGGGAAGTATATTTCATACTTTTATACTATACATATATTTAAGATTTTTTATTATATTATACACATATTTATACACACCCATGACCCAGGAGCACAGAAAAACTT
Source organism: Phengaris arion (assembly GCA_963565745.1). Taxonomy (NCBI): domain Eukaryota; kingdom Metazoa; phylum Arthropoda; class Insecta; order Lepidoptera; family Lycaenidae; genus Phengaris; species Phengaris arion. The sequence continues at coordinate 14,568,770 of OY751438.1, read as the reverse complement.
TTTGTTCCTTCGGCGGTATCCAAACCCGGCTTGGACACCAACGCGCTGAAACACTGAGCCACAGAGGTCGTCAATAGGGATGTTGCCTAGTGTGCAATATCACATTTTTTATTTACACACATTAAAGATACATAAATCTAAAGGAATAAGTATTTAGATTGAAAAATTATAAGCAAATAAAAAATATTGCCTATCTCTTTCTCCCAAAACGATTTGTTACGTCACAAGTTGCAACCGCCATACTTTTTGTAATGACAAATGTATGGCGGGTGCAACTCGTGACGTCACAGGCCGATATATCGCTCTCTTCCATAATATAAATTTAAATTGTTGTATCTTCGTTCGGGTTATAGGATTTTAACTCAATTTTTTATTTTGTATTTTTCCGTTTCCATACGAACATGTTTTTGCAATAATATTAATAAGTACCTACCTAATCAAAACACTTGAAATTAAAAATAATATCTTCTTTACGAGCGCGGTGCGAACCAATTTTTTTTTGATTTTAAGAACGATCATAATATTTAAATATTTATAAAATAAAATATACAGGGTGTTTGGTAGGGAGCTGTACATATGCCTAGGGTAGAAACTAGGGATGGTCTGCTACCTACCCCCGCCCTTTATATTGACCTTGACCGCCAGGTTTTATTTTAATTACTTTTTTTTATTTTTAAGGAAAACTCGATATTTTTGACTAAAAATACCTGTAGCTCAAAATCTATCCATAGGACAGGTCTGCTAATGGTCTTGTTTTAATCGTTAGAGTCTTAGTGTACTGTAAAAATTAATTTCACACCAGAAAATTGTAGAGAAGAAAAGTTATGGGACCTGAAGTACCGTAGTAAGGAAAAATCCCCAGTCCATACCCTTTCTAATGATATGCTAAAAGTGTTATAAGTTATCTTAGTGCTAAATTTATCACTTTTAGTTCCGAAGTTATTAATTCATTTCTGAAACTAAAGCACTTTTACCACCACGATTCTACCTTTGTAAGACAAATGTAATTTCCGGAATTTAAACCAGTTTGGCCTACAGTTGGCAGGTAAAATTTACTGTCTCACTCTCACATGAGAGCAAGACTTATTTCTGTCTCTTTCACTCTCGGGTCGACGGCGGCAGGTAACTCGGTGGGGTCTTTGTTTGTCAGTCGAGATTTACCCATCTTAGCTAACTCACGTACTTGCCGTTACGACACTCCACTGTTTTCGTTAATTTTGTTGAGTTTGTTATTACTTCGTTCGTGTTAAGTTTTGTTGCTATTACCTTACGTTGATTGTTAGTAAAATGCCTGGATTTACCAACGAAGAGTACGCCGACATGCTGTTGGTGTATGGAATGGCTAATTGCAATGGGCGCGAAGCGCGGAGGATTTATCAAGAGCGGTATCCTGAGCGACGAGTACCCAACCACCAGACGTTTGGCTCTACTTATCGGCGTCTACGACAAACCGGAAATTTAAATTTCCGAGAACCAAGTGTCAACAGATTTGAACCAATTGTGGCTGATGACCAACGGATATTGGCCCAATTTACGGAAGATCCTACCAGAAACATCAGAACCGTAGCTCGGGCACTTGAGTTAAGCGTGTGGAAAGTCTGGTCTGTTCTCCGGGAAAATGGAAATCATCCTTTCCACTACACCCCTGTACAAGTTAATTATTTTACATGAAGTTTTTTAAGCTCGCATGTCATTCACATGACATGCGAGCTTATACTAGTACGTGCATTTCATAGACAATTTTAAAATCAACGTGAGTATGTGTGAGAGCGAGAGAGGGAAATGGAAAGGCAGAGATAGCAATCAATGTTACATCGCTAACAATTCATAGAAACAAATCACATTAAATGACAAAACATTGAATTTTTTATTTTTTTAAGCTTAGAGGAAAACGATTACAAAAAGAGGATGCAGTTTTGCCGCCACTTGCTCCATACTGACGTGGAAGACATAAATTTTTTGCGGAGTATTCTCTGGACCGATGAGTCAAAGTTTGACAGAGAATGAATTGTTAACTACCACAATCTCCATCACTGGGCACCCAGAGAGCAAAACCTAAGAGTGAAGAGGCACAAAGGATTCCAAAGAAGGTTCTCAGTGAACGTATGGGTAGGCGTCATCGGCAATCGCTTGATAGGGCCACACTTCTTGCCAGACAACTTAAATGGGCAAACTACCTTCATTTCCTCGAAAATGAATTGCCCGTTTTAGTAGACGACGTGTCTTTACGATTTCTTTGACGATCGGCCCATAGTCTTTCAGCACGACGGCTGTTCTGCCCATCGGAGCCTAGTTGTGAGGGAGTTTTTAAACAACTCCTTCCCTTATGCTTGAATAGGTCGGGGTGGGCCAATTCCCTGGCCTCCAAGGTCACCTGACCTTACCCCGATTAATTTCTACGTCTGGGTAGGGCGAAAAAGTTGATGTACGCAGAGGAAGTACCAACAAGGGAGGTTTTGATAAGCAAGATACACGGCGCTTTCAATACGATACGTGAAGAACTGCTGCTTGGCACGGTGACCGTGGAGATGAGGAAGAGGTGCCGAGCATGTTTACAAGTTAATGGTCACCAATTTGAACAAATTTTCTAATAAAATTAGTCATTAAACAAATTTACTTTTCATTTGCTATTCTTTTACGGTTGGACACATTTAATTTTCATTAGTTGAAATTGTTGCTTAAAGTGTCTTAGTTGCGGAAAATAATTAATAACTTCAGAATTAAAAGTGATAATAACACTTTTAGCATATCATTAGAAAGGGTATGGACTGGGGATGTTTTGAAAAAATCAGAAGAACTCAAACCCTGTTAGATTTTTTTTTAACCTCATAGAAAGTGTGCAATTAAAATTATTCTTTTTTCTTACTACGGTACTTCAGGTCCCATAACTTTTCTTCTCTGCAATTTTCTGGTATGAAATTATTTTTCACAGTACACTAAGACTCTAACGATTAAAACAAGACCATTAGCAGACCTGTCCTGTGGATATATTTTGAGCTACAGGTAGTTTTAGTCAAAAATATCGAGTTTTCCTTAAAAAAAAAAGTCATTAAAATAAAACCTGGCGGTCAAGGTCAATATAATGGGCGGGGGTAGGTAGCAGACCATCCCTAGTTTCTACCCTAGGCGTATGTACAGCTCCCTACCAAACACCCTGTATTTTATGAAGGTTAAATAATGTATAGGTAATATAAAAATTAAATATTTATAGTCTTATATTACGTAATGTTCTAAAATTGGACAACTGTGTTTATACGACCGCATTTTAAACGTGTATTTTGACATATTTGTGCAAGCACGTCACAAATATGTATAATATATATATATATATATATATATATATATATATATATATATATATATATATATATATATATATATATATATATATTTGTGGTGTGCTTGCCAAGAACTTACTTTTGATACCAAACACGTGATGATTATTACGGTTTTATTATTTTAGATGTTAGAATTTCAGGTTCAATTTTCGAAATACAAAATTTTATATATTTAAAAATTAATTACCCTTCCTTTTGGCTTCGCCGTAGTCGGGTAAAAAGGCCACATCGCGAAATATTTGCTAAATGTAAATCATTTGCAGCATTCCTTGCAATTTTGCTAAAAGTTCGTATTATGGTCAAGTTTTATAGCAACATTGCAGCAATTCATTTTAATTAGTAGATTGTTGTTGTTGACATGAAAAAAGTATATAACCGTAACCAACCGAATAACCGCATATTATAATACATATATACAAAATACTAGTCTAAAGGCTGATTTTTTAATCGTCAGTTAACTCTTATCTGAGGAATAAATATGTAACACAGTCACAGATTTATTCTTATCTGACGATTGAAAAATTAGCCCATAGAGGTTAATCTTGAAGAACTATTTTAGTACTTGGCAAAAGTTACTAATAAGTACATTGAAATATTTATATTATAGGTAATCATTTAATCTATGAAGTATAAATATTTCGTGTTATTTTTTGGTTCTTCGACTGGCAACTCGTTGACGTCACGCCGAGTTTTGTTTGACATTTTTTTTATTATTATTTAAATATATGGCGTCGGCTTAAAACCATTTGCCAGTGTCAAGTTAAAAAGGCAGGAAATAGAATTTTCGTTTCAATTTTCAACACCGTATTCCTAAATCGTCAAGTCTAAAGTCTAGTCAAAGTCCAAATAGATAGTCAGTGCTGTCAATGAGTCAAGTCAGTCGATTCAGTAAAGTGGTAGAAGCTTTAAGGCACCCACAGACGAGAGGCCGATCGTTTCAGTTAGAACTGACGTCAGTTCAGCCTAAACGGATTCGAGCACATACATAGGCTGCACTAAAAGTATCGGGAATGGAATATTTCCACTGTTCCTGTCATATTAAAATCTTTTTAATTTAAAACTCCTTGGTTTTAAAAATTGAATACCGTTTATTTATTTAAAAAAAGATTCTCGGTTTTGTCACAAGGTCTTGTCAAACTTGTTTAGTCGTTGAGAAAATGGAATTGACTCGAGAAAATTCTAGAGCGATGATTTATTATGACTTTCGAAGTGGTTTAACACAAAAACAGTGTGTTGACCGGATGATTTCTGCATTTGGTGATGAAGCCCCATCCAAAACCACAATTTATCGCTGGTTTGCTGAATTTCAACGTGGACGTGTCAAGCTCAGTGATGATCCCCGTCAAGGTTGTCCAAAAACTGCAGTCACCCAAGAAAACGTTGATGCTGTGCGTAAGCTGATTAAGGAAGATCGACATGTGACATACCGCGAAATTCAGGCAACTTTAGACATTGGCATGAGTCAAATAAAAATAATCTTGCATGAACAATTAGGTGTAAAAAAGTTGTTTTTCCGATGGATACCGCATTTGCTCTGTGTAGAGCAAAAAGCGGCTCGCGTTACTTGGTGCGTCAGAACTCTCGAAAGATTCCACGCAGGATCCTCAAATGCTGTATACAACATCGTATCGATGTTGTATACAGCATCGTCACCTGATGGTGACGAATCCTGGATATACGCGTACGAACCCGAAACAAAAAACCAGTCACGAGTTTGGGTGTTCGAAAATGAGTTAAAGCCAACAAAAATTGTTCGTTCACGGAGTGTTGCAAAAAAAATGGTGGCCACGTTTGTCTCCGAAACCGGCCATGTTGCGACTATTCCTCTTGAGGGATAAAGAACGGTTAATGCTGAATGGTATGCTAACATTTGTTTGCCACAGGCCGTTTCTGAACTCCGTAAAGAGAACTGCAACCGCCGTATCATCCTCCGTCACGACAATGCGAGTTCTCACACCCGCACACAACAAAAGAGTTTTTAGAGCAAGAAATCATAGAATTATTAGACCATCCGCCGTACAGCCCCGACCTAAGCCCTAATGATTTCTATACTTTCCCTAAAATAAAGAATAAATTGCGTGGTCAGAGATTTTCATCACCTGAAGAAGCTGTGGACGCCTACAAAACGGCCATTTTGGAGACCCCAACTTCCGAATGGAATGGTTGCTTCAATGATTGGTTCCATCGTATGGAAAAATGTGTCAAATTTCGTGGAGAATACTTCGAAAAGCAATAAATACATTTTTAAATAGTAATGTTGTGTCACTTCCTTGATTCCCGAAATTTTCAGTGCCACCCTCGTACACGGACAAAATCGCATCCGACCGAAATGACGTCAGTTCTGCCCTTAGATTAATAACGCCTAAATAGTCTTCAAACAAACACATCGTACATAGTGAAGCAAGCAACAGATAGATGTAGGCGTAAGCATTACATACCGACACGCACACAAACAAAACTTTAAAATTGTGGAGTGTGTACTCTTAAAATTGGAATTATTGAATTTGTTTTTCTTAATATCGTGAGATGTAAAAATATAACTTATATTTCATTTTAAACCATCTAAACACAATTTGTGAACTTTATTTGTATTAAACTGGTATTATACCCAATACATAATAAAAAGAATTTTGAAAATCAGTCCATAAACGGCAGAGTAATGTTCAAAGATATCCGTGTCGGTGTAAAATATTATGAGAAGTACCTATTATATCATCATTATGTCATGATTTATGGTGTGATGATGGTGGTGATGATAATGATTAATTTAATTGACATAGTGGCTTATGCTTGCAGTTCTTCAAGCAACGTCGAAATCCCCAAACAGGTATGTATAACGAGTCAGGAGTTCTGTTGAGTACTTTTGGATCTAGGGTATACCTTGGTGCAAAATCTTACTTTTTGGTAGGATATGCTTAGGTTGCTTCAGAAAAAGTTAACTAAAAACTTCAAAATCACTATATGTGTCCATATAAATTTTATTAGCTAGAAGTGCGCCGTCACGACCGGACTGACTTGCGACCGTCCTCGGGCGCTTCATGTTGCCGATCTGTAACAATTATAGAACATCTGTATCTCGTAAAATTATTTATCGGCTCATCCAGCCTGACATTAAACCTTGAGTCCTTTTATTCTCAATATTATCGAAGTGATGTACTCAACTCTTATCTCATATATCTCAACTTTTAAGCCTGATCTCAACTTCGTGTCTCCTCAACCATCCAGGCCGGCATAGCCAGCCCGGCGTGGCCCGGACGACACCGTTCTCTCCTGGACGTATGTGTCCCCCAACCAGCCAGGCCAGAGCCCGGCATGGCCCGGCATAGCATCGCCCATCCATCCTATGCCGGACAAATGCGTTATTCCAACCAGCCAGGGCGGCAGTGCTTCCGCTGCCTCGGGTATGGGCACACGAAGAGGGTGTGCAGGGAGGAAGTGGATAGATGCAGTCACTGCGCAGGTCCTCACATGAGGACTGTTTGCGAAAAGTGGCTGCGGAGAGAAGTGCCTTAGTGCGTTAATTGCACTAAAGCCAAGAGAGGCAGCGCGGAGCACAGTGCCCTTGACAGAGAGTGTGCAGAGAGAAAAAGGTGGGACGCTCTAGCTAGATCGGCGGTGTCGTATTGCTAAGGTTGTCCCCGGTGAGTACTTCCAGTACCGAATATTGCAGGCCAACCTTCAGCGGAGCCAAATCGCCACAAGGGAGTTACTACTCGAGGCCACCAAGCGTAAGGTTAGCGTAGCGTTGCTGCAGGAGCCCTACATAGGTGGGGCGCGGAGTATGAGGACATACAACGGAGTGAAGGTCTACCAGAGCGATGGGGAAGGGGGTGGTGTTGTCAAGGCGTGTGTTGTGGTATTCGACGACACATTGGACGTCGAGCTACACACACGCCTCAGCAACAACAACATAGTTGTGACCACCCTCCGAACCAAAGCCTGGGAGACGGTTGTAGTGTCCTACTACTTCGAGCCCGACAAGCCTATAGGGCCCTACCTGGATCATCTTATGCAGATAGGAAGAGAGTTGGGATCTGATAAGATGATCTTGGGAGGCGACGCGAACGCTAAAAGCCCGTGGTGGGGTGGCGACGCGGAAGACCCGCGGGGAAGGGCAGTGTCTGCTGTACTGGAAGCAATGAGTTTACACATACTCAACACTGGAGACACCCCAACTTTCGACACCGTCAGAGGGGGAAAAAGGTACTCCAGTTACGTGGATGTGACAGCGTGCTCCGACGACCTGCTGGACCGAGTGGGCGACTGGAGTGTTGAGGAGGGATTGACGAGCTCGGACCACAACGGCATATCATTCGGCATCAGACAACAGAAATCCACAGGCACAAACATAATACGTACTACACGCATGTTTAACACACAGAAGGCAAATTGGACTCAGTTTCGTGAGAAACTGACCCAGCTGATGTCAGACAGGCAATTAACTGTACAGGACATGGACACAATACACAGCACACAACAAATAGAAGGCGCAATAGACAGATACACGGAAGTCATAACGCAGACATGCAGAGACACTATGCCGACCAAAAAACACACATAGAGATTCACCTTGTCGTGGTGGAATGATGAGCTCGCGCAGATGAAGAAGGAGGTCGCCACGAGGAAACGCAGGATCCGTAACGCTGCGCCTGATCGCAGAGACCGCGTAGTTGGACTGTACCTGGAAGCGAAAGTGAAGTATGACAAGGCAGTAAAAGATGCACAGACTGAAAGCTGGAAGGAGTTTTGCCGGAAACAGGATAGGGAGGGGGTCTGGGAGGACATCTACAGGCTGTTGAGCAGAGTCAAAGGGAGGGAGGAGGATCTGCCCCTTACGAGGGACGGTGAAACCCTCGACGCCCGAAGCTCCGCGGAATGGCTGGCGGAGACCGTCTACCCCGAGGACCAGGAAAGTGGTGAAAGTGAGGAACATCGGCGGACGCGCCGGCGGGCGGAATCCTTGGACACCGAACCGCCGGCGGGTCCGGACGACCCTCCTTTCATCATGGAGGATTTGAAGAGAGCCGTAAGGTCCTTCAACCCCAAAAAGGCCCCCGGGGCGGATGGACTCACGTCGGACATCTGCCAACACGCTGTGGAATGTGACCCGGAATGGTTCCTTGCTCTGCTGAATAGGTGCCTCACCGTCGCCTGCTTCTGGGCGACTGTGGTGGTGCTAAGGAAGCCGGGCAAGGAATCGTACCGGGTACCAAAAGCCTATCGTCCGATCGGCCTCTTGCCTGTTCTCGGCAAAATCTTCGAGAAGATGCTGGTCGCCCGACTTAGGTTCTACCTGCTGCCCAAGATTAGCCCTAACCAGTATGGCTTTATGCCCCAAAGAAGCACCGAAGACGCTCTCTATAGGTTGGTGAACCACGTCAGAAAACAGAGGGAGGAGAAGAAAATTTCTGTCGTGGTGTCACTGGACATAGAGGGGGCCTTCGACAGTGCTTGGTGGCCTGAGTACCTGAGTGAAAGAGGAGTGAATGTAAGGTATGCGGGTATGGAAGTGAGCAGGGAGACCAACAAGGGGTGCGTGCAGGGATCCATCGGTGGACCGATCCTGTGGGACCTCTTGTTGGACCCCGTGCTATGGATGTTAGAGGAGATGGATGTTTTTAGTCAGGCCTTCGCCGACGACGTAGTATTAGTGTTTAAGGGGGACACCGCTCTGGAGATAGAGCGGAAGGCTAATGGGGTCCTTGACAAAATTAGCAAGTGGGGGGAGCTGAATAAGCTTAAATTCGCCCCCCACAAAACATGTGCTTTATTAACGACGCGTAGACTCAAATATGACGTGCCTCGACTCGCTATGGGGGGTGTTTACTTACAATATCAAGATAGCATTAAAGTATTAGGACTGACAATAGACAGCGGCCTCACTTTTAACGCCCACGTAGGAAATGTTTAATTAAAAAAGGCGATTAATAGATACAAGCAATTAGCCAAAGCGGCCAGGGTAGGTTGGGGGCTTAACCCCCAGATAGTTAGGACTATATATATGGCCGTAATAGAGCCGACTATTTTGTATGCATGGGCAGCGTGGGCACCCACCGTGGAAAAGATGGGGGTCCAGAAAAGGCTCAACTCCGTCCAACGGGGTTTTGCCCAGAAGATTTGCAGAGCATATCGGACCGTCTCCCTGAACTCTGCAATGCTGTTGGCTGGGATACTCCCCCTTGATCTCAGGATACTCGAAGCTTCGAGGCTCTATGAGATCCAGAAGGGGGTACCACACCCGGTGTTGAGGGACAGGGCGGTGGAACGAATGGCTCCAGCGATCGAGGACCCACATCCGGCAGAGCAGGAAGAGCTGAGGTTCGGGTTGGTAGATGAGGACTCTTGTTTGGTTGATAGCCACGTCCATAGGATCTATACGGACGGCAGCAAGATTGAGGATCGAGTCGGAGCCGCACTCTCCGTATGGGAGGGTGAGCCCGAGACGAAGGCCGTCAAGCTTGCGTTGCCGCCGTATTGCACCGTCTACCAAGCCGAGCTTCTAGCGCTCCAGAGAGCTGTAAGTATAGCCTGCAAGAGCGGAATGGCGAAGGTCGGTATCCTTAGCGATTCCAGATCGGCTCTCCAGGCAGTCACCCTTAGTTCCCCTTATCCCCTGGCAGTGCAAACAAGGGAGGCCCTCCGAAAAGCTGCATCGCAGAGGCGGGAGGTCTCCCTGTTTTGGATTAAGGCGCACGCAGGGTTGAGAGGGAATGAGAGGGTTGACGAACTAGCCAAGGAGGCCGCGCAGCGATTGAAAAGGAAACCTGACTACGATCTGTGTCCTGTTTCATTCGTCAAGCGTATCTTAAGAGAGGATACGGTTGAGGAATGGGACAGGAGATACGAAGTGGGAGGGACGGCTGGAACCACGAAGCTCTTTTTCCCAAGCGCTGCTGCTGCATACAAAATAGTCAAAAAGATAGACATAACACACCCCACTACACAGATACTGACTGGACACGGCGGGTTCGTGTCAGCCAGGAGTTGAGGAGACGGTTCCTCACCTGCTACTCGAGTGCCCGATTTTTGCTAGCAGTAGATATGATACTGAGCAAAAATTGGGCATATCGATTACGGGTGAGAGCCTGTCTGCCATCCTGGGGGGAAAGAAGAGAGAAGTTTTTCTCTCCTATTGTAAAAATATTGTAGACTGTGTAATGAAAAAGAACTGTGATATATTGGTGTGATTTTAGTGTAGGCTCTAGATTAAGTATTTTACATTGTGATAGGGTTAAGTTAAATGTGTGTGCCGTTGGTTTTATTTTGACATATTTAAATTGAATTATAATATATTGAGTTTTATTTTATTGAAATTATTATTACTTTATTGATTATTCTTTATTGACATTTTTATCTTGCAAATTTAATTGTATTTTATTAGAAAATTTTTATTAGAATCTATTGAATTTTATTGCGATTTTTAAATGACTGCTTTATATATTTGTATTGACTTGTTACTAGTATAATTAACTGACAAGTACATAGATGTATTACTATGTAACATAAAAGGAAATGTATGCAATAGAATAAGGATGAGACAAAAGTATTGTTCATATTAGAAATAATCATAAGAGAAAAGAAAATTGTAAATAGATGTAAGTAAATTGTAAAATAAAAATAGAAAAAGATTAAAATACAGAGAAAAGATTAAAAAAGAACAAAACAGCCCTGATTATGTTAGGGGGATGGAAAAGAAAAAAAAAACCAGCCAGGGTGAAAAAAAAAAAAATAAAATAAAAAAAAAAAAAAAACTTAGCATATATATGGTTATAATTCATAACACAGCATATTTAGCATAAGTAATAACAATAATATTAATATAAAAATAATGTAAACTGGTACTATTATGGCTATTAAACTACCTTGGATTTTCACGGTGTGCATAGCGTACCACAAATTGTAAAGAATTATTATGAAAATAATTTCTCGGCAAACCGCCTGGCCGGGCACTTCACCAGCGTACCACAAATTGTGAAGAATTACCATGAAAATAATTTCTCGGCAAACCGCCTGGCCGGGCACTTCACCCCGGGCGCGGAAAGACCAAAATACAGACTAATAAATGGAACAAAAACAAACATGTAATGTAAGGATGAGTTAATTTAGTAGAAGTAACATAGCACAATTAAATAAATATAACAACAAATATAATGAAATAGTCAATGTAGATGTTAACAAGAAAAGGAGAAGTAGAGACAGAACAGAAAAAAGGCTTTAGATAAGTAAGGAAAGTGAATGTAAAGTAGAAACTAAATAAAATTAATGTAAAAAATGTGGAACTCAACAAGTAAACAAATTATAAATAAAGTATAAGTAGAAGAAAAATTAAATAGCAGAATAAAAATTGTAATAGTTGATATGTATGGGTGAAGTTGTTCAAAAGATATAAATCCATAGATAGAGAATATAAGAAACTACAGATAAGTATAATATATAGAAATAAAGAAATAAGTAGTAGTAGTAAAATAAGTGTAAAGGAAAATTGTAAAATATGATAGAAATAAGAAAATGAATGAAACATAATATAAACCAAAAACAGAAATGTAAAGGAAAAAGAGAAATTAGTGTAAAGCAAAGAAATGATATGAATGTATTCAAATTAAGGTTAAAGCAAGTTAGAAATGTAAACAGAATTGTAAAATGTAAGGGTGTAGTGGAAAAGAAATGTTAAAATGGAGTAAATAAACTTAAGAAAATAAAAAGATGTAATATATAACAAACGCATGAGTAAAGAATAGATTAAAAAATAGAAATTGCTAGAAATTCAAGAGTGTAGCCCAATAAAAAACCAAATGTAAATGTAAAAATGCAACCTAGCAAAAAATTGTCCTGACTTCATGGTTGGGGGAACAAGTAGGCCCAGAAATGGGTCATAAAAAAAAAAAGACGTGTGGCACTCGGGGACTGCCGCGGTAAAGCTATTGCATAGCATTTTGTATCAACTTATGCAATTATAATTATTTATTTATTTTATTTATGCAGTATTCCTTTTCTTTCACTATTTTTTCGTGACTTTCTTCATTAATAATAAATGCACTTTGTTCATTCATATTCAAAACACTTTATACACAAATTTTACAAGTACAGCTATTCACTGTTGTACATAAATACCTATACACCTATATACTTTCTCATAAACAGCTGCTTATGTATTTGTCCGATTTCGGAGCAGCTCGTCTCGATTCGTGCTAGTTTCGTAGAGTCGTAGAATACGTTTAATCGCACCCACACAACGCCGTGTCGAAGACTGCCGAACTGAAACGACGTTAGACGATGCACGGAGCGTGAGGTTTTTTCGTTACGGAATTTCTGGATTCGGTCCCCGCGCTCAAGGCCCGCGATAGAAGCTATGCAATAGCTTAAAAAAAACAGACAGGGCGAAGCCCGGCATGGCCAGGCACGACGTCGTCCTCCCCAAAGATGTGTCCTTTCAACCAGCCAGACCAGAGCCTGGCATGGTCTAATGGGAACTAATCGTCCCCCATGCCTCTACTTAATGTCTTTTTGCTTAATATCTCAGAACACGCACATATATACACACAAATAAGTTATCAAATACACACATACGTATTCTCAAAAGTACTCACATACTTTAAAATTATGGACTGTCTTGTTCAGCTTGGCTTTCGTGATCGAGAATATCATGGTCAGATATAACACTCAAAGTATCCGATCCAGCTGTGACCGTATTCGATTCAGCCGTTATCGTTTCAGATTCAGCCGTCATCGTGTCTGATTCAGCTGTAAGGGTATCGGAGTCCACAGAGAGCGTTTCACTACCACAACTAATAGGGCATTTACTATCGAAATTTACATCTACCGACACCGTCTCGGCCTCCTCTTTATCCAGTAGACTAGTGCTTAATTCAACTAAACCATCATGACCCTGATGTACTGGACGCAAATTCTCGTGCGCGAACTTTAGAGTATGATGTGATCCGAATAAACTCTTAAGCTCGTAACGATCGTTGTCTAACACCGAAGTTATCACAAAGGGACCCTTAAATTTTCTGTCTAGCTTAGTTTGGTTACGTTCGCTACTTTTTATGAACACGAAGTCTCCTTTTGAAAATGGTCTAATAACCGCGCGACCTCTATTAAACCTTTGAGCATCAGATGTGGCTGCTTTCTGTATATTACTAGAGACATCATTTCGCATCAAGTCTAGGTCAATTCTTTGTACATCTCCAGGAGCAGAAGAGCTTATCTTTGACATTCCCAAAGATTGTGACTGAATGCCAAACATAAGCTCCGTTGGCGTGTATTTGGTGACACTAGACCTGGTACTGTTAAGTGCCAGTGGATGTTTCCTAATTCATTAAGCCATGTTTTATTGAGGTCGTTTTCAATTATCATTAGTAAACTTTTTAATGTTCGCATAACGCGCTCTACCTGGCCGTTTGCCCTACTGGAGCCGTTCGCAATGTAATGTAATTCAATATTATATTCTGCACAGAATTCTTTAAAGTTAGAACTTATGTAGCATCTACCCTGATCTGCAATGATGCGTTTAGGCGCTCCAAAAAAGCAAACAGCTTTTCTAAGCGCCCTAACTGCGCTAGCCGCATCAATCTGAAGAGTATGTTCTAATAGTACGTATTTAGTAAAGGCATCAATTATTACAGAGCAATATTCTTTGCGATCGCTCTTGCCGCTTAATTTTCCGATGAAATCTATATGAATAGTGTGCCAAGGCACAGATACTTTTGGGATAGGATGTAGTTGGACAGGTTGGGCTCCAGATGGTCCCTTTGACGTTTACATACTATACAAGATTCAATGAACTTCTTAACACATTTAGACATTTGAGGAAACCAGTACTGTTCATACAACTTGTCCAACGTCTTATCATAGCCCAAGTATTGCAGTTCGTTATGAACGTGAGTAATAAGGCTCCATATCAATGATCGCGGTACTACGGGAAGCCATGAAATAACTTTATTTCGCACTACCTTTCTGTAAAGTATACCAGCCCTAACATCATATGTTTGACCAACTGTGTGAGGGAAATCGTCGTTCATATGTTGCCTAATGAAATCTTGGATTTTCGAGTCGCGTTTTTGCTCTACCGCAAACCAACCTCGATGAAGCTCTACAAAATTAACGGTTTCTGGAATAGGGGCCGAAGAAGACTGTAATGTAACTGTATTAGGTTCTGGAATCGGATTTCTAAATAGGTAGTCGGCGTGTCCCATACCACGGCCTTCGCGATAAGCAATATCGAAATCGTAGGCTTGGTGGAAAGCCCACCAACGATGGACGCGAGGAGTAAGATCAGTTTTGGATTTTGATGCTTTAAGAGAGTTGCAGTCTGTAAAGACTCTAAATTTACGACCGTACAAATAATGTCGAAAGTGTTCTACCGCTCGTACGACTGCGAGTGTTTCCAGCTCGTACGAGTGGTAGCGCGACTCAGCTTCAGACGTGCGCTTGCTAAAGTACTCTATAACATGCGGAAGGTTATTTTTCTTTTGTATCAGGATTGCACCGTATCCTTCAGAACTGGCATCGCAATGCATTGCGACTCGACTGGTAAATCAGGGTCAAAGATGGTCAGTACGGGCTCGGATGTTAGTATACGTATAATGCTATTGTGAATCTCCTCGTGCTTTTTGCTCCATTTAATAGGTCCATTTCGTTTTGTGAGTGGATATAAGGGACCAGCGATATTAGAAAAATTAGGTATGAATTTCCGGAAATAAGAAGAGAGGCCTAGAAACTGTCAGACTTGTGTAGCTGTTTTAGGTTGAGGAGAATCTATTAATGCCTGTATTTTACGCGAATTTGGCCTAACTTTACCACACTGAATAGAGTAACCTAAAAACTGGACTTTCTGCTTCATAAATTTACATTTTCTGAGATTAAGAGAAAATCCAGCTAGAGATAATGCGGCTAAAACTTCATTAAGCCGTTTTAAACCTTCAGAATTGCTGCTAGAATAACATAAAACGTCGTCCATATAACTTAAGGGTTTATCTTTTAAGTTATGAACGGCTTTAGTAATGCACTGCTGATATACTGACGGAGCATTACGTAACCCGAAGGGCATAGCGAGATACTCGTATTACCCCTCAGGCGTCACAAATGCTATCTTTTCTACGGAATCCGGGTGAATGGGGATTTGGTGGAAGCCCGAAGCCATATCAAGTGATGAAAAGTAATATGCACCACCAAGCTGAGCTATTTGCTCCTCAATCCGCGGTAAAGGATAATGCTCAGGCTTTGTATTGAGATTGAGTTCCCGGAAATCTACACACATTCTGTCATCGCCATTCTTCTTTTTAACCAAAAGAATTGGGCTTGCGAAAGGCGATGAACTATCCCGTATTACACCAGCGTCAAGAAGTTCCTGAATCTTTTCCCTTACGATTTTCTTTTCTATAGTAGCTAGCCTATATGGTCGCCTTTGAACTATTTTATGGGGGTCTACTAACTCTATTTCTAGCTCTCCGGTAGTAACACGTTTTTTAGGAACACCCTCTATAAAGCTATCAGAATACTTATTTAGTATTTTAATTAAAGCCTCTCTATCGTCACCAGTTAAGTTTGTGTCGATTTCAAAATGCTTTACTTTACTCTCTACATAACAAACGTTAGTTCGCTTCAGAACGGAAAATTTAAGCTTATTATTATTAACCTGAACACTTATATTATGTTCTAATATGTCTCTACCAATGATAACGGATCGTTAATACACAGGTCCGGGACTACGTGAAATGTTACAGTAAGAGAAATATTTCCTACTATTATATCGCTAGAAATTTGAGACCTACCTTTAATTTGGTCACCGCCTATACCGGCAAGATAAACGATACTATTGCGTACTTGTTATTTGTAATGAGATTTGAACCTAGACGCTACGCTTTGCCCCAGGCAAAAAACCGCTATGCTATGAAGTTCATTACCACAATATCGAAATTACGCTTTTGTACATTATGGACATTGATCACTTTGACGTAATTCGCGCGAAGCACCCCGCAGTTACGGAGCCGGCGCGTCCCCCACTCATCTCCTTCACCCCCTTGAATACTTCATAGCTTCAAAATTAAGAAGATTGAGTAGAGAAATAGTTAAAATTTTAGCCGAATTTAAAAGGGGAATTATTTAGAAAATATGATTTTTTTCATACTTTTTTGCGTAAGTCGGTTAAATTTTTTGTTTAAAAATATAATTTTATTATTTTTTTATATCAAAATCTATATCCAGGCGAAACAACCCTTATAAAATGCACACTTAAAAATTATTTAAATTATTATGAGCGAATTTCGACACCAGGGCGACCTAATTCCTCTTCCTAAGATATTTTAATGTTGATGTCACTTAAATTACCGAAGTCAAAAAAACTTTGTATCTCACGAGTAAAGTAATTTTGTTAAGTATATTATAATAATATGAAGATTGAGGACTTAACGGTTAACCACGCACGAAAGACCGGCCACCATTTTTCTGTCGCCATTAATTTGTGCTCTTTTGACAAGAAATGTAAACAAACATAATAAGTTTAAATTTTAAAATCTTTCTCACTAAAGAGCGTTTCCACATTACGCGATACGATTGCCGATATCGGACCAGAAACACAGAGTAGAAAAAATATATAATTATTAATTTCGTACAGAGAAACAGCTTTCATAGGACGATCCAATTCGATCCAAATTTGAAAATTTTGGAGTCCCATTCAAGGGCTAACAATTTTTCCACAGAATCGTGGACACACCGTATGTAGCATGTAGCTGTTTATCTGTGCCTTTTTCTTTTATCTGTGTCAGTTCTTTAAAATGTGTCCTCATAAAATGTCGCCAAGAGCGTTTTCCTATTATTTAATCCGTTAACCGACATTGCGCCAGCATGTCATGTAGACAAAGACAGGTATAAGTTTCTTTGAAAAAATTTATACATGCTGCGATAAACGATATCGTATAGCGTAATGTGAAAAGGCTCTAACAATAACCAAATATTTTTAACATTTAACATTAAAAGAATATACATGCAATGAAATTTTCATGCATTTTTGGTACCTAAGGTTCTTACTTCTTGAGTAAGACTCGTCTTGTTGTGATGTTGCATTCGCCCTACATATTCTTGTTTTATTTTATGTTCTGATTCTAGGCTCTAAAGTTCTAATTTGTAATTTTTGTTCCATTTATTATATTATATTATGTACACATTTATTGACGTTATTTTTTAAGTTGTTGACTTCCTAGGGACAAGAAGTCCATGATTCGTCGATCTTAAACTTTAAATCATTTTTTATTGGTTTTTTTCTATGTTCTTTTAGTTAACATTTTATTGCCTCCCTAGAGTAAGTGTGGGTACAATTATCATAAGCTTCTGTAAACATAGTGAACAGAATCCCCAAAAATAGCTACTAAATGAAACGGTAGTATAATCACATCTACTAAATGAAATGAGAGTATCATCAGTAGATTTGTATTCCAATTCAACCTTACATTTTTTTTTTCGAAAGGGTCTACGCTAAGGGTCGGGTTAAGACCACTGTTTCTGTGTTCATCCATTCAAAACTAACCATACTTGTTATAATTAATATTACTACCTTACATTAAATACTGAAACCAATAAACATTTGAAAAGCACATAAAACTTTAACTTGAAACTGACATGAGTTTTTATCAAATGCATATTAACATAAAACTAACTTTTTAATTATAAAGTTCACTTACGAGTATATTGTATTTAACTCCTCGAAAGTAAGAGTACTATTACCTATAATTAATTTCAAATGATATTTGGTAGACTTAATGCTTGATTCCCACAACCCTCTAAAATTAGGAGAGTGTGGGGGAATAAAATGC
Source organism: Phengaris arion (assembly GCA_963565745.1). Classification (NCBI taxonomy): domain Eukaryota; kingdom Metazoa; phylum Arthropoda; class Insecta; order Lepidoptera; family Lycaenidae; genus Phengaris; species Phengaris arion. The sequence continues at coordinate 14,550,622 of OY751438.1, read as the reverse complement.
CAACTAGTACTGTTTGTTGCCATCCAATCTACTATTTCGGTAGTAAAACTGGATTTTTCCGCTTTAAATAAATCAGATAATTCTTTAGCACTGCCAACAAAATTAGTGTCGTTATCACTCCATACCTCAGCGACATGTCCGCGTCGCGCTACAAACCTTTTAAATGCAGCTAAGAAAGTTTTTGTTGTCATATCTCCTACTAACTCTCAATGTATATATAGCCTTCGTTGTCGTGCATATGAATAAACAAATATAACCTTTAGTAGAACAAATTCCACGTCCATTCATACAGTGGATATTTATGGGTCCGGCGTAATCCACTCCGCTTTTATGAAAAGGTATGTTAGGTGTTACTCGTAATTGTAGTAGTTGACCGATCATTTGTTGACTAGAGTGCGCTGAGTGTCGCACACAAATGATACCCTTATGTACAAATCCCTTAACAAGACGCTTATCGAATATCTACTTCGTAGAAAATTGAGCATAATTTGTGGCCCGCCGTGCATAGTCTTCTGGTGAGCATCTGTAATTATTAATTTGGAAAGTGGCGAATCATGTGATAAGATAATAGGGTGTCTCATTTCAAGTTCTACTTGAGCACTCTGTATTCTACCGCCTACTCTGAGGATGCCAACTGAATCCAAAAACGGATTTGAAGAGGTAAGTTTACTTTTTTTACTAACTTTATGTCCTGTTAAAATTCTATTCATTTCCTGTTGGTTTCCTGTTAATTTCTCTTGCTGTTAATTGTGCACTAACTTTTTCTTTTTCAGGTGACTTCCAGTGTATTAATCTACGACAGTAAGAGATCACTCCGGTAAGTATATTTAATGATGAATATCTTGATAATAAATCCATACTGTTTTCATTCGTGACCATATGACTTTTATTCTCCGTATGTCTTTCTTCTAAATGTATATATTCTATGTTTCCTAATTCATATTTAATATTGTGTGCATTAATGTGCAGCTAGGCAGGTCCTTGAAACCAGAGTTTATTTCTTACTAGTTCTGACGTTTACGGATTATCTGAAAATATGACATGAGTCCACTGATTTCTTTTCATTGCCGTCAAAATTTCAGAGACTCTATTCGCCACAAAAGTTTTCCATCTATTGGGATGGTTACTGAGCCACGCCAACACAATCGATGAATCTGTCCAGGCATGTATATGATTTTTAGATTTTTTCTGTACCTCAGAGATTTCCATAAGGATTTTCGACAGCAAAACTGCACCACACAATTCCAAACGTGGGATTGAAACTTGTTTTACTGGAGCCACTCTTGTTTTTGACGATATTAAACTAACCTTTATTTCTCCAGTGGTATCAATGATTCTTAAATGTAATACAGCAGCATATGCTGCATTGGATGCATCACAAAAGCCGTGAAGTTCATGAATTTGGCCATCCGTTTTCCAATTATTTTAGTAAGTACTGGTAAGTCCTTATAGAATTTATCCCATTCTTCTAATAATTTAGTAGGAACTTTCTGGTCCCAATCGATCCCAGCTAGCCATAACTTTTGGATGAATATCTTCGCCATTGTAATAGTTGGTGTTAACCACCCAAGAGGATCGTAGAGGCGTTATATGCCCGAGATAATTTTTCTTTTTGTTACAGAACACTGAGGAAGAACATCGACTATGAACCGGAAATTATCAGTTTCCATCCCACCTTAAACCGAGAATTTTTATCGTTTCATCTAATTTAGGTTCCAGTTTAAGATCTGATTTTTTTGAATCCACTTGTATCTTCTGTAACAAACTTGTACTATTACTTTCCCACTTTTGAAGCGTGAAACCACCACGATCAAGTAAATTTGTTACTTCTTTATAAAGTTGTACTCCTTCTTCTTCTGTGTAACAACCACTCATCATGTCATCCATATAATACTCATTTAAAACTGTGTACACTGCTCGAGGAAACTAAGAACCTTCAATCATTGCTAAGTGTTGAAGGTATTTAACTGCTAGATACGGTGCAGATGAAGTTCCAAAGATTACTCGTGTGAAACGAAGATGTTGTAGTTCGGCCTCAGGACTGTCTTGCGATAGTACTCTTTTCTTTGTAATCTAAATCCTCTGGTGCGACTTTCAATTGTCTATACATTTTCACAATATCCGCAACTAGTGCATGATAGCAGCGCCATCTCATAATAAGATGACGAAGTTCAGGCTGGAGCCTCGACCCCACCAACAGTTTAATGATATCCCATTTGATTCCTTACAGGATGCATCTACAACCATAAATACCTTGGTTGTTATTCTATCTTTCTTGACTATGGGATGATGAGGTAAGTATACTGCTTCTTTATTAATATCACAGGTATCCACGTACTCTATATGACCTGATTCCTTGTATTCATTGAGTACATTTGTATACTCTACTCTTAGCTCAGGATCCTTTGATAAACGCCTCTCTAAATTAGATAATCGTATTTTGGCGACTTCCCTTAAGTTGCCCTGTAAACAACGCAGATTATCCGTTTTGAACAGTAGTTTTACTAGAAACCTTCCTGTTTCATCATGCTTTAATGTTTCATAGAAGAAATCTTCACATTTCTTCTCTTCAGGAGTTAAAATTTTCCTTGTACATAATTTTGGTTCTGATTCTAACTCCCAAAAACGTTTGAGGAGCTCGTCCTCTCCGTTATCATAACATTCCAACTTAGCGTGATGACAGTGCCTTATTTCTTTTGATGTATTTTGTGAACTAATTTTTCCAGATAAAATCCTGCCCAACATTGTGCGTTGGGCAACAATAGATTGAGATGGACCTTTTATTATACCTTCAAGTAATATTTGACTAAACTTCAGCTCCTAAGAGCAAATCAATCTTACTATGAACGTCATAAGTGCTAATTCATCTACTTGCAACGAAGGCAATACTTGGACCATTATTTTATTTGATGGCAACAAAGCTGTAATTTTTCCCAGGACATGAGCCCTTACTACTATACTGAAATTAGGGTCAAGGCGTGATATCATCTTAACTATAACAGAAGCCTTTGAAGTCAAAGTCGTCTGATCACCGCCAAGCCCGGATATTAAACTAGTACCTGGTATCTTTTTTAGTGTCAACAATTGCACCGCAGACTCCGTTATAAAGGAGGCCTGAGACCCCTGGTCTATAAGAGATCCCAACACAACTGTACTATTCCTATTTGATTTTACTTTTACTAGGGCGGTAGCCAGTAGTACATGCCCTTGAACCTCAGAATAATGACATGTAGGAACTACTGGCGGAATTGGAGACTCGTTACTGTTTTTTGGAGATTGACTATTTGAACTAAAAGCCTCATCAGTTCGTGAAGGCGGTTTGTATACTTTTAAATGTAGTAGATGGTGATGATTTCTTTTGCAATAAAAGCATTTGGTTGGGACTGTGCACACTGGTACGTTGAGTGTCCCGAATTTAAGCAGTTGAATCATATATTATTTGTTTGTGTGAACTCACGTCGTGTCCCTACATTTTCCTTAACAAACTTCTTACAAGTGTGAATCTTATGATTATCATTGTAAAACTTACAAACACGGATGGCAGTTGCAACATGTGTAAAGCTCGGCCTATCTACTCTTGAACCTTTAGTATCCAGAAACTCCACAGACCTAAATCTGCTTTGAAGAAATTCTTCAAACATACTAAAACTAGGTAGGTCTATTTTGGCCTCACAAACCTTTTGTTCCCAACGTTTGCGGGATTCTGAAATTTAAGGGATATAAGGTAGATTATTATCGTATCCCAACTGCTAGTATCAATGCCTATGTTCCCCAGTGCATGAAGGCATTCTTTGGTATTGTTTAGTAAGCCTTTAATAGCTACTGCCGACTCGTAACGTAACTATAACCTTTTGGTTGGTTAACCTAGCTAGAATATTATTTGATAAGTATCTCTTATTAAAGTGAAACTTTTATTACATCGTCTCAAACATTTTCGTCTGTGTGTTGCATGTCGCTTGACGGTCGGCCGCGGAGTAGGGATAAAGTGGAAGGCGCTCGTCAGAGCAGCCGAGGCCAATATGGCGGCGCCTATAGTTCGCATCAGCTGACCGTGTAGTGTATAGACTAGTACTCATTTGTGCTAGTGCTCCACGCTATTTTGTTATTAAGTTTCACTTTTACCGTGGTTTCATAAAACCACACAATCCTTTTCTTGATTGGTTTACAACCCAAAAATACTTCACATTAGTAAGGCCCTCATAAACATCTTATGCAAATAGGTTCGCTTTACCTATAGCGTGATCTAGCGGCAAATCAGCGCTATCTAGTATGCCATATGAGAACCAAAGTTCCTTAAGAAAATTAACTTTTAAATCTAACGCATAAACAGTCTGTATATTGATAAAGACCGCATTTAACTCGTTATGTAGTTCACGCGAAGACACAAGAAGCGCATTTTATTGTTATTAAAACTTAATAACAATAAAATGCGCTTCTTGTGTCTTAACCGTGGTTTCATAAAACCACACAATCCTTTTTATTATTATATCTAGTTTCTAACTGGTTCCAACAAACACTATAATTGTCAGCGGTAGTTGACATATATCTTAAAAGCTGTTCGGCTTCACCAGTGACACTGCTTTTGAGGTAGTGAAGTTTCTGGACATCATCAATGCAAGAATTTTTATGTATTAAAGAAATAAATAAATCCCGAAAGCTAACCCATTCCGAATATTTCCCCGAAAATTTTGGCAAACTAATTTATGGTAAACTTACTGCAGGCTTATCATTCGCAGTTGCAACTGATTCCTTAACACTATTTACACTATTAACATAATTACATAAAGCATTTTTTAACAGCGATTTATAATCAGTGTACAACTCCTCAGCCTGCTCGTACAAATCATCGGTAATGTAATCAGATTTTTCTAGGTCTTTGGCTTCTACTTCTAATATAATCGTATTATGATTAGAAGCAAATGTCTGCCAGTAGTTTTCAAGGGTTTCTAATCGGGTCCTCTATATATCCTTTATTTAAGCGCTCTTTCGGCGGCATTTTAAAATTTATTTGAGCCTTATTATTGTTCCAAATTACATTTTTCTGAATAACTATTGCCTCCATAACTATGTCCAGTAACTATTCTTCGGAAAAAAATTATAATAACTTTGTTCGCAATTCGCAAAGCACTATATTTTTATTGTTATTTATTTTTCCCTTTTTGCACTATTTGTTAACACTTAATGGAATAAGGATTAAAATTACTCATTCGGGACTTGTGTACTAACTGTTGGTGAGTTCCGGCTCGGCCGCTTGGAGTGTAGACCGGCACCTGTTCCAGCACCTCGGGTTCTTCTGCTGCTGTTGAAGGTTCTGCTCCAACCACCAGCCTCCAGGTTGTTCCTCGTCCGGTCGAAGAGTACCTCGCTGATTTTCTTCAGGCTGCCAGTCTATCTCCTGTCTTCCAGGGCCCCAGACTTTTCCCCAGGATAGTGCACAGGACACAACGATTCTTTATGATATCGAAGGACCATGAACAGAATCCCCAAAAATATCTACTAAATGAAACGAGAGTATAATCAGTAGATTTGTTCAAATTCCAATTGAACCTTACATTTTTTTTTTTTTTTTCAAACGGGTCTATGCTAAGGGTCGGGTTAAGACCGCTGTAGCTAAGTCGGACTATAACTAGCCTGGTGGCTAGTTTATTTGGTTAGAGTCGATGGGAGGGTTTGACCCTACCTCCCTAACATCACCCGGGTGATGTTCAGACCGGATGTTGGGGACAGCTACGAGTTGTGAGCTATTATTATGACAGGGGAGACGCGGGTCTCTCCTGCTAAGGGGTCCGACCCCTTCCTCACTCGCTGATGAGTGAGGTTGCTCGCGCGCGGTAGCAGAAACTAGCGGCGTGCGAGTTATCGCGATAGAGGAGCTCTCGTTTTGTATGGTATCGGTACTGAGAGGGCCGTCCCTCTCCCTTTCCGCGTACGGTCGGGACTCGCGCGCGTAAGTCCTAATATCGATGAGGTTCGGGGTATTGGTAGAGCTCTCTATAACAATATCGCGGTCGCGGGCACTATTTAGAAGTGAACCTAGTCTACTGGGATGCTAACTCGAACTCGGGTTCGGGTCCGGTCCCGTGTTAGGGTCGGTCTGTACGCCTGTACGTGTTGTCGTGACGGATGTGGGACCTCGGGGTAGGCGCCGGCGTCGACCCCGGTGCGATACTAATCTCGCGGGTGCGTGAGTTTTGTGTTTACGTAACTGTACACAGTACGTTACGTGTTTTGTGATCGGGTCAACGGGATCGGCTAAGATATGCTTAGGCCGTTTGTACGGGTGTCGGAAAGTCTGTGCGTCGTGGTCATAGTCCAGTGCCTTTTTGATAAGGGGGTTTGGGTGATTTTTGCCTTTATCAAAGAATCTCTCTACGAGTTCCTTGATATAGGCTTTAATAGTAATGATTTCGCAGTCCCTATGCAAGTCGATGTTACGCATGTACCAGGGGGCGCCTGTTGCCATGCGTAGAAACCGGTTCTGGACTCTTTGCAAACGGTCCAATTGAGACTCGCTTATCTGTGCGAAAGAGACGCACGCATAAGTGAGTATCGTTCTGATGCAAACCTTATACAGTGTAAGCTTATGTCTTAGGGACATTTTGCTTCGCGAATTAAGTAGCGGATATAATTTGTAGAGTACAAATTTCGCTTTTCGTAATGTGTTACTAATGTGACTCGAAAACGTCATCGACTTGTTTAGTACTACGCCTAAATATTAGGGGTGGGATTATGTTGCCGTGCAGGCTTATAGGGCTCATTAGTTTACGAGGGCAAGTACGCCTCATTGCACTTTTAATATCGAATTGGATGGCGTGACTTTTGTCGGGATTGACTTCAATTCTTCATTTGGAAAACCAGTTACCGAGAGCGGTAACTAACTCCTGGAGGGCTTTTGACGCGGTACAGGCTCGTATGTGGGAATAATAAAGGGCTGTATCGTCCGCGAACATAGCTAATTGCACCTTAGCGTGTTTGGGGATGTCACTAGTATACAGGTTATATAGGGAGGGCGAGAGGACCGAGCCCTGCGGCACTCCCGCCTCCATATATCTTGGCGACGACAGTGCGCCTTCGACGCGGAAATGAAATTTACGGTTTTTTAAAAAGTTACTAATTAGTAGAACAAGATAATCAGGTATTTCCATTTGATAGAGTTTGTATAACAGTCCGTTATGCCAAATTTTATCAAAAGCTTTTGCAATGTCAAAGAATACGGCGCATGTCGTCTTCCTGTCGTTTTTGCTAGATATTATGTACTCCGTTAAGCGGTGTACTTGAGCGGGACAACTGTGCATTTCGCGGAAGGCAAACTGCTCGTCTGGAAGGAGTTTTTTGTCGGATATGACGTCATTGAGGCGTCTTTTGATAACTCTTTCGTAGACTTTACCGAGGGAGCTAATGAGACTTATTGGACGGTAACTACCAGGTACCTTCCGGGGTTTCCCCGGTTTGTGGATACCTATGGCAATAGCTACTTTCCAAATGTCTGGGAATGAACATCCTACTAAGAGGGCGTTAAAGATGTTCACTAGGAGTTGAATAAGCTCGGACGGTAACATTTTAAGTGGTTTGTTTGAAATACCGTCGAGGCCTGGGGCCTTTTTGGCTTTCATACACTTAATAATGTCACTGACCTTCTCCGAGTCCACCATCCTCACCCTATCTACATCAGGTGGCCTCGAGAGTCGGCTGTTGACCTCGCTATTTACTAAGCTAAGGTGCACGGGATCGATCGGGAGAGTACTCGGCCGGCACTGTTGTTCGAAGTTATCAGCTAGGCACTCGGCCTTGTCTATGTCTTCGAATGCAGGAGGACGGTTAGGTCTGTCTAACGGAGGCATATCGCACTCCGTGTCGTTTTTGAGGGCCTTCGCGAGTGGCCAGTATGCCACGTGAGACGGTTCTAAATCACTAAGAAGTCGATCCCAACTCTCGGCTTTGTGTTGTTTGATTTTAAACTTAACTTCCCTCTCGTAGTGACGGAGGGCTTTCCTCCACTCTTCCGACGGGTAGCGATCATATGTGCGTTTAGCCGCATTTCGGAGTCTGATGGACTCCCTTATGTCCTCAGGGAGGGGCCAACGGCCTTTGGGGGTCGTTGGCACCTCCCTAGATGATCTCTTTATGGTCGCTACCAGGTGATCGGTCAAGTGGGAGGCGGCCTCTATGGCTGTCTCTTTACTATCTATAATATCGGGGATTTTATCTAAGTGACTAGATTGGAGGACTTTGATGTTCTCCGCTAGTGATTTATAATCTAATATCTTCCTAGTACTGGAATTATTGGGGTTGAGACTACCAAGTGTAATCACAACCGGTCTGTGGTCCGAGTTAAGCTCGTGGAGAGTCTCAATATAGATATTTAGGGACACATTTTTAACTAAAGCTATGTCTATAGTACTAGGATTGCGTATGACGCCGTTGATGTTTTCATTGGTGTCATAGCGAGTGGGGTCCGTGGGAGCTAAAAGTGCAAAATTTAATGTGTCGGTTAAGCTACAAAGGATTGAGCCGTTCTTATTGTTATTGATATTTCCCCACTCAGTGTGTTTACAATTTAAGTCGCCGGCAATAATGACAGCGTTGCCTAAATTGAATAGCGCCTGCAGGTCGCTGGAATGTAGTTCATTCTTACATGCCAGGTGCGCGCTAACTATAACAATGGGTCCGTGACCGGACATACTAATATGGCAAACAGATGTTTCTAAGCTTAACAATGGCGGTGGCTCTAGAGGAATACAATGCAATGATTTTTTATAGTAGATAAGAGTACCTCCGAGTCGGGATCGAGTTCTATCGTTTCTGATTATTTTGTAGTTAGCTATTTTGGGGCTTCTCATACTAGGTTTTAAAAACGTTTCCTGCACTAGAAGAATATCGACATTTTGGCTGCTTACAAAATCGCGAATTTCACTTATGTTATTCCTAATGCCGTTCGTATTGAACGACACTACGCGTAACGAGTGCGGCTTTGTCCTTCCCGAAGGCTCCATCAATTACCGCTTGTGGAGAGAGCCTTGATCTGACGGATCAAGACCTGGTGGTCAGACAAGGCTTGGATGCGGTCTGTGGCCGATCCTTTTAGCTTTGTCGCTAAAATAGAAAGCTCCATCGGGTCGGGTCGGGCACCTTTCGTCTGTGGTGCAACGCGTTTTTTAACTTTGGGTGCTTTTTTGCACCCTCTGTAATTGGCGGGGTGTCCTTGGGACTTGCAGAGAACACAGCTGGGGGGTTCGGACTCCTCAGCTGGGCTCTTGCGGGGGCAGTCAGAGGTGCCGTGGTCACCGAGGCACTTGACGCAACACGGCCTAGCTTGGCAATTCCGTGCCGAGTGCCCGTAGAGTTGGCATCGGTGGCACTGGCCAGGGATGCCCCTTTTACGGGGGGGCTCTACACGGATGCCCGTAATGTGGCAGATGGCTCGGATATTAAAGATATCCTTGCCCTCTGGAGTAAGGGGGAGGGTTACGAGTACCATATTGTACTCGTGTTTTTTGATGGGATGGTACATACGATGTACCTCTAAGGCGGGATAACCTTGGGACTGGATGTCCATGAGTACCTCTTTTGTTGAGAGGCACTTATCGACACCTGTAATGACGACGCGCAGAAGGCGCTCGTCTTCAAGGGCGTATGTATGGTATCCTATGTTTTTGTTACGTAGGAACGCGGTGAGGAGGCGGTGGTCCTCCGAGGTCTTTACCTGCACCTTAATGCCGATGGGGGTTGTGTGTGCAGACGAGTAACGTAGCTTTTGCTCGTTAATCGCTGCAGAAATGAGGTTCCATTTTGCCTTCTCCTGTATGATTACGGGAGGAGGCATTTTAGGGGAACGGACGGCCTGAGGGGCCTGAGAGGCCTGAGGGGCCTGGGAGGCCTGAGGAGCCTGGGGTGCCGGAAGGGCCTGGGGGGCCGGAGGGGCCTGCGAGGTTCGGGGAACCTGGGAGGCCAGAGGGGCCTGGGAAGCCAGAGGGGCCTTGGAGGCCAGAGGGGCTGATGAGGTGGTAGGGGCCGCGGAGCCATGAGCCTGCACGGTTTTCCTATTCTTAATGACCGACTTGGTCGGGGAACTTAAGACTGGAGAGGAGGTGCCCTCTGGACGCTTCCTCTTCTTCGTCTTTTTATGTTGGACCGTAGTGAACTCGCCTTCGCTACGGTCGTCTTCTTGCTCTGAGCAAGACATCTCTGAAGGAGATGACGGGGATTCATTGTCGGCCGGAATTAAAGGGACGTCGCTATCGGGCGACGCCGGTGAGTCAGCTTCGTGCATGCGCACGAAGCGTTCCCACTTGGACGCTACGTCGGGGACTTCTAATTTAAAAAACTCCAGGAACTTTCTGATCATGGCGTCAGACATGATTAGAAAGTTTATCCCGGGAGTGGGGTTCTGCTCTCTTAAATTATTATTGGGGATACAGCCCCTCCCGGCGACCGGGAGGGAAGGTATGTAGGGAGGAAAAACTCCTCGTGTAGTGTGCCTAAACGTGTCACGGTACTTACAATTGTTCCTGGGGCGGCTGGAACTCACTCACTAACGTTACACTAAACACTAGGGCGCTAGTGTTCGCGAACGAGACGCGGCGGAGCGCGAGCAGAAGGCTCGCGCTAAAAACGAGACGAAACGGACGATGCGACCGGTCGCACGCTCGTCCTAACGCGGCGGGTGTGCGAGCAGAAGGCTCGCACAAAAGAGCGAGACGGACGATGCGAGCGGTCGCACGAATCGTCCGGTAGGCGGCGGTCGCGGCGCGGCGCGAGACACGGTACGGGCGGTCGGGCGGCAAAGGCGGTTGGGTGGCGCCTTGTAGGTACTCTTCTTTCTTGAGTCTTGACTCTTGAGTCTTCTTTCTTCGGTCTTCCTTCTTCAGGTGGTACACTTTCACGAACGGTAGCACACGCGAGAGCGCAATAATGCGAGAACGACGGCAACGATCGGAACGAGCGGAGCTGTTCATCGGACGGTGTCCGAGAGCAGAATGGGACTCGTGTTGAACCTTGTTAGAGAAGGAGACTCTCCTCTGCTCGACGCCGGGCCTCTGAAAAGGCCCTTACGGCGGACTAACCAATGTCAGGGGTTAAGCCCCTCTAATTGGGGTGGGGAAGACGCGCCCAGTACGAGTACTGGGCGCATGAGTCTTATGTCTTATGGGAAGACCCCCCGCGGCAGAACGCGGGGTAAGCCCGTGGGGGGGGCAACCAACAATACGAGGGAATGTCGATCGACCAATCCAGGCCCGACCAAGACCGGCGGTCGGCTCCAAGCGGCGCGTGGGGGTCCCGACCCGGGGGCCGAGAAAACGTGTATGGGACCACTCCCTCACACGCCGCGCTTTGCCGGACCGTGGACGCAAGCGACCTGGGGAAAGGGGGGAGGTGTAGAGGGAAAAACTTCCGAGCCCCGACTTTGTGTGTCGGAGGGGAAGGAGCACCAGGGGGGCGACGGGGTGGCAAGAGGGCTGCCACTCCGACAGGCCCCGGGTGAGTTAGAAGGTGGTACCGGTGGGTTTGTGATTTCTACCGGTGCTGGGGAGGAGGTGGGGGGGGGGCAGCGATCCAGCGGTGTATGGGGCGCTGCGACATGCGCCTCGGCGGGGCGCACGTCCATGCACCCGGGCTCCTCCTCTTCGGTGGTGTGATGGCGTGTCTAAGCGCCTAGGCTCCTCCTCTTCGAGGGGGGGGGGGGCGCATCATTGCGCCAGGGCTCCTCCTCTTCGGGGGTGGCGGGGCTCCGCTGAGTCTGCCGGAGGGATGGCGTCCCTCGGCAGTATGTGGCGGTCGGGCGGGCGGGCGTGCCAGGGCGCCAGGTCGGTCAACACGACCAGGCGCGAGGCATCCGCTCGCGCGAACCATTTTGTGGCGAGCCGGGCCACAAAGGCCTCCACACTCTCCATCCTAAGATCCCTCTCGATAGTGGAATTGCGGACGTACCAGGGGGCGCCCGCGATGTAGCGCAGCACCCGGTTCTGGGCTCTCTGCAGCGACCTTTTCTGGGGTGCAGAGAGCAGATGGTGCCACGCAGGTGCTGCGTAGGTGAAGCGGGGCCTTATGTAGGTCTTGAACAAGGCCGTCCGCATATTGAGGGGGATCTGAGGAGATGAGAATGCGGGGTGTAGCTGTGCGGCGGCCGCTCTGGCCATCGCCACTGCCGCTTGTCGCTGGGCGACCATGGAGAGACGGCGATCTATGGTGACCCCTAGGTATTTCGCCGTTCTCCCCCATGGTATTTCGGCGTCTCCGATCTTCAGAGGCGCTGGGAACCCCCTTCTCGTAGTGACGGCGAGCGCTTGGGACTTACCTGGATTGACGGATAGTCGCCAGTCGCTCAGCCAGTCAGGGAGAAGGTCCAGCGTCCTCTGAAGTTTTATGGCGGCGTGATTTGGAGTTAGGGAGCTGGCTATGAACGCCGTATCGTCGGCGTATAGAGCTGCAATGGTGCCAGGGTCTTTTGGGACGTCACTGGCAAAGAAATTGTACAAGCCCGGCGAGAGCACGCTGCCTTGAGGCACACCGGCGGTGATGGGGCGCTCGCCGGAGAAGACGCCGTCGACTCGCACCTTAAATGTGCGGCCGGAGAGAAAAGATGCTATCAACCTTACCAGAGGGGGTGGGACGTTGGCTCGGATGAGCTTGAAGAGCAGACCTTCATGCCAAACACAGTCGAACGCCTTTTCCATATCGAGGAAGACTGCGACCGATGATTCTTTTTTATTCGCCGCAACGGACAGGTGGTGGATGACCCTTACCAGCTGGAGGGTGGTGCTAAGCTCCGACCTGAAACCGAATTGGTCCTCACGAGGAGGGAGGTGGGGAGCAAGGTGCTTAAGGAAAAGGATTTCAAACGTTTTGGAAAGGGTTGAGAGGAGGGTTATGGGGCGGTAGCCCTCTGCCCTTCTCAGGTTTTTATGGGGTTTGGGGATGTTCACGATTAACCCCAGTTTCCAGGGAGTGGGAAAGTGGCCGATCCTAACAATTCCATTATATAGGCGGGTAAGGGCGGCCACCGTCCTGAAAGGGAGATGTCGAAGGGCAGAGTTGGGAATCCCATCTGCTCCGGGGGCCTTCTTGGGTTTGAGGCGGGTGATAATCTTCTGCACTTCCCTCGGAGAGAAGGAGAAGGAAGGGGGGGAGGAGGGGGAGAGTAGAAACACCTTTACCTCCTCGGAGACCGTTCGGACGTGGTCCGTTGCGGCCGTTGGCAGTGGTGAAAACTGGCGTTCGAGGTGTTCGGCATGAATTTCTGCTCTGTCCTCTGCACGGTACCTTAAGTTACCATCCGGGTGTAGCAGGGGGTAGACGGGGGCAGTGGCTCTGGTAAGGTTGCGGCAAAATCTGTGCAAAGAGGGCCAATCCTCTCCCGCCTCCTGGATGCGCCGGGTCCATGTTTCCGCACTGAGGAGCTCTAAATTAGATCTTACCTCTGCGGTGAGGCGGTTGAGTTGCGTCTTTGTCGCTGGGCATCGGGTGAGCTGCCAACGTCGTCGCAGGCGCTTCTTATCGGTGATCATGTCCCTTAGGTGGCGAGGTAGAGGGGGCCGCTTGTGTTGGCGGTGGGTGGGCGGCTGGGTAGCCGCGTCCATTGCAGCTGCAATCGCCCCGGTGAGCTGCTCCGTCATGGCCTCGACGGTTTCAGCAGAGTTCACCGGGAAGTTGGGCGTGTTTTCGTGCAGCTGCAGGGAGAAGACGTCCCAATCGCGGACTGGGAAGGATGGTAGGGGGGGGACACTAACCGGGGAGGCTCGGATGATGGCCAAGACCGGGAGATGGTCTGAGCCATGGGCCACGTCGAGTACCTCTTGATGAAGATCGCTTGCGATGCGGTGGACGATGGCGACGTCCAATACGTCTGGGGCGTGCGAGGGGCTTTCGGGGTAGTGGGTGGGGGTGTATGTACCCACCACCGTGTACCCAACTCGCTCGGAGTCGGCGAGCAGTCGTCTGCCGTCCGCGTTTGGTGCGCGGGAGCCCCACTCGGGGTGCTTACAATTTAGATCTCCGGCAATCACAGTCGGCTCATCTGATATGAGCCTGTGGATGTCGGAGATATCTAAATGTGACCCCGGGGGCTTGTAAGACGCGAATATGCGGGTGCGGTGGGTGCCTAGTGCCACTTCGATGCCCAGCGCATAAAGAGAAGACACCGAGGGGGTTGGGAGGAGTTGGTGGAGGAGCCTCCTGCCTACCAGGACAGCGAGGCCCCTGCACGCTACTTCTCCTCCAAGGTAGTCCTGTCGATATGTAATATATCCAGGAACATGGAAGCGGTCCGAGGGGGAGAGATGGGTTTCGCTGATTAAAGCAATGTCGATCTCGTGTTCCCTAAGGAGATGACGAATGGGGGCCACTTTTCTGCGTACCCCTCGGACATTCCAGTGGACTATCTTTAGTGAGGTTGGGGCGTGGGAAGCCATTGGGACAAGAGTTTTGAAATGAGGGAGGCCCCTTCGGGGAGGGCCGACAGGAGGGTTTTAAGAATGTCTTCCCCGGCCTGGATTTTGGAGAATATATCCATAGCCAGGGCGAGGAGAGAATAAATTAATTCAGCGGTGGATTCAGGGGCCAAGGGGGCCTCCCTCCTAGGACGACGCTGAGTGGGCGGTGCGGCAACTGCTCGAAGGGTGGCGGCAGCTGCTGCTGGGTTTGCCGGTTCGGTGGCAACCTCGGTGACTTCGGCAGTGGTAGTGGCCGACGGGGCCTTGCGCGATGCACGAGAAGTACGGGGGGGGCGCGGGGTGCGCTGAGGTAAGGGGGGGGGCGACAGAACGGCTTCGGCGTTTGTGAGTGGAAGCGCAAGGGGCTCGTATTCAGAGTCCGTTGCTGCCGTGGAGGTGGCACCGGACTTGGGGCCCTTTTTCTTTGTCCTCTTCCTTTTCCTCTGTTTCCGCACTGAGGGGGCGGGAAGAGTGGAGGATGAGGGACGGGGGGTGGGGTCGTTGGCCTCGGCCATGAGGGATGTGGCCGTAGGCGGTGGAGGGGGGACCTCTTTCTCCGTTATGGGAGGGTCGTGACTTACCCGGTGGGTGGTGCGCCTAGTGCGGGCAATAGGGCCCGCACGGCGGTTCCGGGCCTCCCGTTTGAAGACCGGGCAGAGTTTGCTGTTAGCCGGGTGGGCCCCCTTACAGTTAATGCAGGTGGGCTGTTCGGAGGGCGGGCGGGGGCAGTCAGCTGCGAAGTGCTCTTCGCCGCACCTGACGCACGCAGGCCTGCGGTGGCAGTTCTGGCTAGAGTGCCGGAACTGCTGGCAGCGATGAGATTGTGCGGGGCCGTCCTTGCCACGCCAGGCTTCCACCCTAATACCTGGCATATTTAGGAGCTCCGTCAGCTGGTAGATCCCTGGGACCAGGTCCGGGGTACGTTTCAACAGCACGAAGTACGAGCACCCCGGGCGGTCCTTCCTGGCTAAGATCCGGGACACATGCTCTACCTCGTAGCCCTTCTTGTTGAGCGCGGTGGCTATGGCGTCGGTGGGGGTGTTGACTGGCAGGCCGTGGACACCTACCTTAAGTCCGCGGTCCTGCGGGAGCGCGTACGAGAACCAACTTACGTTCTCTGTCTTGCTAAGGTCGTCCAGGTATTTTTGGACGACTCGGTATTCCTTTTCACCCTTCGGGGTGAATTTAACCCCTAAGCCCAGCGGCTTGGCGTTGGGGGGGTGGCCGAGGAGCTCCGCGAGAATGCTAAAATGCCTCACCCAGTCCTCCAGCTTTTCCACAATGAGTGGCGGGCAGCGGGGGGCGGGGGGGGGGGGGGGGGGGCGAGGACACGTTCCGTGAATGTGTCGCGGTGTTTGCCGTGGTGGTGTCCATCGGCGACGCGGCCCTTGAGGTCGGGGCCGAAGGAGAACCGGTTGGGGCAGCAGTGGTTGCTGCGGCGTAAGTCGCCGGACGGTCGGCGCGTTTGGCAGGCGGCGAGATATTTGATGATACCTCCTGTCGCTGCCGTTTTGTGACCTGCACAGGGGGGGCAGGAGGCGGGGGCATGCTGCTCGACGAGGGGTCCGGGGCGGGGGCCCTCGGAGCAGGGGTACTTACCGCGCGACGTTCCTCTTGCGGCGGTGATGCCGGCGAGGCGGTAAATGTGAGCTTAGTACTCACTGCGGCGGCTGTTGGGGGGTGGCGGGGGGTGCACACCTCCGTCGAAGGGCGCGCGGGGCGCGGCGGTGAGGCCGGGCCCTTATTGGCTGGGCGGGATGGGGGCCCAGACTCGCGGCGGGGCGCCGTCGGAAGGCATTGGGGCGGGGGGGTGTCAGTACACCCCCGCGGTAATGCCGAAGGCGGCCCGGGGCGAGCGGTGTCCGTACCGCTCAAGCTGGGCTCGGTAGCAGAGAGGTACGCGCGCTCTGACGTGCGCGAGCTGGACCGTGATGAGGGTCCGCTGCGCGACGCAGCTGAGCTGGCGCGGGAGTGGCTGGGGCGATCGCGGCTGTGCGGCCGCGAACCACGGTCGGCCATGGTCGGAATATAGTCTATATTGTACTATAGTACGTGGACACGACACACAAAAACAGTCACATATTTATGTACACGCACAAAAATACAATGTACAACGAACAGTTTAAAAGTTAAGATGATCACACAAACACGATAAAACTAAACACGAAAACACGTATCTAGTGTCAAAGTAGTCACTGTAGTGTACTTACTTGCACGGTAATTTAAAACTTAGAGGAGGCTGGCTCCCCGTGACCCAGCGCTGGAACGAGTTCCAACGGGAGGCCAAGGGCAGGGCAACTCCTCAGCAAGGCGACAATCCACTCGTTATTCTTACGAATAAGGAGTGAATTGACGATCGCTAAGCGGAGTTTATCGGCACTGCACTGGGATGGGTCGGCACGGGCGTGGAGTGAGTGCGGCTACTCGACACGTTTGGGGCGGGGCGACACTACCGCGGAGTGAGCGAGACACTACGACGCGGGCAGAGCGAGACGGCACGAAACGCGGAGTAAGCAGAAAAGCACTAACACGCACGGGAGACAGGACGATCCGAATGTCGTGTTGAACCTTACATACTACTCCCTGCCTTATATACATCACTCTCAGTGCTTTGATAGCGTGATGTAGAAAACATTTACTGACATCTATTATAATATAAAAAGAACTAAAAATTTAAACACCTTTTAGAATATGACTTAAGAAAAATTCTAATTTATAAAAATAATAAAACCTAAAAGACGTTTAAACACATAGCGTTGCAAAAAATACCTACAAAGTATATTTTACAATGTAATTAAGCGTGCTTTCCATTTATCGTTCACTCATCTAATTGCCTATTAGATTGTATAGGATAAAATTAATTAATATTAAGTTAGCCTACTTATAGAAATGAGGTTTTCAAATTTTTTATAAGTATTTTTTTTATTTATATCAGTACATAACTTAAAACCAATTACCTACATGATTAATTATGATAAGCCTATAAACTCTTGTCGAGTTAGTCCATACATATAATATAACGTTCTCAACTATATATTTTAAATATCTAATTTTTACAATATTGTTAGAAAAAAAAGAACTTATATTATGTCACCTAAACTTACATAGTTTAAAATATTTTATAACTTTCAAAGTAAAAAATAACAGAATTTTAATTAATATGCAAATCACCATTCACCAGGTAGGTATAACTTAACAGTAATTCTATAAAATAGGTGCATATGGTATAATGCATTAATAAACAAAACGAATAAACAGCCTCTTAAACTAGTCATGTGAGTTATATCGAGCGGGCAATAGGCATAGACATGATTCGCACACCACTGCGCGCGCGCAGAAAACAAGTATTGTATTATACAGTCTGTTTTTCTATTGTATTAGTTTTTGTTGGTTTCAATTTTGTTTATGTAATAAGTTTTTAAAGTATGTTTAATATTTGTGTTCGTAATTTTATTTTTAGTTTCCATTAGCATAGGCTATTTGATTGGTACAAATTTAATCCTGTAGTAACTACAGTTGTAGATACGAGCAAAGAGAATGTAACTATACTACGTAATAAGAGGTGTGGCACTCAAAGTGCCACACCTCTTATTACGTATTAATTAAAAAAAAGTTTTCGAAATTCAAAAGTTTACCGTAACTTTTGTACGTACGTATATTATCGTCTAGAAGTGCAAAAGATCCAAGCCTAAAATGAAAAAAATTAATTAAAAGAATTACCTAAGCTATTATTATCGTTTTTTTTTTTTTTTTAAGACCCAATTATTAGGTTAAAAAGGTAAATAAAACAATAAAAGAACTATAATTCGATCGTTTTTATTGCATTTAAAAAATACAAAGGAAAGGCAACGTTTCCACGAGCGTTTTTATGTAGTCGCGACAGAAAAAACAGCACTATAAAGACTACACTATAAATAGAAAAATGGATAGAATATAATGTAACTCTACGCTAATACAACACAGCTGAAAATGGTGTACAGCAGTCAAATCTGACATTTTACACTTGACACTTTTTAGACACAGTTGACTGCGGCGTAATTACGTGGTTACAACGTTATCGAATGAGATTTCTTGAAATATGTTCATGTTGTCAATATTATTGCGGGCCCTTGAAATTGGAATCCAATACCTGGAAATATATTTCATTTATTGAAACAAAATATGTAATCGAATGTATCTTTTCATTAAATCGAGAAATTAAGGAAAAAATTTATACAAATACTCACCGATATTCTTTGAGTTCAAGCATGTTTTTATAGTGGTTTAAATACTAAGGCGGGTCAATAAGTCCGTGACTTTTTGAATTTCTAACCTCCTTACTGAAAAAGCAACACTACTCCTGTCAACAGGCATCTGTCAGTTGACTCCTATCAAAATTTGAACTTGCTGCGTCAGTTAGTTTGTGTTTTACAGCTATCTTTATCAGACTATCCAGTAACTTAAGGAAACAATGGAAAAAAGTGAATTTCGTGTGCTTATTAAGCATTATTTTTTGCGAAAAAAAACCATTACCGAGACCAAGGCTAAGCTTGATAAATACTATGGGGACTCTGCACCACCGATTTCAAGGGTAAAAAAGAGGTTTACTGAATTTCGTTGTGGCCGTACAAGCACTGAAGATGCCGAACGTCCTGGACGCCCAGTTGAGGTCTCTACACCCGAAACAATCGAAAAAATTCACGATATGGTGTTGGCCGACCGAAGATTAAAAGTGCAAGAGATTGTGGAAGCCATAGGCATCTCGCATGGCTCAGTGGTTTCAATTTTGAATGATCACTTGGGCATGAGAAAGCTTTCCGCAAGATGGGTGCCGCGTTTGCTCACAGTCGACCACAAACGCAATCGTGTAACAACTTCACAGGAAGGTTTGGCGTTGTTTAATCACAATATGGAGGAGTTTTTTAACCGTGGACGAAACATGGATCCATCACAACACACCAGAGACCAAACAACAGTCAAAACAGTGTGTTTCTAAGGGTGAATCGGCGCCAAAGAAGGCCAAGGTGGGTTTGTCAGCCAATAAAGTTATGGCGACTGTTTTTTGGGATGCACGTGGGATAATCCACATTGACTATCTTCAAAAGAGAAGAACAATTAATGGGGAATATTATGCCAACTTATTGGACTGCTTCAATGAGGATTTGAAAACAAAACCGACCTCATTTGGCCAAGAAAAAAGTTCTTTTTCACCAAGACAATGCAAGGGTGCACACATGTGCAGTTGCCATGGCAAAAATCCATGAATTGGGCTATGAATTGCTCCCACATCCACCCTATTCTCAAGATTTGGCTCCGAGTGACTACTTCTTGTTCCTAAACCTGAAAAAATGGCTCGGTGGAAAAAGATTTGACTCCAATGATGAAGTCATCTCGCAAACAAAGGCCTATTTTGAGGACCTCGACAAATCATATTTTTTGGAAGGGATAAAAAAATTGGAGAAGCGTTGGACAAAGTGTATAGAGCTCAAGAGGGACTACGTTGAAAAATAAAATGATTTATTTATCAAAAAATCTGTGTTTTATTCCAAAAGTCACGGACTCTTTGACCCGCCCTCGTATACATGAATTCGTTTTATCAAAATCATTATTTCACCATAATAAATATTAATTAAAGAGTTCACTTCACTAAAAATTACAGTTTTTTGCAAATAACAGAATTTTGTAAGGGTTGAAATTAATTTTTCAAAGATATAGAATTTTGAATTTTAAAAATATACTTCTTCTATCTCCGCATCACCAATCACAGGCGATGTGTGAAAGAGTACACACGTTATAAGAGCAAGCCAGTTACATGGTTTGCACAGTCGATATTATTTATGTATCATTTTGAATTTCGAACGCCAATCCTTACGATCGCCAGTTGCGACACTCTGGATACGAGTTAAAACTAAGGTCAATCTTTTAATAGAAGAAATTGCTAAAACCAGTATTTTTTTACAAATTTTAATCACCAATTAACGGAAACTTATCGGATTATAAATACCACTACTTAATTAAAACAAATAAGATACAAAAAAACAGGAACACAGAACAAAAAAGTTATTGTTTAAAATGTGAAGTTCGAAAACATTTTCCGTGATTCATCGTGTCATTGGTAAAGACGAAAACTGAGCTGTCCAGTTTTACGTGGAATAAATATAAAGCAAGCGTTCGGGGCTTCGCAGTCGCCGACGAGACGTGGTCCATATAAATTTACCAAAGTTATTTAATAATATAGTCAATATGAAGTATTTATTGGTTGTGTTTGCATTAAGTATCACTTATATAAGCGCCCACGATGAAAACCTTCGTAAGTGTACTTTTTAACATACTAGTATTACTATGCATTGATCTACTATCACGGAATCTAATTGTAATGCCTGACCGCTGTGATAATATTATGTTCGTATAAAAAATTGTTAGAGAAGGAGACTCTTCTCGCTCGACGCCGGGCCCCTGAAAAGGGCCTTACGGCGGAAACCAAAACCCAGGGGCAAAGCCCCTCTACTTGGGATGGGATGACGCGCCCAGTACGAATACTGGGCGCATGAGTCTTTAGGTTTTAAGGGAAGGGGGGATGTTCGTATATTTGTATTATTTCGTTAATAAATTATGATATCAACTGGCATGTCATTGACGACCTCTGTGGCTCAGTGGTTCAGCGCGTCGGTGCTCAAGCCGGGGGTCGCGGGTTCGAATCCCGCCGAAGGAACAAAAAGTTTTTCTGTGTTCCTGGGTCATGGATGTGTTAATACACATATTAACACATCCATATGTTATACATTATATGTGTATAACATAGTAAAATCTTATATAAAAAATACATGTATAGTATAAAAGTATTAAATATACTTCCCGTTTTCTGGTACCTGTAACACAAGTTCTTCGGATACTTAGCACGGGGCCAGATTGACGTGGTGTGAAGCGTCCATAGATATTATTATTATTATTGTCAATTTTTTTTAATTTGTATATTCTTATATAATATTGTTTATTATTCATAAAAAGAAACATACAATTCAAGTTATATCTCGCCAAACGAGTGTTTGACGGTGAGGTGCGCTCATCTAATATAACATTTGTTGCATAATATTATGAGTAGTTAAGTATTTAGTACAAAAGATAAAATAATAAAAAACAGAACTAAGGTATTAACTTCAAATAAATTTACAGTTTATAAAAAAAAGTAATTAAACTCATAATTTTAATTTAACAATGCAGCCCTTAACTTTTTCTTTATTATTCCAGTTGTCAATTTTTCTGTGTGTATTAATATATCTAACTTATTAAATTTTTTATTTAATTATTAAAAATTGTATTGTGACTCCATGCCGTCATTATAATACAAATAAATTATGGGAACACTCTACCTGCTTATTAATTAGATTCCCTGATAGTACCTGCGAATATTAAGAAAAGGTGATTTAGATGGTCATATTGCTTTTTTCCTATAGCTTAAAGCTATCCTATCGCCTATCGCTGCTATTCGTATGATGAGTTTTCCGGTATAAGATTTTAATGTTATCTCGTGCATTTAAAATACAATACTACAAAATAATTATTATTTGCGCCCAAAATACTTGTTTTAGATAATATATACCTCCCGATAGATGGCGTTAATTGCATTAAAAATAAAGTGTCGTTTTTCTGTATTACAAATAGGTACAATAGATATTAACTTACGCGGCTTACCATTCCGCTGATTTCACGCTTCCCACTGGTATTTTGTTTACAATAGTTTCAATATTTAGTATCATTGTTATATTGAGTGTGAGTAATAATTTGTCTTCCTATATTAATTGAGTATTTATTTGTCTACCAATATTATTACTAGTGCATCATGTAACACTAGTAATAATATTCTTTAGATGAAATGTAAATTAAATTAATTTAAAGAAAAGGTAAGGGGGCAACGTGAATGCGAAATAAAAGTAACATAGATACACAGCTTGTTAACGAATTTTTGTGGCTAATAGATTTTGCTTTGACAATCCTAGTCGGATACCTAAATAGTAAATAGTAGGTATGTTACTAGGATAAGGTACTACTTACTAGTAACAATGAGGAGTCGACAGACAGTTTAGTCCATAATCATTAACTGCATGTTGAATGGAGCGCATAATATATTGCTTATGCAACACAAATCAATCTATAAATATTTTTGCCCCTACAAAAGTTACTAATTCTTCTGCTGAGGCCCTCCGGCCTTTCGGCCTCCCCCCACCCCCCATGGAATAAGTTAAATTTGTGTTATGTGGAAAATCTCCACATTTTTTGTTATTTTCGTAGTCAACAGCTATGGAAATATATAAATAAGTCCACGGGACAAATTCCGTTTTCCCCTACATACATTTTACATGCGCGATTTTTGATAAAGTTGCGATATGTGCAGAGTTCACCTAATTTTTAATTTTTTTAAATTTATTATTAGCATAAAACATACAATATTGATAGTTGTTAGGGAGCGCTCTAATCCACCTAGGCTTATCCGGAGAGTGCTTATTTAGCAACAAGAATTACAATCATTTACAACATAAAACATAAAACAAATTAAATCATTATGATATCTTATGCTTACGCGAAAATTGTTCATTGTTTTAAACACTTACGGATTGTGTCGCCGTCAATTCGTAAGTGTCTAAAACAATCAAAATAAATCAACTTAAAAAACTTAAAAAAAATTTTTTTGCCTCTAACAAATAATAACTTGTTAGGAAGTCTCATTAGATATATTATGACTTTTGGAAACAAAAATTTCAAGGCTTTTCCCGGAATTGTTTTTTTCTCACATTGTACATGAATACTGTACAGTAATGTTGACGTCACAAATTATAAGTTATAATGTTAATCCTACTTAGGTTTCCTCTAGTTTGTCTAGGAATTACAATCACTACCGCATAGCGATTACAAGGAGATATTAGTATTTAGTAGTCTCGCACAGTACAGTAGGTAAAAGTAGAGTCCGTAGTAACTGCAAATATTGACATATTTATTATTATTATTATAATTTTAAAAGAAAAAGTACTGTGTTATATTTAACACAGTACTTCGGGATAAAAAGTAGCCTATGTTTTAATCCAGAGCCTAAACTATTACCAGACCAAATTTCATCGAAAACCGTTGATTAGTTTTTGCGTGAAAGAGTAACAAACATCCATCCATACATAGTACACATACTCCTATAATTCCAATTTTTCTGTTACAAAAAGTAAATAAAAAGTTCTAAGCTAAGAACTTTGAGTTTTTGGAGTTTACTCCTTATTTTGGAAACGATCTTCATATTCTCTTCTCTTCGATCCCGGGGTATGAAATTATATGGGAGTAAAATCGAATTGTTGTCGATGTCACACGGTACGTGTCACACGATGTTAGACGAAGATGCGTCGGTCGCTTGGCATTGCACACCAAATTTTACTTTTTAGAGTAAAATCCAGTCCTGGGTCGGAGCTGACATTCACGCTTTTTTGTTTTTTTTTTTTCAAATCTCAAATTGTTGTTTCTTTCTTTCAAATTTTTCGTTTTGTTAAAGCTTTTGTTTTATTCAAAGCATGTTTTAAATTAAAGCTTTGAAAAAACTCCTCTTCATTTCTATTCCATGAGTTTTTATCTCCTTGTAAGATATGACACTACTATTTTCTATAACTTGACTAATGTCCATTGTGTCTATTCCTAATCTTCTACGGTAAGCCTAGGCCCTAGCCTATTAAAAAAATCAACTTTTGAAATATGATAATGATTTGAAACAGTCGAACGGGCATTCATTCAAATTAAAAAATGTTTTTCCCTGTTTCATATAATAACTCTAATTAGACAAAACGCATGAAACTTGTTTATATACAAGCATTCTAACTTATAAATATACTATAGCTTTTGCCCGTAGCTCCGCCCGTGTGAATAGGTACAGTATTCCACGGGAACGCTTAAACTACTATCATGCCAAATTTAATCAAAATCCGGTTAGTAGTTTTTGCGTGAAAGAGTAAATAAAGTAATTGCTGGCCGTTCGTGGACACATTGGTGGCATTACTAGAGGAGCTACAAGTGCGTTCACGGTGATTAACACCATTCACTCTATCAACAACACCCACCTTGGGTTTACCCTTGGGCCTACCATTTCTTGGACCAGGGAAGGGTTTGCGGATTTAAAAAAACGTGATGTAGGTAAGACGATCTATGAAAAACGATAATTCCCGAAAGACATTAAAAACGTATTTGTAATGTAATGTATAAAACGTATTTGTAATGTAATGTATAAAACGTATTTGTAATGTAATTTATAAAACGTATTTGTAATGTAATGTATAAAACGTGTTTGTAATGTAATATAAATCTTTTACGTTTTTGGTGTTGAAATTGTAGGTATACTCGTACATACATACGCCTACAATTTCAATGTACGGAGGTACGATTTCGAAGATAACATTTCTTGCGGAAGTTCCCAATTGTGGGCGCGGAGATGAAGCTCCGTTACAACTCATACCGATACCTACCTATTTCAGGGTTGCCATTTTGGTGACATCAAATATAATAATTTTAAATGAACATTTCATTGCATTTGACTCTGCGTTTTTAGTATGAATTTTGGATCATGACCTTTTTGCTTACTTTTTGCGTACTCAGCTGCATAAATAAAATAAAGATTATGTACCAAAAATTTGTCAAACATTTCAAATATAATTTTTTGTTGCAGCTGATTACATCACACCGTGTGATTACACGGACCCGAACCTGCAAGGCTGTATAAAGGAGGAAATCCTCAGAGTCCTGCCTCAGTTCGTCAAGGGAGAGCCGGGACTCGGAGTCAAATCGCTCGATCCCTTCGCCCTGGATGACATCGACATCGATGAGAGCAACCTTAAAATTACTCTTTTTAAACCGAAATTGTCTGGAATCAGCAAACTGACCATGAAGGAGTTCCAGTTAGTTCAAAATTTTATACATTTTTTTTACTATACACAATAAATTATTATAATTGCATGCAACAATGCAGAAAACTTGTTCTCACGTACCTACAACGCCAGAAAAACGGCGGAAAATCATTGCTCCATATTTAAATATTGCTAGTTATAATTATCTTTATTTATTACAATTTTAATTTGAAAAATCTTCCAGACTGGACGTGAAAGACATAGAAGCTGATTTTGTACTGAACTTCGAATCAGATTTCCACGTGTCAGCCGACTACGTCGCCGATGGCAAAATCCTGATCCTTGCAATACAAGGAAAAGGAGCTTCGACTATTGATGTCCGTAAGTAAAATTTGGGCTGTTTCCAGCAAATCATTATTCCAGGAATGATGATTGAAGACTCACCATCCAGTGCTTATAGCCATCATTAGTGTAAATAGTGTCATTTATAATTTTTGCCTACAAGTACGCTTCAAGGCCGCGCCCTTGGATTAGCCGGTGAATAATATGCCATACTCACGGTCCAGCCTGCTAATCCAAGGCCGCGCCCTTGGATTAGCAGGTGAATAATATGCCATACTCACGGTCCAGCCTGCTAATCCAAGGCCGCGCCCTTGGATTAGCAGGTGAATAATATGCCATACTCACGGTCCAGCCTGCTAATCCAAGGCCGCGCCCTTGGATTAGCAGGTGAATAATATGCCATACTCACGGTCCAGCCTGCTAATCCAAGGCCGCGCCCTTGGATTAGCAGGTGAATAATATGCCATACTCACGGTCCAGCCTGCTAATCCAAGGCCGCGCCCTTGGATTAGCAGGTGAATAATATGCCATACTCACGGTCCAGCCTGCTAATCCAAGGCCGCGCCCTTGGATTAGCAGGTGAATAATATGCCATACTCACGGTCCAGCCTGCTAATCCAAGGCCGCGCCCTTGGATTAGCAGGTGAATAATATGCCATACTCACGGTCCAGCCTGCTAATCCAAGGCCGCGCCCTTGGATTAGCCGGTGAATAATATGCCATACTCACGGTCCAGCCTGCTAATCCAAGGCCGCGCCCTTGGATTAGCCGGTGAATAATATGCCATACTCACGGTCCAGCCTGCTAATCCAAGGTTATATTTTTTTTTTAATAAATTGGTTAAAAATGACTATTTTTATAAACAAATGATTATAAATTATTATAAATTGGTTATAAATTTTATTTTTATATACAAAATATTATAAAATCGCTTTTCCCGCGACTCCGCCCACGTAAAAATAGTAACCCAAGGGAATAATATATTTTTCGGGATACAAAGTAGCCTCTGTTTAATCCAGAGCCTAAACTACTACCCTACCTTTAATCAAAATCCGTTCAGTAGTTTTTGCGTGAAAGAGTAACAAAAATCCATTCATCCATCCTCACAAACTTTCACATTTATAATAGTATTGGGATGATTGACATTCTTGACAGTTGACACTAATGAAGGCCATTAGCACCGGTGCTGGATTTGCAGGTTGCACGTTTTTAAACTTTGACATGAAACGGCTTTTTTCATATTTTTTTTATTTACAGAAAAATTAACATGTAATATTACGTCCAAAATTAAACTACACAAGGACAGCGAGAAGCACACTCATATGAAGCTGAGCTCACCATCCTATACATACGACATCGGATCTACAGTGTTCAAATTTGAAAACCTTTTCAATGGAAACAAAGAACTAGGTAAGCGTTATTTTTCTAACGGGATTCTAATTTTACATTTTCCATTGAGTCATGTTCGTACAAAACATATGAGTTAGATAACGGAAATATTTCAACTTATTTAAACTTGATAGACAGAATTTTGAAAATTACCTATTTTGTACATACTATTTTGACAAAATATAAGTATATATATTGTATACATTATCTCGATGAGTAAAAATAACTTTTTCCATAGCTGAAACCACGCACAAGTTCGCGAATGAGAACTGGAAGCAATTGATGGATGATCTAGCGCCGCCGGTCATCAAGCAAATCGCCACGGCCATTATAAAAAACATCAACGCGTTCTTATCCAAAATACGAATTGACAAAATGCTGAAAAATTATCCAGCTCATTTGTTGAACTGATTCTGTAGCACCTTACAATGTTAAGCACTGAAACTATACAAAAATAAACATTTTGAAATCCTGAAAATGTGAAAGAGTTTAAATGTTACCAAAAGTTGTGTTTATATTTTAGTACAATTTCCTTTTTTCACAAAACAAAATTTATGTGGATGCAATAGGTTTTTTTGACTTTTGAACGGTTTTTTAATAATGAGACGTCATTTTATTTAATTATTATTAAACAGAGGTACAATATTTGACGTAAATTATTAAATAATTCAATATGTACTTAGCTATATTTGCTTACTATAAATCCATGTTTACAATAGCAAAACTGAATAACGAATTATTCAAGAATTTTGATCGTACGCGGAATTACATTTATATCTTAAGATATTTAGTAATGGGTATCAAACACTGAAAAATATTCGTGTTTTAAGTGTCGCAGGTGAGGTCCCCACCTCCGAAAACACGTATTAAAAATAGGTAGGTATATTATCTATTGTTGCGGCCAAGCTGAGCACTTGCCGAACGCGGGATTTTTTATGTACCTGATAGATAGATAAACACTTTATTGCTCACATTATAAAGTACGTACAATCAAATTACTAAAATTAGTTAAAATTATAACCTAAATGTGGGCAAGGGCGGCCTTATCGCTATAAGCGATCTCTTCCAGGCAACCCTGCATGACAGGAAAGGTAAATCGAATAAATAAATAGCGGGGTAATAAAAAGTTAATAATAAAAATAAATAATTGTTTAAGTACGTTTTTAGAATCTCTAATTGGTTTGAAAATAAAAATAAGTAATACAACAAAATAATAATATAAAGTTGCATGCTTAGTTATATTTAATTAAGAAGAGGCTCTCATGTATAAATAAAGTAAATCTAGTAAAAATAAAATTGAAATTAGATGGTTCAATGATAATAGGCTAGTTGACAAAATTTGGAAATTCGTTTAAAACTATAGCTTAGCATCTATTTTACCCCAAAAATATATTATTTTAAGAAAAATAGGTCTTTTACATTAGTATTTTGGAGTTTTTAGAAATTAACTTGAAATCGACCGCGAAAAAGGCCAAGACTGTCATGGCGTCTTGAATGACGTCACACCTCGCGAAACAGCCGTGTTTGTTTATGACAGTCAATTGTGTTTTTTATTAAATAATGAATTCCTCGTTTTATAAATATTGTGTAGTGCCTCAATGTAAAATAACAACGATAAAAACGCCAAACAAATTATTCATATATGTACCTAACAATAAACAAATACGAAGAAAGTGGTTAGAAATGGCAAGGAGGCAAGATGCTCTTACTTTATCAACTGCTTCCACAATTTATTTCTGTGTTTATTTCTAAAATCTTCAGCAAAACCAATGAATTTGGTTGTAAAAGAGGGCTGCCCTTGGATAAATCTTTTGCTGTCATATATTTAAGAGTACTGCCAACTCTTGATAATTTTGATTTCCGAAAATCACAGCTACAACTTACAAGTGTTTCGCGAGGTGTGACGTCACGCTTCTCTGATTGGTGTTTAATGTCACGTGATAAAACGCCTCATTATGTCGATTTTATTTTCCAAAAATATTAATAATCTTTTATTATTTTAATAAAAAAGTTGTTTTCTTGTTCACTAATTATCATGGTTAATCATTAGAAACTCTAAGCCATCCGATTTATTCTTAGTGGAAACAAGCCTATTAATCAAACATTATTATTGCTCTCTCTGGTAAGAAAAGTCTCGTTTCGAACATAGGTTTAATTAAACTCCAGGCGAGACTAATATGTTATTGAGGTTTTAAAGGTGAATGGTGAATGAATAAGTTTGGGAACCTCTGACTTAGAGGAAGAAATATAAAAATATTTTCGTTTTATAATGCCAAAACTGAAATCTATACACAATCTATAACTATAGCGAATTTCATCCATTTATATTCAAAATTACAGAAGCTAGAAGGGAGAGACAGACATACAAAAGAATGAATAGAGCGAAACTACCCTCGAGGCCTCCAGCGCCCACAAGGGGGCGTTATCGCCCACTTTGGGAAAGACTACTCTAAGTGTAGTGGGGATGAAAAATATTTTTCATTCTTCCCTATCGTGTGGTAACTTGGGTATCAATGTGGTCAAATAGGTATTTTTAAATAAAGCCAAGGTTTCATACGTGACTTTATTACAAAGTCAACCATCATCGAGTAATCGGCCTCCAAAGTAGTTTATATGTTGATCCCCTCCCGCCTGGCATTCCTAAACTTTAATAGAAGCTTGTAAATCCATGCTGATAGGTTATGCTAAAAACTCTTTAAATACCTAAATTATTTTGAGCGAAATCAGCCAATAGTTTTTGAAGTAATTTAAAGGAAATCTATTGAGCGTTGATGGCCACGGAACCTCCTTAGACTGTCATGAGTTCTGACGTTACCGAGAGAATATCATGTCCTGACTCCTGACATTCTCTTGGTAAGGTTATATTAAATACAAATACCAGTAAGTTATTATTTTGTCTTTATACATTAAGTACTATTTCAAGCTTAGGTACTAGCCATAGACTAATCATTGGTCTCGCTGGGCGCTCTACCAGACTGAGGAGACGTGCTCGTCAAATACTGCAACAAATACTCAACTGAGGTCGGCTTACCCGAGCCAGTCATATTGAAAGCTTTATGATAGGTGTACATCCCGAATATTTTATTTAATTTTAGACAAAATCGGAAAAAAAGCCAAGTGAAACTATGTAAAAATAATTGGATATAAGAAAGATATAATCAGAAATAAGAGGGACACTGGGATCACATATAATGTGTAAGTATCGTATAAATTCGAAATTTCCACATAAAATTACATAAACTTAAAACGCCATTCAGTGTTGCCGCGTATGCAAGAATCAAGTTCCAATATTTTATAATGTGAATTTATTGTCATTGTATTTTATTACAATATAAAAAAAATATCTAAACTAGTTGTTATGATTCTACCTATGGAACTAAATAACTATTCAAAGAAGTATAATAGGTCGAAAAATATGAATAAAAATATTATGAAAACGTTACAGTTAAATATATTATGTGTAATATTATTATAGTACTAGCTGCCTCGACACAAGTTATTCTGTCTTGACTAATAAATAAATAAAAATGAGGGGTAATCATTTAAATACATACCTAACATTTTTCTGAAGAAAAACCGCATAAGAATAATATAATATTGATATTTACATTTGATTTTAATTAATTTTCAATCTTACTATCCTACTACTATAATTATATATGTTAAAGTTAAAAGTACAGTGTTCCTGTGGGATACTGTATTTACGTGGGCGGAGCCGCGAGCAAAAGCTATTTTTTAAGTATTTTCTTAGCATAAGATATTTTTCCCATTAAATCGGGCAAAAGTTGAGTAACTGGCATCACAATTTTTCACGCACACTAGAATTTGTCACATGTAAGTCAATAATTGTCACTTTACACACTACAATAATGAGTTGCCCCATTCACGAAGCTGTTTTCTTAGGGAGTGCGTCATCTAGTCGAGCGAGAGAGACCAATCAAATGTCTTTGGTACTAACATTCAAAAATAATATTGGAACGTATGTTCCCTTTCTACTTACACGAAAACTTTCGACAATATGTCTATGAGGAGGAGAATTATTTAAACATCTTAGTAGTTACCGAATTTTGCTACCTAACCGGAGTTTATCAATACATACACACACCAGCATATTTAGCGGAACATAAAATAAAGGTTTGATATCAGTATCATATAAGGTTGCTGGCTGGTTTATACGTCATTTAATTTAAAAAGAAATATTTTCATATTAAGAAAACAACTGAACATCACATTTTATGCAATTGTTTTAATTTTATTCAAATACACCTTATCTGGAGCGAACTTCGAGTATTTCTTCCTTCTGAGTTTGATTTAAAATTTCATTGAAATACTGTTTTTTGTTGGTTTTTTTTTTAATCTCGTATCTTTTTGGAGTTGAGGACAGAATTATGCTCAGGAATTTACTATACAATATTATAACTTTTGCTCAGGAACATCGACTTTGGAACGCGGACCAATGGAGTAAGGTATTGTTTCGTGATGAGTGCAGAATTCTCTTAAATCAAATTGACGGCAGGCAAAGAATATACAGACGCAATGGAGAACGATACATTCAGACAAATTTTTAAACTACAGTTGCATACGGTGGTGGATCAATAATGGTTTGGGCGGGCATTTGTTTGGGAGCTCGCACAGACTTGGTAGTGATTGACAGAGGGAGTCTGACTGCAGACCGCTATATCAGAGAAGTTTTAGAAAAAAATGTCGTACCGTTTGCCCCATATATCGGTGACGATTTTGTTTTTATGCAGGATAATGCTCGGCCGCATACCGCTCGGGTAACTCAAGCTTATCTTAATGATATGAATATCACTGTTATGGAGTGGCCGGCGAGATCACCGGATATGAACCCAATAGAGCACGTTTGGGACTTGCTGAAAAGAAAAGTTAAGTCCAGAATTCCAGCTCCTGCCAACGTGGGTGAACTGCGAATCGCCGTAGTAGAGGAATGGCCGAGACTATCCCAGGACACCATCGATAACATCATTCTCAGTATGCCTAGACGGGTAGAAACTTTAATAAGAGCACGTGGAGGAAATACGCGATATTAATCACCATTTTTCTAATTTAATTAATTGTTATTTTAATATTAATTTTCACTTTTCCCGGTTACATGAAAAGTTCAAAAATGTACAATTTTTCACAAATAGCCTTAACTCGCAAAATCTGTTCTTAATGTGATCTCATTTTAAGTAAAACAAATGAAACTTTAAATTACAAAAGAAGTGTAGTAAGTAGATTTTAAAATAAAACCATATTTTTTTAAATTATGGACCTTTTTTTTGTGTTCCGCTAAATATACCGGTGTGTTAATTTAATATTTTACAATGATGATAATGAAATCATTTTATTCTTCAAGCGTTTGTTAGTTGTTACTCGTGTGTAACACGTCGGTAATACAAATTATAATGGCTCATAGCTCATACAAGATTCAATCATACACTATTATTATGTCAGGAAGCCGCGAATTGATGTCACGGTATGGTGTTACTAAGAATAACAAAAGATCAATAACTCTTTTACTTTCAATTAATTATCCTATTATTGTAATAAATGTGAAAGTTTGTGAGGATGGATGAATGGATGGATGTTTGTTACTCTTTCACGCAAAAATCACTGAACGGATTTTGATATAATTTGGTATGATAGTAGTTTAGGCTCTGGATTAAAACATAGGCTAGACTTTTTCTCGAAAAAGCACAATGTTCCCGTGGGATACTGTATTTACGCGGGCGGAGCCGCGGGCAAAAGCTAGTAATTAAATATACTAGAGGATACCCTGTGGTCGAAATTCACCCAGGGTTGCTCCTTATTTAAGGAAATAAAACAAAATGTGCATGTTGTGACAGATTGACCAACGTCAACATCTAACAAAATTATATATATCAAACGCACAGTGGTATTTGATAATAATCGGAGATATTGTGTTATTTTATTAATTTTGTGTGTTTTCTAAGCATTACTAAATATAATATCAGCATTACTGAATATAATAACACCTTTCTCAACATACACTTAAATTTGTCGGCCAAATTTCATAGTCCTCCGACTGCACAGTATTAATGTTTTTTGATTGCACAATTAGATTGAATTTGTCGGCCAAATTTCATACTCCTCCGTTTGCACAATTTTTATTTTTTTTTTACTTCACAATTAGATTGAACAAACCTTACATAAAGTTTTTGATTCACGTAGGTATTAATATAATAATGTATGTTCTTGGATTTCTCAACTAA
This sequence comes from Phengaris arion, assembly GCA_963565745.1. Taxonomy (NCBI): domain Eukaryota; kingdom Metazoa; phylum Arthropoda; class Insecta; order Lepidoptera; family Lycaenidae; genus Phengaris; species Phengaris arion. The sequence goes on along the minus strand of OY751438.1, from coordinate 14,517,379 downwards.
ACACGAGCCTCGTAGGCGTCTAATATTTTGTCAATTGATAGTTTAGTAAATAGTCGGGCTCTTAATCGGTATGAAAATGTGCATAAAAAAAGATATATACGCATCTAAGGCATCGACCGCACCAAGAAATACTACCGGATTCAAGTCAAACTTTTGATAAGTTTTATCGGAGCTAGTGAATTATTTGAAGCCATTATAAAATTTTAAAATTTGCTTCGAACGGCGAAAAATTCGTTCATAATTAAATACATTCAGGTAACAAACGTTTATGTACTTGACCTCCAAATCCATTACCGATGGACGTATTTAGAGTGTATTCTAGGTGAAGGTGACACAAATGTTGACGTGCGTGAGTAAATAGATTGCCCTGTAGGTCAAGCAGGAACATTTGTAAAATCTGTAATGTAACGTAAAGTGTCATCGAGACGAATACTTCAGAATTCATAAGGACCTAGCACAAAGCGCTTTGTAATCGTATCGTGAACACATGAGAAGACGCAATCCTACGTAATGAATGATGAACGAATGAAAGGTATATCCTAAGGGTTGACTATAACAGTGTTGCCAAATAAACGGATTTGCCCATGTGTATGCCGAATTTTAATTTTCTAGAACATTAAAAGCTAAAATTCGGAGATATCTGAGAAATAAATAATAATTACTTCCCTTTAATTAATCATGCTATAGCGATACTAATGGGGGGAAAAAATATCGAGTGCAACCATTATTATATTTCAAGATATTGAATATTTTCATTACATTTTCACTCAAAGTTGTTCATTTAAGTTCCCCAAATTATATCAGTCAAAGATAAGATAAGTTAAAAAAATCTATACATATTTTAAACGGAATATGGCATTTTTTTATGGAAAACTGTTTTAAGATGTGGACATCACTGACAGCTGACGTATGTGTTTATCTAAATAATGGCTATTGCGTCCTTTTTACTTTCATATTATCGTGTGAAAACTTGATAATCAATTAAAATAAAGACATATATAAAATAAAGACATATTTTGTTTTATCAGAAGCCTTGGACAAGTTCTGCCTATCACTAAGGATCCAATGTATCTACTGTATGTGTCCATCAAGCAAGTTTATTCTCCGTATTAACTAGTACTATAACTAACTCAACAACAATAAAACGGATTTAATCGAAAAGGTACCTATGCTTTGTTTTAATAGTATTGAAAATTCAACAAAAAACATTTTGGAATAGGGATTAATATGCTGAATTCAACATTTGTTTTAGGATTAAGTTGCAGCAGTTCCAAAAGAAAAGCAATATATGAGGATCATTATCATTTACAGCCCGTTAAACTGTTTAACAAGTGAAAGTGTCAATGTTTATTTGCAAGGACTAGATTATTAGCAATATAAAGCTCAAATGAAAGTCAATAAAACAATTATAAAATTTGTGACAAGATTTATTTATTTTCTTTTAAATAATTTAAATTAATGTAAAAATGTGTATAATATTGTTTTATTTATTACATTTCATACATGTACACATAGATGTATTAAAAAGCATGTGCATCAATTATTATTCCGCATATATTTTAACAAATAAATGCTTATGGCAATTTATAACAAAGTTCAATCCTAATTCCTAACCTATTGAGAAGAACCAGCCCATTGCTAAATACCAAATATTATATCATAAGGCTGACTCAAAGTTAAGTTTAACAGTATGACTTGTACTTTTATACTAATATTGGTGCTTGCATTTTGCCAACTAAGAATTGATCATATTAAGTCTTGCATTTATATATGGAATATCAGAATTTTATATTAATGTAGAATGTTTTATATGTAAGTTTCCTCAAGCTACTTTTTGTAACATTCCTTATCTTATTTCAAATCTTGTTTAATGTTGTTTTGTCTGAAACCAAAAATATTTAATAAATAACTTTGGTATACATTATATAAACACTAATTAATATATTTTGGTTATATAGTTTTTATCATAGAACATTAGCATACTTTATGTTTGAGTTTTTTATAAGTCAACATCGGCTTTCAAATATAATCAATATAATAGCAGTTGTTAATTATAAAAGGAGTCAGGGTATTGTTTGTATTTTGTAAGTAGGTAAAGGCAGACATTATCAAAGCCACCCTGGGATTGCGGGTTCCAATCCAGTCATGTAACAAAAAGAAATACAAACAAAATACTGTAAAATTTTGTTTTAAAAGAATCCTAATTTATATTTTAGTGTTTTCTTGCTATGTTGCGAACTTATTTTGTATCTCTTTGTTCACTATGTGAACGCGTTTTAATTAACAAATCAAAAGCGACAAATTCAATTAAGAAACATTATGATTTATGAGCCTCTATTAATCATGCAGCTTGCTGCAAGGTAAATTGAGCCTGCTACGTCTGTAAACTGACTGTGCGTAGTGCATTTTATTTGTTGTTTGTCAAAAAATTTATTTAATATTTATTTCATAAAAATTCGTTATTCTTTGTTCTAAGCAAAACCATATGATATTGACATTTGACAAAATCATAGTGTTGCCATGTAGGATTTTTTAAATTATATATGTATGTCGCCTAAATTTTTTTTCGTCTATTCGATGTTAGATAACATGTTGATAAACAATCCAGAACCCATTTTGGTATTTTTTATAAAAACAATCCTAACAATTTAAACTTAAAATAAGAAAGAGAGCGATATATCGGCCCATGATGTCACGAGTTGCTCTCGCCATGCATTTGTCATTGAAAAATGTAGCAGCTTGTGACGTAGCAAATTGTTTTGCGAGAAAGTGATGAACAATATTTTTTATTTGCTATTATTTTTTAGATTTATGTTTCTCTATTCAACTATTTTGATTACTTAATTTGTAAAAATATTGTGTTATTCAACACTAGGCAACATATTAATATGGACCATTATTTAAAAATTATTGTCCGAATTCGAATAATTTTCCTAAAAAGTTTTTAGCATGACCTATTAGCACGGAAACTTACAAGTTTCTATCTCCTATAGTTTAGAAATGCCAGGCCCCCCCCCCATTGGAACAACTTATAAGCCACTTTGGAGGCCGATTAGGTACTCAAAAATGGTAATTTGGTCTTGGAATAGACTTTCTAAAATAGTCATGTATAAAATTTTGCTTTTATTTTAAAATACCTATTCAACCATACCCCGCACGATGGGGCAGAATGAAAATATATTTTTCGTCCCCACTTCACATGTATGTGAAGTGGGGACAGAAGAGCCTAAACTATAAAATATTTACTTGATGATTATTATTTAATAGTGACATGTGCTTGCAGTTATATAAACAATTCTGAAATTTCCAAAAGTTTATCTTCAAAGACTGAGGAATGCCGTTCAGCGCTTTTGGATCGAGGGTATACACAACCTTGGCACCACATTTCACTTTTTGGTGGCATATGCTCGAGTCATTTCAAAAAAAGTCAAAATAACTATGGGTGTTCCTATAAATTTTGGGGACTTCTCTCGATTCCTCATGGATCCCATCACCAGGTCTACCATTTGGTGACAATGGGACCAATTTGGGAGTGAACCCTTTAAAATAAAAAATAATTTTGAAAATCTATCCACAAACGGCGAAGTAATCGCGTAACATACACAAAAAAAACATACACAGGAATTGAGAACCTCCTGTGTTTTGGAAGAATTACAAATTATTCAAAATGTACTATACCCTTTTTTGAAATTCGTCCCTTGAGAGTGCAATCCAAGCGGACGAAATCGCGCGCAAAAGTTAGAGATAAACTGTGTTTTTAAAAAAATCTATGTGATTTTAATATTTGGCAACGCTGACGTATGTTTATAAATAATAATAGGCATAGTTATTCGTAATATTTTTATAACAAAATGTGAATAATTTGTGTAAATTCTAATCAAATAAGCAATTTTTGTCAATGGAAGTTTGCCTTTCACTAGGAAATAAGGATCCAATGTGTCATCAAGCAAGTTGAATCTCAAAATTGAATACATAAATTAACTAAAATACGAGATATAATCCAAAGGTACATTAATACATAATAAGAATGCTTTATTTATACCTAAACAATAGTTGCCTTTAGTGAATTTTTATTTATTATTTTGTTGATTTCATGATAACAATATATTATTCCCTCGTAAATGCTCATGTTTAACAACAAAAACCTTTTAAATAGTAAAAATTACAAAATAATGTAAATTCTGTAACCATTTATTTATAAGAATCTCAATAATATATTTTATGTTTTTCTTTGTAGCAAACTTACCTTGTATCTCTTGTTCTTGTTCCATAGCATTAATTGAGCGTCTTAGGTTAAATTGGATTTGCACCTTGCATTTTTATACGTTCTTTTCAATAAATCACTTAATATTTAATTTAAAAACACTCTTAAAATTACACGAGATAGTTGGACGTAGACTTTGTCGCCAACAATTTTTAAGTGATAGAGTATTCGTAGTTTTACGTAACACGTAACTACACCGTTCGTCAAATTAATGTTCCTGATCGCTATTTTCATACAAAATTGTCAAGTATCGTTTATGTCATGTTACGTAACGATCCAAAAAAGGTTTCTGCTACCGATTTAGTTACTTTTACGTCCACTAGAGGCGCTGTTATGGTTTTTATACATTTTTTTCGTTTGCGTACACGTAACGATATTCGCAAAATGTTCCAGCTTGGGCTACTGGCCGCCTTATTACCTTCGTACCAAAACAGATGTAAACCAAGTGGCACGTTTCTTTCCTTTCCAGAATCGTCGTTTTTTCGTATATCATGTAATTTTCACAAAAAAAACGACGATTGCCGAGTGCCATTAGCAACATGATCAAAAACCTCAAACAAACTCAAACTAATCAGGCACAATCCTCATTGTCTTTTTTACTTTGTATTGTCTTGGATCTCGAGGAATATGCATACAATGATTGTATTTTTTATTCATATTTGTTTAATGTATCTATAGAAGACAATTATAATTATATTGATGTCAATTTAGTTGCCGAGTACAGTATGCATCATCATCTTCCTAACAAAAGCCAGTCTGCTAAAATGAAGACGCAAGCCATGTATGAGAAAATAGAATGTTTACGTAGGGATCTAATTCTAAAATTATTCATAATTATATTACTATTTCTCAATGTAAGTAAAAAGGGCCATATTCTAAGGCCGCTGCCTCGAACTTCGCGCCGACTGGCGAGCGGGGCGGATGCGGCGCGGCTGCGGTGGCGGCGCGGCTGCGGTGGCGGTGCGGGTAACGCCCGCCGGACGCCGACCAGTAGCCCAAGCAGGAACATTTTGCGAATGTCGTAACGTGTACGTAAACGAAAAAAAATGTATGAAAACCATAACATCGCATCTAGCGGACATAAAAGTAACTAAATCGGTAGCAGGAACCTTTTTTTGAAAGTTACGTAGCATGGCGTAAACGATACTTGACAATTTTGTATGAAAATAGCGAGTAGGAACACTAATTTGACGGACGGTGTAGTTACGTTCAACGTAAAACTACGAATACTCTATCACTTCAAATTTGTTGGTGACAAAGGCTACGTCGAACTATCTCGTGTAATTTTAAGAGTGTTTTTAAACTAAATATTAAGTTATTTATTGATAAGAAGCTATAAAAATGCAAAGTGCAAATCCAATTGAACCTAGGACGCTCAATTAATGATATGGAACAAGAACAAGAGATACAAGGTAAGTTTGCTACAAAGCAAAACATAAAATATATTATTGAGATTCTTATAAATAATTGGTTACATATATGGTATAATGTAAATTCACATTATTTTGTATTTTTTCTGGTTACATGACGGGATTCGAAACCGCAAGCCAGCCAGGCACGGGGCTGTATTCATGTCTGTCCATAGTCCATACCTTCTTACAAAATACGAACAATACAGTTGTGCTAATTTTTCATTCATTTCAGGGAAACATGCCGTCGAGCTAAACAAAGAAAATTCATCAATTTCTAAGATTTATTCAAAGATATAATTGTTAGAAAAGCCATACATTTTAAAGCCGATGAATTCTTTGAAATAACTGAATAATAATATAGGTAAAGTATGTTCATGTTCTATAACAACAAATATTACATAATGTTAGCAGTAATCTAAGTTATTTGCTGATTATTTTTGGATCCAGACAGAGCACCAATATCAAATCTTTGCAATAATAAAACAAGCAATGTTACAAAAAAGAAGCTTGAGAAAACAGCTTGCATTATCACAAACATTGTATAACATTCATCTACATATTACACATTACATGTATTATTTAAAACGTTAAGGTGGATAGCACTTCTACGGTAGATGCCAACATCAAACATCAATTTTTAGTTTTCAAAATAGGCAACAAGTTAATACTTTCATATGCATCAAGTGAAAAGCTGTTAATTTTAAATTACAAACAGACACTTTAATTTTATTTATATGTATAGATATAACATCTTGGTAGGAACAGGCCGGTTCTTCCCATTGAGGAAGGATTGACCTTTGATTTAAATTATCATAAGCAGGTTTTGTATCTAAAGATATTTCTATGTGGAATAAAGTTTTATAAATTGTTTAAAATGTAAGTAATGAATAAAATTTATTATATGTACATTACATATAATGTATAAAGATAATGAATATAACCGGTCACAAATGATGTATTTGTTTTATTAATACCACATACATGCCTCTAGTTTCATTTGTGATAATATATTACAGTCCTTGTACATAAATAAACATAAAAAAATGCAAGCACTAATATTAGTATATTGGTACAAGTCATGGTTTATAGGTACTGTTAGTCTAACGATACAGTGATTTGGCAACGGGATGATTTTTCCCGATGGGTTACAATTGAACTTTGCTATTATTTATCATATGCATTTATCTGTAAATATTTAAGTTTAATAATTCGTATTTTGTTGATTAATATTGATGAATAAGTATCAAATGTTATGAATGAAAACATAAATAAACATAATATGTTAATTTTCTTTGGAATAAATTAAATTGGTTTTAAAGGAAATAAAAAAAATTTGTGACAAATGTTATATTTGATTTATTAATACCACATGCTTCTAGTTTCATTTGAGCTTTAATGTGCCGATATGTCCTTGCATAACATAGACACATAGCATAATGGGCTAATAATTATTAAATTTGCTTTATACATTGCTTTTCCCTTAGATATTCCATCAATCTAAAACAAAGGTTAAATTAAATTAAATTAATTGAATGAATTAATTGAGTGAAAATGTTATGAAAAGATAAAATATCTCGAAATATAAAAATGGTTGCACTCGATATTTTTTTCCTCCATTAGTACCGCTATAGCATGATTAATTAAAGTAAAGTAATTATTATTTACATCTCAGATATCTCCAAAATTTTAGCTTTAAATGTTCTAAAAAATTAAAATTCTGCATACACATGGGCAAATCCGTATATTTGGCAACACTGTTTTCGTCAACCCTTAGGATATACCTTTCATTCGTTCGTCATTCATTACGTAGGATTGCGTCTTCTTTTGTGTTCCCGATACGATTACAAAACGCTTTGTGCTAGCTCCCTAATAATTCCGAAGTCTTCGTCTCGATGACACTTTGGTTTCATTGACACCAGGCCAGTTACGCAGGAGTAATTTTTATAGTGTCCAAGTGTGTGCGCAGTACACAAGAGCACTCTCTCTTTCTTTACTCTTATAACCCAGTGGGACGGATAACCGACACGACTGGCGAGAGATCAGGCGCAGGTCCGACTTTTTACATGCCCATCCGACGCATGGATAAATTTTCTTTCTTGTCAGACAATCAGGTGATCAAGCCTGCATTGTCCTAACCAAATTTGGAAACAACATTTTTTTGTTGTTCCAATGTGGGAATCGCCCCTACGAGCTCCGAGTCGAGAGTCAAGCTCGAACCACTAGACCACGGAGGCTGTATTTTTTTCCATACAAATTCGTGAATCCATACAAATGGCTACCATGATTCATCTAATTTCATCATATTAGAAAACATCTCTTTTGACAGTTTTCAATAGAAATGCGTAAAGTGGCGCACATAATAGAGTTGAAAAAATATATAAAACATAATATGAAACACATAAAATGGCCTATTTAGACCCCCAGGTCTCTGCGAAGTTCATTCCATTTGAAATCCTCAATTCTGATTATACCCATGCTACCATTGACTTATTGACCATAAGTGGAAGGTTCCTTGCACTATAAGTACGACGACTATTAATACGCATATTTTTATCAGCACTTATAAAATATACATACATTTTTTAATTTAATAAGCGAGGTTTTAGTATCATGCTGAAGCATCAGGTGCAGACTATTACCATATATCATTATACATCCTATTCATTGGAGCCTTTTCAATCAGCCCAAACATGATGAAGTGAATAGTTAGGATTTCTGCACATTTCAAGTAATGCTGCATCATCAGGTGTAAATGATCACTATTTATCTATGTCCTATTCATTGAGATCAATAAAATGAGCCCAAACACGATACCTTTTCTGTAAGTTTGTGATCTTACAGATTCCAGGTGATGATGCAGCATCAGCTTAATGTTACCAAGGTTAAGGTAATATTGTTAAAGTGCCAGGATACGATATATATCATACAACCTTTCATCAACTAGATAGCACCCGTATTGGCAGGCAGTGAGCGAGCTGATGATGATAAATTATATACCTAAGAACACTCTCGATCATGTCAGCTTTCATACAAAAAAACCGTATCTAAATCGGACGTTTCGTTTAGGAGCTACGAAGGAGCTACTGAGCCACGGACAGACACACAGACACACAGACCTTTTTTGCGTCGGGGGTTAATAAAACAATACTTTATAGAACTCACGTTCAAGTTGGCTGGTACCGACTTCAAAATTATGAAGATTGAGTAGAGAAATAGTTAAAATTTTAGACGAATTTAAAAGGGAATTATTTAGAAAATAAGTTTTATTTCATACTTTTTTGTGCATTTTTACTTTGGAAGTCGGTTTTAATTTTTTGAATATTTTTTATCTTTTTAGTTATATTATTTTTACCACATTTTATGAAATATATAAATACAAACAAGCCTCCGCTATTCTCACTCTCTCGGCAAAACAAATTCAAGCGTTAGTTTAAGCCAGTTTTCTGAGGCCGTGGTATTTCCCCAAATAAGCATTACCGATCTGTAGACCTACTAAATAATCACCAGTGATGATATTGATTATATACTATACTAGCTGTTGCCCGCGGCTCCGCCCGCGTAAATACAGTACCTATCCCTCGGGAACACTGTACTTTTTCGGGATAAAAAGTAGCCTATGTTCTAATCCAAAGCCTAAACTACCATACCAAATTTCATCAACATTCGTTCAGTAGTTTTCGCGTGAAAGCGTAACAAAAATCCACGCTTTCACATTTATAATATTAGTAAGGTTAAATAATTATTATTATATATTGTAATATACGGAAAAAAATTGCAGTAAGCATTAAATAAATATATTATAGTGATGATGATGATCACGAATATAATTTTAGCAATAGCAAAATTTCAAAGACATTGATATCGGTGCACAAAACTCTGATGAATAATGAGTACCTATGTCATCGTAATATTATGTTGGTGTTTCTTGTGAAGATGGTGGTGATGACGATGATGATTACTGTAAGTTGTATGCTGGCATATGCTTGCAGTTTTTCAAACAGCGCCGGAATCCCCAAACATGTATCTATAAGGAATCAGGAGTTCTCTTCAGTACTTTTAGATCCAGAGTATACCTTGTTACAAAAGGTTTCTTTTTGGTAGCATATGCTACCAAAAAGTAAGCTTGGAATACTTCAGGGAAAGTCGAAATCACTATATTATGTGTCCATATAAATTTCGAAGTTCCCTCGATTTATCATGGATGAGAAACTATTTGAAAAACTATTTAAACTATTTACTATTCCTCATCAGATCTTCACTGACTAAGGGGAAGTAAACAACAAAACAATTTTGCAAATAGGTTCACATACGGCCAAGTAATGACTAATGTTCAAAGATATCCGTGTCGTTGTAAAATACCTATATTATAGAAGTACCTATTATATCATCATAATGTGATGATGTATGGTGTGATGATTGTGTTGTTTGGACTTTAGGTCATACGAATCATTACAATTTACAAGCGTTAAGCAGCCAAAACTTTAACATTTTATATTTTAAATTAAAAAGCTTTGATACGACGAATGTTTTAGAAGGTAGAAAAATACTGTAAAATACTTAAAATATCACATTTGCATATTTTTTTTATTCTGCCCACAGCCTACTCACATAACTCGTCAGCTCCTACATAAATTAAGTAGCAACATGCAATATCAACATTGTTGATATTGCATGTTGCAATATTATTCTAGTTTGGACTCTATTGAGAACAGACGTGTCGTGATTTAATAATAACAAAAATATACAAACTTTAATGCGCTGACTTGTGACCTCATTACTGTAACAATTTGACCTAAATGATAAAAGCCAAGTATTTTATTTGCAAAAAGTTATGAGATGTGTTAATTTCAATATAGTCCATTTAATTAGATAATCATAAAAAATTGTAACCGTATATGGAAAATTTTATTTTTAAAACTTATTATATAAAATAGTGACTTGGCAATGAGCACTTAAAGAGAGAAAAGTCCGGTACCGGTATTCATATTTTAATATAAATAAGATAGATAATATAGATTAGACCCTATGTAAGTCACTGACAAACCTGAAAATGCATTTAGATGTTATCACTATGCTAATAAGGATTCAATAGTGGTACAATGCGGGTTATCCGTACCTTAATTTCAAAGATTGTTGACCATTTTGTCCATTTTGACCATTCTACGATATCTCATAACTTTTTACAAAGGAAATACTTGGCTCTTTTCATTTTGGTAATGTTTTTTGTGAGATCAAATTTATCACATTACAAAAACATCGTTTTGATTGGAGATATTAATATAAATAATAATATCCTTCCAGGAAGACCTGATGTAGGTGCTTTGGGCTACCTTAACTTGTGTGCTTATCACGGCTTACTCACCACTCAAAAGTGCGTCCTACTTAGCCCACGTAATGCTTAAATTAAATTAATGATCAGTCATTTACTCTAATTTCAAACTCGACTATCAAAATGATGCAAAAGATGCAAAGATCACAATGCTGTCCTACTAACATTAAATTGCTGCCTGCCTAGCAGTAGCGTGGGTTTCCTACAACTCCATTCCTTTCGGCTTCACTTACCACTTACCTTTTGAAGAGCCTCATCCAAACCCCCTACCTACCACACAGGCTAGGGCTTCCCCGTGAAGGACAACCAGTATTCGCTACTGCTGCCTACGCTAAATATTAAACGTGTAATTTCTAAATAATAAAGAATATAAAGACTATAAAGAAGAGAGAAAGAATATATAGACTATAAAGAAACTTGAGGGAGATTAATGCAATATCGACTTTACTCCAATTTATAATTCTGCCGACACAGAGTTTTGTCCAAACAATACACTACAATACTTTATAGAACTCACGTTCAAGTTGGCTGGTACCGACTTCAAAATAATGAAGATTGAGTAGAGAAATAGTTAAAATTTAAGACGAATTTAAAAGAGGAATTATTTAGAAAATAAGATTTATTCTTACTTTTTGTGCATTCGTCATTCGTTCAGTCGGTTTTAATTTTTTGTTAAAAAATAATTTCTTTTTTTCATTTTTAGTTAAATCTATTTATATCTTTATTATTATGAACACATAATAAGAAATTTATAAATACAAAAAAGCCTCCACTATTCTCACTCTCTCGGCAAAACAAACTCAAGCGTTATTTCATGTCAGTTTTCTGAGAGGCCGCAGTGTTTCCCCAAATAAGCATTACCGATCAGTGATGATAATGATTGGATACTATATTATTAAATAATTATTATTATCTGTTATTATAGTCGGCGGCAAAAATGTAGCGTAAGTATTAAATATACTATAGTGATGATGATGATCACAAATATTATTTTGGCAATAACAAAACTTCAAAGACATTGATATCGGTGCACAAAACTCTGATGAGAAGTCAGTACCTATGTCATCATAATAATATGTTGGTGTTTCGTGTGAAGATGGTGGTGATCATGATGATGATTACTGTAATTAGTAAGATGGCATATGCTTACAGATCTTTATGCAACGCCGAAATCCCCAAACATGTATCTATAAGGAGTCAGGAGTTCTGTTCAGTACTTTTGGATCCAAGAAAATACTTGACAGTTTATGACGTAAGAAAAACAAGGAAAGCAATGTCAAATAAACGTTTTTGTGAATGTAATAAGGATGCATGCATTTTTGCCATCGAGTAATGTACAGAAGCGATTGTCGCTAGTTGTACAGAATTACAGATCGTTCACTTATTTTATTTTATATCTAGCTTTATTAGATATTAAGCTATTGCATAGCTTCTATCGCGGGCCTTGAGCGCGGGGACCGAATCCAGAAATTCCGTAACGAAAAAACCTCACGCTCCCCACTCCGACGGGCACGGAGGTGTGGCTTGAAGGCCGTGCATCGTCTAACGTCGTTTCAGTTCGGCAGTCTTCGACACGGCGTTGTGTGCGTGCGATAATGCTATGCAATAGCTTTACCGCGGCAGTCCCCGAGTGCCACACGTCTTTTTATTATTTTGATAAGATCGACGAAAAGAATTTAATTATATAGTTCAATCTGTTAAATAAATATAAACTTCTTAAAATTGTTAAACTACAAAAAAATATACTGTGAGCTGTTAAATAACTTAGATCGAACTGAGGGCCCTAACAGTAAAGTAAATGCTCCTTTTATTTGATATAAATTTATCAATCTCAATTTTTTTTAAGATTTCCGAAACGCACTTGGGCCTTTATAATATTAGTGTGATATACAAAGTAAAAGAGGACAAATAGTAATAATAAAAACTTATTTTATTATTTTTTTCTACAATTTTACCGTTTTTTTTTTAAATTTAATATTTCTTAGTTTTTTTTTATATTTTGATTGTTAAAATCTCTACGCAACTAGATTTTAAAACCTGTAGTTACGATTTTTTTATTTTCGTATAAATCGCCAATGTCTTTTAACAATATTTTGTTATATTTTTAAATTTATGAAGAAAAACAGTGATTATAATAAAAACATAGTTTTTTTCTATTTTTCAAATAGTGCCCATAAAAAATCGAATATTCGAATATGATTTTTTTTTTATATTTGCAAGCCCTACCAACCAGCCAACATAAAAAGAGATTGATAGTAAGTTTTCCTAATGAGGAACAAACTCTATAAAAAAAGGTAACTTTAAACAAATTACTTTTTTGACGTTATATTTTCACAAAGCTTAGTTTAAAGGAGTATTCTGTTAAAAATAATTTTCTTCATTACCGTTCTTCATTACTTTGTACCACAACATCAATACTATCAAATGGGCAATAATACAAATGTGTTTTTAAATAGGTAGGTACCAGGTTTCGATTCCTGTTTGGCACATTAATATTAAAAAAAAACATAATATGCAGTTTTATCTAAATAATAGTAGGCATTCACGCCATTATTATCTAGATTAATCTTCCATAAAATGGTTGTCAAACTACCGATTACGGATGAACGATTATAATTTATACGCATTTTATACCTTCTGTGTCGTCAAATGTTCTATGCGAGAGATTCCAAACTTGAATATACGCGGTTATTTAATAATCCGCTTAATTGGTAGTGACAAACACTGGTCATCTTTTTTTTGCTATTGAAATAAGCATTCCACACCTTTCACGAATGTTCACCGTGTGAGTGAGTGTGTCGCGGCACAGAAATTTTGTCAGTTTGGTAAGGATATAACGTATCCATAGTTATCAATGCTGCATACTAAATTTCATGGTGATACTTGTAGCCGTTGTCGAGATACCGATTATATATATACAAGATCGATAAGATTTAAAGTACTAACAGTTCGTCAATTATTCATATTAAATGTAGTTCGAAAGTAGTACACATCCCTACCCTATTGCTCGGATTTCATCAATAAAAGGAGGAAATATATCGTTTGTCCATTGCAAGCAGATACGAAACACGCTTTTACTGCAAAATTTTATATATTTTTAGGCCCATTTCTTTACAATATAAATAACGCTTTATTCAAAATACGAGGGCGGGTCAATAAGTCCGTGACTTTTGGAATAAAACACAGATTTTTTGATAAATAAATCATTTTATTTTTCAACGTAGTCCCCCTTGAGCTCTATACACTTTGTCCAACGCTTCTCCAATTTTTTTATCCCTTCCAAAAAATATGATTTGTCGAGGTCCTCAAAATAGGCCTTTGTTTGCGAGATGACTTCATCATTGGAGTCAAATCTTTTTCCACCGAGCCATTTTTTCAGGTTTGGGAACAAGAAGTAGTCACTCGGAGCCAAATCTGGAGAATAGGGTGGATGTGGGAGCAATTCATAGCCCAATTCATGGATTTTTGCCATGTAAACTGCACATGTGTGCACCCTTGCATTGTCTTGGTGAAAAATAACTTTTTTCTTGGCCAAATGAGGTCGGTTTTTTTTCAAATCCTCATTGAAGCGGTCCAATAAGTTGGCATAATATTCCCCATTAATTGTTCTTCACTTTTGAAGATAGTCAATGTGGATTATCCCACGTGCATCCCAAAAAACAGTCGCCATAACTTTATTGGCTGACAAACCCACCTTGGCCTTCTTTGGCGCCGATTCACCCTTAGAAACCCACTGTTTTGACTGTTGTTTGGTCTCTAGTGTGTTGTGATGGATCCATGTTTCGTCCACGGTTACAAAATGGCGCAAAAACTCCTCCATATTGTGATTAAACAACGCCAAACCTTCCTGTGAAGTTGTTACACGATTGCGTTTGTGGTCGACTTGCGGAAAGCTTTCTCATGCCCAAGTGATCATTCGCAATTGAAACCACTGAGCCATGCGAGATGCCTATGGCTTCCACAATCTCTTGCACTTTCAATCTTCGGTCGGCCAACACCATATCGTGAATTTTTTCGATTGTTTCGGGTGTAGAGACCTCAACTGGGCGTCCAGGACGTTCGGCATCTTCAGTGCTTGTACGGCCACAACGAAATTCAGTAAACCACTTTTTTACCATTGAAATCGATGGTGCAGAGTCCCCATAGTATTTATCAAGCTTAGCCTTAGTCTCGGTAATGGTTTTTTTTCGCAAAAAATAATGCTTAATAAGCACACGAAATTAATTTTTTTCCATTGTTTCCTTAAGTTACTGGATAGTCTGATAAAGATAGCTGTAAAACACAAACTAACTGACGCAGCAAGTTCAAATTTTGATAGGAGTCAACTGACAGATGCCTGTTGACAGGAGTAGTGTTGCTTTTTCAGTAAGGAGGTTAGAAATTCAAAAAGTCACGGACTTATTGACCCGCCTTAGTATATTAAGTAACTAATACAATTGTAAAACCCACCCAAACAATTCACTTCAAAAATAGACGTACGAGGAAAAAGAAAATTTGTTACTAGTATTAAAATAGCGTTGCTGTATAAAAAATAATAATTACTAAATACTATATTGTGTAATTTATAAGTTAAGTCATGTACTATATTTTAATTGCATACGAAAAATAAAACTTAATGAATACATACCTATAGAGTAGATTAAGTATAATTATTTATATATAAATAAATTTGTATTTAGATAAGATAATATCTTGGAGGAAAAATAAACCTTTTTGTTTGTCTGTAAATACGAGAAACGACAATTATGTTTATTGTTATTCCTCCAGTATGGTATTAAATTAAAATCTTTTGTACATATTCTTTGCTTTTAACATTATTTATATAATAAGCTACCCGAAGATTCTTCAATTATTTATATAATAATTGAAGAATCTTCGGGTAGTTTGAATAACTTCAACAAATATGACAATTGACACCTCAGTCCTCCCGTGACCACGGCTGCTGGAAAGTAGCCGAAACGTCGGGAAAAAGAAAAGTGCACAGCGACAAAATCCGTAAGTGTTTAAAACAATGAACAATATTCGCGTAAACCTAAGAAATCAGTAAAAACTGATAAATTATTATTATTATTATAGTCTGTATTTGCAATTTTATGATGTAGGAGCACCTGCTGTAAAATGCTCCATGAAGTGGAAACTACTTTATTCGTGTGGAGCGATTTTGAGTAGGGGATGAACTTTTGTGTTTGCGTCATAGGTGTCCTGTGTCTAGGTACTGGTTTAGACACTAGGTCTTACAATACAATAAAAATATACCATAGGTTATTTGTGTAACACAGAGGTTCCCAAACTTATTCCGTCTAACGCCCACTTTGAAAATCAGTTATTTTGTAGCGCGTATATTATATATTTTTTTGTATGTTCAACGATAATTCCGCCGTCCTAAGACCGATTTTCAAAATTATTTTTTTGATGTAAAGGGTCCCAAGGGATGTTTGATCCCAAGTTGGTCCCGTATTCGCTAAAGTGGTGACTTTATGATGGAATCCATGAGGAATCGAGGGAACTCCTCGAAATTTATATGGACACATATGGTGATTTCGACTTTTTCTGAAGAAGCCTAAGCATATGCTACCAAAAAGTAAGCGTTTGTACCAAGCTATACCCTGGATCCAAAAGTACTGAAGAGAACTCCTGAGTCCTTATAAATACATGTTTGGGGATTCCGGCGTTGTTTAAAGAACTACAAGCATATGCCATCTTACCACTTACAGTAATTCAAAAAGTCACGGACTTATTGACCCGCCTTAGTATATTAAGTAACTAATACAATTGTAAAACCCACCCAAACAATTCACTTCAAAAATAGACGTACGAGGAAAAAGAAAATTTGTTACTAGTATTAAAATAGCGTTGCTGTATAAAAAATAATAATTACTAAATACTATATTGTGTAATTTATAAGTTAAGTCATGTACTATATTTTAATTGCATACGAAAAATAAAACTTAATGAATACATACCTATAGAGTAGATTAAGTATAATTATTTATATATAAATAAATTTGTATTTAGATAAGATAATATCTTGGAGGAAAAATAAACCTTTTTGTTTGTCTGTAAATACGAGAAACGACAATTATGTTTATTGTTATTCCTCCAGTATGGTATTAAATTAAAATCTTTTGTACATATTCTTTGCTTTTAACATTATTTATATAATAAGCTACCCGAAGATTCTTCAATTATTTATATAATAATTGAAGAATCTTCGGGTAGTTTGATTCCGGCGTTGTTTAAAGAACTACAAGCATATGCCATCTTACCACTTACAGTAAGCATCATCATCATCACCACCATCTTCACAAGAAACACAAACATAATATTATGATGACATAGGTACTCACTACTCATCGGAGTTATGTGCACCGATATCAATGTGTTCATAATAATATAAATAATAAATCTAACTAAAAAGAGAAAAAATATTATTTTTAAACAAAATAATTATTAAAACCGACTTCCAAAGTAATATGCACAAAAAAGTATGAAATAAACTTATTTTCTAAATAATTCCCCTTTTAAATTCGACTAAAATTTTAACTATTTCTCTACTCAATCTTCTTAATTTTAAATAAGAGCAAATGTTCTTTTCCTTAATCAGTGACCCCATATACTTATGTATAAAAAATTTGGGTCAAATTAAAAGGCACACAAGAAACAACTTTTATAAACAGTGATAAGTAGATGAGTAGGTGTACCTATTAAGAAACCCTTAGTCTTAGTAATTATTTGGACATCAAGAACCTAGTAAAATCATGCTTTTATTCATGCATTGCATTGCATTGCATGCAGCATGCATTTTTTCATGCTTAATTAAAGTCTGATATAAAATTTTTGATCATAATTATTAGAATAAGTCTGGGATTTCATTATGCATTCGGCATTAGTGTTACATTCAGCTTTAATGTTCATTGATCATACAATTTTCCATAACAAATGAAAATAGTTGGATGCCTACAAGCTACAGTACAATAAGCATTTAAACTGAGCAGTATTTCCTTGCAGCGGACAGTCAGCGTCCGGCTCTTGTCAACAAATCATCTAGTGATTTAACAATGAAATATTTATCTACGTATATTTTTATTCTCGCGTGCTACAAAATAAGTGCCCACGATGAAAAACTTCGTAAGTACCTTTGGTTTATAAAAGTGCTTTAACCGATAAAAACATTTTACTTAAGACATTTATTTGTACATAACATATAAATTACCTATACGAGGTATATTATATATATATTTAATCGAAATATTGAAAACTAACGCAAGTATTACCATGAAATGTAGTATGCTGGGAGTGTTGGATCAGAAAATTCGATCCAGCTAGTTCTTATCCTCAGGAAACTGTGCATTTTTAAGTTTAATATGTTTTCTTTCGTCGTGCAACAATCCTATAACTATTATGATATATATGTGAAAGTATGCGAGGATAGATCTATGGATGGGTGTTTGTTACGATTTCAGGCAAAAACTACTAAACGGATTTTAATGAAATTTGGTATGGTAGTATTTTAAGGTCTGGATTAACACATAGGCTTTTTATCCTGAAAATGTGCAGTGTTCCCGTGGGATAATGTATTTACGCGGGCGGAGCCGCGGACAAAATCTAGTATATCAATATTTTCGATACTTCTTACATTCCGGTATAGTATCAATCTAATTTTTTGATTTTAGAATTACGTAATGAACAAAACTTATTAAAATCATAACACATTTTTTTGTATCTTTGGCGTCCTGTACCTGACAAAAGGCCCACCGCACAAACTAGCTGGCATGCATACGATTATTGTACACACAAATACTACAATAGGATATTATATACAATACTACAATAGGATTTATAGTTATTAGTAAGAATACATGGGTAGTCCGGCGGGCCTGGGATCTGAGTCATGTTATTACACATATTTAACACACATTCATGACCCAGGAACACAGAAAAACTTTTTGTTCCTTCGGCGGGATTCGGACCCGCGACCTCCGGCTAGAGTGCCAAGTGCCAACGCGCTAGCCACTCAGCCACAGAGGTCGTTAATTCGGTAGTTCACATTCTGTTTAATTTTAAGCTTTTTACACGACTACGGCGAAGCCAATGTGAAGGGTAATGATTTAAACAGTATATGTATGTATGTTTGTTTCATCGTAGCGCTTAAACTACTAATCCGATTTTAATGAATGAGGTGTCAATATAGATTCGTAATAAATTAATGCCATGGAAATTGGTAAAGATTATAAATTTTTACCATACAAACTTTCAACCCTTATTTGATACCCTCAGAGGGTAAATACTAAATTATAATAAACCCTGAAATATGTGTCTAATAAATTGTATTTAATCCGTAGGGCTGCTGTAAAAAAAATATTTTTAGAAATAAGCAGTACCTTTGTCGTCTTTCTTGTTAAATTGTAATTTTATACATTTTTTCTTGTGTGCAATAAATTGTTAAGAAATAAATAAATAAATAAAAATTAATAGCCTGAATCTCAATTTTCATGGAAATCGGTACAGATATAAAGGTTGTTCATTTCACGTTTCTACCATTAGCGGCTACGGCTGCGCGAGCGTCTATACCCATCTTAGTCAGTCAGTGAGGATCTCCTACTATATAGAAGTATAGATATGCTGATCTATTTCCCTCTGAAATCCTATTACTGTTTTTTTGATTTTCCTCCTTCAGACATCAAATCCTGGTCCTTTTGACATCAAAGTGGTGACCTGATGATGGGATCCATTAGGAATCGAGGGCACTCCTCAAAACTTATATGTACACATATACAACATATTATGATGACATAGGTACTCACTACTCATCAGATTTTTGTGCACCGATATCAATGTCTTTGAAATTTTGGTATCGCTAAAATTATATTCGTGATCATCATCATCACTACAATATATTTATTTAATGGTTACTGCTACATTTTTTCCGTCGACTATTAGAATAGATAATAATAATTATTTAATAGTATCTAATCAATATCGTCAATGGTAATTGTTTAGTACGTCCGTAGATCGCTAATGCTTATTTGAGGAAATACCACGGCCTTTCAGAAAACTGGCATCAAAGAACGCTTGAGTTTGTTTTGCCGAGAGAGTGAGAATAGCGGAGGCTTTTTTGTATTTATAACTTTCTTAAAATGTGTTAATAATAATAATTTAGTAAATATAACTAAAAAGAGAAAGAATATTATTTTTAAACAAAAAATTAAAACCGACTTCCAAAATATTAAAACTGCACAAATATTGAAACTGTACTAATATTATAAATGTGAAAATTTGTGAGAATGGATGGATGTTTGTTACTCTTTCACGCAACAGATTTCGATAAAATTTGGTATGTTAATAGAATTAGGCTCTGGATTAAAACATAGGCTACTTTTTATCCCGAAAAAATACAGTGTTCCCGAGGGATACTGTATTTACGCGGGCGGAGCCCTGGGCAACAGCTAGTAATTGATAAAACTAAAAACTCAATATGCTTCTGGTAGTCCATAATTAATGCACTTACTCTATACTTATAATGATATACATTTCGCGAAGTCAAACAGTACGGGTCAAAACATTAACAAAATATGCATATAAAAATTTGTATGTAAAATAATATGAAAACTATCAATAATCAGAAGAATAAGACTGGGACTATTATTGACCCAAATACGTAATACCAGAGAAAATTCAGAGCAGTAAAATTAGAACTCTGCGCTAATACAATAAAGCTGAAAATCAAACACACGAGTGTTGAGTCAAATGTCAATGTCAGATCTGACAACACGACACCCGCAGAGTTCTATTTTCAAAGCTCTAAATTTTCCCGGGCCTGCCGGATTCCAGATCACATAGTCCCAGCCTATGAGAGGGTCCTATTTGAGAGTACAAACTCGGTAAAGCAGAAATGGAACACGGCGCGCGATTTGACAAAATTTAACTGACAGTTAATCAGTGTTTAGGGAACTGGTAAGCCTGCCCGCGTACATTATGTCAATTTTCTTTTAACATTGCCTCTATTATGGGAGCTATTTCCTCGGTCAGTACTCAGCGATTGCGTGTCGCTTTGAATTTAACTCGCATGACGGAAATCCAAACGTTTTAGGGCGTCGTCATTTAATATATTCAATAGAAAGAGCACGGAAAGAACCGACAGATTGCGTGTCAGTCTTAGTAGTGATGTTTATGAAAAGGTTTACATAGAAATTTATGACTTATTTATGAAAACACATATTGATAGTTTTGCCGGGGAATTCAATGAGTGACATTGTGGATTTTGCATTTCTTTCATAAAGTTGTGTTATTTCAGTTCTTAATGTGTAATATAGGTAGAATATTAAACATTAAATATTCGTTAACGTGCACAAGTGTGGACAAGTGGTACAACTTCTAAAAACGTGCTATTTTGAGTTCCCCTCCAAAACTCCGTAGGAACTTTCAGTAAAGCTTCTACCACTTTACTGAATCGACTGACATTACTCATGGACTGCACTGACTATTTATTTGGACTTTGACTAGACTTTAGACTTGACGATTTAGGAATACGGTGTTGAAAATTGAAACGCAAGTTCTATTTCCCGCCTTTTTAACTTGACACTGGCAAATGCTTATAAGCCGATGCCATATATTAAAAAAAACACATTGCATTTATTTCTTTAAAACTGTCCTTCCTAATAATGAAAACCGGCCAAGTGCAAGCCGGACTCGCGTGCGTAGGGCTTATTACCATCATACATTTACACGTTTAGTTATATTAAGTAGGTCATTATTATACTTATGAAATTGCCGTTTTGTAAAGGAGGAACATAAAGTCGATTTTTTTAAACATAATATATTTATTTAATCAAAGTATATACCATTGCTATATATGCACTTTTGCCATCTCATAGGTAGTTCATTGATTCCTTTACTAAAAAACCATTCAGACAGGAATCAATAAAATATTTGAGGGCGCTTTGGACTGCCCCATCGGAGTTGAATTTTTTCCCTTGCAAGAAGTTATCCAAATTTCGAAAAAAATGGTAATCTGTTGGAGCAAGGTCCGGGGAGTACGGTGGATGTCTTAGACATTCCAATTGAAGCTCCTCTAATTTGGTAGCCGTCTGTTGTACAGTGTGTGGTCTAGCGTTGTCTTGAAGCAGCAGTGGCCTAGAGCGAATGACCAACTTCGGTTGTTTAGCAGCTAGCTTTTCCATCATGATTTGCAGTTGCTGGTAATAGACATCTGCCTTAATCGTCTGGCCAGATTTAAGAAAGCTGTAGTGAACGACACCGGCACTAGTCCACCAAACGCTCACAAGTAACTTTTTTTGAGTCAATTTTCGCTTGGGGCAGGCTTTGGCTGGTTAGCCAGGGTTTTGCCATTGCGATGAGCGTTTCCGATTATCGTACAGGATCCACTTTTCATCACAGGTAATGATTCGATTTATAATCCCTTCATTATTGTGCCAGTTGAGTAATGTCGATATCAGCAGTCGATGCTCGTTTGTCGGTTTGCTGCACTCAATTCATGAGGTACCCACCATTCAAGCTTTTTCACCTTCCCAATTTGCTTCAAGTAGATTAACACAGTTTTATCACTAATACCGCAGCCTGCAGCTAACTCGGACGTGGTTTGCGATGGATCCGCTTCCACAATAGCCTTCAATTCTTCATTATCAACTTTGGTCTCCGGCCGTCCACGGTGCTTGTTCTGCAGGTCGAAATTTCCAGAACGAAAACGTTGGAACCAAAAACGCACTGTGTTGTCTTTTGGAACACCGCCGCCTTACACATCATAAATCCTTCGAGTCGTTTCTGCAGCACTGGTGCCACGGTGGAACTCGTACCCGAAAATAATACGTTTTTTTTTTAAGTTTTCCATTTTGTAAACAGAGTGACGCAAAGAAAAAACCAAAAGGGGAAAAAACAAATTAATTACGGTTTGCGAAGGACAAAAACATGAGTAAATAGCGGTATAAATTTGAAATTGGAATTCCTAATCAAAGAAGATATTATTATGTTTGAGATCAAAGTGGCCAGTACGACAAAACGCCAATTTCATATGTAAGTTGTATTTCAATTTAATGTTACGTTATTTTTGTACAAAGCTTTCCAAGTAAGCGCATTTTACAAGTTAAGTATCTAAAACTCCTGAACTAACAAAGTTATTGTAAGTAGTTATACTTTTATTATCATGATTTTTCGATCTAATCGTTTAGCTTTTAGAGGTCGGACACCCTATTCTATCAAAAAAATGCGCTTTAAAGTTGAATATCTCGCAAACGCATACTTACCTGAATCAAAAAATCTTCGTAGCTGCCTCTCAAATTTCAATGTTTTTTTAAAAAATCTATTTATCGATACCCCATAGTATGGGTGGAGGCAAAAAAAAATAATTATCGCCAGTACCCAAAAGAAATATTTTTCGTAATTATAAAATCACTATTAGCACTTTGTCGACGTGGTACACATATTCATGCGAAGTCTCATCTTTCTAGCACTAACCGTTTTGACGGTAAGCCGAAACCTTAAGGATGCACTAGTCGGTTTTTTTTCCAAACAAACTGTTGTGTTGGTGTTTACTTTGAAGTCAAACATTGTAGACCCAAATTTTAGCGTAATATCGATTTTTATTACACTTATCTCGTCGGTCGGTATGTGCTTATATTTTTAAAATTTAACTTAGTTTAGAAGATAATAGCCTCCAAACATCGGATCTTTAGCGCAACTTTGACCGTAAATAAAATACAAACGAAGATGAAAATAAAAAAGCAAGCACATACCGACACAGTTTGATTATTCAGCAATTGAGATAACATTACTTCAGACAAAATCATTATATACTTTTTCATAAAACATCAACAGCTGAGTGTCGATTTTCGTAATTTGAGGACGCCTTTTCTAAAATACTTAACAAAGCAGTATAAATTTGTGCACATTCTACTACTTCTCTTATAAGTATATATTACTATTTTATTGGTAAGTATATACTTTTTTCCTCGATGTTAGTTGAAATAACAAGCATTTTCCCCGCACGCAACAGTGAGTTCGAGCCGTTGACTAGCACACTCTTCAGGGTTCCGAGATGTGAACTACGGAACACTAAAAATTTACAATACGGACAAACTACACAAGAAATTACATTCAGGTTGGTCACCACACTAAAAATAAATACATAGGTACTTTTTTTAACACGTGCAACAAGCGTTCAGCTGACCCGCCACTACATAGCATAGATAGGGCAATAAAATATAATGTTGGTTTAATTACTGTCTTCAGACGAGTAAAACAGAACACATAATGAGTACGTAAGTACCTATAATAATAATTGGTGTCTATGTAAGAAGCTCATAGGTTGTACTTGTAAACTTATAAATACATTGTTGCTTTTATAATTATTACCTATAATTCTTACCATACCTTGGTATAATAAATGTTCATAAAATGTATTGTGTCTTACAATATTATTTTAAAAGAATGTAATTTTTTTAAATTTGTAACCAATCGCAAGTATAAATTAAGTATATTATATCAACCAATTGTTACAGCATTCTACTTACCTACCTATTACCTACCTACATAAGGTAGCACAACTTACAGTTAGTAGAACAATTAAGCCGACTTCCAAAGTAAAAATGCACAAAAAAGTATGTAAATAATTCCCCTTTAAAAATCAGCTAACATTATACCTAACTATATCTACTCAAACATTTTCTAAGTAATTCAAAACATGCTAATTCTGTGTGTGTGTATATATATATTTAATTTTTTTTTTTTGGAGTTTATTAGAGTTTACCCCTTAAGAATCGATTTTCATACAAGGCCCCCGGTGTGAAAAACATATGAGATGTAAAACTACTGAACGAATGACCTCGTTACGTTTTCGTGCGCAACCTATTCTGCGCACCTGTCACTTTTTTTCACATTTTTGAACTCAAATCGATCGCTAAAGTTTTTGTTCCTTCTGAGGGACGTGTTTTACTTTTTAGAGTAAACTCCAGTCGTGCGTCGGAGCTGACACACACTTTTTTTATACTCACACCAGGTGGTGATGTTTTGGTGCTGCTTGTACAGAACTCATACCTAAAATGCCCGAGATAATGATAAAAACTATTTTTAAACTCATCCTGGCTGAAAGTAGGTATTCACTGAACACCGAATCACTAAAAATGTGCCAACGCAGACAGACCGCACTATTCATATTACGTACAAAGTTTATTTATGTGCAAAACAAAGTTTGTTTGTTTGTTTAATATTGTATATATTAATATATTTCTATTAGATAAGTACTGAACATTATGTATCATTATACCTATTATGTTAAAAATATTGGACAAGAGCTAAACAATCCACCGCATCAATGCTCAGTTTAATTAAGGTACATAATATAACCTAACCTAGAGAAAATATAGACCCTATATATAGGGTATCAAAATAAAGGAAATCAAATGGAAATTCCATAAATATACATATGACCTGTATTTAAATTTAAATAGGAATGACAACAAAGACATTTTAAAACAGATCTATATACATAAACAATAGATGTATCAACGCACAAACCATTAAGGCTAGAAATTTGAAATTTTGTACACTTATATGACGTAGGCATCCACTAAGGAAGGATTTCAAAATTAAACCCCCAAGGGGGTAAAATAGGGGATAAAATTTTGTATAAAACTTTTTATTCCTTGGACATATTTGCATGATATTTCGTATCAATTGAGTACGGAAAAAATAATGAGTTACGAATTTCAGCGTCTTCTAAAATTCAGCTTCTAGGAGCATAAAATAGGGAATGAATGTTTTAAATAAACGCACAGGCCATATTCTTAATGATAGAAAATTGAAATTTCGCACACGTGTTCCTCATATAACGAAGTCATCTACTAAGGAAGGATTTTTAAAAATTCAACCCCCAAGACGGTAAAAATTAAAAAAATTGCATACGTATTTCTCATTTAACTCTTGTTCCTAGGTAAGACAGAACAACGTCTGTTGGGCACAGCTTTTATTAGGGCCTTTTTCACAATCGCGAAATAATTAACGTAGGTATAGGTTATCCGGAAGTTTTGTCGCTACTTCCTTTATACTGAGCGACACTCGACAGAGACAAAACTTGCGGATAAGCTTTATTTTGTCAGTTATTAGGCGATTGTGAAACAAGCCCTTAGTATATATCTTAGTATATGTCGTTATTTTTTAAACGTTTCTCGTTTCAGCGACGACTAACGGCCCGTTTCAATAACCTATCTACCAATAACTATTTGTTAAAAACGTCAAATTAGTAACGCAAAAAACCGGCAAATTATTGAATGACGACGTTTTTAAAACAAATAAATATTGTTATTATAAAGGGCCGTAAGTAAACCGAGAACAAAAACACTGCGTTATGAATTGTTCCGACACATATTACGCGTTTTCTTTGTCTTCGATTATAATCATCTACCTACTGATATAAATAATCTCTTCAACGCAGTAATTAATTGTTTTTCAATTATACGTATTAATAACAGACGTTTTTTCCCTTGATTGTTCTTATGCTGCTTATTACTTATGCAAACAATACGAGTGAGTACTGTAATCATCAATTATTTGTGTTTTTCTCAAGTGCACCTGAAACAAGTGGTTTTCCTATGAATAAGAAGAATACTAGATACGTTTAGAAACATATTTATGCAATGACTGATTCATTTCCATTCCTTTTTTTTAGCTTAATAACATATCGAATTGAAGAAATGATATATCAACCTGTAGATTTTCTAAATTACTTATGTTATATGTAAGTCTAAAAGCGCCTTTTTGTCCTTTAGGTAAAACTCCATCGTTTATTTAATTTTAGCCTGATAATTGTTTAGTTTATTTCCGTATAGGCGTTAGCACCTTGTTAAGTGCGTACCTACATGAAATACCTGTGTTGCATACTGATACATCCAATATCATTGTTACAAGCATGCCCTTGATGCCAGCTAGAAATGGATGACAATTCCCTATAAATCTTTGCAATTGCTGAAACTTAATTCTGCTCAGTACAATAAGGAAAACCTTATGTACATATACTTTAAGAAATTATTAAGCTAATAAGAAAACGTAAAATATTACCTACAATTGTGATTAATTAGCAATTATGCTATCGTAGGTAACTGTTACTCAGTTGTTACTTGTTGGTATATGAATGCTACTTAAAATTATTTAATGCTTGTTATTAAAAAACATTTACCTACGTAAAACATAATAATATCCAAAACTCTAGTACATCAGATCGTAGTGATATTGTCTAACGGCCCGTTTCAATAACCTATCTACCAATAACTATTTGTTAGAAACGTCAAATTTGTATCGAAAAAGACCGGCAAATTATTGAATGACGTTTTTAACAAATAGTTATTGGTAGATAGGTTATTGATACCGGCCGTAAGTTGTTAAATATTTTTTTTAAATGAAGAGCATAATTTTCACTAAGCATCATTCTAACATATTTTTTCGGAATACAGTTCATATAACCTTTTTCTACTTACTTATATGAATCCCCGCAGTTGCCCATTCATTAAATCTAGTAGTACTTCGAGGCCTAACCGGTTTAGAAGTAAAAACAGAATTATATTGACTTTTAATTAAATTAAATAATTGTGTAAAATCGAAATTTAAACCGTGTTGCTCTCAAAGCACTGCAAATTAAATAATATATTGCTTCCAAGCTTTTCAATACGTTTTTCATTTACTGGAATAAATACATTCTTATTAGTAGATAAATTATTTTTAAACACAATATTCAGTGTAACCAGCTGCCCACAGTTAACAGAAGTCAATACATTTATTATTTACTTTTTATTTGGAGTCAAGTTACTGAAAATGTTATCAATACAAGTGGCTGAGCTACCACTGATCCGTGTAGGTTCAATAAATAAATTAATCAGGTTTAATATGATTCCAATAAAGATGTGAACCTAACTGTGGTTGGATTATTATTATGTAACAAATTGATGTTAAAGTCACCACATTACATTATTTGTTTGTTAGATATACATACTTTGTTTAATGATGTCTCCATAGTCTTTTTCAAAAGATTCATATAACCCAGATGGAGGCATATATACATTCACAATAATAAAGTGCTCGACTGAGCGTTCAACTGAAATAGCCTGCATAGAAAATGCAGGCTATTTCAGTTGAACGCTCAGTCGAGGATGACAATGTATTTTCTTTCTTTAAATTTAAAATTCTTATTTATTAACTAGCTTTTGCCCGCAGCTTCGCCCGCGTGGGAGAGTGTTCGTAGCAAAAAACTTCTTTAGCAAATATACCTACGGGTAGTTTTCAAATATTTGCCGATTTAACCTGCCAGATTTTTTTTACTTGTGATTATTTTGTTTATCAGCTTAGGGCAACACAACTCGCAGGGATGGTTATAAGTACATTAGTATCATCAAGGCAAATACTTTTAATTTATTTTTAAAGAAAGTCTAATACTCAAATTTTTATTTGTAATTGCATTTTCTAATTAACCTGCGTGTCCAAAGGACGAGTATATGAGAATTTTATACATAAAATATTATACATAAGAGATAAACAAAATTCAATAAGACACCTAATTAATGAAAGTGTTAGCTACAATCTCTTGAAACTTGGGACTTTTAAATCAAGAAAGAACGAACCAAAAAATAAAAATTTATATTGTAAACAAAAATTTCTACATCACCTGTCACCTTCAATATTTTTGACTGGTGACAACCCTTATTCCATTTCGGGCGTCCGTACCTCTCCCACCGGTCGCTTTAGTTGTCCGCTAACGGCGGGAGTGGCGAGACGTGTGCGAGTGTATTCATTGTGACCACAAAAAATCATCTGTTGTGGCCACGTGGATTTGTAACCGTAAGTTCTGTTTTCTCTGCCTACAAAAACTTCAACGCTTATAAACGTTTCTAGTTAAAGTTTCAACTGATTATATATCGCATGAGGTCTGCTTTGGGGTGGAGTAGGTATAACCGCGCTGAATTAAATATTTGCTCTATCTGACGAAATAACGGAAATTTTCTCATTAACCCGTTTCTAAATAACCTGTCACTACTATACAGGTGGATGAGATGTGTTCGAGTGAATGAGATAGAATAGCTTTCAGACACTAATTCTTTTATTACGCCTTATATATACCATAACTCGACACACATATTTAACATATTAACCGCCCGCTACTAAGTTTGGTTAGATGATATATGTACAAAGTGCTTTTAAGCTGTACTGTGCTTTTGCTTGTAGGTCAACAATGGGTCGACCAAAAACTATTTCGAAGACTACAGAGGAAAGAAAAAAACGCAAAAGAGAACTAGAACGGAAGAGATACCGAAAAATTAAAGAAGATCCAGTGTTATACGCTCAATATCAGCTAAAAAATAAAACTAAATATGAGAAAAGGAAAGCTCAGAAGAAGGTTATTCCAATTAAAGATATGACACCCAGAGCCCAAAGAATACAAAGGAAAAAATGGCGTAAGGCCTTTAATGCCTATTATAAAAGAAAGAATGATGCAAAAGCCGAAGAAAGATTTATGGAGGCACATAAACCTTCAAATATAGAGGCTGTACAGATTGAGCAACAACGTATGGATGTATCAAATAGGAATTCTCCGTCTCCTTCAATTCTCACCTCTCTTTCAATTCTTGAATCTCCTTCCATTTTATCCATAACGACAGGTAATAAAGAAAACACTAATCCCAATTCAAGAATCACAAGATCTCAAATAAGTCCACGTTCTGTCTGTAGATCAATCTCACACGTCTCTAAAACGTCTTCAACTTCCAGCAGAGGGAATTCGCCTTCCCGGTTAATCAGAAAATTAAGATATAAAAAGGATAAAGAAATTAAAGCACTTACAAGACAATTGGAAGGAGTTAAGAAAATAAATCAAGCTTATCGAAAGAAATTAAAAAGACTAACAGAGGAGAAAAAAGAAAGTAATATGGATACCTTGAATGACAAATTACTGCAGTCTTATAAAACTCTAAAAACCCACAAAGCTAAGCAAGAATTTTCAAGAAATCTACAAGTAAATGTAAAAAATACATTGAAAGACAAAGGGCGTTTAGGAAAACTATCAAACATTTTTAGACGAAGAATAACCGAGCAAAAAAGTTCAAAAGTAAAGAAAATACGAGAGGACATTAAAAAGTTTCTAGAAGAAGACGAGAATAGTTCTGTAACTGCTGGGAAAAAAGAGACAGTAAAGAAGGCTGGAGTAATTAAACAGAAACGCTATTTGACGAACTCCTTATATCAGTTACACAGAAAGTTTTTAACAAAAGTTGATTATAAAGTAAGTTTCACAACTTTTAGCAGATTAAGGCCGTTTTGGATTCTTTTTTCATCACAAAAACCCAAGGAGACATGCCTGTGCATTACCCATGAAAATTTTGATCTGTTAGTTGAAGCGTTGCATAAAACCCATATTATTCCCCACAAAAACTCCACTGACGTGCTGATAGACATTTGCCGTGACTATTTTAGTTCTCAATGTTTGCTGAGGATATGCAACGATTGCAAAGAAAAAAATATAACGAACTATCAAGAATTCAATAATTCTGTTGATTTTTATTATTGGGTTTGGGCTTCAAAACGAGAACAAATTGTACAAAATGGACGAGAAAAGTTTATCAGAGTTGTGAAAAAAGAGAAAATCATCACAAGGCCAAGAGATGCAATTCTGACTTTTGAAAAACAGCTAGAGAACTTTTCCAAACATTGTGGAAGAGTGACAGCTCAGCATAACGCTATAAGGACATTGAAAGACAATTTGCAACCTAATGAAGCTATCGTACATATTGACTTCTCAGAAAATTACAAATGTCAGTATGCTAAAGAGATTCAAGCTGTACATTTTGGAGGAAGTCGAAAGCAAGTAACTTTACATACAAGCTTATTGTATTTCTTTGACCGCAACTATACCAGAACAACACAATGTTTTGCTACATTCAGTCAGAATTTAAGACATGATGCTGCTGCGGTGTGGGCTCACATAGTCCCTATAATTGAATATCTCCAACAAAAGGCACCCCAAATTACGACCCTTCACTTCGTATCTGATTTTGTCACAAGCCAATATAGAAATTACAAGACATTCTTTGTTATTGGCGCCTTAAAATGGCAATATCCCAGATTGGTCACAGTGACGTGGAACTATACTGAGTCCGGCCATGGGAAGGGGGCACCCGACGGTGTGGGAGGAACTTTAAAGCGAACTGCTGATAATATTGTTTCCCGTGGTTACGATATTCCCGATTTTGATACTTTTGTTGAAGAACTAAAATCTAATACGAAGAACATAGTAATTGAAACGGTTTCTGATTACGATATTATGGAAAAAGACTTACTGTTACCTTCTGATCTCCGTTCTTTCAAAGGGACCCAACAAGTTCACCAAGTTATTTGGAATAATAGCGATAAGCATCAGGTGATAATGCGCAACCTAAGTTGTGTCGAAAAGTCTTGCATTATTGAACCTAGAACCTGTAGTCACGTCAAGTATCTCGGCTCGCATGTTCTAATATCAGAAATACTGCCAAACCTATCCAACATTGACCCAGCCTACGAGATTGAAAATGAAAACCCATCAAATATAACTTCCTCAGTAGTTCCTTTACATAGAACCTACGCATTTTGTTCTACGAGTGAATCAGATCTTCCTGAAGAACTTAGACCTAGGATTGCGGCGATAGCGTCAGATATGAGATGTGATTGTACTGATCTAAGTTTGCCTGATGAAATAATCATTCAAAATTTAAATTCAGTGAATGCTTTTAATATAACAGAGACTGAAAGAGTTGATTTTTTGGATGTTGAATTTCATGATATTTCTCTTAAGACGGTAACAAGGTCAACACAAGGCGAAAGTTTCGTTCAACAATTTTCTTCGGACTTACCTGAACTGACCATCTCTGCTAAGTCTCCTGTAGCTACAGAATCTGCTAATGACGTACCTCTCTTTCCACTATTATCCTCTGATGCTCGTCGCCCTGGCGTTGATTCTTCTGTGCCTGCAATAACTCCTGTCACCTGTTTGAAAACATCGCGTTTGTGTATCGCTAAACCTTTAACTGCCAAATATGTGAGTCCAAATATGACGCGTTCACATCCAAGAGCAGGACCGTCAAAAATTAATAGCAAGGAGAAAAAGAAAGGACAGATTCTACCACATACATCTAAGAGAAATAAAAAATTAAAAGTAACACGTGAAGCAATAGAAAAGAAAAGCAATAAGTCAGCGACTATTATAGACCAAAAGTACAACGAAGAGATAACTAGAAAGAGGACAAAAAGGCAAAGAAAAAGTAACGAAAGTACAAGTTCCGGTGATGAAATGACTTTACCTCTTTCACCTGAGTCAGATTTGTATAATATGGAAGATGAGGTAATAGAGAAAAGTGAGTCCGAAGAAAACGACGACAAAATTGACGTTGATGAGGATAGTGTCCATGAAGGTGATTGGGTGGTGGTGAAGCTAGTTTCACAGAAAAATTTGGTACATAACTATGTGGGCCAAGTTGTTAATGAGTCTTTAGCCAGTCTTGATATAAAATTTGCAAAGAAAATTAATGACACACGATTTAAATGGCCAGAAAAAAACGATATAAGTGTGGTTGGAAAATATCAAGTAATTAAAAAACTACCAGCGCCTTATTTTAAATCTTCTTCGAAAAGAGTAGGAGCATTTCAATTTCCAAGGTCCTTAAGAAAATTAAAAATCGATTAATAATTATTTGGAGAACCTTGTATCTTCTTTTATTTTTAATAATAATCTTTAGAAATTATATAAAACTGATTCAGTAGGAAGAACTGTTGTTAAGTTTGTTTTTATAAATTTTCTTTTGTTTATAAAAAAACTGATTAGTAGTTTAATTTCATCAGAGGATATAAAGTTTATTTTCCATAACTTTAATTAAGTTAATTAATGTGTCTCAATTGTTACCTAAACTTGACTGATTTATAATTATGATTGTGATAATAGGTTCAGATAATAATCATGTGCAATTTTTGATGCTAGGGTAGTTTATGCCTTATACTAACGATTTATTAATAAAAAGTCTGATTTTGAAGCTTGTTTTTTTTAAATATTGCCTAATTTATCATTCACCTGAGGTTTTTCTAATCTAACCTGCCGGTATCTAATTTAACCTGCCTGTTTCTAATTAACCTGTCTCTTACCTGCTAAAAAACTGGCAATTTCTAGTTCCCTTACAATGAAACGTATTCATTTTTACTAAACAAATCGAATATAATATCATATAAACTCCATCCCAACATTTTTTCACTTTTTGTCAAAAACGTCAATTTTTTGAAAACTACCCCTACTGCAATATAGTAATAGCACTGAGTAAAAATATATACTTTTAATAAATTTTCACACGTACCTACTTTTTGGATTTTAATATATTTCCTAGATAAGGATTAGGTAATTTTGTATCCGTCTAAATAACTGCTAAGCTTCTGAAAATACCACTTAGAATGGGTATAGTAATCAACGCTTAAAATATATACATATCTATGCCATTACTTTTTGTAGGTACCATGGTACCGACTTCAAATTATGAAGATTGAGTAGAGAAATAGTTAAAATTTTAGCCGAATTTAAAAGGGGAATTTATTGGAAAATAAGTTTTATTTCATACTCTTTTGTGCGTTTTTACTTTGGAAGTAGGTTTTCATTTTTGTGTAATAATAATAATTTTTCTTTTTAGTTAAGTAAATTTATTATTATTAACACATTTTAAGAAAGTTATTAATACAAAAAAGCCTCCTGTTTTCTCCCTCTCTCGGAAAAACAAACTCAAGCTATTTTATACCGGTTTTCTGATAGGCCGTGGTATTTCCCCAAATAAGCATTACCGATCTGTGGACCAATTAAACAATCACCAGTGATGATAATGATTACACACTATATTATTAACTAAATAATTATTATCTATTGTAGTAGTCGGCGGAAAAAATGTAGCAGTCATCATTAAATATATATAATTTAATATGATATAATTTTGGCTATAGCAAAATTTCAGATACATTGATATCGGTGTACTAAACTATGAGGATACCTATGTGACTATATCTTGATGTATCGTTAGGAGATGGTGGTGGTTATAATGATGATTACTGTAAGTGGCATATGCTTGCAGTTCCTTAAACAATGCCGAAATTTCTAAACGTGTATCTTTAAAGACTGAGGAGTTCTGTTCAGAGCTTTTGTGTCTAGGGTAGGTACACCTTGGCACAAAATTTTACTTACTATAAAAGTCGAAATTACTATAAATGTCCTTGTAATTTTGTGGAGTTATCTCGATTTCTCATGGATGCCATCATCAGACATCCACCCTGGTGACTAAGGGATCATTTTCGAATTATTTATATTCTTTACAACAATAAAATAATAATTATTATTTTATCTTTATAATTTTATTATGGACTTTTTATTACCCCGCTATTTATCTATTTGATTTACCTCTCCTGTCCTGTAGGGTTGCCTAGAAGAGATCGCTTATAGCGATAAGGCAGCCCTTGCACACATTTAGGTTATAATTTTAAGTAATTTTAGTAATTGGAATGTACGTACTTGAATTTGAGCAATAAAGTGTTTATCTATCTACCTATGTATAATTTTTAAAATGCTTCCACATACGGCAGAGTAATGTTCAAAGATATACGTGTCGGTGTAAAAGACTATGAGAAGTACATATTCTCATCATATGGAAATCGGTTAATTAAGTTTTAAGTGGAGAGGAGTAAACAAAACGCATTAGTGAAAACCGCATTCAAATCGGTTAAGCCGTTGACTTCGTACGCGCAAAAACGAATATCGCGGAAACCGTACATTTTTCCGCATTAAAAAGTAGTCTATGTGTTAATCCGGAGTCTAAACTACTACCATACCAAAGGAGAATGCCCAAACATCAAAATCCGTTCAGTACATTCTGAGATTAGCGCGTACAAACGTACAAACAGACAAAAATTCTAAAAATCATTGTTTTGGGTTCTATGTCGTTCATAAAGTCCCCCTGTAAAAGTTTTTCTCATATATCTTCCATGTACAGACAGCGACCAGTTAAGATTTTATATGTATAGATAGATTTTAATGAACCGCCTCGAATAGCTTTGCTCCGCTGAACGAACTTGCAACCTGGCGACTACAAAAGTTTAGTGTAAGTTCACATTTCTTGAACCAATGTTCATTGTTCTGAAATACATAAAATGTCTGCATTGTAATGTTCTAAAAACAATTCAATTTCCAATTTTCTACCAACCAATCCTTGCAAATTTTGATGCACCAGGTTAATATAACATGACTCTTTTTTATTTGTAAGACATTATTGGTGGGTAATTATGGAAAATTGTTATCTATATTTAAATTACATACTTATAAAACTCGAGCTAAAGACTTCCTCTGTTGTCTTAGATACTAATTTAAATTATTTGGAACATATTCCAAACTATCCGATTGTGTTGTATTACTAGTAATACACTGCTCAAAACAAGCAGGGTTAGCCACTCTATTGGCTAGTCTTAAATCGAAAAAAATTAATAGCGAATATGCTATGAGTCGATGATGGTAATTAGACAAGTAAAACTTATCTAATGTAAAATACTTATATCTAGAATAGTTTTATTAATGATAATAGCCCTTAACACCATACAGTTTAAATTAATATCTTATTAAAAAGTGTGCGCGAGAAAATAAATTAAGCGGTTATAAAGAAGGGTTAGAACCCAATTAATGCGAGCGAAGCCGCGGGCAAAGGGCAGTTATTGATATTTTAAAACATTTTTTTTTTCAGCTGACTACATTAAACCTTGCGATATAAGCAAAGACTTCCAAGATTGTGTCAGAGGCCGATTAGACGACGTTCTACCGAAATTCGCAAACGGAATCCCAGAACTGAAGGTGCCGTCCATAGATCCTGTTGATTTGAACAACATAGTCATCGATCAGAGCAATCTCAAGATAACTTTTGAACAAACCAAGCTGTACGGCTTGAGTACGGTCAAGATATCAGAGTTCAAGTATGTATTTTTGGTTTTTACACAGCAAAATTATAACTAAATAATGAACTTACATAATTAGCTTTAGTTTATGTTCAAAGGAGAATAGCTAAATTTGCCTTGAGTGTTTTAATAAAAACTTCATTAATTCTTATTAATTTAGCCAAGTCTATCTCATTTTGCTTAGTACCTACGTAGGTAATTTTAAGTTTTAATGTAGGTAGATACCTAGTATTTAATTATTTAACATTCAAAACAGGAAAATGGCTATAATAATAAAAGTACAAGTTTTTAAATCGGAAAGTGTGATGTTTCCGGCAGTAGAAAGAAAGAACCCCCCCAACCCACCCCCCACCCAACAGAACCCCCCAAACCCACCCCCCACTCAACAGAACCCCCCAGAAACATAACATTTTTGTTTTTATTTTGGTTCCCACCTAGGGAACCAAAATAAGTTTTTTATTTATTTATATAATATGGCATCGGCTTATAACCATTTGCCAGTATCAAGATAAAAAGGCGGCAAATAGAACTTTCGTTTCAATTTTCAACACCGTATTCCTATATCGTCTATATAAGTCGATCGTCTATAAGTCTAAAGTCTAGTCAAAGTCCAAATATATAGTCAGTACAGTCCATGAATCATTTCAGTCAGTCGGACATTAGGAACCGAGATAACACAAATTTATGAAGTTTTACAAATTCCACAACGTCACCCATTGAACTCCCCGGCAAAAACTCTCCCAAAATAGGTTAGTGAAAAGCATATAGGTAATTCTATTTGTTCGGATTGCTGATAAATAATTTGGTGCAGTGCTAGCATTTACGTTCACGCTTCACCCTACTACACGATTAGGTATTTCTAACCTATTACCTAACACATACACTCAACGCATAGTATCATATTGATTGTATGCAAACGTTTAGAAACATGCCTATTGCCTACCTTTTATGGAGTCGGTGAGTATAGAAATGAATGCGAACATTGTACGACGTCCGGCCGACCTATAGGTACACACTACGAACGTGAATCATTTACTGGCACGTCTACGCTCATTACAATTGTATTTTACCCTTCTCAATAATCATTTTATATACTTCACCAGTTGATCCTTAGAAAGTCTAATCTTATTACTTTAAACGAGCAAGTCTTTTATCTATATTCTATACTTCTTTACTAATATTATACAGAGATTGTAATATTAGTAAAGAAGATAGAAAGATTTCTTTGTTTGCATTCCGTAGTCTCCGAATCTATTGGTCCGATTTAGATGAAATTTGACACAGATATGTAATAGACCACGGGGAAGGACTTAGACTACTTTTTGTTATGGCATAATGTAGGTCTCCGCAGGATTTCCTTTTGCGCATACGAATTCGCGAAGTACTTAGAGACTAGTACGAAGACCTTTGCTCGGAGTTCTGATTTAAAAATAAAAAAAGAATCTAAAAAATATTTATCTGACCGGGATGAGAACCCACCACATTCCAAATTTTCAACAAAGCAAAAATTATACATATGCACACCAAACTTTCAATCGGACTGGCATAATAGAGTCGAAATTGAGATATTGTTGCACGACGAAAGAAAAAACATATACCTATAGCTTAAAAATGAGCAGGTTCCCAGGGACACGATCTAGCTAGATCGGTTTTCCTTCCCCAAAACTCCCTGCATACTAAAGGACCATGCAAAATAAAATTCCAATTTCTAATATAAAACAACAAAAACTAAATTACAATTTTTGTCAAAACCCCACTCCCGAGATGGATATTGCCATACTAAGTAATTAATAAGCAGCCTAGCAAGAGCTATTAACTGAGATAGGTTTCAAATCTGTTGGTGGGTGGGGACGATTTTTTGCATGGTCCTTTCATGGTAACACTTGCAGCCGTCTTCAAGAAACCGATTATATAATATATACAAGATTGTTTCGTTTAAAGTATAAGATATAATTGGAATATCGTAAACGACTGCAAGTATGCAGTGAGTTTTGGGAGAGAAAAATCGATCTAGCTAGGTCTTAACCCTAGAAATTGCGCATTTTTAAGTTATATAATATGTTTTTTCTTTTATCGATAGTAAGATAGTGATTTCGATTCTTAAATGTCAAATCCAGTTGGCGGCTTGGTTAACATCAGACTTTTTGCGTTATTTGCAAATTGAAGTCTCGGGTTCGAATCCCGATCAGACGAACATTTTTGTCATTCTTTTCATTTCATTTTATACATTGTATAAATTATTTTAACGTTCTACTAAAACTCCAAGCAAAGCTCGGTCTCCCAAGTACTAAGCAAGGAAAGCACAATCATAAATTGATATCTTTTATTTCCATTTCCAGAGTAAATACTGTCGGAGAAGCAAAATTTGTTCTGGGTTTTATAGGAAACCTAAGCCTCACCGCGAACTACACAGCCGATGGTAGCATTTTAATTTTACCGATAAAGGGCGAAGGAGACTCTACAATTAACGTCAGTAAGTCACTTTTAAACTGAAATCTACAATTAACGTTACAGTGTTTTAGAAATCCTCAAAATCGGACGTCACTAAGCTAAGCCCCATAGGTCGATGGAGTCTTATATTCCAAACTTAAGGGTAAACCTTCCGTGTGCCCATTCTACTTAGTCTTTGAGATAAATAATTTGGAAGATGGGCATTTTTTTAAGTAGTAAAGAATCAGCCAACTTGAACGTGAGTTCTATAAAATATTCTGAAATTCTGAAAAGAAATGACATACGGCAAACTGAAGGAAACAGTTCAATTTCAACAAAATAAGTATTTCACAAATTTTCCTTCTGTGGAGACCTAGTAGATCTATTTAAAACCCTAAACCTTTTATTACTTAATGATACTTAGTTTTAGCACATTTTTTTTTCATGTAGAATCGTCATTTGTTTACGTTTCTTTATGAAGACCAGGAAACGAGCAGACGAACCGCCTAATGGCAAGCGATTGCCACACTGGACACCCGCAACACTACAGGAGTTACAAATGCGTTCCCAAAACCCCCCTTGGGGCTCCAGTAACCTCACTCACTCAGCGACGCAAGCTTTATTTCAAGCCGGTTTTCTGTTGGGCCGTGGTATTTATCTGGTCCAACTGGCCCATTCATGCCAGATACATCCACGCGTTCCCGTAAAGAGGCTTGACAGACAGACAGACAAACGGACGGACGGACAGACCGGACACACAAGATTGCTCTTATAAGAGTTCCATGTTTTCCTTTTGAGGTACGGAGCCCAAAAACTAATCAGACTTTAAAAAAAAGGGTAAAGCATGTTTTGACTTTTACATGTATGTCGATGTATGAGAAGGCTTATGAACAGTTAGGTAAGATTAATACGAGCGAGTAGAGAAGAGAATGCGAAAACTTGTGACTATACAATATTATGTGTGCTGTGTGCAAGATTTTGTCACTACTCTCCCTGAAGAAGTTAACTACAATTTGTATGGCATCGAATTAGTTACCATTGTGTGCCACTAGGGGCGTTGTTTCGATGCCATACAAATTGTCACGGATAAGATAAATGAGGTTGGATTGGCAACCGTGACACTTTTACTTGAAAACCAGCGTCGCCGCCTGTCTCCCACCAATGAACTCCACTACATAAGAAATAATAATACATACACGAATTACGCACACTAATTAACAAATCACACCTAGAACAGAGGGCTGCGATTTGGTACTCACACTACGTTGAGTCGGTAACGTTACGACACAACCACATGCTCAAAATTCACACGCACGCTAGGGCTTGCTATGGTCGATAGGAATTTTCGATAATGAAAATGGTCAAACTTGAATCTTGAAATCATCTTAGTTTCAGTTAGATTTACGATTTATGAGCCCTAACTTTTGAATGCGGCGGGGGGAGTAGCGGGGCAAGTATGGTTGCGCGTGTACAATATGTGCATCCCCACTATTTTTGCCGAGGGCTCATCGTAAATCGTAAACCGTCCTGCAGCTATTGGTAATTGAATGAAAAATTTTAATAACGGGAGCACTAGTAATTTTATACTAACTAAAACATTGTGTCAAAGGCGAATTTAATTGGTATTGGGATAGAAAATGAAAAAAAATATCAACATGTATTTATTTGTAGTCAAAAATAATTAGAAAATCAAAGCAAAAAAAGAACTCGCTGGTCGATAAATATTATGTAGCAAAAAAAAGACTAGCACAATTTTACTACCGAGAACAGTAGTAACTCATTCTGAAGAAAAATAATTTGTCGATAAATCATCGATCACTGACTGCACTATCCAGGCGACCGAAGCGGACGTGTCCGCGAACGAGTCGAAAGGCGCGGTAATTTGGCTCGCTTCGCAACCCATTGCGCGTCAGACGTGTCTTCTCACGAAAGATTTGCGTACTTCACCAGCAATGTATATTTTCTGTGATTCTTGGCTTAATTGTCGTTTCTACTTAGAATTTCATAATTCGAACTAGTTTTTTGGGAAAAATACTAAAAAACTAAGGTTTTTATGCTTACCGATGAAAAGAAATTCTTCCTTGTTTCATATTTGATGTCTGACTCTTTAATTTGTACATAGCAATCGCACAACACGGCATTTCCAAAGAATTTTAGCGCTGCTCCGCACTGCGAGGCAATCAACAAGCGACTCAAAAGTATGAACGTGTGGTTCGGTTGAAGTATGATTGTCCAATCATACTTGTGGCGCGTCTGCCCCGCGCACATTGCCAATCCAACCTCATTTATCTTATCCGTGCAAATTGTAGTTAACATCTTCACGGTGAGTACCTAGTTACAAAAACGCGCACATAGCACACAAGGTCTGTACGATCTACGACTGTTACTGTATAATCTCGGAGGTGTGAATGTTCGAGGTATTACCACGATTTATTGTTATCGATGCTTTGTTCCGCATGTTCTTATATGAACGCGAACGTTATAATACTAAGACATTATTAAGAGCAAAAAACATGACTACTTAATGTATGATTTTTATAAGCATTTCCTATCATCCAAACCCCTCATAACATTGTTATTTTGTTAACACGCAATGGGTTTATCAAAACTACCCGAATTTACGAAGTACTGAAGTGATGTAACCATCCTACTAATATTATAAATGTGAAAGTTTGTTAGTATGAATGGATGTTTGTTACTCTTTCACGCAAAAACGACTGAACAGATTTTCATGAAATTTCAATAACAACAATTACGAGCAGTTATTTCTAATCTCTGTTTTATTTCCAGCAAACATTGAAGTAACCATTTCCGCACAAATAAAGAATGTAACCGACAAAGATGATCGTGCCCATCTGAAGCTCGTCAAACCATCGTACAAATATGAAATAGAATCTACCACTTTCAACCTGCAGAACTTGTTCAACGGGAATAAGCAATTGGGTATGGTTTTCTTAATACTAAAACATATATTACCTATACAGGTTCAGACCAAATAAGGAGTGAATACAGAGTTCTGCGATCAATCAACTAATTACGCATTGTCACGCACACACATGAAACGAAACTACGCCTTATCTTGTAAAGCGGGTTGTCGCGGTGCGTCGTTTTATATGTATAATTATAATTAGTGCGTAGATGCACGCGCACTACATACCTACATAAAAAATCGTTTATTTTGTTTGACAAAGATCTGTCTAAACTGTTTTATTTGCTCTGAGCGTACAGGCTGTTTGGTAAAAATATTTTAGAGCTAAAAAAAATTTGAATCAACGATGTTATATCTTTTTTTCTGTGTACATTATTCATAGTTTCAAGCCCAACTTCATTCGGCATTCGCCTTTTTCTTTTTAAGTTTCGCTATATATCTCCATATTTTTATAGCATCCTGCAGCTTACATTTTGACA
Organism: Phengaris arion; assembly: GCA_963565745.1. Classification (NCBI taxonomy): domain Eukaryota; kingdom Metazoa; phylum Arthropoda; class Insecta; order Lepidoptera; family Lycaenidae; genus Phengaris; species Phengaris arion. Next base: position 14,475,549 of record OY751438.1, on the reverse strand, counting down.
GTACCACCTGGCTGTTTCACCACGAAACGATCTATTTAGACACTAATACACTACTTTTATGCCGTTTTTAGCTGAAACTACTCTCAAATTCGCAAACGAAAACTGGAGGCAATTGATGGATGACCTCGCACCCTCAGCGATCAAGCAGATAGTCACGACCATCATTAAAGCAATCAACAAATTCTTCTCTAAGATCCAAGCTAGCAAAATGATAAAAGGATTTAACGAAGCACCACCGTTTTTGTAAACTATTAATAAAGAACAATAAATTTTACATCAAACAGAAATATATTTTTTCGTTCACACTACTTACACTTGAACAAAATTCACTCATACAACAATTATAGTGGGCTGAGTTCCCAGACCCACCTGACACTTGCAATCAGATTAAAATCATATTTCACGTTTTGCTATTTGAGTACTTACTATGTCACGTTGTGTACAAATGGTATGACGTCATAGCACAGATAATCTGTCGACTAACACGGCGGATAGCGTTTTGTTATATTACATACCGGGTTTTGTTATATATATATAGGTACCGGTTTTTAAAAAGCATATTTTCTAAATAAAGTTATGTAGGTTTTGAGGTTTCAAAGAATGTTTTTTTTTAAATGGCATAATTAATAATCTTTTATGACATATGTAACGAATATACCATTTTATTATAATAATATAATGAACATAAAGACCAAGGGTTTTTATTAGAAATATACTATTTAGAAGACGATATTTACTATAAAAATAACTTATTTAATTAAACTATATTATGTTATCTTACATGTAAAACTAAGAGCACTTTTTATTTAAAATCTTTTTACTTAGACCATCGGTATTTTATAGATTTTTGTATATGTTTCATTTGAAAATGAATACATATGGATTAAAAAAATTGTGCATGCTGTTACGAAACAGTCCACAGAATCCACGACAGATAGGGATTTAAATTACACTAGAGCACTCAGATATAAAACAATATATGGAACGGACCGAACATCTGGGTAAAGTCACTAATGCGAATAGAAAATCAAACGAGAATACAATTTCAATTTAGTGCTAATAAAATAATATGTGCATGCATAAGCAATACATAAGCAATGTATAAGCAGTGTAAGCAGTACGCTGTATGACGCGTCGTGCTGCTCACACGTCAGTAAATACGGTATAAATGCCATCTTGTGTTTTTAAACCTTGTAAAAAATTTGTTCCAAAAAACAAAAAAATAAGATGAAATAGTTAGTTTAATTATTTATATACATTAATACTTTGCGGTTATCTTGAAACCTAAAATCTTTACATCAAGCTGTCAGTGTTGCAAGTTTTAGCGAATATTTTTACCTTCATTTGGGTAACCTACTTGTTGGTTCAATATTAGAACTGTTAGAATTATTGAAATAAATACATACAATGCAGTTTATCACAATAATAATAATCATAGTTTTTTTTACAAACCAATTGTGATTTGAGTACATAAAGTGATTTTAATTGGCTTTGTTTTGGTACTTTTATGTGTAAAATATTTATAGAAGACCTTAGCTCACCATTTTACAATTATTGCAGCCAAAAGATGTTATTATACGTGATGAAATGATTTTTATTTTTATTTAAAATGTTTAATACCTAATTAAAAATACTAAAGTATAAGATGTATCAGTTTCGAGTATTTTTTCTATCCAATGAGGGTTTTTCTGCCGTTAGGGGACAGACCCAACTCATACAAAGCGTCATCTGGTGGCGTAAGTGGTATCAAAAACAGCAATTAGAATTTTCGATTATTTTTCTATCACCAGGCGGCGCTTGGGAGCCCGACGGCCCTTATCGTGTCAAAAGGCTGTCAGATGTCACGAATTTATAAACCCTCATTACTGCTTTAGAGCCTATTGTTGAATGAGAATATTTATATAAAGATGCAGGGAGGTTTTTTCTGTTTCTGGTATCATTAGACGCACACATAATATGTGCGTGTACATTGCTTCACAAGTGCCTTACGCACACGTGTTTAAAAAAGTGGCTTCACTCATTTCTTTGCATGCACTCTATCTGCCTATTATTTTATAATCTAAGCTTGAGTTCGCCGTTTAGAAACCAATTAAGCATTATAGTTAACATAATATGACCAATTTCTCCCTTGTTTGCTCTTTCACTGGCAGAAATGGAATCAGTTCGTCGGCTTCCTTCATTCTCATCATTGGAATCTACAACAGCAGAAAATACATGGAACTGATAAGTTATTTAGCACTACTTACTAGTTACTACGTAATAATGGTAAAGTAGTAAACTTTACCATTATTACGTACTGGTAATAATTTTTTTTTTACACAATATAGGTACATAATAACATAAACAACAATCTACATCAAAATTGCCTTTTACATGAAAGGGCACTAGAATACAGTTTTTCAGTTGCGTTCATAACAACAAAAACTACTTAAGAGGCTGATTACTCGAAAACGATCAAATTTGAAAAAAAAGTCACATATGAAACCTTGCCTTTCTTTCAAAAAACCTATTCATTCTACGCTACATGAGTGGGTATAATGAAAAAATATTTTTCATCCCCGTTTCTGTGGCTCTCCATACATGTGTATGGAGAGCCACCCCTAAAATATGAAATTATTATTATTTTATGATGCCAAAACCGAGATCTGTACAGAGGCTATAACTATACGAAATTACATCAATTTATATTAATAATTAGACTTGCAACGAATAGTATATTCAGCAGTATACCGAATACCGAATATTCGGCGAGGCCCCTGACCGAAGAGCCGAATATTAGGCAAAAGTATTCGGCTGGATTTTAGCGCCAAAAACTTGTACAGACGTGATTGTTTCGCGCTCCTTTGTTTTGTTCTAATGTACTCATCGCCCGCGCGCCCGCTGTTGCTCTGCGCGGTATATTGCTAACGCACTGCATGTTTCGACAAGTTCATTTCGTGGATATCGTATTACGTTAAGTACAGTTTATTGTGCTCTCTTAGTTTTGATCTGTTTGTAAGTGTGATAGTGTGAAATTTAACAAATAAACAATTAAATAATTACGAACGTACTTTAATAATAAAAAAATCGATTATGGCCTTTAAAAAAAAATCGCCTATATGGGCATACTTCGAGGATGATGTAAATGACCCAAAAAGTGCCGTGTGTAAACTGTGCGAAATAAAAATTTCTCGTGGTGATCGTGTCGTGTCGTGGGTGTCGTGATCATGTACCTGTGTTATGCACCAATGACTACTTAAATGATTATAACAGAAATGAAAATATGAATATATACGTAATCAATCGATTTTAATTTTTCATTTTACCAATTATTTCTCTATGACAAAATATATTATTTAAGTATTCGGTATTCGGCCGAATATAATAAAAGCAGCCGAATAGGCCGAATACCGAATAGTAACCGAATATTCGTTGCAAGTCTATTAATAATTACAGAAGCTAGAAGCGCGGACAGACAGACAGACGGACGGACCGAGCAAAACTATAAGGGTTCCTTGTATATAATATTATTTACAATTCCATAATATTACGGAACCCTAAAAACCGGACATGGCCGACTCGCATATGTGGAATGATATGCAGAGGTTTGCCGTATACCACGACTTCCACAAAATTGTTCCTAATCGGCAACTCTATCAAATGGTGCAATAATACAGAACAATATATTTTTTTTTACTTTTTTTTAACTTTAGCCCTTCTTAACTATTTCTCCCATGATTTAGAGTTTCTCCGTCATACAGTAAAATGATAAACTTTTAAGCGATTTCATCAATTGATATAATATGTGTGGTAATGCTAGCATAACAGGTGGTTCCACACAAAAATGCATTGGTTCTTTACTTTTTAAACCTTTTAAATAAATTAAACAGTTTAAACTATCTATATTGACAGGAAAATAATAGATAAAATATTTTTTTACAAAAATTACAGAACATTGCTGACAATAAGGCACCTTTGTACACAAATATGAGTACACCCCCTGTAGAGGGGGAGGATTTATTAACTTTTTTTAGAACAGTTAAATAAAATATTATAACATGTTATAGTGTAAATAATCGGATGTAAGATCAAAGAGACTTACATTTAAGTCTTGTGCTTTCGCCTCCTTTGCAGTAAATTCTCGAAGAACATAATTTGACTCCAGCTTATGTAGCATTCTTGTTTCGTGTGAGCGCACCATCACGTCGTCAACTCTTAGGAAATATCTTAGTAAAATATACCAATAGGAAGGCATTACCCTCTGAAAATATTAATTGTGAATTTAATTTATGACAACATTTAGTAATGTTTGAAAACATGGATGTTTGGGGTTTTGTGGGCGTATTGTGTGTTATTTTTATAGATATGCAGCTCCTTAGGGTTTTTCTAAAATAAAAAAAGGCATGTGATCTTGAGAAGGTTGGTCATGCCTGGTCTATAACTATACCACATTTCACATCTCATCCATTTATATTCATAACTAGTTGTCCCGACACACATTGTTTTGTCTTAACTATAAACCTCCAATATTTTCACCGTTTAACCCTTCCTTGAAATTCCGCAATTATTTCAAGACCAAAATTAGCTAAATCAGTCCAGCTTTTCTCGACTTTTAGCCAGACATTGGAATTGCAATTCATTTTTATATAAAATAAGATAACAGAAGCTAGAAGGGCCGACAGACAGACGGACGGATAGACAGATAGACAGACGGACGAACAAACAGACAGACAGATGGATAGACAGAGCAAAACCATAAGGGTTCCTGGAGTATTACGGAAAACCTTTAAAAAAGGTCACAATTTAACGATATAAACATGTGCCCACTAGATAAGGCTAGTTATGCAAGGCTAAAATACATACAATTTTTACAGACAGTTTAGATATTCCATGATCATGAAGTTCATCTTCAAACAATGTAAGATCATGGTAGAAGAGGATTTGATCTTTCCTTTTAAGCAATTCAAAGTCTATAGATTCCTCGGTAGCCTCTGTTACAATATTATCAGACAGTGTTCCTTTATAATCTGTTGAGAATGTCCAATCAAATGTCTTCTTTTGTTTTTCTGCTCCAGGCCTAGAAAATTAAAGTTGAATTAAAACAATAAAAAAATACTTCTCCAATCAGACTTGTAAAATACTATTAGTTAATTAATAATTAATTTTGGTAAACAGTGTGTTTTATTCATCTTTCTTTTTTTAACGTTCCGTAATACTCAAGGAACTCTTATAGTTTCGCTCTGTCCGTCTGTCTATCTGTCTGTCTGCGCTTCTAGCTTCCACAATTATGGATGTAAATGGATGAGATTTAGTATAGTTAAAGACTGTGTAATGTGTGTAGATCCCGGTTTTGGCATCATAAAATAATAATAATTTTACATTTTAGGGGTGCCTCTCCATACAATATGTGAAGTGGGGATGAAAAATATTTTTTTTATTCGCCCCCATTGTGTGGGGTTCGTCGATTCGTCAAATAGGTATTTTTAAATAAAGGTATTTTTTTGTGAGAGAGCCAAGCTTCGGCATGAACGGGCCGGCTCGACCGGGGAAATACCACGGCCTCACAGAAAACCGGCGTGAAATAACGCTTGCGTTGTGTTTCGCCGAGTGAGGTTGCCAGAGGCCCAATGGAGGTTGGGGATTATTTTAAGACTGGGAACGCAAGTCGCAACACTAGAGGAGTTGTAACTCCTGTTAACACGTCTGCTTGGTTCATTCCATACATGATTTTTTTACAAAGTCAACCATTTTTGAGTAATAGGCCTCCTAAGCAGTCTATAAGATGGCCCCCCCCTGGCATTTCTAAACTATAAGAGATACAAACTTGTAAGTAAGTTACCATGCCGATAGATCATGCTAAAAACTCTTTAGGAACTTTATTTTGAGCAAAATCGAACAACAACATTTAAAGAAATTCAAAGAAAACCTATTGCGCATTGATAATTACACAACCCTCCTAAGACTATGTCCTGACATCCTCTTGGTTAGGTTAGGTTATTTCTCTAATATCTTTAACCTTTTGTCTCTCAAGACAAAAGGTTGGAAAAAAATGGAAACGGTAAAACTTACCGAGATTCAAGCCATGCCTCAGCACATGACACTTCTATGGCGTCAATTCTGCAGGACACCTTCTTTAATGCATCTAATGGGTTGAACTGTATTATAGCACCACCACTGTGCGCTAATTTCAGGACATTCTTTGGAAAAACCATGTCAGGAAAATGAGGTATAGTCAACTCTTTGCAATATCTGAAATGTAATACAATGATAGTAATAATAATTTGTATTGTTTAGTTTTATTTTGTATTAATTATTATTTAGGTTTATTATGAATATAACTATTGTTTTTTTTTTATCTGCGATCAGTTAATTATTTTAAGCAGGTGAGATGTCCTGTGTCATGACAGGCGGAGTGCTTCCACCACTGTGGATAGCTATTCATAGTTTTACATTTTAATTTTTTTTTTAAGTTGTCTTTCCACTTCAGACGCTTGTCATAATTATGACTGGTAAGACTACACATTCGGGTGGACCTCCAATCGTTTTTGTAACTTTCTGTGGATGCAAGTATCTCTTCCTTCATAGTGGGTTTCTCGAGATTCCTATGAACCTCCATGTTTGTGAAGAGCCATGAACATTTTGCATTCATTGTATGATTGAAATGTTCGAGTTACTGCCACCTAGGTATTTCACACTGGTTTGATTTGGTAGTATGGAGTTTTCTAGGGAGACGGGGGGACAATACTCCCTACGCAGAGTAAAAATGACATGCACAGATTTTGTGGTGCTGGCTTTTATCCTCCACTTTTGGAGCCATTTGGTTGCTCCAACTTGGGCTAAGTTCCATTAGCCCAAGTTGGAGCTGCTCAGATGCCGTAACTGGGTTTTTGTTGGTCACCAAAATTGCTGTGTCATCAGCGTAGGTGGCAGTCTCAACTTCTCCTGATGTTGGAAGGTCAGATGTATATATGTTATACCGGTTTGGACCTAGCACTGAGCCCTGAGGTACCCCTGCCCGTATTTCATGGAAGTTAGAGGTGGTATCGGACTCTTTTACTTGAAAAATCCGCTCCATTAAACACGATTTTAGTCATATATAATAACTATGCGGTAGATACTGTTTTATTTTGCAGAGCAAGCCCTCGTGCTAAGCCCTGTCAAATGCCTGTTGAATGTCAAGAAACACAGAGGAAACATATTCTTTTCTAATTATTTGAGCTACTCGGTGGACCTACTCAATAGTAGCATGCCTCTGTCTAAAATCAAATTGATGGATTAGGATGGTATTGTTACTTTCTTTTGTTGTGATTTGATATTATTTACTGCTTTGTTGTGGTGAGATTAAGTTTTTAATGACTTTGACCATTTATATACAGTACCTGGGTCACCGAGCTTTGCTCGCAGTTCTGATAAATTTAAAAAATCAAAAGGAAAAAAATCAAAACAAAAATATTTATCTGATTGGGTTTCGAACCTACCACATTACAAATTTTCAAACAAAGCAAAAATTATTTATATGCATACCAACCAAACTGCACATCGGACTGACATAATATAGGTAGTCAAAATTATTGATATAATTTTGACCAATTAATATATAATTAATATATAGGATTATATATATATATATATATATATATATATATATATATATATATATATATATATATATATATATATATATATATATATATATATATATATATAAGTAATGTAATAAAATGTATAAATAATATATATACAGGATTCTTGTTTAAAGTATAAGATATTATATATTTTTTAAATTACAGATTAACTTACATACAAAACTGACAGAACTGGTCATCATCCCTCTCACAAACCACTTTAGTAGAACACACACTAGGGAGAATACAACTGACATCATATGATATATCCCATGGGCCAAACTGTATAGATTGTGAATTTGTTTTATAGCGTCCAGAATCAATGTGTTCAGTCTGCAAACATGAATGAGAACAATATTTGACAATGATAATATTTACAAAATTACAATAATTTACACATACCAAAATTCAGATTAAACAGAAATATTTATTTGAGGCTGGGCCTCACACATCCAGAATGTCTCACTGAATTGTCAACCTAAATTCATTTTATTGGCCTGAAACCTATACAAGTTGTCAAAACAACCTGTAAGTATGATTCTGACAAACATACCTACTTGATTTTTGACCAGAATGTTTATAATGAAAATATTTTTACACAGCTTTCTAAACAGTGTGAACACAGGTAGACTAAAATTAAGACAAATTTTTGTTATTTATGTATACTGGATGATTTTTACGCGTCTTATTTCATGTACCTACTTACCTATTATACTTACCCTGTTTCTCTCGAAACAGAATAAAAAATCACCAAGTATAGACTCAATAGTAGTAAAATATGTATTCATCTATTAATCATGATCACAATATCACAATCTAAATAGGTATGCTTAATATAATATGAAATCAGAGACAGTCCAAATGCGTGCAGCCAGCTGAATTAATAATTATTATATGATTATACTAATGATGGCAAAAGTTAACTTAAAGCTTAATTTATATAAATTGTATGGTCTTGTTATGTGCCTTTACACACACGGCCGCGGCGCCGATGTACTCAGGATTTGTACAGCTCGCAGCGCCGCCGCCGCGCCGCGGACGCCAAAATAAATACAAAATCCGGAGCCACCGCGGGAACTACGGCGAGTGTATAAAGGCACTTACGATATATATTTTTTATTACTATCAAAAAATGTACTAATCAATAACCACAGTATAATTAAACATTTTATGTTCAAACATACTAAAACATAAACTCATTGCCCACCTCAATGCCGAACATATTGAATAGAAGGATCCTTAGCGTATTTAAATAATAATAACAATAAATGAATGATCATATAAAATAATTAGGAATTGTTGTTTTACTGATAATAAATAAAACTTAGTTAGAAAAATACAAAGATATCAGAGATCAGAATTCAGAATCACATTATTCAGTATTTAATAATATCAAGGCACATAATCTGAATCTGAATTCTGAAGTCTGTGTCATAGATGATAAGTACCATAGATCATATACTGTATTATCTATGCCATAGATGATAAGTACCACTACTGAGAGTCTGTGTCTGTGATCACAAAAACGTGTCCGCTGGCATAACAATCATAGATGATAGGCATTATTACTGAGATATTATTATTGTATGCAGTTGTATAACTATATTATATAATATATAATATATTATATTATAAATATATAATAAATATAAATATAATATATTATATTTATATATATTATATAAACAGAATGTCCTGAAATTCGATACATTCCTTTGAAAGATAGAAAGTAGACCTCATTTACAGGAATATTTTTCATGGCATACCCTATCCGAAAGTTGATATTTACAAAGTTATTGAAATTTCAAAATTTTTTTCTTTATTTAAACTTTTTGACTTTGACATGACGTATTTTTAAAAATGTTTGTCTTTTTATTGATTTTTTTTATGTATTTTAACCGTCAATGAGTCAAATAATATTTTTAAGGAATAAATAGGCACTCGTCGATTCGGAAAACGTTCAACGTATGTTCTTCGTGCAGCAGCAGCATTACCATTACAAAGTCCGTAACAAACAAGATGTCAGCGTATTCATCGTACTCAAAAGCAGCCATCGCGATACAAAAAAATCACAAGTAGAAGTAAGGGTGTAGTTTAAAGCAACAATACGTCCGTACACGGCAATACTTGACTTACAACTAATATTAGCTACTAAATTTGCTCTCTGAGCCAGTCGGTAACTTATTGACAAAGGGCCGCGATGACAGTAGCGGAAACATCCCGAAGTTTGAACAAAGGAAATAATTGAAAAAAAAGGTCGCCTCAGGTAGAGTAATTCTTGAGATAACGTTACCTGATGATTGTTTTGTCTTTGTTTATTACATGTTCATATTTTATGTACATATTTGTGCCTTTTTTGGGAGCTTATGAGGTAAGAAAGTTATTTAAGGTATTTGTACGCATTGTATCATACAACTTTTTAAAGAAAATTCTGTTTCATGTCTCATAATGAAAAATTCTCGCTTAGTTTGTCCCTATTTATTCCTTAAAAATATTATTTGACTCATTGACGGTTAAAATACATAAAAAAAATCACTAAAAAGACAAACATTTTTAAAAATACGTCATGTCAAAGTCAAAAAGTCTAAATAAAGAAAAACTTTTTGAAATTTCAATAACTTTGTAAATATCAACTTTCGGATAGGGGATGCCATGAAAAATATTACTGTAAATGAGGTCTACTTTCTATCTTTCAAAGGAATGTATCGAATTTCAGGTCATTCTGTATAAATACAATGGGACCTGGCTACTTGACAACGGATAGTTCTTTTCTAACTACAGTGTTGCCAACTAGCGGTTTTCTCCCAAAATGTATGGGGAAAAATACGGAATAATAATAAGTGTACATACGAAACTTACATTAATTTTATAATATTTTATTACAAAAAAGACATCAATAAAATTTTTAAATACCAAGTTGGCAGTTTTTTTTTTAATTGATATAGGTGTCATTTTCAAGGTTATTGAGTGAGCTAAATACGAAAATTACATAAATTTTAAAAGTCCGGGATGGCGGTCAGTTATTTTTATTAAAAGGTTAGGTAATGCTAATTTTTTTTTAAATAATAAAGAAAATCGTATCGTAAAAAGTTCGTCTTCCAAATGCCTTGTTTCCACTTCTGAAATAACAAAAAAAATAACAAAATCAATATGGCTGACAACTACCGGTCAGTTGGATCTCAGATTTGTGTTTTGACTTAGTAAAAAAATTTTTCTACGTTTGATGAATTCCTTAGCTTAGTATTAATATAATCTACATAATACTTCTTTAAATAATAAGAAACTGTGAGTCATGGAAGCACTTATACCAGTTATCAATAAACTCCAAGATGTCTTCAATACCGTTGGAGCAGATGCCATCCAATTACCTCAAATTATTGTACTCGGGAGTCAGGTTATGATTGAATTTGATGTTCTATTTATAATATATAGTGGCCTATTACTTATTTTTATCCTTTTCTTGGAAGAAAAAACGACGGTGGTTATGTAAAATGACACTGGATTCTTTGTCCCAGTTTCGGACGTTTGACTTGTCATTTTTAGATAAATCGATTTATTGTTTGGTTATTAGATTAACAAGAAATTCTGTTGTGTATTCTATAGAGTTCCGGCAAGAGCTCGGTCATAGAGAGCCTCGTCGGTAAATCTTTCTTGCCAAGAGGTCCTGGTATAGTAACGCGCCGACCTCTTATATTGCAATTGGTGTACAGCCCTAAGGAGAGTAAGGAGCATAGGTCTGCAGAAGAAGGTAACACATTATTATAAAACAGTCCTTTATTTATATTATTATTATAAAACTCTTTAACACTGAGATATCAAAAAACCTAGTATTCATTAAAACCTAATTAACTTTTATCAATTAAATATATGATTATTTAGAATGTATTTTAAAAATCACCTCATCGAACATCTTTTATGTACCAAGTAACTATGAAACAACAACAACAAACAACAATAATCAAATTCCTAGTAGCAGAATAATAATTTGTTTACATTTTTTGTAAACTTTTTCTTTGTTAACATTCAATGCCATTGTTAAGTAATGATTGTGCATGAGTGTTTCTCATCAATAAGTGGAACATGTGAAGTTAATTAGCAATCAAATAACCCAATAATTAAATAGTTGTTACATTTCCAATGAAAAATTGAAATCTTTATAGCAATAGCAAATATAAATAAATTGTTTCAAATATAAATAAATTACATGAAATATGAATAAAATTAAGATCTAATGTGTCTGTTTCTCATTTAGGCACAGTGAATTTAGAAGAATGGGGAAAATTCCTACATACAAAGGAAACAATTTATTCAAACTTTGACGAGATTCGTAAAGAAATAGAAAGAGAAACAGATAGAATGGCTGGTAGTAACAAGGGAATATGCCCTGACCCCATAAACCTGAAGATTTATTCTACCAAAGTGGTTAATCTTACACTGGTAGATCTTCCAGGCATTACCAAGGTACAACTAATATTTTTTTTTCCTTTGAATAGACTTTACGGTAGAGTATGTATTTGTACAGAATAACTTTTATAAATTGTGAGAACATATATAAGAATATGGTTATTATAAAAACCGGGAGCATTATTTGTTGTATTTTATGATGTGATTTTATGGGTCATCCATAAATTATGTCAAATGGATTTTATGTATGGCCTTGTCACATAATGTCACAGAACACAATCAGGTGATTCCCTGCTCCCCCTCTTTAACATGTAACATAATTTATTGATGACCCTTTATGGTTAGTCATTAGCATGTGATGGTCTGATGGATATTATTATTATTATTATTATTATAATTATAATAATGCCCTATATTTTTGTTTCTCATATGAACATTGTTATTTTTCACTAGATACCCATTGGAGATCAGCCAGAAGACATAGAGAATCAAATTAGAAATCTCATTGTCAAATACATTTCAAATCCCAATTCTATAATACTGGCAGTTACAGCTGCAAATACTGATATGGCTACAAGTGAAGCTATCAAATTAGCAAAAGATGTAGACCCTGATGGAAGAAGAACTTTAGCTGTGGTAACCAAACTAGATCTCATGGATGCTGGTAAGATATACAAGATCTGAAATATTAAGATTTCTTTTGTTTGTTTGCTGACCGAGTATATCTTATTCTGGGTTTACAATAATTAGATATTCCTATTTACATAGAATATTTATCATTATAACAATAATTTTTGTAATCATTCTGTCATAGAAAAAACAATTGCAGCCGAAGATTTAACCACCTCCTTTTTTGGAAGTTGGTTAAAACGAAGAGAATATAAATTATAAAAAACTTTCACGTACACACATATTTTCATATTTTCTTCAGGTCCAATTTCTAAATGTACACAAAAATATAAATTTCCACCAAATAAATGGATTGTTATTGTTATTCTATTTTGTACAGTAAATAAGTGATAATTAAATTGGTAATTGGGTAATTTCCTACATGTAAAAATTTAGTTTTTTTTAAATAAAAATAATATAATATAAAAAATAATTAGGTTTTACTTGATAAAATTAAAAAGAAAAAGAGGATTTTATGTGTAGTTTTATAATTATATATATGCATTTCCAAGTCAAGAAAAATTGAAATATTTTTTTTAAAACAGTATATAAAACCTACATAATTAGTTTACTTACATCAAATACAAAACGATTTACTATGGTATACAGTATCATTATAAACGCGCAAAATTACGAGATATCAGAAATTTTGTTCATATGGCCATACATTTCGTAGCAACATTACTAGCGTGTGACATCACCTAGTGTACGAGTTTTATATGGGGCGTTTTCACAAGACTCACAAAAGTGCTTCAAACAATCCACAATATCTTTGAACATTTGATTTTTAGTGTACTATTCCTTTTGTAAACTGTCTTATTTTCAGAGCACTATTCATTTATGTAATTACAAAATACAGGAAAATACAGTTGGGTGTCTTTTTATTTATGTCTAGGTTAAATTGGATCTCGACACAGTATACATCAATCTAGTGACAATATTATTTAAGAAAGTTTCAGTACATGTTTGTTTAGAAATGCATTATTAATTTTATAAAACTGCATATCTGATGTCGGCACTCTATTTGTTGTGACTAATATATTCATTGTTTTAAACACTTACGGATTGTTTCGCGGTGCAATTTTCTTTTTCCCGACGTTTCGGCTACTTTCCAGCAGCCATGGTCACGGGAGGACTGAGGTGTCAATTGTCCTATTTGTTGAAGTTTTTCAACTACCCGAAGATTCTTCAATTATTATTTGTGTTCCGATCCACGAAAAACATACTTAGGCCCGATTCGACCAAACTTGAAGTTACACGAGTGTAACTATAATGAGAATAATTTTACTCCTTCAATTTACTCTAGGATATCTTCGTTTGCGTTTTACCTAGTCACTCGAAGAGAATACTATGCTCGGTATTATTATTCAATGAATAATGAACGAATGTATAAACCGACAAAAAATCATGTACTATTGTTTGTATTAGAATGACTTGTACGCCATAACAATTTAATTTCGTAGAGTAATACAGTAAAATGTCAATGTCAAATTATAACACTTCACAATGACATTGATCGTGACAATTGACAGCCAGCTGTGCGACTATTCACTATTCTCAGTTTAATACTTTACTCCTTCAAAATCGCCCGTGTAAATATTTACTCCCGTGTAATTACCTTATTCTTGGATTAGAAGTTGGAAAAACGCAAAACCAGCTTACTCTTAGATTAGGAAACATTTATACTCGAGTAAAATTTTACTCCAGTTTGGTCGAATCCGCCCTAACAGTTCCTTGAAGCCGCGGTGATTTTAAATTACATTTTATTTTGTTAATTACTTGATCCCAACTAAATGGCAGCACCCAGCCATCATCTCGGTTAAAATGGGGGTACTTTTTAATTTATATAGCCTCGCGTATCATTCTTGGGCGATAACGGTGTTCCTTTGTCAGTACTTGTGGCTTATCAAATCTTATGTAATGGCGAGGTTGATCCAGTTTTACGCCATTACAAAAGATTTGATAAGCCACGTACTGGCAAAGGAA